>JAPPVO010000031.1:16246391-16894701 GCA_030407325.1 Camellia japonica | reverse complement strand
TTACATATTCCTATTAATTAACAATATTACTAATAAAGACTGTAACTGCATGCAAGCCAGGGGCTGCCTCGCTTCTGATGAATGATTATGCTGGACTGTGTTTGCGCGAGAAATCCACTGGGATGCCCAATTTAGCCTCTGTTTGCAATATTTCTCGAAACGCGCGCCAAACTCTGAAAAGTTGCTGATTCCTTATCTTGCTTGCAACAGAGAGCAGGAAAAGGGCATAGCAATGTATTTCACAGATATATGCATGCCTCGATCCTCGTGCCACCAATCACGCATATCGATGCATGATGACCGAGGAATCGGATTGCACAACTCAATATAGGGTGCAATGCAGATGAATGCTATAACAAAACCTAACTCCATCATGGGTAGTCCGGAGTGTCGGTGACTTAGGAATTGAGACCCGTTCCGTCACTCGGAGTACGAAACGTGCCTCGTTTCCCGTGCCCGAGCTAACTCCTATCCCGAACACGATGCAATATGCATGGTATGCATGAAATGCAGCTAACATGCAATCCTAACATGCACAATGCTATGAAAATGAGATGAAAATGAGATGCCTCGAAAAGCGTGCACGCGGGCACGCAAACCGAGGCGATGATGTGAAATGCAAATTGGATAAAACCGAAGTGCCTCGAAATGCGTGCACACGGGCACGCAAACCGAGACGATGATGTGAAATGCAAAATCGGATAAAACCGAAGTGCCTCGAAATGCGTGCCCACCGGCACGCACACCGAGGCGATGATAAAATGAAAATCGGATAAAACCGAAGTGCCTCGAAATGTGTGCCCACAGGCACGCACACCGAGGCGATGATATGAAGTGCAAAATCGGATAAAACCGAAGTGCCTCGAAATGTGTGCCCACAGGCACGCACACCGAGGCGATGATATGAAGTGCAAATCGGATAAAACCGAAGTGCCTCAAAATGTGTGCCCACAGGCACGCACAACCGAGCGATGATATGAAGTGGAAATCGGATAAAACAAAGTGCCTCGAAATGTGTGCCCACAGGCACGCACCCCGAGGCGATGATAGAATGAGATGGAAATGCAAATTGGGCTTATACTGACATGAGTGGACCTCAGCCACACTCACGTCAGATGCCGTCGGATAAAACAGAGGTGTCTCGAAGTGCGTGCCCACGGGCGCGCAAACCGAGGCATGGCCCGAAGGCATGAAAATGGTACAGAAATGGCAATGATGGGCTTATACCAACATGAGAGAGCCTCAGCCTACTCACATAGGAAGCCAATGAATGAAAACGGAGTGCCTCGAAGTGCGCGCCCGCGGGACGCAAACCGAGGTAATGCTAAAGCACGAAATGACATGAAAATGATATGCAAGCATGCAAACCAAATTTCAGCAGCTAAATAAAGGGGAAAACAGCCCCGAAATGATACGAAATGACAATCAATGCATGAAATCATCCCGAAATGTGATTTTAAGTACCCGAAATGGCCTATAGCCATGCTAAACATGCACAACATGATCATGACATGCAAACCAGTAGCAAGGCAGCCCCAAATATGGAATTTTTTCAGTACAAAGCAAAGCTAAACAAGAACCACAAGCATGGAAAATTTAGCATGCAAAAACGGGGAAAAAGAGGGGAATTACAAAGCAAGTAGTATATACAATGCTCAAACCAGAAAAATCAGTTCTACAAAATTGAAGAGGGGCCAAAAACATGCATATTTACAGTAGATGAGATCCTCTAATTCAGTGTGTAGATATGCTCAAAATGGCATGCAAAAATGAGCCAATAAGGGGCTACAACATGAGGTACCATAAGCAATGATCAAACAACTTTGAACCCTTGACAAAGTATGAAGAATAAGCCAAAATAAGACACTTTCTAAGCCTGATGAAGGCTCAAATCAGTAGCTAAGCCGCCTAAACAAACATGCAATTTTACGGAAATATGAAGGATATAACATGAAGTACCAAAACCAATCATCAAACCACTTTGGACCCTTAACAAAACATGAAGGATGGGTCATTTTAAGACACTCTCTAAGCCTGATGAAGGCTCAAATAAGTAGCCAAACAAGCCCAAAAAGTCATACAAAATGGGGCCAAAGAGAGGTATAAAGAGAGGTACAACATGGAGACCTCAACCAAGTTTATCCCTTCTACAATGTTGTAGAGGGACCTAAAATAACTCACTCATAGTTAATGGCATGCTCCAAAACAAATGCATATAAGCTAAAAATAGCATGCAAGTTTACGGTAATTTGAAGGAATTACAAAGGAAGTGCATGCTAGAGCCACCAAACATGATGGATCCCTTCTTCAATGTTGAATAGGGGCTCAATATAAGCCCACTAACAGTATATATGAGGCTCGAAATCAGATCATTCAAAAGCCAAACAAAGCATGCAAATAATTGGCATAAAAGATGCTATTGAAGCAAGTGCATGAAGGAGATGCCAAACAGGGTTGAGCCCTTCTACAATGTTGTAGAGGGGCTCAAAATAAGAACAAAACCAGAGGGGGTCAGAACCCAAAACAGATCACAAGTAGGGTAAACATTTGAAGCAAAATTATGCAAGAAAAAGGGAAATGGTGACTTACCCTTGAAGATCAAGCTTTCTTTGCTTCTTGGCTTGAATTTGTTGATCCCTAACCTCTGAAAATCACTCCTTTGCTGCTGAAATGGAGGTGGTGTTGGTGGTGCTTAGGGTGATGAAGAGAGGAGCTAGGGACTTAAGGAACTTTGGAGCTTTTGGAGATGAAAATGGAGGCTTTGGAAGATGAAGTCTTGAGAGAATTTTTCTAACCTCAACAAAGGAGGAGGCCATCCCCTCAATAGGCAAGAAAGGGGTTGTAAAAGGGAGGGAAATGCACCCAAGCTTTCCCTCCCAAAATATCCCGGATGCTGAGATATTTTGGGAAAACAGCTGGACAGCTATAAAGTGCTCAAAAGCAGAAAGTTGGCCGGCCAGGTGGATTTCTTGAAGGTGGCCGACCAGCCACCCCATGGCCGGCCAGCCACCTCCATGGCCGGCCAGCCAAGGGCAAAATGAAAAGTTGAATTAGTGGCCGACCACCATTTTTGGTGTCCTCCCATGTGTGTAGAACAAGGTTCCAAGGTCGGAAATTGGCAACTCTGAAAACAGGACACAACATTGCACTTGAGGAGAGGCTCAAAAATGAAAACAACAATTACTGGCCGACCACCACTTTTTGGTGTCCTCCCATGTGTGTAGAACAAGGTTCCATGGTCGGAATGTGGCAACACTGAAGCAGGAGTCACAACATTGCATTTGAAGGAGAGGCCCAAAAATGAAATCTGAATGCTGGCCGACCATGCACTTTTAGGGTCCTCCATGTGCCCTCATCACAAATATGTAGCTTTGGTTGGAAGAAAATGGACCTAGGGTGTTCAACATTAGCCCGGAAGTGAGCAAAACGGGCGCCGGAGGCGAAACTGGTTATCTGGGATAATTGCTGGCCTCTACCCTCCAGTGATCTTCCTAATGCTGAAACAGAGGTACCTGCCAAAATTGAACAAAAACTAATGAGAAATGAACGCTCGGGGCCCAAACCGCGCAGTTCGGGGTCCCGAAAATGGGCTGTAGGCACGGAAGTGGTGTTCAGCAGCGAAGTGGGTATCAGAGGCCCCAGTGTTCCTCGGAATGATAAAAACAGAGGTACCTGCCAAAACTGGAGAAAACCGATGCGAAATGAATGCTCGGGGGCCAAACCGCGAGGTTCGGGGCCCGAAAACCGGCTATAAGCACCGAAAGTGGCATCAGGCCATGAAGTCGGTATCTGGGGCCCAGTGTGCCCTGTTATGAAAAACAGAGGTCTGCCAAGAACGGAGGAATCGGAGACGGTTGGGCGGTCCCGAACCGAGGCACACGGCCTGACGGCTCCGAAACCGGGAACCGGCTCCGAAATGGGCAAAATGGCCTACGGCCACGAAAAGTAGCCACGGCCACCAGAGATGGTCTACAAGACCACTCCCTTCCCTCAGGAAAGAAAACAGAGAAAAACGAGTCTGGTTCGCAAAACCGAGGCAGGCACAAAAGAGGATTCGGAAGTCCGGAGGCAGGGCGCACGGCCGCGACTCTGAGACTTCTGAACGAGCACAGTATGCAACATCACCGAGCGCTCAATCGGTGACGTCTGAGTCTTAAGGTCGGTCAAAAATGGGGTGTTACAGTTGCCCCTCTTTGACAGAACTCGGAAGTCACAAGTGACGGGAGTGAATGTCAAAGCCCAGAGACGACCCATTTTTGACAAGGCCGAAGACTTAGACAATCATACAAGATAACAGAAGTGTGTGTGCCCGCAGGCGTGCCCGCAGGCAGGGGCAAAATGCAAATGATATGCAGGAAGATTTTTGATAATTGGACTTACACGCTACGCGAAGCCGGTTTTGACAATTGGACTTATACGCTACGCGAAGCCGGTTTGAAGATTGGACTTACAACGCTACGCGAAGCCGGTTTGAAGATTGGACTTACACGCTACGCGAAGCCGGTTTTGATGAATGAAGTGAGCAAAGTGTGATGGATGCTCTTAGTGAACAGGTGTGAGTGTGATGTGATACACCAAAAGAACGTGTGTGATTGATACACAAAGCGAGTGTGTGTGATTGATACACAAAGTAGGCATAGTGTGATAGATACAAAGCAGTGTGTGTGATATACATACTAAAGCGAACACAAAGTGTGATAGATGCACTATGTGAACAAGTGTGATTGATATACTAAAGTGAACACAAGTGTGATAGATGCACTTAGTGAACAAGTATGATGGATATACTAAAGCGAACACAAGTGTGATAGATGCACTTAGTGAACAAGTATGATTGATATACTAAAGTGAACACGAAGTGTGATAGATGCACTAGTGAACAAGTATGATGATATACTAAAGAACACAAAGTGTGATAGATGCACTAGTGAACAAGTATGATGATATACTAAATGTGAACACGAAGTGTGATAGATGCACTAGTGAACAAGTATGATGATACTAAAAGCGAACACAAAGTGTGATAGATGCACTAGTGAACAAGTATGATTGATATACTAAAGTGAACACAAGTGTGATAGATGCACTAGTGAACAAGTATGATGATATACTAAAAGCGAACACAAAGTGTGATAGATGCACTAGTGAACAAGTATGATTGATATACTAATGTGAACACAAGTGTGATAGATGCACTAGTGAACAAGTATGATGATATACTAAAGGAACACAAAGTGTGATAGATGCACTAGTGAACAAGTATGATTGATATACTAAGTGAACACAAGTGTGATAGATGCACTAGTGAACAAGTATGATGATATACTAAAGTGAACACAAAGTGTGATAGATGCACTAGTGAACAAGTATGATTGATATACTAAATGTGAACACAAGTGTGATAGATGCACTAGTGAACAAGTATGATGATATACTAAAGGAACACAAAGTGTGATAGATGCACTAGTGAACAAGTATGATTGATATACTAAATGTGAACACGAAGTGTGATAGATGCACTAGTGAACAAGTATGATGATACTAAAGTGAACACGAATGTGATAGATGCACTTAGTGAACAAGTGTGATGATACACTAAAGGTGATGATGTGAATATGTGCATGATAGATACACAAATGAGGATGTGTGTGATAGATACACAAAATGAATGAAGTGTGATTGATACACTAATAAATGATCTCAAACGGAACTTCTTTGAATGAACCGTACATACAATATCGTGCATGACTGAGAAAGAAACTTGATAGGTACAATGCATTACAATGCATGATGCTTAAGGAAAGCAATAAATGGACAAAGCGGCGCTTTAGAAAGCACCTCATGAGGTGAGTGGCGGTGAACCGCTCTTCTCCGACGGGGATCTCCCCTTGTGCTCTTCGAACACTTTACCTTCAACTCACAGTACAAAGGCTCTGAATGCTGACAAGTTCTACACGTAGAATACTTTGGATGCTGCTTTCTTCTTGATCATATTCACAACTTTCCCTATTCTCCAACGGGGTGACAGACTAGGTTGGTTCAGTATCCAGAATTGAGGTGCATACACGCTATCTCAACCTATGGGGCTTCCATACAGATTTCAAGCCGAGGGCACGCCTCTGGGTATTTAAACCAGACTTTAGTCCGGAAATCCCGAACCTTTACGTTCTAGGCATCAGCCATTCGAACTCTAGTTTCCACCGTCGCAGTTGGTCTCCTAGGAACTCATTGCAAACACGGCCAAGATGCCCTGGCAGGAATGGTACTCAGGAGAGCACTTCTGATCGCCATTCTGGCTTGAAGCAGACTTGATCTTGAGCTTGAGGTAGAGGCACACTCATACTTCGGAGCATTGGCAAGGCCTGAAGAGGTACACACGGAATGCGATCTCGGAACTTACTGAAGTTGGAACAAACTCAGATGCCCGACATTTTCCTCTTTTGCTTTTGCTTTGCAGCCCGGAACTTATAGCTTCAGATAGGTCCTGGTTTTACTGTTCTCACATGACCTGGGTTGAACCCTGCGGTTTTTGAAAGAACAAATTCTGTTTTGCACAAATGTGGAGAACGGCACGGCACTCGGAGCACAAAACGATTTTTTTGAAATTGAGAGTGAGATGTTCTCAGGTATTGAGCCTACGACTGAACACAGCAAAACGACTCAACAAGGAAAAAAAGGCACACAACCTAGACACATCGAGTAACACTCGAAACGACCCAAAACAAAATCGAATAAAACAAAAAGACACGACACTCAGACGTGCACAGGGAGCCTGTTTCACCGGGTAGTGTTTCCCACCCTTTCTCATTTGTGGTTCTCACATCACTCGGCCCTCAAGCTCTGTTTTTCTGAAAAAGCCCTTTTCTCACTTTTTCTCTTCGCACATCTCTCTATTCTTCAATCTCTCATTTTTCATCCCTCCCCTGGGTGGTTGATGGATAAACAGCAAGTTGTGGGCTCGTGCCCCTAGCATTCTGCTAGATTCTTCTTCTTCTGCACACAGCTAGTGAATTCTCCCACAGAGGGGTTGCGCTACAACTGGGTGTGTAGCAAATCTGTAGCTGACATCGATTGATGATGCTCTACTGGGGAGTTTGGACGTGATAGATCTGTCCAGATGAGGGAGTGGAATATCTTGCTCCATTCCAGTTCGTGCTTCGCACTTGGCTTGATACCTCGTTGCTTGGAGGATGAGAGCTTTCAGCCTTTTTTCCTTCAGTTGTGCCCTTCTGGCAGGTAGAGTGCCCTTCTTGGCAAGCGCGTTGATAAAGGGAAAAGACAGAACCTGACTCAACTGTGCCCCTAGTTCATCATTTTGACCATTTTTTGTTTTTGCTTTCTACTAAAACAGTTTTGACCAAAATGAGAGTTAGATCAACATGCTTGTTCGATTTTTGATTTAAATCATGCAAGTTAGGCTATGAGCACTGAAAATTTTCCTTTTTTGGGTCCAAGAAATGGTCCAGTTTTTGGAAAAGATGAAAATTTTCGAGAAAATAGTCAACCTCAGTAAAAATTCTCAAAAACTATTTTTGCAACGGCCACTTGCTCAACGAGCATGAAACCTACTCCTGAGATGCACAACCTCGGATCCAAGGAAAATGCCCCGTGCTTGAAGAGAGCTGCATGGCAACGGAAAGTTGCCCCTTGTTTGAACGGCACCGCGCATTGAATGGCAACGGAAAGTTGCCCCTTGTTTGAATGGCGCCGCAGCACACTGAATGGCAACGGAAAGTTGCCCCTTGTTTGGATGGCACCGCAGCACATTAGTCAGTCCTCAGAGCGACGATTGCAACCGTACTCTCGGATACAGAGAAGGCAAGGATGGTCAAAACCATTACATGGACACAATTGAATTTGAATGTTTTACGGCTGGACTTCAGAATGAAGTTGCCTACGTATCCCAAAGATGGGAATCAAGCCTTACGTAGTTCGGGGTTAAGGTACACTCGGGTATTTAACCTCTCCTTTTTATGCTCTAACTTTTGCCAAGGCGCCTGTTGCAGGTTTTCACCTTGCGAGCTTTGTTTTTCTTTTCTTTTTCATTCTTTTCTTCTTTTTTTTTCTTTTCTTTTTTTTTTTTTTTTCTTCTTTTTTTTTTCTCTTTTTTTTCTTTGTTTTTTTCTTTTTTTTTTTTATTTTTTCTTTGCTCTAACTTTTGCCTGGGTCGCCCTTCCGGGTTTTCGACCCAGCGAGCCTCTCAAAGGGTAAAAGTGTAGCTTGTCCATGCCAAATGGTTGTATTGAAGCCATCCGTATCCAGGAGAGTGGCTGTTGATTTGCAGAAGGATCCATCTTCGGCTCTTCGAGCACATCGGACATTTTTTGCCCCTAGTTCGAGGGGGCTTCTGTCTAGCTTTGCAAGCTTCTTTTGACGACATCTGATCCTTCTTGATCTGACTTTGGTGCCTCTTGTTCGAGGGCTGCTTCAAATCTGGCCACACAGGCCTCATTGTAGTTGACCGTTGAACATTCTGAATTCAAGTTCAAGGTTTGAAAGCAAAGGGGTTGAGTCTCGAGGCTGAGAGCGATCCTAAGCTGCACAATCTCAAGAGGATTCCACACAGGTCTTCGCAGGACCGCGCAAAACATTTTTTTGAAAGTTTTTAAGAAAGCGACAAATCGCTCGCGCTGAAGACAGTGTAGGACCAATCTGGATCAAAGCTAGGGTCCTTCTCAGTACTCACACTAACAAGCATGATTTCATTCATTAAGGGCTTAGCACGCCTCTCTTTCTCTCAATTGATCAAAGTTTTGCAAACCCGAGGAATTCCTTCCTCTTCGTTTTCACCGCAGTGTTCAAAAAGTTTTGAAAAACTCAGGTCATTACAATGACTTCAAGGCACAAGAGAGCAGGTGGAATGCACTGCCATTTCATTCAAATCCCGGCACAACTAGCACACGGCAGAAGCAAATGCGAGAGTTGGAAATCACTGCTGTTTCATTCAAAATCTGTTGGCATAACTGGCTCCCTGGCAGAAACAGACTCAAAACAAAACAAAAAGACAAACGCAAACAAAATGGTGACGCCCGAGGTAACACCCCGGAATCACCCGACTCCTATACAACAGGACTGACTCGATACAACAAGACAGACCCAAAACAAAAGAGACTGACTCAAAACAAAAAGACAGACTCAAAACAAAACAACAAAATGACCCAATACCCAAGTCAGAAAGCACAAAATTACAGCACTTGTATATTGCTCAAAACAGTGCATGCCATTCCACGTCTGGAGTAAATTGAGCGCCACCGCAGGTGGTTCATCCCTCGATCACATAGTCACCTTATCCCCCACAAGTTCACTGATCAAGTGCCGATAGACTTTGCAGGACCTGGTGCGGCAATGACCCCTTTGTCAAACAGATCTTGTACATCATGGCGCAGACGAAAGCAACTGTCGGTGTCATGACCGGTTTGCTGATGGTAGGCACAGTATTTAGTCTGGTCATGCTTTGCAGGGATAGGATCGGGTAGGGGCCGTTGTTCCAACGGTTTCAAATGTCCTTCCCGGAGTAAGACCTCTAGAGCCTTTGACAGAGGCATATGAAGTGGAGTGAAAACCCTCTTGACTCGGGGTGGATATTTGGCCGTCTGTGAGTTACTCCCGGACGCACCGGTGATGGGGTAGCCTTTCTTGATGTGGTGGTAGTGACCATGCCCACTTCAGAAGATCTTGCAGCTGCATCACCACTAGTGGTGCATTCGAATTGCGGGAAAACGCGCCTAGGCTGCTCCTTCTCCTGGTCAATAAGGCCCTGCTTCATGGCATCTTCGATCTGTACTCCCATCTCATGCAAATCTGAAAAGGTATGGAAGGGGAGCACGATCATTTTCTGCATTAGTTTGGGCTGGAGGTTGCGCACAACCATCCGTATTTGATCCTTATCCGTTGGCCTAATGGTCATCATTGAGGCCTTGGCCCTCCAGCGGGCTACAAAGTCAGAGAAGCCCTCTTTCGGCTCTTGCCTGGTCGTCTCGAGATCACGGGTTGTGATCTCAATCTTGGTGTTGTATGAATATTGTGCGATGAAGGCCTCGGCCATCTCCTCCCAGCTTCGTTTCACTGAATCCTCCAATTTGGCGTACCAGATGGCCGCGATACCCAACAAGGTCCTGCCAAAAAGGGAGAGCTTCTGTAATCTTGTCAAGCCCATCGGGCGCAGAACATCTGAAAACAAACTCAGGTGGACCATGGGATCTCCTGACCCGTCAAAACGGTCGATGTGAGGCATCTTGAACCTGTCCGGCAATGTCACACCGAATCAGTATACCCATCTCCAATGTCCGGGATGGATTGACTCCCTGAGATTTCTTAAACATCTTCTCAAGTTTGCTCAATTTCAAAGTAGGGTCGACCTCGAACTCGAAGGGAGAGTCTGGCAGATTGGTAGGTGCTTTGGATAGCTGGGGTAAAATTGGGGGCGGAGCAGGCCCTACTGGAATGTCCGTACCTTCCTGGACATTTGGCATCTCCCAGGTGCTGGAGCTCCTGCTGGGGGAGGAACTTGTTGTGAAGCAGACGCGCCGCTTTGCTGTTGCAACCTAGTGATGAGCTCGGCTTGCTGAGCCATGATTGCAGCCTGCTGCTTGGAAAATTCCGCTTGGCGGACAGCGTCCTCCTGCATGAGCTTCATACTTTCTTGCATCTGCGCATCATCGCCTCTACCACTGATGTTCTGCGGCATCTGATTGACTGGTATGTCTATCCCTGCAGTAGAAACTGAGACCTCAGCCTGACTGTTACTGGTGGATGGATAAGGGCCACTGATCTGGTAACTACTGAACTGGTGATCTGTGCCTGACTGGCCCTCTTCACCCTGCCTTTGGTAAAGGAACACTGATTGCCCTTGAACTGAATCTCTGACCCGACAAAGTCTATCAACACAAGTTCGGTGTACCCGGGGGATATTGGAGCCTTCTGAAGCTATGGTTCCAGACTACCTAGCAAAAGAGAAAACGGACAGCATCTCAGCCCAATTTCACCAGAACAGATATGAACAAAACCGAATGAGTGTGCTCTCTACTGAATTCTGCCCCAAAATTCCGCTGTAAGCTGATACCCTCAGGTAAAACGATTCCACCAAATACTGATGCCCGCGGGCCTGATACCCAAAATACTGAATTGGTGCCCGCAGGCCTGATGCCCAAACTCGCAAACTGATACATGCATTCCTGTAGAGACGCACTCTAAAGCACATAACAAGCAAGTGAGAGCCAAAACACCCCTATGGGGGTAGGGTTTCCCTGTCCTATTTTGTCAGGAGCTAGGGTTTCACTACGCACGCAGCGGTTTCAAACAACCTATAAACGGGTAAGCAACCTGTCCTAGTTTGGAATGGTCACTATGGATCCGAATATGCACTAGGTCGAATGGTCAAAAAGGGTGCCCCGGTAAAACCGGGGTTTGTGTTCCCATGCTGTCAGAGCCCAGAGCCGATCAGCCTTACGGACATGACTTGACAAGACAAGCCTCCGGCAAATCGTTCGGGAATGGCATATGGCAAACACGGTGTCCTAGGCGCACCAATGCAAATGCAATGCAAAGAAACACACAAGTGTAGTCAAAACAGATATCATGAGTTCGAGTCAAGTTCTCTAAATCCCCAGCAGAGTCGCCAGAAACTGTAGACGTCCCCGAACGCCCCGGGAGGGTTAGGTCCCGTTCTGTTCATATTGGGGTCACTACAGTTCAAGGACTCAAATGTCACGGTTCTTAATCTTGAACCAAAGAGTCCAAATCCGGCAAATCGTTTTGAAAACAGATTTTTTGAAAGAAGTGCCAAACATGGACTGCTTTGCCAGATAACAGAGTCGCCACCTAAATATTTTTTAAAATGGGAAATTTAGGAAACCCTGACTCGGTGCCAAAGGCCACGTGTCCGTCATCACCAAAGTTGGCTCGGGAACTTGGGTACGATTGGGGAAGGTCACATCGTGAGCACCCCCGCTCGCCCGGTCAAAGACCGGCCTCTACTAACCATGATATCTGTTTTTGAAAACATTGTGAGTTCTTATTCCGGTTATTAGCCTAGGTTACTATGTGATGCTCGCAGCAAACAAGTATAGACTGGCCGCCTGAATTGGAACAAAACATTTCATGTTTGTTTGTTTGAAAATGGTTTGATGGTGCTACCCGCAGGTAGGCTAAGACGCGGATTTGCCACCCTCAGGTGGGCTTAGAAAACATGATTTTGCCACTATCTAGTGGGCTTAAAACAAACAGTCAATGATTGCCCAATTCAAGTAAACTCAACCTCCACCCACAGGCATTCAAGGCAGTTATATCATATAAGCATAGCCTCATGGTAAGCATGCTATCATGGCAACACTCACACGCATGCAAGGATGCTAAAGCATAAAACTCACCGAGTACTCCAAGCCAAAACAGAACTATTAGAAATCATGCATGATCCTAATTATACAGAATGCCTAATGCAACACATGCAAATGCAACTATAGCAGGCTCGGCTTTCTAAACATGGCATATGGAATGCTACAACTAACGTATTCAATTTGGAATTGAAATACAAATGCAGTTTGTATGATGCGCCGAGCCCGGTGCGTGCAAAACAGATGAATGATGCAAACATGCTGTCATACTGTATGCTAATTGAAATATGCCCTATATCTAACCATCGTAAGCGGATAAATAAAAGGGAAGAAAGACGTGGGGTTGGAAGACATACATCGCACTCACGCACACTTATTACAATTATGCCCTCGCGCAGAGGGTCCGAATGAATAATACAGCCCGAAATAAACAGAATATTACAGTCCGAAATTACATATTCCTAATTAATTAACAATATTACTAATAAAGACTGTAACTGCATGCAAGCCAGGGGCTGCCTCGCTTCTGATGAATGATTATGCTGGACTGTGTTTGCGCGAGAAATCCACTGGGATGCCCAATTTAGCCTCTGTTTGCAATATTTCTCGAAACGCGCGCCAAACTCTGAAAAGTTGCTGATTCCTTATCTTGCTTGCAACAGAGAGCAGGAAAAGGGCATAGCAATGTATTTCACAGATATATGCATGCCTCGATCCTCGTGCCACCAATCACGCATATCGATGCATGATGACCGAGGAATCGGATTGCACAACTCAATATAGGGTGCAATGCAGATGAATGCTATAACAAAACCTAACTCCATCATGGGTAGTCCGGAGTGTCGGTGACTTAGGAATTGAGACCCGTTCCGTCACTCGGAGTACGAAACGTGCCTCGTTTCCCGTGCCCGAGCTAACTCCTATCCCGAACACGATGCAATATGCATGGTATGCATGAAATGCAGCTAACATGCAATCCTAACATGCACAATGCCATGAAAATGAGATGAAAATGAGATGCCTCGAAAAGCGTGCACGCGGGCACGCAAACCGAGGAGATGATGTGAAATGCAAATCGGATAAAACCGAAGTGCCTCGAAATGCGTGCACACGGGCACGCAAACCGAGACGATGATGTGAAATGCAAAATCGGATAAAACCGAAGTGCCTCGAAATGCGTGCCCACGGGCACGCACACCGAGGCGATGATAAAATGAAAATTGGATAAAATCGAAGTGCCTCGAAATGTGTGCCCACAGGCACGCACACCGAGGCGATGATATGAAGTGCAAAATCGGATAAAACCGAAGTGCCTCGAAATGTGTGCCCACAGGCACGCACACCGAGGCGATGATATGAAGTGCAAATCGGATAAAACCGAAGTGCCTCAAAATGTGTGCCCACAGGCACGCACACCGAGGCGATGATATGAAGTGGAAATCGGATAAAACCAAAGTGCCTCGAAATGTGTGCCCACAGGCACGCACCCCGAGGCGATGATAGAATGAGATGGAAATGCAAATTGGGCTTATACTGACATGAGTGGACCTCAGCCACACTCACGTCAGATGCCGTCGGATAAAACAGAGGTGTCTCGAAGTGCGTGCCCACGGGCGCGCAAACCGAGGCATGGCCCGAAGGCATGAAAATGGTACAGAAATGGCAATGATGGGCTTATACCAACATGAGAGAGCCTCAGCCTACTCACATAGGAAGCCAATGAATGAAAACGGAGTGCCTCGAAGTGCGCGCCCGCGGGACGCAAACCGAGGTAATGCTAAAGCACGAAATGACATGAAAATGATATGCAAGCATGCAAACCAAATTTCAGCAGCTAAATAAAGGGGAAAACAGCCCCGAAATGATACGAAATGACAATCAATGCATGAAATCATCCCGAAATGTGATTTTAAGTACCCGAAATGGCCTATAGCCATGCTAAACATGCACAACATGATCATGACATGCAAACCAGTAGCAAGGCAGCCCCAAATATGGAATTTTTTCAGTACAAAGCAAAGCTAAACAAGAACCACAAGCATGGAAAATTTAGCATGCAAAAACGGGGAAAAAGAGGGGAATTACAAAGCAAGTAGTATATACAATGCTCAAACCAGAAAAATCAGTTCTACAAAATTGAAGAGGGGCCAAAAACATGCATATTTACAGTAGATGAGATCCTCTAATTCAGTGTGTAGATATGCTCAAAATGGCATGCAAAAATGAGCCAATAAGGGGCTACAACATGAGGTACCATAAGCAATGATCAAACAACTTTGAACCCTTGACAAAGTATGAAGAATAAGCCAAAATAAGACACTTTCTAAGCCTGATGAAGGCTCAAATCAGTAGCTAAGCAAGCCTAAACAAACATGCAATTTTACGGGAAATATGAAGGATATAACATGAAGTACCAAAACCAATCATCAAACCACTTTGGACCCTTAACAAAACATGAAGGATGGGTCATTTTAAGACACTCTCTAAGCCTGATGAAGGCTCAAATAAGTAGCCAAACAAGCCCAAAAAGTCATACAAAATGGGGCCAAAGAGAGGTATAAAGAGAGGTACAACATGGAGACCTCAACCAAGTTTATCCCTTCTACAATGTTGTAGAGGGACCTAAAATAACTCACTCATAGTTAATGGCATGCTCCAAAACAAATGCATATAAGCTAAAAATAGCATGCAAGTTTACGGTAATTTGAAGGAATTACAAAGGAAGTGCATGCTAGAGCCACCAAACATGATGGATCCCTTCTTCAATGTTGAATAGGGGCTCAATATAAGCCCACTAACAGTATATATGAGGCTCGAAATCAGATCATTCAAAAGCCAAACAAAGCATGCAAATAATTGGCATAAAAGATGCTATTGAAGCAAGTGCATGAAGGAGATGCCAAACAGGGTTGAGCCCTTCTACAATGTTGTAGAGGGGCTCAAAATAAGAACAAAACCAGAGGGGGTCAGAACCCAAAACAGATCACAAGTAGGGTAAACATTTGAAGCAAAATTATGCAAGAAAAAGGGAAATGGTGACTTACCCTTGAAGATCAAGCTTTCTTTGCTTCTTGGCTTGAATTTGTTGATCCCTAACCTCTGAAAATCACTCCTTTGCTGCTGAAATGGAGGTGGTGTTGGTGGTGCTTAGGGTGATGAAGAGAGGAGCTAGGGACTTAAGGAACTTTGGAGCTTTTGGAGATGAAAATGGAGGCTTTGGAAGATGAAGTCTTGAGAGAATTTTTCTAACCTCAACAAAGGAGGAGGCCATCCCTCAAATAGGCAAGAAAGGGGTGTAAAAGGGAGGGAAATGCACCCAAGCTTTCCCTCCCAAAATATCCCCGGATGCTGAGATATTTTGGGAAAAACAGCTGGACAGCTATAAAGTGCTCAAAAGCAGAAAGTTGGCCGGCCAGGTGGATTTCTTGAAGGTGGCCGACCAGCCACCCCCCATGGCCGGCCAGCCACCTCCCATGGCCGGCCAGCCAAGGGCAAAAAATGAAAAGTTGAATTAGTGGCCGACCACCATTTTTTGGTGTCCTCCCATGTGTGTAGAACAAGGTTCCAAGGTCGGAAATTGGCAACTCTGAAACAGGAACACAACATTGCACTTGAAGGAGAGGCTCAAAAATGAAAACAACAATTACTGGCCGACCACCACTTTTTGGTGTCCTCCCATGTGTGTAGAACAAGGTTCCATGGTCGGAATGTGGCAACACTGAAGCAGGAGTCACAACATTGCATTTGAAGGAGAGGCCCAAAAATGAAACTCTGAATTGCTGGCCGACCATGCACTTTTAGGGTCCTCCCATGTGCCCTCATCACAAATATGTAGCTTTGGTTGGAAGAAAATGGACCTAGGGTGTTCAACATTAGCCCGGAAGTGAGCAAAACGGGCGCCGGAGGAGCAAAACTGGTTATCTGGGATAATTGCTGGCCTCCTACCCTCCAGTGATCTTCCTAATGCTGAAACAGAGGTACCTGCCAAAATTGAACAAAAACTAATGAGAAATGAACGCTCGGGGCCCAAACCGCGCAGTTCGGGGTCCCGAAAATGGGCTGTAGGCACCGGAAGTGGTGTTCAGCAGCGAAGTGGGTATCAGAGGCCCAGTGTTCCTCGGAATGATAAAACAGAGGTACCTGCCAAAAACTGGAGAAAACCGATGCGAAATGAATGCTCGGGGGCCAAACCGCGAGGTTCGGGGCCCGAAAACCGGCTGTATAAGCACCGAAAGTGGCATTCAGCCATGAAGCGGGTATCTGGGGCCCCAGTGTGCCCTGTTATGAAAAACAGAGGTACTGCCAAGAACCGGAGGAATCGGAGACGGTTGGGCGGTCCCGAACCGAGGCACACGGCCTGACGGCTCCGAAACCGGGAACCGGGCTCCGAAATGGGCAAAATGGCCTACGGCCACGAAAAGTAGCCACGGCCACCGAGAGATGGTCTACAAGACCACTCCCTTCCCTCAGGAAAGAAAACAGAGAAAACCGAGTCTGGTTCGCAAACCGAGGCAAGGCACAAAAGGATTCGGAAGTCCGGAGGCAGGGCGCACGGCCGCGACTCTGAGACTTCTGAACGAGCACAGTATGCAACATCACCGAGCGCTCAATCGGTGACGTCTGAGTCTTAAGGTCGGTCAAAAATGGGGTGTCTACAGTTGCCCCTCTTTGACAGAACTCGGAAGTCACAAGTGACGGGAGTGAATGTCAAAGCCCAGAGACGACCCATTTTTGACAAGGCCGAAGACTGAGACAATCATACAAGATGAACAGAAGTGTGTGTGCCCGCAGGCGTGCCCGCAGGCAGGGGCAAAATGCAAATGATATGCAGGAAGATTTTTGATAATTGGACTTACACGCTACGCGAAGCCGGTTTGACAATTGGACTTATACGCTACGCGAAGCCGGTTTGAAGATTGGACTTACACGCTACGCGAAGCCGGTTTGAAGATTGGACTTACACGCTACGCGAAGCCGGTTTGATGAATGAAGTGAGCAAAGTGTGATGGATGCTCTTAGTGAACAGGTGTGAGTGTGTGATTGATACACCAAAAGAACGTGTGTGATTGATACACAAAGCGAGTGTGTGTGATGATACACAAAGTAGGCATAGTGTGATAGATACACGAGTGTGTGTGATTAATACATACTAGAAGCGAACACAAAGTGTGATAGATGCACTATGTGAACAAGTGTGATTGATATACTAAAGTGAACACGAAGTGTGATAGATGCACTAGTGAACAAGTATGATGATATACTAAAAGCGAACACAAAGTGTGATAGATGCACTTAGTGAACAAGTATGATTGATATACCAAATGTGAACACGAAGTGTGATAGATGCACTAAGTGAACAAGTATGATGGATATACTAAAAGCGAACACAAAGTGTGATAGATGCACTTAGTGAACAAGTATGATTGATATACAAATGTGAACACGAAGTGTGATAGATGCACTAAGTGAACAAAGTATGATGGATATACTAAAAGCGAACACAAAGTGTGATAGATGCACTAGTGAACAAGTATGATTGATATACCAAATGTGAACACGAAGTGTGATAGATGCACTAGTGAACAAAGTATGATGATATACTAAAAGCGAACACAAAGTGTGATAGATGCACTAGTGAACAAGTATGATTGATATACTAAATGTGAACACGAAGTGTGATAGATGCACTAGTGAACAAGTATGATGGATATACTAAAAGCGAACACAAAGTGTGATAGATGCACTAGTGAACAAAGTATGATTGATATACTAAATGTGAACACAAGTGTGATAGATGCACTATGAACAAAGTATGATGGATATACTAAAAGTGAACACAAAGTGTGATAGATGCACTAGTGAACAAAGTTGATTGATATACTAAATGTGAACACGAAGTGTGATAGATGCACTAGTGAACAAGTATGATGATATACTAAAAGGAACACAAAGTGTGATAGATGCACTAGTGAACAAGTATGATTGATATACAAATGTGAACACGAAGTGTGATAGATGCACTAGTGAACAAGTATGATGATATACTAAAGTGAACACGAAGTGTGATAGATGCACTTAGTGAACAAGTGTGATGATACACTAAAGGTGATGATGTGAATATGTGCATGATAGATACACAAATGAGGATGTGTGTGATAGTACACAAAATGAATGAAGTGTGATTGATACACTAATAAATGATCTCAAACGGAACTTCTTTGAATGAACCGTACATACAATATCGTGCATGACTGAGAAAGAACTTGATAGGTACAATGCATTACAATGCATGATGCTTAAGGAAAGCAATAAATGGACAAAGCGGCGCTTTAGAAAGCACCTCATGAGGTGAGTGGCGGTGAACCGCTCTTCTCCGACGGGGATCTCCCCTTGTGCTCTTCGAACACTTTACCTTCAACTCACAGTACAAAGGCTCTGAATGCTGACAAGTTCTACACGTAGAATACTTTGGATGCTGCCTTTCTTCTTGATCATATTCACAACTTTCCCTATTCTCCAACGGGGTGACAGACTAGGTTGGTTCAGTATCCAGAATTGAGGTGCATACACGCTATCTCAACCTATGGGGCTTCCATACGGATTTCAAGCCGAGGGCACGCCTCTGGGTATTTAAACCAGACTTTAGTCCCGGAAATCCCGAACCTTTACGTTCTAGGCATCAGCCATTCGAACTCTAGTTTCCACCGTCGCAGTTGGTCTCCTAGGAACTCATTGCAAACAGCCAAGATGCCCTGGCAGGAAGGTACTCAGAGAGAGCACTTCTGATCGCCATTTGGCTTGAAGCAGACTTGATCTTGAGCTTGAGGTAGAGGCACACTCATACTTCGGAACATTGGCAAGGCCTGAAGAGATACACGGAATACATCTCGGAACTTACTGAAGTTGGAACAAACTCAGATGCCCGACATTTTCCTCTTTTGCTTTTGCTTTGCAGCCCGGAACTTCATAGCTTCAGATAGGTCCTGGTTTTACTGTTCTCATACTGGGTTGAACCCTGCGGTTTTATGAAAGAACAATTCTGTTTTGCACAAATGTGGAGAACGGCACGGCACTCGGAGCACAAAACGAATTTTTGAAATTGAGAGTGAGATGTTCGACCAGGTATTGAGCCTACGACTGAACAGCAAAACGACTCAACAAGGAAAAAAAGGCACACAACCTAGACACATCGAGTAACACTCGAAACGACCCAAAACAAAATCGAGATAAAACAAAAAGACACGACACCAGACGTGCACAGGGAGCCTGTTTCCTTGGGTAGTGTTTCCCACCCTTTCTCATTTGTGGTTCTCACATCACTCGGCCCTCAAGCTCTGTTTTTCTGAAAAAGCCCTTTTCTCACTTTTTCTCTCGTCGCACATCTCTCTATTCTTCAATCTCTCATTTTTCATCCCTCCCCTGGGTGGTTGATGGATAAACAGCAAGTTGTGGGCTCGTGCCCCTAGCATTCTGCTAGATTCTTCTTCTTCTGCACAGCTAGTGAATTCTCCCACAGAGGGGTTGCGCTACAACTGGGTGTGTAGCAAATCTGCAGCTGACATCGATTGATGATGCTCTACTGGGGAGTTTGGACGTGATAAGATCTGTCCAGATGAGGGAGTGGAATATCTTGTCCATTCCAGTTCGTGCTTCGCACTTGGCTTGATACCTCGTGCTTGGAGGGTGAGAGAGCTTTCAGCCTTTGTTATTCCTCAGTTGTGCCCTTCTGGCAGGTGTGATGCCCTTCTTGCAAGCGTTGATAAAGGGAAAAGACAGAACCTGACTCAACTGTGCCCCTAGTTCATCATTTTGACCATTTTTTTTTTTTGCTTTCTACTAAAACAGTTTGACCAAAATGAGAGTTAGATCAACATGCTTGTTCGATTTTTGATTTAAAATCATGCAAGTTAGGCTATGAGCACTGAAAATTTTCCTTTTTTGGGTCCATGAAAAGGTCCAGTTTTGGAAAAGATGAAAATTTTCGAGAAAATAGTCAACCTCAGTAAAAATTCTCAAAAACTATTTTTGCAAACGGCCACTTGCTCAACGAGCATGAAACCTACTCCTGAGATGCACAACCTCGGATCCAAGGGAAAATGCCCCGTGCTTGAAGAGAGCTGCATGGCAACGGAAAGTTGCCCCTTGTTTGAACGGCACCGCAGCGCATTGAATGGCAACGGAAAGTTGCCCCTTGTTTGAATGGCGCCGCAGCACACTGAATGGCAACGGAAAGTTGCCCCTTGTTTGGATGGCACCGCAGCACATTGTAGTCAGTCCTCAGAGCGACGATTGCAACCGTACTCTCGGATACAGAGAAGGCAAGGATGGTCAAAACCATTACATGGACACAATTGAATTTGAATTGTTTTACGGCTGGACTTCAGAATGAAGTTGCCTACGTATCCCAAAGATGGGAATCAAGCCTTACGTAGTTCGGGGTTAAGGTACACTCGGGTATTTAACCTCTCCTTTTTATGCTCTAACTTTTGCCAAGGCGCCTGTTGCAGGTTTTCACCTTGCGAGCTTTGTTTTCTTTTTTTTTCATTCTTTTTTCTTTTTTTTCTTTTCTTTTTTTTTTTTTTTTTCTTTCTTTTTTTTTTTTTTTTCTTCTTTCTTTTTTTTTTTTTTTTTTTTTTTCTTTTCTTGCTCTAACTTTTGCCTGGGTCGCCCTTCCGGGTTTTCGACCCAGCGAGCCTCTCAAAGGGTAAAAGTGTAGCTTGTCCATGCCAAATGGTTTAGGTTGAAGCATCCGTATCCAGGAGAGTGGCTGTTGATTTGCAGAAGGATCCATCTTCGGCTCTTCGAGCACATCGGACATTTTTCCCCTAGTTCGAGGGGTTTCTGTCTAGCTTTGCAAGCTTCTTTTGACGACTCTGATCCTCTTGATCTGACTTTGGTGCCTCTTGTTCGAGGGCTGCTTCAAATCTGGCCACACAGGCCTCACATTGTAGTTGACCGTTGAACATTCTGAATTCAAGTTCAAGGTTTGAAGCAAAGGGGTTGAGTCTCGAGGCCGAGAGCGATCCTAAGCTGCACAATCTCAAGAGGATTCCACACAGTCTTCGCAGGACCGCGCAAAACATTTTTTGAAAGTTTTTAAGAAAGCGACAAATCGCTCGCGCTGAAGACAGTGTAGGACCAATCTGGATCAAAGCTAGGGTCCTTCTCAGTACTCACACTAACAAGCATGATTTTATTCATTAAGGGCTTAGCACGCCTCTCTTTCTCTCAATTTGATCAAAGTTTTGCAAATCCCGAGGAATTCCTCCCTCTTTGTTTTTTACCGCAGTGTTCAAAAAGGTTTTGAAAAACTTAGGTCATTACAATGACTTCAAGGCACAAGAGAGCAGGTGGAATGCACTGCCATTTCATTCAAATCCCGGCACAACTAGCACAGGCAGAAGCAAATGCGAGAGTGGAAATCACTGCTGTTTCATTCAAAATCTGTTGGCATAACTGGCTCCCTGGCAGAAACAGACTCAAAACAAAACAAAAAGACAAACGCAAAACAAAATGGTGACGCCCGAGGTAACACCCCGGAATCACCCGACTCCTATACAACAGGACTGACTCGATACAACAAGACAGACCCAAAACAAAAGAGACTGACTCAAAACAAAAAGACAGACTCAAAACAAAACAACAAAACTGACCCAATACCCAAGTCAGAAAGCAAAAAACAGCACTGTACATTGCTCAAACAGTGCGTGCCATTCCCACGCTGGAGTAAATCTGAGCGCCACGCAGGTGGTTCATCCCTGATCACATACATTATCCCCCACAAGTTCACTGATCAAGTGCCGATAGACTTTGCAGGACCTGGTGCGGCAATGACCCCTTTGTCAAACAGATCTTGTACATCATGGCGCAGACGAAAGCAACTGTCGGTGTCATGACCGGTTTGCTGATGGTAGGCACAGTATTTAGTCTGGTCATGCTTTGCAGGGATAGGATCGGGTAGGGGCCGTTGTTCCAACGGTTTCAAATGTCCTTCCCGGAGTAAGACCTCTAGAGCCTTTGACAGAGGCATATGAAGTGGAGTGAAAACCCTCTTGACTCGGGGTGGATATTTGGCCGTCTGTGAGTTACTCCCGGACGCACCGGTGATGGGGTAGCCTTTCTTGATGTGGTGGTAGTGACCATGCCCACTTCAGAAGATCTTGCAGCTGCATCACCACTGGTGGTCACATTCGAACTGCGGGAAAACGCCCGCCTAGGCTGCTCTTTCTCCTGGTCAATAAGGCCCTGCTTCATGGCATCTCGATCTGTACTCCCATCTCATGCAAATCTGAAAAGGTAGGGAAGGGGAGCACGATCATTTTCTGCATTAGTTTGGGCTGGAGGTTGCGCACAACCATCCGTATTTGATCCTTATCCGTTGGCCTAATGGTCATCATTGAGGCCTTGGCCCTCCAGCGGGCTACAAAGTCAGAGAAACCCTCTTTCGGCTCTTGCCTGGTCGTCTCGAGATCACGGGTTGTGATCTCAATCTGGGTATTGTATGAATATTGTGCGACGAAGGCCTCGGCCATCTCCTCCCAGTTTCGTTTCACTGAATCCTCCAATTTGGCGTACCAGATGGCCGCAATACCCGACAGGGTCCTGCCAAAAAGGGAAGCTTCTGTAATCTTGTCAAGCCCATGGGCGCAGAACATCTGAAAACAAACTCAGGTGGACCATGGGATCTCCTGACCCGTCAAAACGGTCGATGTGAGGCATTTGAACCTGTCCGGCAATGTCACCACCGAATCAGTATATCCATCTCCAATGTCCGGGATGGAGTTGACTCCCTGAGATTTCTTAAACATCTTCTCAAGTTTGCTCAATTTCAAGCCGTAGGGTCGACCTCGAACTCGAAGGGAGAGTCTGGCAGATTGGTAGGTGCTTTGGATAGCTGGGGTAAAATTGGGGGCGGAGCAGGCCCTACCGGAATGTCCGTACCTCCTGGACATTTGGCGTCTCCCCAGGTGCTGGAGCTCCTGCTGGGGGAGGAACTTGTTGTGAAGCAGACGCGCCGCTTTGCTGTTGCAGCCTGGTGATGAGCTCAGCCTGCTGAGCCATGATTGCAGCCTGCTGCTTGGAAAATTCCGCTTGGCGGACAGCGTCCTCTGCATGAGCTTCATACTTTCTTGCATCTGACGCATCATCGCCTCTACCACTGATGTATTCTGCGGATCCATCTGACTGACGGTATATCCCTGCAGTAGAAACTGAGACCTCAGCCTGACTGTTCACTGGTGGAGTGGATAAGGGCCACTGATCTGGTAACTACTGAACTGGTGATCTGTGCCTGACTGGCCCTCTTCACCCTGCCTTTGGTAAAGGAACACTGATTGCCCTTGAACTGAATCTCTGACCCGACAAAGTCTATCAACACAAGTTCGGTGTACCCGGGGGATATTGGAGCCTCTGAAGCTATGGTTCCAGACTACCTAGCAAAAGAGAAAACGGACAGCATCTCAGCCAATTTCACCAGAACAGATACGAACAAAACCGAATGAGTGTGCTCTCTACTGAATTCTGCCCAAATTCGCCTGTAAGCTGATACCCTCAGGTAAAACTGATTCCACCAAATACTGATGCCCGCAGGCCTGATACCCAAAATACTGAATTGGTGCCCGCAGGCCTGATGCCCAAACTAAACTGATACATGCATTCCCTGTAGAGACGCACTCTAACAAGCACATAACAGATAAGTGAGAGCCAAAACACCCCTATGTTGGGGTAGGGTTTCCCTGTCCTATTTTGTCAGGAGCTAGGGTTTCACTACGCACGCAGCGGTTTCAAACAACCTATAAACGGGTAAGCAACCTGTCCTAGTTTGGAATGGTCACTATGGATCCGAATATGCACTAGGTCGAATGGTCAAAAAGGGTGCCCCGGTAAAACCGGGGTTTGTGTTCCCATGCTGTCAGAGCCCAGAGCCGATCAGCCTTACGGACATGACTTGACAAGACAAGCCTCCGGCAAATCGTTCGGGAATGGCATATGGCAAACACGGTGTCCTAGGCGCACCAATGCAAATGCAATGCAAAGAAACACACAAGTGTAGTCAAAACAGATATCATGAGTTCGAGTCAAGTTCTCTAAATCCCCAGCAGAGTCGC
This sequence comes from Camellia japonica, assembly GCA_030407325.1. Taxonomy (NCBI): domain Eukaryota; kingdom Viridiplantae; phylum Streptophyta; class Magnoliopsida; order Ericales; family Theaceae; genus Camellia; species Camellia japonica. The sequence continues at coordinate 16,870,262 of JAPPVO010000031.1, read as the reverse complement.
CAGAAACTGTAGACGTCCCCGAACGCCCCGGGAGGGTTAGTCCCGTTCTGTTCATATTGGGGTCACTACAGTTCAAGGACTCAAATGTCACGGTTCTTAATCTTGAACCAAAGAGTCCAAATCCGGCAAATCGTTTTGAAAACAGATTTTTTGAAAGAAGTGCCAAACATGGACTGCTTTGCCAGATAACAGAGTCGCCACCTAAATATTTTTTAAATGGGAAATTTAGGAAACCCTGACTCGGTGCCAAAGGCCACGTGTCCGTCATCACCAAAGTTGGCTCGGGAACTTGGGTACGATTGGGGAAGGTCACATCGTGAGCACCCCCGCTCGCCCGGTCAAAGACCGGCCTCTACTAACCATGATATCTTTTTTGAAAACATTGTATGTTCTTATTCCGGTTATTAGCCTAGGTTACTATGTGATGCTCGCAGCAAACAAGTATAGACTGGGCGCGCTGAATTGGAACAAAACATTTCATGTTTGTTTGTTTGAAAATGGTTTGATGGTGCTACCCGCAGGTAGGCTAAGACGCGGATTTGCCACCCTCAGGTGGGCTTAGAAAACATGATTTTGCCACTATCTAGTGGGCTTAAAACAAACATTGATGATTGTCCAATTCAATAACAACTCAACCTCCACCCACAGGCATTCAAGGCAGTTATATCACATAAGCATATAGCCTCATGGTAAGCATGCTATCATGGCAACACTCACACGCATGCAAGGATGCTAAAGCATAAAACTCACCGAGTACTCCAAGCCAAAACAGAAGATTAGAAATCATGCATGATCCTAATTATACAGAATGCCTAATGCAACACATGCAAAATGCAACTATAGCAGGCTCGGCTATTCTAAACATGGCATATGAAATGCTACAACTAACACGTATTCAATTTGGAATTGAAATACAAATGCAGTTTGTATGATGCGCCGAGCCCGGTGCGTGCAAAACAGATGAATGATGCAAACATGCTGTCATACTGTATGCTAATTGAAATATGCCCTATATCTAACCATCGTAAGCGGGTAAATAAAAGGGAGAAAGAAATGGGGGTTGGAAGACATACATCACACACCCACACTTATTACAACATTGCCTCGCGCGAGGGTCCGAATAAATAATACAGTCGAAATAAAAGAATATTACAGATTTCTAAGTAGTTAGCAATTAAACTAAGAAAGCTGTAAATCGGTTTGCAAGCCGGGGCTGCTCGCTTCTGATGAATGATGTATGCTGGACTGTGTTGCGCGGAAATCCACTGGGATGCCCAATTAGCCTCTGTTTGCACTTTTCTCGAAATGCGTGCCAAACTCTGAAAAGTTGTTGAATTCTCTATATATGCTGCAACAGAGAGCAGGAAAAGGGCATAGCAATGTATTTCACAGATATATGCATGCCTCGATCCTCGTGCCACCAATCACGCATATCGATGCATGATGGCCGAGGAATCGGATTGCACAACTCAATATAGGATGAAATGCCGATGAATGCTACAACAAACCTAACCATATGGGTAATCCGGAGTGTCGGTGACTGGGGAATTGAGATCCGTTCCGTTACTCGGAGTACGAAACGTGCCTCGTTTCCCGTGCCCGGGCTAACTCCTATCCGAACACGATGCAATATGCATGATATGCATGAATGCAGCTAATATACAATTCTAGCATGTCAATGCTATGAAAATGAGATGGAAATGAGATGAAAATGAGACGCCTCGAAAGCGTACACGCGGGCACGCGAACCGAGGCGATGATGTGAAATGCGAATCGAATAAAACAGAGTGCCTCGAAATGCGTGCACACGGGCACGCAAACCGAGGCGATGATATGAAATGCAAATCGGATAAAACCGAAGTGCCTCGAAATGCGTGCCCACAGGCGCGCATACCGAGGCGATGACAAAATGGAATGAAATGGCATACGGAATGCTACGATGGGCTTACACCAACATGGGAGAGCCTCAGCTCACTCACATAGGAGGCCGTCGGAATGATAAAAATGAGGTGCCTCGAAGTGCGTACTCACGGGTACGCAAACTGAGACGATGATGAAATGTAAATCGGGTAAAACCGAAATGTCTCGAAATGCGCGCCCACAGGCACGCAAACCGAGGCGATAATGTGAGATGCAAATCGGATAAAACAGAAGTGCCTCGAAGTGCGCGCCACAGGTACGCAAATCGAGGCGATGATGAAAGATGAAAATTAGATAAAACCGAAGTGCCTCGAACGCGTGCCCACAGGCGCGCAAATCGAGGCGATGATGAAAGAATGAAAATCGGATAAACGAAGTGCCTCGAAACGCGCCCACAGGCGCGCAAATCGAGGCGAATGATGAAGAATGAAACGACACACGGATGCCGCGATGGACTTACACCAACATGGGAGAGCCTCAGCTCACTCACATAGGATGCCGATGAATGAAAACGGAGTGCCTCGAAGTGCGTGCCCACGGGTACGCAAACCGAGGCAAGGCGGAATGACATGGGAAATGATATGCAAGCATGGCAATGGAATTTCAGCACTCACAATGATGTAAAACAGCCCCGAAATGATACGGAATAACAACCGAAGCATGCAATCATCCCGAAAATGTGAAATTAAGCCCCGCAAATGGCCTATAGCCATGCTATACATGCAAAATATGATCATGGAAGCAATAACAGTAGCAAGGCAGTCCCGAATATGGCATTTTTTTCAGTAATAAACATGGCCAAAATGCAAGCACAGATATGGAACAATAGCTCGCAAGATTAATGGCCAAAAGAGCATTATAAAGGGAGATGGTATAAGAAAATGCAAATGGACAAACTTTCTTCTACAACATTAAAGAGGACCCAAAATAAGCATATATGCAGAAGATGGCAGCCTCTAATCATAAGACAAACATGCCAGAAATGGAAGGCAAAATGGAGCCGCAAAAGGGTATAACACAAGACATGCAATCTATACATCAAATGACCAAACCTTCTTCATGAAACATGTAAAGGGGGTCAAAATAAGACCAAAACCAGTAGGGGTCGAAGTCCCAAAAACAAACACAAATAGGTCAAAAATTGCATACAAAATATGGCATACTTGATGAAATTGAAGGAACTAGTATATACAATGGCCAAATGAAGTTGAGCTCCTCTACAATGTTGTAGAGGGGCTCAAAATAAGCAAGAAAGCAGTAGGGGTCGGAGCCCAAAAACCAACATAAATAGGTTAATTTTAGCATGCAAAATGTGACAATCTTGATGATATTGAAGGAACTAGTATATAAAAATACCAATGAAGTTGAGCCCTTCTACAATGTTGTAGAGGGGCTCAAAATGAGCACAAAATCAGTAGGGGTCGGAGCCCCAATTCTCAACCAATTAGAGTATAAAAAAAAGATCAAGAAAAAGCGCCAAAAGTTGGTTTTGAATACTTACCCTTGAAGACTTGTCTTTCTTTGCTTCTTGGCTTGGATTTGTGGCTTCTCAACCTCTGAAATTCACTTCCTAGCTGCTGGAATCAAAGTTGGAATGGTGAGGCTAGGTGTTGGTGAAGAAATCAAGCAAGACTTGAAGTTTTTTTGAAGGTTTTGGCTATGGAGATTAGGGTTTTTGCTTAAGTGTTCTTGAAGGCAAATGTTCTAACCTAGGCAAAGGAGCCCTTGTTCCTTTAAATAGGCAAAACAAGGTGTAAAAGGGGAGGGCAAAGCATCCAAGCTTTCCTCCCAAAATATCCCCGGATGGGGGAGATATTTGGCAAAAATATCCGGACAGCTGTACTGAGCTGGAAAGCAGAAAGCTGGCCGGCCAGGTAGATTTCTGGGAGGTGGCCGGCCGGCCACCCCACCTGGTCGGCCAGCCACTCAGCCTAGCCGACCGGCCACCCCAAGAAAATGAACAGAAGATTTCTGGCCGACCAGTATGCCAAAGTGTCCTCCCAAGTGTGTAGATCAATGCCCAAGGTCGGAATCTGGCAACTCTGAAGCAGAAGTCACAACATAGAGCTTGAAGAAGAGGCTCAAAAATGAACTGTATAATTTCTGGCCGACCACCTTCTTTTTGTGTCCTCCAAGATGTGTAGAACAAGGATCCAAGGTTGAAATTTGGCAACACTGAAGCAGGAGCCACAACATAGAGCTTGAAGGAGAGGCCCAAAAATGAAACCCACAGTTTCTGGCCGACCATGCTTTTTAGGGTCCTCCCATGTTCCCTCATCACAGATATGCAGCTTTGGTTGGAAAAATACCCCAGGGTGTTCAACATTGGCTCGGAAGTGAGAAAAAACGGGCTCCGGAGGAGCGAAACTGGTTATCTGGGATAATTGCTGGCCTCCCACCCCCCAGCGATCTTCCTGGTATTGAAACAGAGATACCTGCCAAATTTGAACAAAAACTAATGAGAAATGAACGCTCGGGGCCAAAACCGAGCCATTCGGGATCCCGAAAATGGGCTGCGGGTGCCGGAAGTGGTGTTCGGCAGCGAAGTGGGTATCTGCAACTCCAGTGTCCCTCGGAATGACAAAACAGAGGTTCCTGCCAAAAATCAGAGAAAACCGATACAAAATGAATGCTCGGGGCCCAAACCGCGCAATTCGGGGTCCCGAAAACCGGCTATGAGCACCGAAGGTGGCGTACGGCCACGAAGTGGGCATCAGGGGCCCCAGGGTTCCTCAATATGATAAAACAGAGGTACTAGCCAAGAACCGGAGATAACGGAGACGGTTGGGCGGTCCCGAACCGAGGCACACGGCCTGACGGCTCCGAAAACCGGGAACCGGGCTCCGAAATGGGCAAAATGACCTACGGCCACGAAAAGTAGCGCACGGCCACCGAGAGATAGTCTACAGGACTACTCCCTTCCCTCAGGAAAGAAAACAGAGAAAACCGAGTCTGGTTCGCAAACCGAGACAAGGCACAGAAGAGGATTCGGAAGTTCGGAGGCGGGGCGCACGGCCGCGACTCTGAGACTTCTGAACGAGCACAGCATGCAACATCACCGAGCGCTCAATCGGTGACGTCTGAGCCTCAAGGTCGGTCAAAAATGGGGTGTCTACAGCTGGCCTTGCTGTTCTTCAAGGTTTCTTCAAGGGTAACACTCTTACTTTAAATTCCCCAAATCTTGCACTAGACTTTTGCCTATCTTGCATGCTGTTTTAGACTCTGTGTGTAACTGAAAAAAGTCTTGTATTTGCATGCTTCAGATACTTCATTAACGTCATTTTGGTGTTGGGGTCGACCTCCCCCTCTTAGGCCTTGTTTGGCCCTTTTTGTGCCTTCTTTTTAAGCTTTGGTTACCTTTGTGTGTTGACCTTCTCACCACTGAAATCCAATGGATTTTCAGTGGTGATGAAGGAGTTTTGAAGTCTTGCATAGGGGAGGGACACCCCTCTCCTTAGTCTCTCATTTTTGCATGTTTTTGGCTCTTAAAGGTAGCATGTATGCTTGGTTGTCTTTGGCCCCATTTTAGAAGTTTTTGGATGTTATTTGGTCATATGTAGCCTCTGTTTTTGGTTGGATTTGGCCTCTTGCATGCATAATATACTTGCCTTGCATTCCCCCCATTTTGCCTAAAAGTATACCATGCATTTAGGGCATGATTCTTGCATGTTCTAGCTTAACTTCATGAAGGTTTTAGCATTATTTTGCCATGCTCAGGGACTGTTGGGTACTGATTTGGTCGAGTTTTCCATGTTTAAGAGAGCCTCTTTGCATTTTGGCTTGTGAGCCTTGAGGATGTGAGTAATGAGCATGCTTTAGTTGGGTCGTTTCAGTGATTTGGAATCACTTCTCATGCTATTTCAGCCCCTAATCCATGCTTGTATACTTGCATTCATCATCCCTTTCATGCCTTGAAGAGTTGGTCTTTCATGTCTAGGAATGGAGCATTGTGCATGCCTATGTGTTTGAGACTTTGAGATGTCATAACTGTGGGTTTTGGGGGTCCTTGTTGCATGTTAAAACCCTGCTTTGTATTGAAAAGTTCATGCCATGAGTGGTTGGGGTAGTTGTAGCAGAATGCCTTTTTTTATGCCTTAGTCTTGGGCCCGTTGGCATGCATGTTTGCATGAGCACTTGTCCATCATTTTGAGCACTTTTGGCCACTGTTTTTGGAGTGGGCTGAGGTCTGCCCTTTTGTGGTTTAGGCCCATCATTGCATGATCATGTTGCATTGCTTTGGGTTCATGTTTGCATAGTATCATACTTGCATGTTTGCATAGTGTTTAGCTAATTGCCTCTCATATACTCGTATGCATATTTGGTATGTTTATATCGCATTAACTTAGCTTGCATGCTTAGGATACATTGCATTTAGCACGCTTTGCATCTTAGCCTCATGTTGCATTTTTGAGCCATATTTGCATACATGCATTTGCATTGCTTGGTTTGGGGTGTCAAACTAAGCATGAGGATTGAGAAGTGTTCGTACTCAAAGTGATGAAACACGTCTCAATCCTCGGTCGCCGATGCCTTTGATCTCGACATGATAGGGTGTTAGCTTTCATTTGATTGTTGCATGCATTTTACATTGAATGGCAAACTTGGTTTCTTAGGCCATCATGCATAATTGATGGCCCAAGGGTCGAGGGTCATGCTCCCTTGAATCCATTGCATGATAGGGAGTGTGACCATGCTTACATTTGCTTGAAAATTCCATGCCATGCACTGTCTGCCCTCTGCTGCTGTCAAAAACAGGATTCTGCAGGAAGCAATGGCCGGCCGGCCATATACAGTGCCAACCGGCCATCAGTGGTTGGCCGATGGTGTAAATTTTGGCCGATAAGCCCATCCCCATGGCCGGTGAAATTGGACTGTGGCCGGTGGCACCCCAGAGCACTCAAAGGGTGACTAAAAATGGGTCTGGGGATTTTCAGAATTTTCAGAGGAGCAGGGCAGTGTAAACAGAGGCAACAGTGGCATGGCACGGGTTTCCAAGTGGGGCGAGTCGAGCATGCATCATCCTAGCATTCCGAGGCAGGGCTGCGGCCACCTTCTTTCTACATTTAATTTGTTAATTAATTAGAAGTTCTGTAATAATTAATTTAGCAGTATTCATTTGGTTGTGTAATATTTATTCGGACCCTCCAAGCGAGGGCAATTGTGTAATAAGTGTGCGTGAGTGTGTGTATGTCTTCCAACCCCACGTCTTTCTTCCCTTTTATTTACTAGCTTTCGATGGTTAGTTTAGGGCATGTTTCAATTAGCATACTTATGATAGCATGTTTGCATACATTCATTCGTCTTGCACGCACCGGGCTCGGCGCATCATACTAACTGCATTGTATTTCAATTCCAAGTTGAATACATGTTAGTTGTAGCATCATCATATGTCATCTTAGAATAGCCGAGCCTATCATAGTTACATCTTGCATGTGTTGCATTAGCCATCCTAACATGAACTAGGATCATGCACATGATTATTAACTGGTTTCTGTTTTGGCTTGGAGTACTAGGTAAGCTTTTATGCTTTAGCATCTCGCATGAGTGTGAATGTTAACATGACAGCATGCTTACCATGTGGCTAAATGCTTATGTGATATAAACTTCTTGAATGCCTGTGGGTGAAGGTTGGATTGTTTGAGTTGGGACAACTCATTGAAATCCGTGTTTTTAGCTTACTTGCGAGTAGCAAATCTCAAATCATTTTCCAAACGAACGGATATGCAATGCTTTGTTTCAAATTAGACGATCTAGTCTATACTTGTTTTGCTGTGCGCATCACATAGTAATTCTAGCTAATTAATCGGAATAAGAACACATAATGTTTTCAAAACGAGATATCATGGTTAGTAGAGGCCAATCTTCGGATCGGGCGAGAGGGGGTGCTCATAGCTGACCTTCCCCAATCGTACCCAAGCTCCCTAGCCGAGGCAACTTTGGTGATGACGGACACGTGGCCTTTGGCAAACGAGTCAGGGTTTCCTAAATTCCCCCTTTAAAAAATATTTAGGTGGCGACTCTGTATCTGGCAAAGCAGTCCATGTTTGGCACTTCATTACAAGAAAATCTGTTTTCAAAAACGATTTGCCGGATTTGGACTCTTTGGTTCAGATTGAGAACAGTGACAAATTGAGTCCGAACTATGGGGTGAGGCCCTCACGCGGGGCGCGTCCACACCTAGGCACGAGAGACTTGTGAGAGAAGACGGGGCTCGAATCGGGTTCCCGGTTTGGGAGTTAGAGTCGGATTGCACTCTAGGCAAATTAGTTCCTTAAGAAACTTGAATTCGAGGTGTTAACGCCCCAAAATCATCAAACGACATTGGTTTAGCACTAAACTTGGCACACATGACCGCCTAGGCACGAGAGACTTGTGGGAGAAGACGGGACTCCAATCGGGTTTCCGGTTTGGGAGTTAGGGCCGGATTTCTGTCTAGCCAAAATTATTTACTAAACTATCTTTGTGATTATATAGTAGTTAAATTTTTATGTTTTTCTGTAATTAAAATATGAACACAATTATGTTGTCATTAATTATTATTTTTTTGTTATTTTCAGATATTTCCGGAGTAGCAGTTTGCTTCTTGTGGAATGCAGGCGTGTAAAGATTATGACTAACTTTTGTTTTTGTAACTCACGGAGGAAGCATCATGAAAACTTTTGTTTTTGATTTACGTTATTTAGATTTGTGAACAACATTATGTATGTATTATGCAACATTATGTATTGGGATAATTTTGTTGATGTATTGTTATGAATGGAAGAATATTTTAATTATGGATGAATTTTTATTTATATACTGGACTTTTTATATTATTATGTAATTATTGGTTTTTTTTTAGTTATTTTTTATTTAATACAGGTTATTTTCATTTTTAATAATTTTATTGCAAGTTTTTTTTTTTTTTTTTTTGAGACGGCAGCCCACTCACCGTCTCAAATACAACCAGGGTTTTTTGCGACGGCACTAATGCTATCGCAAAAGATAGGGCATTTGGTTGAAAATGAGGAGTTTTAGCGACGGTGTAATTTGCCGGTTCCAATAGTGCTTTAGCGACAGCATCAAGTGCTGTCTCAAATAACCCTTTAGCAACGGTACTTGTGCCATCGCAAATATCCCTTTTAGCGACGGCGAAACAGTGCCATCTCAAAAAAATTCAGAATTTCACGCGTTAATGGCGACGGCATTTTTCCGTCGCAACAAGGCTTCTTTGCCGTCGCAAAACAAAGGCGACGGTGTCATACCGTCGCTAAAGCCCTTTTGCAACCCCCTCTGTTGCGACCTCCCACTTGCCGTCGCAAAAGGCCAGTTATTGTCGCAAAAAACCTTTTGAGACGACGTTTTTGGTATTTGCGACGGCATTTTGCCGTCGCAAAAAATTAATTTTTTTGTAGTGTCATTCACTTTTAAGTAGTTTCAGTATAAGCGGATGGATACGAATATAAATTTTTTAAATTTACCTATGTTCGGACGGATGATGGCTGAGAGGCCACTTGACCCAATTGAATCTGCCAACCCTCCTTAAAAAAATAATATTATGTTTTAATACTTTGAATGTTAAAAAATAGATATTTTATTTAGTAATAATATTAGCTATTTATGAAATATGAAAATTTGAACGTCATTTTAATTATAAAAAATGAACAATAAAAAATTTTCGACTCAAATAAGGCTCAAAATAGTAAAAAATTATTTTAAAAAAGTTCTAAGAAAAACATAAAATAGTAAAGCCCATACTATCAAATTATTCTACATTCACCCGCCAATCTGCATTGTTCGTTCAATCTGCATCCACTAACTGAATAAACAAGAATGTGAATTACATTTTTTTTAATCCATCTAAATTTGAATGAATAGTAAATGAAAGGCAATCTGATCTGCAAACACCCTATCATTGACAAAGGGTCTAGCCAATAAAAATGGCATTGATAGAACATGTGTAGCGGCCCTAGGCCAACTAACAATTTTCTAAATGTCTTACTTAAATATTTGTTCAAAGTGTAAATGATATATACAAGGCCGGTCTTGAGTTTTTGAAGGCCTAAGGCGAAACAAAAACGGAGGACTATATTTATAAAGAAAAAAAAATTACTCTATTTTGTATTACTACTGTCGATTGATACCAAAATAGATATCAAAATGTATTCATACCCAAAAAAAAAAAAAGTTACCAAATTAAGAAAACTTTATTCAATTAAAATGTATTGGATATGTATTAAATTAATTGTTGTTTATTCAATATGTTGTTTATGAGTGTGGTTGCATTGTTGTTCATTGAATATGTTGTGTATGAATGTGATTGAGATTGAATTAAGAGTAATGATAGAGAGCACTAGAGTTGGAGCTCTAATGCTAACTCTAAGGATGTAGCAATGCATAAAACAAAAATAAAAAACAAAAAACAAAAAACAAAATATGCAACATCACAAGCCAAAACATCAAATCATAAATTGGGGCCCACTTCTAGAACTCCCTCGAAAGCTTCTCATTTAGAGGTCTCAAACATTTTTGTTTCACAAAAATCTAATAAAGAAAGAAAATAAAAAAAAAATTAGGGGCCCTATTTTGGGCCACTAACATTTTGTATGTGTGTGTAGTGTTTCTCATTCAAGGACCACCAACATTTTGTATATATTTTAATTTCAATTGGGTCAAACCACAGTTATAAATAAATATAGGCTCAACAGAATATTTTGGGGTCCTTTAGATTGGTCCTAAAACAACAAAAATATTTTGGGCTTATTTATATTTATAATATACTATAATACTTTTCTAAATTTAGAAACGCAATTTTGGGCTAATTTTTTGAGGCCTAAGGCACGGATCTCACTGACCTTAGCTCAGGACCGGTTCTGGATATATAGGTCGAGACGTGTCCCGCATTAGCCGGAAAAAAAAATTTTATTTTGGCTAGTCTCAATATGAGGTGTCGTCATGTTCTTATCTTGGTGGCTTTTAGAGCATATACAAAGTTTTTAGCCGGCCAAAAAAAATATTTTGGCTAGTCTCAATGTGAGGTGTCATCATGTTCTTATCCTGGTGGATTCTAGAGCATATAATATATAAAGTTATTTTAGGAAGTATTAAATAAGTTGATTTTTTTATTTATTACAAAAAAACATATAAAAAAAGGGGCAAATTACAAACACCCCCCTCGAGGTTTGGTGAAAATACATATTCTCCCATGAGGTTTGAGAAATTACAAATTGCCCCCTAAGGTTTATATTTCCATAACAAATTGCCCCTGAGGTTTTTATTTTCATACAGATTCTCCCCTAATTTGTTATGCAAATTTGACCTTCAGGGGGCAATTTGTAATTTCTCAAACCTCAGTGGGGAATCTATATTTTCACCAAACCTCGAGAGGGGTGTTTGTAATTTGCCCAAAAGAAAAAGAAAAAGAAAAAGCGATGTGATCTAAATAAATTAAAAAATTGATTTATAAGTCACTTTCTATTAGTTTTGAACGATTTTTATTTAAAATTTTAAAATTAATAATTAAATATAATATATTTATATTTATAAATATAAATATGAATGTATATTTTCTTAATTATTATACATATGTTCTTATTTTTTTTATTAAAACTTCTTATTTATGTTGACGTAAGTGAATTTTACATATTTTTGTTAATGTGTAATGCTATACATTATTATTTTTTACCTTATTTCCTTATTCTTACACACTAATGAGATCGATGCTGATAGATGCACATGTGATTGACTTACTTGTGTGTAGTGGTGAGAAAATGAGATAAAAAAACGAATTATATGTAAATTTTTAGGGTAAATTACATTGACAACCTTGGAGGTTTGTGTTTAATACAATTTTCCTTTCACATTTGAGAAATTACACTAACTTCCTTATCAGACTTTATCTTTTAACATTTGTAATAGATTATTACCCTTTGATGTTCAAACAAAAATACTGTTGGAACAATCTCTATGTAAAATAAATAACTTGAAACAAATTAAACAAAAATAAATAAATTACTCATAGAATTTATTACCGATACAACTTTTAGATCAAGCCGAGTGTGTGACACTCTGTCCTTAAGATAGATTTGCCTGCTTCTATGCTTACGGATAAATGGAATCTATCTCCCAGGATACAATGATCTACACAAATTGTAATGCCCTCAAAATAATACATAAATCCCATCATTTTAGACATGCAATGGTATAAAGAAATCAACACCTTTCCATTCATCAGAATAGTTCTTACAACAGTATTACATGTTAACAACAAAAGCAAATGTCCTACGGGCTTACAGCTTTCCAAGTTAACACTTGGTACACAAAAGAAGAGTACTAACTCTATACAAAATAAGCCCTTGGCTTGATATACATGTAATACAAACAAAATAATCAAAAGAAAGTCTTCAACTCTCATATCCATCCAAGCTAAGTCCTTGGAGGTGGCATGCTACCTGTACCTGAAAATAATGTCCCATATAGGGTGAGCCAACGCCCAGTAGAGATATGCTAAACACAGTATGGGCAATAACTAAGACATTAGCAATTGATAAATGTTTAAATCAATTCATAATTCATTTCCATTACATGACCACTATATCCATGTTCCATTTCATTTTTCCATTTCTTATCCAGTTCACAATTCACAGCACCGGCTCAGAACCTGGCCAACAACTTACATGAAACAGTAACTCATATTAAACGATTCCCATTTCACAATAGATAAGCATACTAGCTATATCAACACTTCGATAAACGAGCATATAAGCTATATCAACATTTCAACAGATAAGCATACAAGCTGTATCCACACTTCAACAGATAAGCATATGAGCTATATCAACACTTTAACTGACAAGCATATGAGCTGTATCAGCGGAGTCCATCCCCTATCTTCTCCCAAGCAACATCCAGTTTAGAGGTCCATCTCCTATCTTCCCCTAAACCGTGGAGTACATCCTATATCTCCTCCCACACACACAACGTATATACACAAAGGTCATATACTCAATCAAATAATACATAGTGTTAATGTATTCTATCAACCATCATACTCTATGACACATCCAATTGATTAGTTTTAGTTTGCCTAATCATCATGCACTGTCTACAACAATCACAACTACCCTCCACCGGTAGCCCAAAGCAATTATTTCTAAACAGATAATAAAAGCTCCAACAGATAAAAATATCAATGTTTTAAAAATGGAGCGATTAATAAATCCAACTCCACCATTCTACCATATAATGAGCCAATTTCATTATTTCCAACTCAATTCCATATAACCATCATTTTCCCAAATTAATTATACCAATTAATTTGTACAACAAATTAGGATTTTCTACCCCATTTCCCAATATTGACCCAATGGTCTAAATATCAACACCCAACAACAATATCATTATTTTGAAACCCAAAATACACATTTTTAGAATCAAATAACAAAACCCCCTTTTTAACATTTTCAAACACTAACTCCCAAAATCAACCATTTAGCAAAATGCCCAAATATCTATGTCAAACCCATAGTTGTGAGTAGGAATCCCTACCTCAAAGGATAAAACCCAACGAAGGAGATGACGAAAATGAAGATGCTCCAAATCCCGAGATTCTTGGATCACAAGATAGCCCACGACGATCAACAACTTTTTTGTAAAGACCAAAGGTTTGGAAAACACTCTAGCTAGATCAACACTTAGAGAGAAGTGAAGACTTGAGAGAGAGAAGCTCTCAAATGGCGTTTTTGAAAAGTAAGAGAGAGAGTGTGAATGTAAAAAGTGATTTTAAAATGCCCAGCTGCCAACTGATATGCGACATTCCCGCTCGAGCGGAGAACACAACGCTCGAGCGTCAAGAACAAAAAACTAGGTCCGCTCGAGCGCAAAAAGTCCCGCTCGAGCGCCAAGACACAGGAATAAAGTACATCCGCTCGAGCGCGAAAACCAGTCCGCTCGAGCGTGGATTTCCCCCTCCCAGAACATACACTAAAAATGTACCACCCGCTCGAGCGCCAATAAGACCGCTCGAGCGCGACCCGCTCGAGCGTAGGAAACCCGCTCGAGCATAGAAAACACACCTGCAGAAGTTTTGCAGGGACACAAAATACTGGAAGAGTGTAAACCCCGTTCGAGCGCAAGAAGACCCGCTCGAGCGGACCATCCAAAAATTGTACAACACCAATGGGAGCCAAAACTCTACCAACCTGAATCAACCAAGCCCAACACATCCTAAAACCCAAACGAATCGATTTAAAGGATGACAACAAGACAATTACAACTAATAACTTCACGGAACCGAGTCCAGAATACAACTGAACAGTAAAGGGACAACCGGGATCGCTATAACCTCCCCCCCCTTAAAGAATTTCGTCCCCGAAATTAAACACAAGTTTTTCAAAAACAAGTTTTCTCCATTTCTAACAATATTACTACATAATATTTAACATTCCGACCTATTACCGGTCAATCTCATCTCTTTTCAAGAGGCATTTCACATTACACATAACAACCTGCATTATCAACATGCGCCCCTTTGAAATTTACCAATTTCAACTCATTTTCCACAATTTCATAACACATGCAACATTAATATCATGCTTGCATTCCCACAATACTTAACATATACAATGTTAACATAACTTCCATTTACCAAAACATTCACAATGTTTTACAACTTAAGACATACATAGTGCTCTTAAAGTTCAACAACGTTACAAAATTTCTATACATGATTACACATCAACAAACAAGTCCGGATATTTCTCACGGACCTCTAACTCACGTTCCCAAGTGGCTTCCTCCACTCCGTGATGTTTCCACAAAACCTTTACCAAGGGAATGGTCTTGCCTCGCAAGACTTGATCCCGTCTATCCAAGACCCGCACCGGTCTCTCCTCATACGAGGCATCCTCATCTACCTCTAAGTCGGTCCAATCCAACACATGGGACGGATCCGGCTCGTACTTTCGAAGCATACTGACATGAAAGACGTCATGAACCCCGGACAACTGTGGTGGCAAAGCCAAACGATAAGCAACCTCCCCAATCCTCTCGAGGATCTCAAAGGGACCGATAAACCGAGGGGATAACTTCCCACTCTTCCCAAACCTTATCAAACCTCGCCTAGGTGATATCTTCAGAAAGACGTGATCACCTACCTCAAACGCCAAAGGTCTCCTCCTACGGTCGGCATAAGATTTCTGACGGCTCTGGGCTGTAACAAGCCTCCTACGGATAAGCTCAACCTTCTCCGTCATTTCCCTCACTAACTCCGGACCCAACAAAGGTGCATCACCCACCTCGGCCCAATAGACTAGAGACCTACACGGTCGGCCATACAAGGCTTCAAACGGTGCCATACCGATGCTAGACTAGAAACTGATGTTGTAGACAAACTCCACCAATGGTAAGTGTCTTTCCCACGTCCCACTAAAGTCAAGGACACAACCTCGAAGCATATCCTCAAGGATCTAAATAGTACGCTCAGACTGCCCGTCAGTCTGCGGATGATAAGCCGTACTAAAAGTCAATTTAGTGCCCAAGGCACTCTGCAAACTCTGCCACAACCTAGCAGTAAAACGAGGATCTCTATCTGAGACGATCGTCACTGGGACCCCGTACAACCTCACTATGTCCGAATATACAAATCGCAAGGTGATCTACCGAATCTCTCACGCGCATAGGGATAAAGTGCGCCGACTTAGTCAACTGGTCTACAACCACCCAAATAGCATCACTGCCTCGCTGAGTCCTCGGAAGACCTACAACGAAGTCCATAGTGACATGTTCCCATTTCCACTCGGCAATAGGCAAGGGTTGCAACAAACCCGCTAGCCTCTGATGCTCGGCCTTCACTTGCTGACAAGTAAGGCACTTAGACACGAAGACTGCCACATCTCTCTTCATTCCTCACCACTAGAACTGGCGACCCAAGTCTCGATACATCTTAGTGCCTCCTGGGTGCACCGCAAGGCATGAATGATGAAACTCTCGGAGTACCTCCTCTCGGCAAGACTCCGGCACAAACAAACGGTCTCGGTATCTCACACTCAAGTTGGGATACACCGTCAGACCCTTCGGCAAGTTTGGGCATCAGGCCTGCGGGCATCAGCATCTGTATTTTGTGAATCAGTTATATTTGCGGGTATCAGATTCAGTTTTGGGGCAGTAGTTTGGGGAACAGTGATCAGTGGTCGAATACAGTTCTTCAGCTATGTCCATGTCTCTATTGATTGGGCTGAGATGCTGCCATTTTCTCTTTCAGTTCAGAGACTTGGTTCAGAGCAACCAGTGTTCTCCTCTGCTGAGGCAAAGCAGGAAAAGACTCACCGATCCATCAGATCCTTCAGTCACCAGTTACACCACCTCTGTCCAGTTCAGTAGACTTATGACGACCCAGAATTCAGAGGAAATTATGGTTATGGCAGCCGCACTAAACCAAGGACTCATCTTGCAGGGTGAAACCAATGTTGAAGTACCACACCCGCCCAGGTCGCCTGCCGCACATTCGATCTGGGAACCCCAGTTATTTCAAACCCGTGAGCCCACCACCTTTGAGCTGATGGGAATGATTGGCGACCTTCAAAGATCTGTGGCTGATCTAGCCTATGGAATGTCGGCCCCACCACCAACTGCATTGTATGCTGGGAACTTCATGCCGTAGGAGCCCCCGCTACTGGGGCGAATTGTAATTGAGCTCAGCCAACCTGAAGCTGTCTCAAGCTCCGGCAATGATATGTCGACGACAACGGGGCTTCGTGCTGAAGTAGAAAGCCAAACCATCCACTAAGCTGAGGCTAATGGAAAGAACAAGATGAAGGTGGACACAGATACCTATGAACAATTCGAGCAAGCTATTGAGGCTTTGAAAGCCGGCGGGTTGAATAAGCAGCAAGTACTCGCAGTCGTGGCTAAGACAGTGGATGACATTTTCCCGGCTCAGACCGAGAGCAGTTCAAGCCAAAGAGAAAATCGGGATAGGGACCGTCGTACCAGAACAGTTCCTTTCAATCCTAACCCTGCACCTGGAAAAGAATAGAGAGCCAAGGCAACACCTGCTGATCCTTTTGCTAGTGCGTCCGGCAAAGGTCCACAGGCTTCGAAGTATCTGCCCCGAGGGCGCAGGGTCTTTCATGCCCTCTATATGCCTTTGTCCAAGGCTCTTCGAATCCTCACTGAAAAAGGTCATCTCAAACCTCTTGAGCCTCGGCCTCTCCCGAGTAATCTCCCTCTCTCACATGATGCTACCCAGTACTGTGCGTACCATCAACAGGCTGGTCACACCACCGACAATTGCTTTCGTCTTCACCACGAAGTGCAAGATTTGATCGATGATGAGGTCATCCTTCCACCTAGCTCAGCAAAGTCTGTCACCGCTGAGTTCATGGACTTCAAGGATAATACAAGTATGTGATCGGGGGATAAACCACCTATGGGTGGCGCTCAGTTTACTTCAGATGTGACGTATGGCACGTACTATTTTGAGCATTTGCGAATGCTAGTTTTTGTACTTTTTGACTTGGGTATTCAGTCAATTTTGTTGTCTTGTATATAGTCAGTCTTTTTGTACTTATGTTCGTTGGGTCTGTCTTGTTGTAACGAGTCAGTCCTTTTGCATAGGAGTCGAGTGATCCCGGAGGTGTTACCTCGGATATCGCTATTTTGTTTTGTGTTTGTCTTTTCGCTTTCTTTTGAGTCTGTTTCTGCCGGAGAGCCAGTTACTCGAAGATCTAATTGAAACAGCTGTGGTTTTCATGCTTTTGTGCTTGTTTCTGCTTTGAGCCTGTTGTGCCAGCAAACTTGAATGAAACGACAGTGTTTTTCCCCTACTCTTCTGTGCCTTGAAAATCATTGCATTGACCTAAGTTTTTCAAAACCTTTTGAACACTGCGGTGAAAACAAAGAGGAAGGAATTCCTCGGGATTTGCAAAAATTTGATCAAATTGAGAGAAAGAGAGGCGTGCTAAGCCCTTAATGAATGAGATCATGCGTGTTAATGTGAGTATTGAGAAGGATCCTAGCTTGATCCAAATTGGTTCTACAGTGTCTTCAGCGCGAACGATTTGTCGCTTTCTTAAAAGATTTCAAAAAATGTTTTGAGTGGTCCTGCGAAGACCTGTGTGGAATCGCTCTTGAGATTGTGCAGCCTGGGATCGCTCTCAGCCTCGAGACTCGACTTCTGCTTCCAAACCTTGAACCTTAATTCAGGATGTTCAATGGTCAACTACAATGTGAGGCCTGTGTGGCCAGATTCGAAGCAGCCCTCAAACTAGGGGCAGGGAAGTCAAATCAAGAAGATTAGATGTCGTCAAAAGAAGCTTGCAAAGCTAGATCAGAAGCATCCCTCGAACTAGGGGCAAAAATGTCAAAGGTGCTCGAAGAGTCAAAAAATTGGGATGTTTCTCAAGATAACAAAGATCAGCAAGAATGCCAAATCCCAGAAGAGAGGAAAGAAGAAAGTATTGCCGAAGGACAACCAAGTTCCTATCCACAACACTAGGGGCAAATTCACCCTCTATTGGATGGACTTCTACATCATCGGCGAACAGCAGCCATTCTCTTGGATTCAGATGGCTCCGAGATCTCAAACCATTCAACATGGACAAAGCTAAACTTTACCCTTGAGAGGCTCCCTGGGCTGAAAACTCAGAAGGGCGACCCAGGCAAAAGTTAAAGCAAGAAAAAGAACAAAAAGAAAAAAAAAATGCAAAGAATGAAAAAAAAAAAAATATGAAAAGAAAAAGAAGAAAAGAAATTAAAAGAATTGAAAAGAAAAGAAGAACATAGCTCGCAAGGTTGAAAACCCAGAAGGGCAGCCTTGGCAAAAGTTAGAGCGCAAAAGGAGAGGTTAATACCCGAGTGTACCTTAACCCCGAACTACGTAAGGCTTGATTCCCATCTTTGGGATACGTAGGCAACTTCATTTTGAAGTCCAGCCGTAAAACACTTCAAATTTGATTGTGTCCATGTGATGGTTCTGGTCATCTTTGTCTTCTCTGTATCCGAGAATTTGGTTGTAATTGTCACTGTGAGGACTGGTTGCCAAGTGCTGCGGCGCTATTTAGACTAGGGGAAACTTTCCGTTGCCGTGTGTAGACACCCCATTTTTGACCGCCCTTAAGACTTGGCCACTACTGATGGTTTACTTGGTGGAGAAAGTTGAGCAGGGCAAAGTTTCGATTTCTTCGGCAAGAGGAGAGTCAAACCCTAACCTCACACCCATTTCTTGATCAAAATTTTAGATATTAAAACCCTTCTTTTGAAATATTTTTGAAATAAAGTTCCTACATTGTTCGAGGCTCACATTTTGTTAAATGTCACGCTTTTCGGTAAACCGAGCCAGGACAAAGTGGAAATGAATGAAGAGAGATGAAATTTTTGAAAAATCTTTCAAAACACCTTGCTTAGGGATTTGAAGTGAAGAAAAGAGGAGAAGAGGGAAGAAATCCAGCTGGGGGAGAAAATGGGCATGAACCGTTAAGAGAGAGTCGAGCAGCCCTCGCTGAATCGGGCTTATTCATTTTCATACATGGATTTTAGCTATGAGGCCACCACCGTTGGAAAGCTTACTTCCGGGGCTTCATTTTGCACTCAAGAATCTCCTAAAGCCAAATCCGGACGGGGGAGATATGGTTGGTTGAAGTAGGGCATCAATCCGGTTGGACCGAATCTGCGCGGCTTCACCAAAACAGGCATAACTTTTTGCACAGTTGGAATTTTTATGCAAGGCTAGCGCCATTGGAAAACTAACTTCTGGGGATTCATTTATGCACTTGGTTGACTACCTTGAACCTTTTGACCTGGTCGGCCGACCAGGACAAGTGGTTGGCCGACCACCTGAACTGGTCGGCCTACTCTCTCCTTGTCTGTCTCTGTGAGTTGGTTCCAGCTGTGCCAGCTGGAGGGCACAGACTGGATCCTCCATACACGTGTATGGAGGATCTTTGGCCCTGGTTTAAAGCTTCTAAGGGAAGCTTTGGCCCCTTTGCTATATAAAGGAAGGCCTTCCCTTCCTTGTAGAGGGTTGAAGAAAAAAATTTCTAAGGCATACACCACTTCTCCCTCTATATCTCTACATCCAAGCTTCAAAAGTGTGAAGTTCTTGCCCCTTTGCATACCATCTCCTAACCTAACCCCTCCACCATCACTCTAAGGTTCTTGGAGCTTGTTTTTAGTGGCTAAGGGGTTGCATTTTTGGTCCAGAAGCTGCTAGAGTTCTTGGCTACAAGGGTAACACCCTTTCTCCCTTTTAAGGCTTTATTTTGCTTCATCTTTTAGCCTTACTTGCAAGCATTTTTTAGCTTTGTCATAAACTGAAAAAAGTCTTATTTTGAGGTCCTTTACATGTTTGTTTAAGGTCATTTTTCTGTGGGGGGTCATCTACCCCCTTGCATGCTTGTTTTCACCTTGTTTTGAGCCATGCACTTAGGCCTTTGTATTGAGCTTTGTTTGGCCATCTGGCCACTGAAATCCAGTGGATTTTCAGAGGCTAGCATACTGTTTTGAGAGCCAAAATCAAAGAGGGGTGACCCTTTCTCCCCTTGTTTTGTTTTCTAGCATTTTTGGCCTTACAAAGGGGCCTATATTTGCACACTTCTTGAGCTTGTTTTAGGCCATTTTTGGTGGGTTTTAGGACCTGCATAGGCTCTTTCCAGAGCCTATTTTGCCATATTGGATGTCCTTGCATGTGTAGAACAACCCCTTGCATGGCCTATCAAAGTAGCACTTCATTCTTGCATGTATTGGTCAGGTTTCAGTGGGTTTTTGGGCTTCATTTGACATGCCATGATTCTGTTTTTTACTGGTTTGGTGGCCTCTCATGTACTTCATATGGTTGTAGTGTAAATCATGGTTCACAAGCTTGTATTGCATGGTGTTTTGACCACCCTTTCCTAGCATATTTTGGCCATGATCCAAACTAATTTTATTCATATTTTGGGCTTCCTTAGCTCTATTTGAAGTGTTTTGGGTCATGCATGCATTGTTGTATATGGTCATAGTTCAATTAAGGTCACTAGCTTTGCATATCGGGTCCACTAGCATGCGTTGTTTGTGCCCTTGACATGTTTTGGCATCATTAAACATGATATTTTAGAGCATATAAGGTTTCCATATTCTCATGTTTATCACTCTTTAAATGCGTTTGAGAGTTGTGCTTGTATGCCTCATTTTTGAGCTATTGCATGAGCTTCATTTCCATGCACTTTGAGCCATCATTTTAGACCATTTTCCCACTGTCTTGGACCTGCATAGGGACTTTTTGGGGCTGGTTGGGTCATTTGAGCATTGCTTTGTGTACCTCTAGTGTAATGCACTTCACTAGTTTCGGTATCCGGGCCATCTAGTATGCATTGTGTGAGGTGTTTGCATGATTCGGGTCCATCTTGCATGACATTTCAGAGCTGGAAAATGTGTGATTGTATGCCATATTTAACCCCTTTCCATGCCTTAATAGAGTTGCACTTGGTGCCTTAGGTTTGGTCCCTCGCATTGTGCATGTTTGCATAAGTGTTGTTGCCTTAATTTCATCATGTTTGGCCACTGATTTGGGTGTGGCTGAGGCTCGCCTATCTTGGTTTAAGTCCATCTCGCATTGTATATGCCATTTAGTCCATGTTGTTGCTTGATTGACCATTGCATTGTGTATGCCTTGATCATTTCATTGTTAGTCTCCATGTGTGCATTGCGTATGCCATATAGTTCTCATGTGCATTGAGTATGCCATTGATTATTTCATAGCATTGTGTATGCTAGTAGCATGTTTGCATATCATCATTTGCATGTTTGCATCATTTAGTGGCATTATGTTTAGGTTACATGTTAGAGTTGCATTCATGCATGCCATGTATATTGCATTGTGTTTGGAATAGGGTTTAGTCCAAACACGAGAAACGAGGGACGTTTTGTACTCAAAGTGACGAAACATACCTCAATTCCCGGTCACCGACCCTTTTGACTAATACATGATGGAGTTTAGGCATTTATGTGTTCATATGTGCATTCATTCCATATCAAGTCGTGCAATTCGACTCCTCGGCCATCATGCGTCCAGATGCGTGATTGGTGGCCCGAGGGTTGAGGACTACACTCCCTTGAGCTTGTGCAATGATGGGAGAGTGGTCGTGCACACATTTGTTGAAAATACCTTGCTATGCCTCTCTCTTGCTTTGTGTTGTAGAAAATCAGAAACCAAAGGCGAAAACTGGTCGGCCGACCATCTTTTCTGGCAGGCCGACCACCTTTTTTGGTCTCCACCACAAAAGGTGGTCGGTAGGTAGTCTCCAAGGTCAAGGGCTGGTCGGCAGCCTTCGCACAGCTTCCCAGAGTGGAGTTTCAGCCTTCTGGAGCCTAGTGCAACTTTCTGAAATCAATTGCAAACAAAGGCAAGTCAGAGCATCGCGATGGATTTCCCGACAAAGCGATTCAAGCATGCATGCATGCATTCATTGCCATCCCAGGCAGAGCTGAGGTAGTCCATTTCATGTAGCTTGCATGATAGTTTTATTGCTTACTTAGTTAAATTTGTTAATTAGTCAGTGTTATGTAATAATTAGCTGTAGTTAGTTATTTATTTCGTTGTGTATTATTTATTCGGACCCTCCGAGATAGGGCAATGTTATAATAAGTGTGCGTATGTGTGATGCATGTCTTTCAACCCCACGTCTTTCTCCCTTTTATTTACCAGCTCATGATGGTTAGTTTTAGGGCATGTTTCAATTAGCATCTATATGTTCGCATGTTTGCATTCATTCATCTGTATTGCATGCACCGAGCTCGGTGCATCATGCTAACTGCATTGTATTTCAATTCCAAGTTGAATACATGTATCGATTGTTGCATCTCATATGCCATCTTAGAATAGCCGAGCCTATTGTAGTTGCATTTTTGCATGTGTTGCATTAGGCATTCAGCATAGTTAGGATTCATGCATGTTTCTAATTAGCTTCTTTCTTTGGCTTGGAGTACTCGGTAAGTGTTTATGCTTTAGCATCCTTGCATGCGTGTGAGTGACTGCCATGATAGCATGCTTACCATGAGGCTATTGCTTATGATATAACTGCCTGAATGCCTGTGGGTGAAGGTTGGTTACTTGAATTGGAACAATTCATCGATTGCGAGTTTTAAGCCCACTTGAGAGTGGCAAATCAAATCCACGTCTTAGCCTACTTGCGAGTAGCACCATCAAACCATTTTCAAATAAACAAACATGAAATGTTTTGTTCCAACTCAGGTGATCCAGTCTATACTTGTATGTGTGCATCACATAGTAATTCTAGGCTAATAACCGGAAATAAGAGCACATAATGTTTTCAAAACTCGATATCATGGTTAGTAGAGGCCGATCTTTGATCGGGCGAGCGGGGTGCTCACGAGTGACCTTCCCCAATCGTACCCAAGTTCCCGAGCCGAGGCAACTTTGGTGATGACGGACACGTGGCCTTAGGCAACGAGTCAGGGTTTCCTAAATTTCCCCAAAATAAATATTTAGATGGCGACTCTGTATCTGGCAAAGCAGTCCATGTTTGGCACTTCTTTCTAAAAATCTGTTTTTCAAAAGATTTGCCGGATTTGGACTCTTTGGTGATTTATCGGTCTTGCATTGCACTTTGCGAGATTAGATACAGGACCGTGACATTGAGTCCGAACTGTAGTAAGCCCAATGAACAAAACGGGATTCCCTCCCAGGATGTTCGGGGACTTCTACAGTTTCTGGCGACTCTGCTAGGGATTTAAAGAACTTGACTCGAACTCATGATATCTTGTTTTGACTACACTTATGTGTTTCTTTGCATTGCATTTGCATTGGTGCGCCTAGGACACCGTGTTTGCCATCTGCTATTCCTGAACGGTTTGCCGAAGGCTGCGTGCCATAAGGCTAACCGGTTACGGGCTCTGCCACGATGGGAACACAAACCCCGGTTTACCGGGGCACCCTTTTGACCATTCGACCTAGTGCATATCGGAATCCATAGTGACCATCCAAACTAGGACAGGTTGCTTACCCGATTAGGTTGTTTGAAACCGCTGCGTGCGTAGTGAAACCCTAGCTCCTGACAAAATAGGACAGGGAAACCCTATCCCAACATAGGGGTGTTTTTGGCTCTCACTTGCTTGCTATGTGCTTTTAGAGTGCGTCTCTACAGGAATGCATGTATCAGTTTGCAAGTCTGGGCATCAGGCCTGCGGGACATCAGTGTTTTGGGAATCAGTTTACCTGAGGGTATCAGATTTGAGGCAGAATTTTGGGCAGAATTCAGTAACGAGTGCAGTCATTCAGCTATGCTCATATCTGTTCTAGTGAAATCAGGCTGAGATGCTCTCTGTTTTCTCTTTTGCTAGGTAGTCTGGAACCATAGCTTCAGAAGGCTCCGATATCCCCCGGATTCATTGGACTTGTGTTGATAGACTTTGTCAGGTCAGAGATTCAGTTCAAGCAACCAGTGTTTCCTTCGCTGAGGCAAGGCAAAGAAAGGCCAGTCAGGGCTCACCGGTTCAACTGATCCGACAGTCACCAGTCACATCATCAGCAGACTAATGATGGCACAGGGTTCGGAAGAATTTGTGGCAATGGTAGCAGTGTTAAATCAGGGAACTGCCATGCAGGGTGAGACCAATGCTGAAACGCAACGCCCATCTGGGGCATCTGCCTCACATCCAGCTTCGGGACCCCAGCCGAACTTTGACCCACTTCCGCCAGCTGAAGATTTGCAGGGTCCAGATCCTCGAAAAGGGTTGGCTCAAGCCCGAGTTTTCAGACCCCTGGTGCAGCCTAATGAGAGGCTTTATCCCCTTGATGCTAATGACCTCGATCCGACCGCGGTGAAAATTGCGAACCTTGAGAAGCAATTCAAGAAGGCACAGGGCCTTAACTCCATTCCCGACATTGAGGATGGGTACACCGAGGCTGCCGTACGGCTCCCAGACAGATTCAAAATGCCACATATTGACCGTTTCGACGGGTCTGGAGATCCTATGGTACATATCCGGCTTTTCTTGGATGTCCTGAAGCCAATGGGTCTGACTAAGCCACAGAAACTCTCTCTGTATGGAAGAACCCTGTCGGGTGTAGCAGCCGCTTGGTATGCCAAGTTGGAGAATACAGTGAAGCAGAACTGGGAAGAGTTGGCTGAGGCCTTTGTCGATCAGTATTCCTACAATACCCAAGTTGAAATGACCATGCAAGAGCTTGAAACAACCCGCCAGAACCCAACAGAGCCTTTTGTGGAATTTGTTGCAAGGTGGAGAGCAAAGGCAGCACAAATGATAGATTGCCCTTCTAAGAAGGATCAAGTGCGGATAGTGGTGCGAAACCTCGAGCATGATATGTTGCAAAAGTTGATAGTTGCTCCACTATTCACTTTCAAAAGTTTGCATGAACTGGGGCTTCAGGTCGAGAATGCGTTCAACAGTGGGATCATTCCCAGAACAAGTGAACCGACAAGGAGGGCAATTTCAGGGAGTACCAATGCTGGTAGTAGCATTATTTCCAAACCCACCGAAATCAATACAGTTGCCACAGCCGACCCTTTTGCCAATCTAAGCCTACAAACCGCCGGCCCAGCCCGAGCTCAGGGCAGAACTTTCACCCCTCTCTATATGAGCCTGACTAGCGCACTAAAAGTCTTGATGGAAAGAGGGTATCTCAAACCCCTCGATCCTCAACCTCTGCCTGACCCACTCCCAGCCAGACATAACCCTCCAAGTACTTGTGTACCATCAGCAGCGCGGTCATGGCACCGACCGTTGCTACCGCCTTCGTCATGAGGTCCAAAATCTCATCGACAACCGGACGATAGCTCCACCTTCAGACCCCAATGACCAAACATCTCTGCCACCTCAATCTCATCCATATACTGCCATCCACCTATGACCCCAGCATATACATCACCCCGCCCATCTACCCAAGCCTGAGGTGTTTATCCCAGAAAGCATGGACTTATGCATGATGGGCACCTGAACCCCAATCATCTCAAACCCGTGAACCCACTACTTCTGAGTTGATGAGAATGATTGAAGATCTTCAAGAACTGTGGCAGATTTAGCCTTTGGGATATTGGCTCCTCATCAACCACACCACATACCGGCAATTTCATGTCAAAAGGCTCCCCAATCTTGGGACGGGCTGCATTTGAAGAAAGCCAAACCCTTGGCAAAATGGAGGCGAGTGGAAAGAACAAGGTAGGGGCAGGCATGGATCCCCATGAGCATCTTCTGTTGGCTGTTGAGGCTTTGAAAGCTGAGGGACTGAACAAAGAGCAAGTCCTCGCAGTTGTTGCAAAAACTGTGGATGACACTTTCGCCACTCAAGTTAGGGGCAGTTTGAATCAAGGGGCAAGCCGGGAGAAGGGCCGTTGTATCAGAAATGTTCCTTTCAGCTCTAATCCCGTGCTCGGAAGAGATCAACAAACTCAGTCAGCACCTGCCAATCCCTTTGCTGGTGCGTCCAGCAAAAATCTACGAACCTTGAAGTACCAACCCCGAGGTCAGAGGGTCTTCCATGCCCTCTATATGCCTTTGTCCAAAGCTCTCCAAGTCCTTGTTGGACAAGGCCATCTCAAACCCCTTGAGCCTCGGCCTCTCCCGAATCATCTTCCGGCTACGCACGATGCTGCCCAGTACTGTGCCTTCCATCAACAAACCGGTCATGGCACTGACAATTGCTTTCGTCTTTGCCACGAAGTGCAAGATTTGATTGACAACGGGGTCATTGTCGTGCCAAGCTCTGCAAAGTCTATCGGCACTGGATCGGTGAACTTGGGGGATAATATGACCATGTGATCGGGGGATGAACCAGCTGCGGGTGGCGCTCGATTTACTCCAGACGTGGAAATGGCACGCACTGTTTTGAGCAATATACAAATACTAGTTTTGTACTTTCTGACTTGGGTATTGGGTCAGTTTTGTTGTTTTGTATATAGTCAGTCTTTTGTACTGAGTCAGTCGGGTCTGTCTTGTGTATCGAGTCAGTCTTGTTGCATTGGAGTCTGGTGATTCCGGGGGTGTTACCTCGGACATCACCATCTTGTTTTGTGTTTGTCTTTTTGCTTTCTTTTGAGTCTGTTTTTGTCTTGGAGCCAGTTATGCCAACAGATCTGAATGAAACAACAGTGATTTTCACACTCTTGTGTTTGCTTCTGCCTTGCGCCAGTTGTGCCCGAAGTTTGAATGAAACGGCAGTGCATTTCACCTGCTCTTTTGTGCCTTTAAGTCATTGTATTGACCTAAGTTTTTCAAAACTTTTCGAACAATGTGTTGAAAACAAAGAGGAAGGAATTCCTCGGGATTTGCAAAAATTTGATCAAGTGAAAGAAAGAGAGGCATGCTAAGCCCTTAATGAATGAGATCATGCTTGTTAGTGTGAGTACTGGGAAGGATCCTGGCTTGATCCAGATTGGTTCCGCACTGTCTTCAGCGCGAGTGATTTGTCGCTTTCTTAAAAGATTTCAAAAAATGTTTTGCGCGGTCCTGCGAAGACCTGTGTGGAATCGCTCTTGAGATTGTGCAGCCTAGGATCGCTCTCAGCTTCGAGACTCAACCCCTTGCCTTCGAACCTTGAACTTAGATTCAGAATGTTCAACGGTCAACCACCGTGTAAGGCCTGTGTGGCCGGATCAGAAGCAGCCCTCGAACTAAGGGCAGGGAAGTCAGATCAAGAAGATCAGATGTCGTCAAAAGAAGCTTGCAAAGCTAGATCAGAAGCACCTCTTGAACTAGGGGCAAAAATGTCAGATGCGCTCGAAGAGCCCAAAATGGATCACTCCGCAAATCAGTGAAGATCGGCAAGAATGCCAAATCCCAGAAAGGAGGAAAGAAGAAAGTTTTGCTGGAAAATAATTGAGTTCCTATCCACAACACTAGGGGCAATTTCAGCCCCATTGGATGGACTCTTACATCATCAGCGAACAGTAGCCATTCTCTTGGATTCAAATGACTTCAGGATCTCAAAACCATTTGACATGGACAAAGCTACACTTTTACCCTTGAGAGGCTCGCTGGGCCGAAAACCCAGAAAGGCGACCCAGGCAAAAGTTAGAGCAAGAAAAAGAACAAAAAGAACAAAAAAAAAAAAAAATGCAAAGAATGAAAAAAAAGAAAAGAAGAAAATGAAGAAAATGAAAAGAAAAGATGAAAAGGAAAAAAAAAAAGAAATTGAAAGAAAAGAAAAGAAGAACAAAGCTCGCAGGTTGAAAAAACCCAGAAAGGGCGGCCTTGGCAAAAGTTAGAGCGCAAAAGGAAAGGTTAATACCCGAGTGTACCTTACCCCGAACTACGTAAGGCTTAATTCCTATCTTTAGGATACGTAGGCAACTTCATTCTGAAGTCCAGCTGTAAAACACTTCAAATTCGATTGTGTCCATGTGATGGTTTTGGTCATCTTTGTCTTCTCTGTATCCGAGAGTTCGATTGTGATCGTCACTCTGAAGACTGATTACAATATGCTGCGGTGGCATTCAAACAAGGGGCAACTTTCCATTGCCATACAATGTGCTGCGGTGCTATTCAGACTAGGGGCAACTTTCAGTTGCCATGCAGTGCCGTTCAAGCAAGGGGCAATTTTCCATTGTTTATGGGTCCGAGGTCGTGCATCTCAAGAGTAGGTTTCGTGCTCGTTGAGCAGTGGCCGTTTACAAAAATAGTTTTTCAGGATTTTTACTGAGGTTGACTAATTCTCTCGAAAATTTTTCCATTTTTCTAAAAACTAAACCATTTCTTGAACCCAAAAAAGGAAAATTTTCAGTGCTCATAACCTGACTTGCATGATTTCAAATCAGAAAATCAAACAAGCATGTTAATCTAACTCTCATGTTGGTCTAAATTGTTTTAGTAGAAAACCAAAACAAAAAAATGGTCAAAATGATGAATTAGGGGCACAGTTGAGTCAGGCTTCCTGTCTTTCCCCCGTTGTCAACATACTTGCCAGAAAAGGGCACTCTACTTGTCGGAAAGGGCACCGTATTCGCCAGAAAGAAGGGCACCACTGAAACTAACCACAAAAGGGCTGAAAGCTCTATCACCCTCCAAGCAGCAAGGTATCAAGCTAAGTGTGAAGCACGAACTGGAATGGGGCAAGATATTCCACTCCCTCATCTGGACAGATCTGATCACTTCCAAACTCCCCAGCAGAGCATCGTTAACCGATGTCAGCTGCAGATTTGCTACACACCCAGTTGTAGCGCAACCCCTCTGTGGGAGAGACTCACTGTTGTGAACAAGAATGTGAATCTGGTAGAATACCTAGGGCAAGAGCCCACAATTTCTTGTTTAGCCATCAACCACCCACGGGAGGGATAAAAAATGAGAGATTGAAGAATAGAGAGATGTACGCTGAGAGAAAAAGTGAAGAAAAGGGCCTTTTTAGAAAAACAGAGCTTGAGAGCCGAGTGATGTGAGAATCACAAATGAGAAAGAGTGGGAAACAATACCCGGAGAAACTGGCTCCTCATGCACCGAGAGGTCTCTTGCCTTTATAACATAGCTGAGTGTTGTGTTTGTGTGTTTTTGTTTGTCTCGATTCTTGTTTTGAGTCGTTTGAGTGTCAATAGATGTGTTTAGGCTGTTTTACCTTGTTTTTCCTTTGTTGAGTTGTGTTTAGGTTGTTCTACCTTTATTTTCCGTTGTTGAGTCGTTTTGGCTGTGGTCAGTTGTAGGCTCAATACCCGGTTGAGAACCCTTTTCTCATTTCAATTTCAAAAATGAATCGTTTTGTGCTCAGAGTGTTGTTTCGTTCTCTATATTTGTGCAAAACAGGATTTGTTCTTTCATAAAACCGCAGGGTTCAACCCAGGTCGTGTGAGGGCAGTAAAACTAGGACCTATCTGAAGCTATATGGGTTCCAGACTGCAAAGCAAAAGAAAAGAAGGAAAATCAGAGCATCTTAGTGTGTTTCAACTTCAGCACATGCCGTGATTGTACTCCGGATGTACCTCTTTAGGCCTTGTCAGTGCTCCGAAGTATGAGTGTGCCTCTACCTCAAGTGTAAGCCTGCTTCAAGTCAGAATGGCAATTAAAGCAGCAGCATATGTCATCTCTTGCCAATATAAACAGGGTGTCCCCTTTTCGAGCAGAGTGTGTTGCAAAGCCCTCCGAGAGATAAATCGGAGGCACCAGAGTACATGTTTGATGCCCCTTTATTGCATAGAATGTGCACTTTTATATACGCTTCTGTTTCATGCGTGCCACGCATCGTTATGATTCATGCATAGAATATGCTTTCAATGCTGCATAGAATATGCCTGTCTCATGCATAGAATATGTTTTCAATGTTGCATAGAATATGCCTGTCTCATGCATAGAATATGTTTTCAATATTGCATAGAATATGTTTTCAATATTGCATAGAATATGCTTTCAATGTTGCATAGAATATGTCTGTCTCATGCATAGAATATGCTTTTAAATGTTGCATAGAATATGCCTGTCTCATGCATAGAATGCTTTCAATATTGCATAGAATATACTTTCCATGTTGCATAGAAAATGCTCCCATACTTGCATAGAACATGCATTTTATCGCACTTCTTTTGTGCACCTTCCTCGCACTTTCTTGTGCATTACATCTCTCTCGCACTGTCTTGTGCACTTTCACATTTCTTATCCCTCGCGCTCTCTTGCGGATCGCACTGTTTTGTGCAGTTTACACTCGCACTTTCTTGCGCATCGCACTGTTTTGTGCAGTTTACACTCGCGCTTTCTTACACATCCCACTGTTTTGTGCAGCTTACACTCGCGCTTTCTTGCGCATCGCACTGTTTTGTGCAGTTTACACTCGCGCTCTCTTGCGCATCGCACTGTTTTGTGCAGTTTATCACTCGCGCTGTCTTGCGCATCGCACTGTTTTGTGCAGTTATCACTCGCGCTGTCTTGCGCATCGCACTGTTTTGTGCAGTTTACACTCGCGCTCTCTTGCGCATCGCACTATTTTGTGCAGTTTATCACTCGCGCTGTCTTACGCATCGCACTGTTTTGTGCAATTTATCACTCGCGCTTTCTTGCGCATCGCACTGTTTTGTGCAGTTTACACTCGCGCTCTCTTGCGCATCGCACTGTTTTGTGCAGTTTATACTCGCGCTTTCTCGCACATCGCACTATCCTGTGCATTTCATTACTTGCTCCCTCTCATCTTGCGTAGAAAATACTAGTAGCACTTGTTAGTGCATTGTTCGCGCTATCTTGCGCACCTTTCTTGCACCTATTAGTGCATTGCTCGCGCTATTCTGCGCACCTTACCTGCACTTGTTTATGCATTGCATCGCACTGTCTTGTGCACATCTGCGTCGCACTGTCTTGTGCATTCACTTTCACTCGCACTGTCTTGTGCACTTTGTTTTTTGTATCATTCGCACTGTCTTGTGCACTCTTGGTCTAGGAGACCTTAAATCCTGCATCTTCATTCGCACTGTCTTGTGCACTCTCTAGTCTAGGAGACCTTAAATCCTTTAAAGCTACAATTCCTTTGGTGTTTGTCGTGCCCGAACGACTTCCGGTGGTCTGGTATAGCCACCTGCCTATGTTTATGGTGAGTTCCTAGGAGACCAACTGAGATGGTGGAAACTAGAGTTCGAATGGCTCATGCCTAGAACGCAAAGGTTTGGGATTTCCGAGACTAAAGTCTAGTTTAAATACCCAGGGGTATATCCTCGGCTTGAAATCTGTATGGCAGCCCCATAGATTGAGATAGCATATGAATGCGTCTCAATTCTGGATACTGAACCAACCTAGTCCGTCACCCTGTTGGAGAATAGGGAAAGCTGCGACCATAGTCAAGGAGAAAAGTAGTACCTCTGGTTCAACCAAGAAGAAGCTAAAGATCCCCAACAGCATGAGGTAAGTCATTGCCAATTGCCCCTGTAAGGTACCTTCACCTCTTAGCTATTACATTGCACTTTAGCCACTACATTACAGTGCATTGCATAAATCCCCAATTTTTTAAACCGGCTTCGCGTAGCATATAAGTCCAATTATCAAACCGGCTTCGCGAAAGCCTGTAAGTCCAATTATCAAACCGGCTTCGCGTAGCGTATAAGTCCAATTTTTTTAAACCGGCTTCGCGTAGCGTATAAGTCCAATTATCAAACCAGCTTCGCGAAAGCGTGTAAGTCCAATCATCAAACCGACTTCGCGTAGCGTATGAGTCCAATTATCAAACCGGCTTCGCGTAGCGTATAAGTCCAACTTTCAAATCGGCTTCGCATAGCGTATAAGTCCAATTATCAAAATCTTTCTACATATCATTTTGCATCCTGCCCCGGAACTACGCTGGTTTGATTCCTTGCAAAGGGATACGTAGGCAGCCTGAGGGCACAACCATTTATTTATCTATATTTTGTTTGTTTGTCCAAGTCTTCGACCTTGTCAAAAATGGGTCATCTCTGGGCTTTGACATTCACTCATGTCATTTCATGACTTCGAGCTCTGTCAAAGAGGGACAACTGTAGACACCCCAATTTTGACCGCTCTTAAGACTTGGGCACTACTGATGGTTTACTTGGTGGAGAAAGTTGAGCACGGCAAAGGTTCGATTTCTTCGGCAAGAGGAGAGTCAAACCCTAACCTCACACCCCATTTCTTGATCAAAAGATTTTAGATCTTAAAACCCTCTCTTTTGAAATAGTTTTGAAATAAAGTTCCTACAATGTTCTGAGGCTCACATTTTGTTAAATGTTGCGCTTTTCGGTAAACCGAGCCAGGACAAAGTGGAAATGAATGAAAGAGAGATGAAATTTTTGAAAAATCTTTCAAAACACCTTGCTTAGGGGTTTGAAGTTGAAGAAAAGAGGAGAAGAGGGAAGAAATCCAGCTGGGGGAGAAAATGGGCATGAACCGTTAAGAGAAAGTCGAGCAGCCCTCGCTGAATCGGGCCTATTCATTTTCATACATGGATTTTAGCTATGAGGCCACCACTGTTGGAAAGCTTACTTCCGGGGCTTCATTTTGCACTCAAGAATCTCCTAAAGCCAAATCCGGACGGGGGAGATATGGTTGGTTGAAGTAGGGCATCAATCCGGTTGGACCGAATCTGCGCGGCTTCACCAAAACAGGCATAACTTTTTGCACATTGGAATTTTTATGCAAGGCTAGCGCCATTGGAAAGCTAACTTCTGGGGATTCATTTATGTACTTGGCCGACTACCATGAACCTTTTGACCTGGTCGGCCGACCAGGACAAGTGGTCGGCCGACCACCTAAACTGGTCGGCCTGCTCTCTCCTTGTCTGTCTCTGTGAGTTGGTTCCAGCTGTGCCAGCTGGAGGGCACGGACTGGATCCTCCATACACGTGTATGGAGGATCTTTGGCCTTGGTTTGAAGCTTCTAAGAGAAGCTTTGGCCCCTTTGCTATATAAAGGAAGGCCTTCCCTTCCTTGTAGAGGGTTGAAGAAAAAAATTTCTAAGGCATACACCACTTCTCCCTCTATATCTCTACATCCAAGCTTCAAAAGTGTGAAGTTCTTGCCCCTTTGCATACCATCTCCTAACCTAACCCCTCCACCATCACTCTAAGGTTCTTGGAGCTTGTTTTGAGTGGCTAAGGGGTTGCATTTTTGGTCCAGAAGCTGCTGGAGTTCTTGGCTACAAGGGTAACACCCTTTCCCTTTTAAGGCTTTATTTTGCTTCATCTTTTATCTTACTTGCAAGCATTTTTGAGCTTTGTCATAAACTGAAAAAAGTCTTATTTTGAGGTCCTTTACATGTTTGTTTAAGGTCATTTTTCTGTGGGGTCATCTACCCCTTGCATGCTTGTTTTCACCTTGTTTTGAGCCATGCACTTAGGCCTTTGTATTGAGCTTTGTTTGGCCATCTGGCCACTGAAATCCAGTGGATTTTCAGAGGCTAGCATACTGTTTTGAGAGCCAAAATCAAAGAGGGGTGACCCTCTCTCCCCTTGTTTTGTTTTCTAGCATTTTTGGCCTTACAAAGGGGCCTATATTTGCACACTTCTTGAGCTTGTTTCAGGCCATTTTTGGTGGGTTTTAGGACCTGCATAGGCTCTTTCCAGAGCCTATTTTGCCATATTGGATGTCTTTGCATGTGTAGAACAACCCTTGCATGGCCTATCAAAGTAGCACTTCATTCTTGCATGTATTGGTCAGGTTTCAGTGGGTTTTTGGGCTTCATTTGACATGCCATGATTCTGTTTTTTACTGGTTTGGTGGCCTCTCATGTACTTCATATGGTTGTAGTGTAAATCATGGTTCACAAGCTTGTATTGCATGTGTTTTGACCACCCTTTCCTAGCATATTTTGGCCATGATCCAAACTAATTTTATTCATATTTTGGGCTTCCTTAGCTCTATTTGAAGTGTTTGGGTCATGCATGCATTGTTGTATATGGTCATAGTTCAATTAAGCTCACTAGCTTTGCATATCGGGTCCACTAGCATGCGTTGTTTGGGCCCTTGACATGTTTTGGCATCATTAAACATGATATTTCAGAGCATATAAGGTTTCCATATTCTCATGTTTATCACTCTTTAAATGCGTTTGAGAGTTGTGCTTGTATGCCTCATTTTTGAGCTATTGCATGAGCTTCATTTCCATGCACTTTGAGCCATCATTTTAGACCATTTTCCCACTATCTTGGACCTGCATAGGGACTGTTTGGGGCTGGTTTGGCCATTTGAGCATTGCTTTGTGTACCTCTAGTGTAATGCACTTCACTAGTTTCGTATCCGGGCCATCTAGTATGCATTGTGTGAGGTGTTTGCATGATTCGGGTCCATCTTGCATGACATTTCAGAGCTGGAAAATGTGTGATTGTATGCCATATTTAACCCCTTTCCATGCCTTAATAGAGTTGCACTTGGTGCCTTAGGTTTGGTCCCTCGCATTGTGCATGTTTGCATAAGTGTTGTTGCCTTAATTTCATCATGTTTGGCCACTGATTTGGGTGTGGCTGAGGCTCGCCTATCTTGGTTTAAGTCCATCTCGCATTGTATATGCCATTTAGTCCATGTTGTTGCTTGATTGACCATTGTATTGTGTATGCCTTGATCATTTCATTGTTAGTCTCCATGTGTGCATTGCGTATGCCATATAGTTCTCATGTGCATTGAGTATGCCATTGATTATTTCATAGCATTGTGTATGCTAGTAGCATGTTTGCATATCATCGTTTGCATGTTTGCATCATTTAGTGGCATTATGTTTAGGTTACATGTTAGAGTTGCTTTCATGCATGCCATGTATATTGCATTGTGTTTGGAATAGGGTTTAGTCCAAACACGGGAAACGAGGGACGTTTTGTACTCAAAGTGACGAAACGTACCTCAATTCCCGGTCACCGACCCTCTTGACTAATACATGATGGAGTTTAGGCATTTATGTGTTCATATGTCCATTCATTCCATATCAAGTCGTGCAATTCGACTCCTCGGCCATCATGCGTCCAGATGCGTGATTGGTGGCCCGAGGGTCGAGGACTACACTCCCTTGAGCTTGTGCAATGATGGGAGAGTGGTCGTGCACACATTTGTTGAAAATACCTTGCTATGCCTCTCTCTTGCTTTGTGTTGTAGAAAATCAGAAACCAAAGGCGAAAACTGGTCGGCCGACCATCTTTTCTGGCAGGCCGACCACCTCTTTTGGTCTCCACCACAAAAGGTGGTCGGCAGGTAGTCTCCAAGGTCAAGGGCTGGTCGGCAGCCTTCGCACAGCTTCCCAGGGTGGAGTTTCAGCCTTCTGGAGCCTAGTGCAACTTTCTGAAATCAATTGCAAACAATGGCAAGTCAGAGCATCGCGATGGATTTCCCGACAAAGCGATTCAAGCATGCATGCATTCATTGCCATCCAAGGTAGAGCTGAGGTAGTGCATTTCATGTAGCTTCCATGATAGTTTTATTGCTTACTTAGTTAAATTTGTTAATTAGTCAGCGTTATGTAATAATTAGCTGTAGTTAGTTATTTATTTCGTTGTGTATTATTTATTCGGACCCTCCGAGAGAGGGCCATGTTATAATAAGTGTGTGTGTGTGTGTGATGCATGTCTTCCAACCCCACGTCTTTCTCCCTTTTATTTAGC
Organism: Camellia japonica; assembly: GCA_030407325.1. Taxonomy (NCBI): domain Eukaryota; kingdom Viridiplantae; phylum Streptophyta; class Magnoliopsida; order Ericales; family Theaceae; genus Camellia; species Camellia japonica. The sequence continues at coordinate 16,834,351 of JAPPVO010000031.1, read as the reverse complement.
AGCTCATGATGGTTAGTTTTAGGGCATGTTTCAATTAGCATCTATATGTTCGCATGTTTGCATTCATTCATCTGTATTACATGCACCGGGCTCGGCGCATCATGCTAACTGCATTGTATTTCAATTCCAAGTTGAATACATGTATCGATTGTTGCATCTCATATGCCATCTTAGAATAGCCGAGCCTATTGTAGTTGCATTTTTGCATGTGTTGCATTAGGCATCTCAGCATAGTTAGGATTCATGCATGTTTTCTAATTAGCTTCTTTCTTTGGCTTGGAGTAGTCGGTAAGTGTTTATGCTTTAGCATCCTTGCATGCGTGTGAGTGACTGCCATGATAGCATGCTTACCATGAGGCTATCTGCTTAAGTGATAGAACTGCCTGAATGCCTGTGGGTGAAGGTTGGGTTACTTGAATTGGAACAATTCATCGATTGCGAGTTGTAAGCCCACTTGAGAGTGGCAAATCACCCTATTTTTCTAAGCCCACTTGAGGGTGGCAAAATCCACGTCTTAACCTACTTGCGAGTAGCACCATCAAACCATTTTCAAATAAACAAGCATGAAATATTTTGTTCCAACTCAGGTGATCTAGTCTATACTTGTACGCTGTGTGCATCACATAGTAATCTTAGGCTAATAAAACCGGAATAAGAGCACATAATGTTTTCAAAACTCGATATCATGGTTAGTAGAGGCCGATCTTTGATCGGGCGAGCGGGGGTGCTCATAGCTGACCTTCACCATCGTAACCAAGTTGCCGAGCCGAGGCAACTTTGTGACGGATACGTGGCCTTAGGCAACAAGTCAGGGTTTCCTAAATTCCCCCAAAATAAATATTTAGTGCGACTCTGTATCTGGCAAGCAGTCCATTTTGGCACTTCTTTCTAAAAATCTATTTTTCAAAACGATTTGCCGGATTTGGACTCTTTGGTTATTTATCGGTCTTGCATTGCACTCTGCGAGATTAGATACAGGACCGTGACATTGAGTCCGAACTGTAGTAAGCCCAATGAACAAAACGGGATTCCCTCCCGGGACGTTCGGGGACGTCTACACCGTGCAGTGCTGCGGTGCTATTCAGACTAGGGGCAACCTTCCATTGCCGTGCAATCGTGCGGTGCTATTCGAACAAGGGGCAACTTTCAGTTGCCATGTAGTGCCGTTCAGACAAGGGGCAATTTTCCATTTTTTTGGATCTGAGGTTGTGCATCTCAAGAGTAAATCATGCGTTAGTCGAGCAGTGGCCATTTGCAAAAATAGTTTTTGACAATTTTTAATGAGGTTGACTAATTCTCTCGAAAATTATTCCATTTTTCTAGAACTGGACCATTTCTTGGACCCCAAAAAGGAAAATTTTTAGTGCTCATAGCCTGACTAGCATGATTTTAAATCGAAAAATTGAACAATCATGTTAATCCAACTCTCATGTTGGTCAAAATTGTTTTAGTAGAAAACCAAAACAAAAAATTGGTCAAAATAATGAACTAGGGGCACAGTTAAGTCAGGTGTTCTGTCTTTTCCCCATTGTCAACATACTTGCCAAGAAGGGCGCCGTATCTGCCAGAAAAGGGCACAACAGAAACTAACAACAAAATGCCAAAAGTTCTCTCATCCTCCAAGCAGCGAGGTATCAAGCTAAGTGCGAAGCACGAACTGGCATGGAGTAGGATATTCCAGTCCCTCATCTGGACAGATCTAATCACGTCCAAACTCCCCAGTAGAGCATCGTCAACCAATGTCAATTGCAGATCTGCTGCACATCCAGCCGCATCACAACCCCTCTGTGGGGGAAGTTCATTGTTGTGAGTAGAAGAAAGAAAATCTAGCAGAATGCTAGGGGCAAGAGCCCGCAACTTCTTGTTTTCCATCACCACCCAGGGGAGGGATAAAAAAATGAGAGATTGAAGAATAAGAGATGTGCGCTGAGAGAAAAAGTGAGGAAAAGGGTTTTTTGAGGAAAAAAATAGAGCCTGAGGGCCGAGTGATGTGAGAATCACAAATGAGAAAGGGTGGGAAACAATATCCAGAGAAACAGGCTCCCTGTGCACGTCTGAGTGTCGTGTCTTTTTGTTTTATCTCAATTCTTGTTTTGAGTTGTTTCGAGGGTTACTCGATGTGTTTAGGTTGTTTACCTTTTGTTTTCCGTTGTTGAGTCGAAGTGCGCTGTGTTCAGTCGTAGGCTCAATACCCCGGTTAAGAATTCATCTCTCAATTTCAAAAATAAATCGCTTTGTGCTCAGAGTGCTGTGCCATTCTTCACATAAGTGCAAAACAAGATTCTTTCTTTCATGAACTGCAGGGTTCAACCCAGGTCATGTGAGAACAGTAGAACCAGGACCTATTTAAAGCTATATGGGTTCCGGACTGCAAAGCAAAAGAAAAGAGGAAAAATGTGGAGCATCTTAGTGTGTTTTAACCCCAACGAATTCCGAGACTGCATTCTATTCAGGCCTCGCCTTTCTCTAGAGTATGAGGGTACCTCAACCCCAAGCTTAAGCCTGCTTCAAGTCAGAATGGCAGTTCAGGTAGCACCTGAGGGTTTCACATGCAGATGTTACCTCTCGCCAATATGAACAGGGTATACCCTTTTGAGCTGAGCGTGTTGCCAAGTCCTCCAAGAGGTAAATCGTAGGTTGCATTTGAATTGGTCTCGGCAAGGCATGTATTTCCTTATTCAGTAGTTTACTTCAAACATGCTGTTGATGTTGCACTAAAAATGCATTGTTATGCACACTCTGCCTGCATTGCTATGCACCCTTTTAGTTGCATTGTTATGCATACTCCACCTGCATTGTTATGCACACCTCTTCACTTGCGTTGTCACGTCCATTTCACTTGTATTGTTTTGTACGCTCCTTCTCCGAAACACCGGGATATGTCCCTATGTTTCTTCCTTCTTTTTTTCCAAAACACCGGGATATGTCCCTATGTTTCTTCTCCTTTTCCGAAACACCTGGATACGTCCCTATGTTTCTTCTCCTTTTTCGAAACACCGGGATACGTCTTTTATGTTTCTTCTCCTTCTCCGAAACACCGGGATACGTCCCTATATTTCTCTCCTTCCACTACTACAAAAACAGATAAAGATCACACTTTTTTTGTGTGATGTTTGTTATTTAATCACACCTTTTTAGCTTTATTAAAGTGTGATCTTTGGGAGTGTGATTAAAAGGGGTCATTTTTAATCACACCTTTTAAGTGTGATTAATAAGATTTAGATCACACCTTTTAAGTGTGATTAAAAATATTTAGATCACACCTTTTAAGTGTGATTGATACCCCTTTTAATCACACCTTTAAGTGTGATTGATAAGATTTAGATCACACCTTTTAAGTGTGATTAAAAACATTTAGATCACACCTTTTAAGTGTGATCTTTGGAAGTGTGATTAAAAAGGATCACTTTTAATCACACTTTTTAAGTGTGATTAATAATATTTAAATCACACCTTTTAAGTGTGATCTTTGGAAATGTGATTAAAAAAGGTCATTTTTAATCACACTTTTTAAGTGTGATTAATAACATTTAGATCACACCTTTTAAGTGTGATTAATAACTAATAAAATCTGTAATAAAAAAAGGGTTCAACATATTTAAAAAATAATTAATATTATTTTTGTATGCACATTTGAAGAATATAATACACACTATATACTATATTTTGAATCATAACCACATATTGAATAGAATAACGTCATATATTTCATAAATGAAAATTAAATATTCAAAAGTATATACAAAGGAATTAATAAAAAAAAATTAACTGTGCTTACATATATTAAAAATGAAAAAACTTAAAAACTAAGTTCTTTAATTCTAGGACCATATTTTGCATCTCTCCAAAAAAAATTTGACCTGAAAAATAAAAACACAAATTAATCCAGAAACCGCTGATGCATATGAATAAACTAAAAAGTTAATTCAGCAAAACCAAAATAGAAACATTAATCATTTATGCTTGATCTTAATGCCATAGCAGTTCAGTGTCAATGACATTGTAATTAGATCACTAATGAGCACAGTATTTAAAAATGATAAATCTCAATACAGCTTGTGTACGATCTTTTTGTGAATGTATATTATTATTACAGTTGAACCATAATTCTAGGTACCCATAAATAAATAAATAAAACTCAAGAATTTACTCCATTTTTTTTTTGGGGGGGGGGGGGAAGGGGGGGAGAGTACATACATTGCAGTTACTATCACCAGCAGCAACAGGTTTTGGAAAAGCAGAGGCTGCATTTATGAAAAGAATTCATCGAAGCTTCTAAATACACTCGCATATTTTCTCTCTACACTCACTATATGCATTGTATATCTTGTATGTTACGAAGAAAAATTTGTGGATATAGGTGTAGAGATGAACATGGTAGGTGTGTGGCGGGTTTAGAAACTCCCAATTGCATCATTTAAAATGAGGATTATGTGTATATATATGTTGTTTTACAACATTATCCAAATGAAATTGTTTCTTTTGAAGTTGCAACATTTTTCCATTTTGTTTTCCATAGCATTTAAAACAAGTACTCCGTTTTATGTAAAAAAATCATTTACAGCATTGTATGAGAATATCACCAATTATATTTATTTTCGAAAATGGATCCATTCTGTTTTGCAATCATCCAAGTCTGATTGGAGCTTTCTTTGCAATGACACTATACTAATGATGCATTTGGTTCTCTAGATGCCATGGAAATAGAAAAATCCATGGTATTTAATAATGCAATAAGAAGCTGAAATATAAAGCTGACCTGTGTAACCCACTGTTCTCTCTGAGTCATATATCTCAAAGTCATTTCCTCCCTGCTCGAACAAACACCCAAGCCCTTCATTTAGTCCTAAAAGAGTACTAAAAAAAAGTTAACGAAGAAAGGGCAAAATTTACTTTACCCCATATGGTTTACTCCATGTGTTGTTTACGCTCAGATGTTTAAAACAAGCATATAATTTACTTCATGTGTTTTCTCATTGTCTAGGTGATTTGCTGATGATTTGTACAACCTGTGGCCCTAGATATGGCATAGTGGGTAAAGAAAACTCTTGAGAAGTTGGGATGAAAACATACCCATGACCCTGTGTAGACTTGACCCCCTTGGGGTTGGCAATAATTACACTGAAGCTAATAGCCAGTGGTCACTATAACCCAGGGCCCAAGCTCTATAAAAATCAAAGTAGTATGATTTTACAGTGGATAGTTATTGGCATAAGCCATAGAAAGTAAATACCTTCAAGATCCTTCCCACTAGCAGCAGCAGCAATAATGTTGGCTTTGATCTGCTTGCGTAATCTATTTCTTCTATCAACTATGTCTGTGTCATCACCTCCCATGAATAAAGATACATATTTCTCAGTCTTTGGAAAGAACTGCAGTTCAAATAAAAGATCAATTTTACCCACATAATACCCATATAATTCAAACAAGTATAGAAGAACTAAAAGTTTATTTCTTGAATTAGTGATGCAGTATCATATTTGTGTATTTGGCTTCCTTTTCACAATCTATTTCCTTTTATTTATTTTTTGTGATGATGCATTAAACATATGTAGCTCTATCATCTATGAACATGTGAAAGAAATGCTCACTATTGTCACAAACTCATTTCATTCACGAAAACATGAAAGGTAGCAGAGTTTTTATGCATAGCTTACCCTAACATATTCAAGATCTTCTTTCAATTTAGAAAGCTGCTCGGCAATCTCTGCCTCTTTGGACTGGCCAGATGAAGCCCGTTGCATTTTCTCTAAACGTCTTATTCTCCGTTCAATCTTTTTTCTCTCTAACCATTGCAAATATTAGTTCCAAGAGTCATGCACAACACAAACAAGCCATGTAATTACTGCGAACATAAATTTGCAACAAAATGTAATGATAAACACAAAATGAATAATATTTTACCAAAAAACTTAATTTTTCTATCACGCAAGAATATTTTACGTTCCACAGCAAGTCGATTGTGAATCTCTTGTTGTTTCTTGATCCCTTCTAATTTCTTTTCTTGAGCCTCTCTAACTTCAGGTGAAAGATCCTTAAAAAGGTACCATTGAGTTACAAAGTAACCAAAAGAATACAACTATTCCACTAAAACTCATGCAGTTCTAACATGATAGAGTGGAGACTTTCCTCCTATAGTATTAAAGATTCCCATAGCAATGAAATATTTTTGGTTCAAGCCATTCACAGTTTCACACTAAAAGGGAGCCATTTTCACAAGTAACAATCAGTTCCTGGAGAGTGGAGACTGAAAATAATGAACAAACATCTATTATTACATATAGATTACTAATCACCATCAATTCCACAAGTAAAAAGTTCTCGAGTTAATTAAAGAAAAAGTTAGATGAGAGATGTCAAGACTAAAAGGCATTTAGGTGTCGATGGAACCAGATGGCAGGGAAACCTAGCTAATCCGAGACATACGATAAAATTAATCTCTAAAGGATCAGAGTTCCTCTTATATCACTTACATAAGCAAGAATCTAAAATGATTCATATAGAAAATGGTCTTTAGGAAAACAAAAATGCTTCAAATAGGGTAACACCACAATGGCGTTCTTGTAATGGTATAGAGAAAGTGACCACAAATTTTGCATACTTCCATTACTTTCCCCAAAGAGAGATTCATTTAGACTGTGTTTGGTTGGAGGATTTGATGAGAGAAGAGAAAATGCAATCTCACTTTTTGTTTGGTTATAATGGAAAACACAGGGAAAAGAAAGTGAGAGGAAAATGGAATCCCATTTTTTATCATTTGAGTTCACACTTTTTTTTTTCTCCATTTCTCAACTCAACCAAACCTAGTTTGGAATTCGAATCATATCAATTCTTTCTACTTTTCTTTTTATTTCTCTTTCCGTTTCTATTTTCCTCATCAAATCCTCCAACCAAATACAGCCTTGAAGCTCGTTTGTATTATGGAATGGGTTGGAATGGAATGTCCATTCCAGCTTTGCATTCCCTTTCGCTTTACATAAGTGGGGATTGCCATTCCAACAAAAATGGGAATACATCCTTTCTCTAAGCTAAGGAATAGCATTCTATTCACCATCTAAGGAATATTGAATTCATACCTTGAACCAGGAAGCCAACCACTTAGACCAACAATAGCCCTCAAGATACATCCACCCATGACACAACTTAACAACTTCAAGAACATATTCAATCAAATCGCAAAATGATGTTTATTTTTCCATTGACCTCAAATACTCTGCATATTAAAACATACGAAGTAAGAAATTACCAAATGTTCTAAAGTATGAACACAAATAGAGCACATATACAGATTCTTTTTGGCCCATCAAGTAACTTCATCATTTAGTTGTCGAGCCTTTCTAAAAATCAACAATAAAATTCTGCTCTCAAAGAGTTTATCTTGCAAAGCATATTAAGCAAAAAATAATAATTTAATTTTTCCTCAATTCTGAAACTAGTTTACTCAAATTGCATTCAATATGCCAGTATCACTTGTGTTCAACTTAAAATCTCAACAACCTGTAGCAGTACTACATTTCATCGTACTAGAAGGTGAGGCGCACACTGTGTGCCAAATTAACAAAATATATAATATATATATATATATAAAGCAGTTGTAACTATTTGTAAGTGGAAAGTCAGGTTTTACTTTTGGAAAATAAAAGTCCACAAAACTTCATGAACACCAAATTGGGTGCTGCCTATATATATATATATATATATAAGTATATAGCTAACATTTGTTTCTATTTCAACAAGGTACTGCTAAGGACAAAAAAGATATGATGGGACTTAAGGCTTAGTTTGGTTTGGTTTGGTTTATATAAATACTTTACATGGAAGAATTTCTTACTCACATGTGCTTCTTAGCTTATGATAAAATTTCTGGGTGCTAGCAGAAGAACAGCACAACTATCAAATGACATATTAAGAATAAAGCCATTAGATCAATTGAGGGAATATAGGGAATAGAACATGCATTTAGAAGTATGGGATGTAACATACGATAACAGCTGGTACATAGAGCTAGGTGTAGACACCCCATTTTTGACCGACCTTAAGACTCAGACGTCATCAATTGAGCGCTTGGTGATGTTGCATATTGTGCTCGTTCTGAGGTTGCGGAGTCCCGGCTACGAGCCTTGCCTCTGGACTTCCGGACTCTTTTTGTGCTTTGTCTCGGTTTGCGAACCAGGCTCGGTTTTCTCTGTTTTCTCTTCCTGAAGGGAGGGAGAGGTCTCGTAGATCATCTCTCAATGGCCGTAGGCTACATTTCGTGGCCATAGGCCATTTTGCCCATTTCGGAGCCCGGTTCCCGGTTTTCGGAGCCGTCAGGCCGTGTGCCTCGGTTCGGGACCGCCTAACCACCTCTGTTTGCCCCGGTTTTTGGCATGTATCTTATTTACTACTCCTTTTTAGGGACACTGTGGTCCGAGAGACCAACTTCGTGGTCGTGCACCACTCCCCGGTGCCTAACAGCCCACTTTCGGGGCCTCGAACTGCGTGTTTCGGCTCCCGAACCTTCATTCTACATTTTTGGGCTCCGACCCAAACTTGAGATAGTCATATTTTGAGGTCCTTTTCATGTTTAATTAAGGACCTCTTACTGTTTGACATCTCCATCTGTCACTTGCCTTTTTACCTCTTTTGGGCCTTTTTGCACGGTATTTTAGGCGTACTTGTGGGCTGCGTTGGACTTGGGCGTAAACTACAAAGTATCTTATTTTGAGCCCCTCTTCAACTTTGTTGAAGGACTCTCGGCCATTTAAAACCCGTAGCTACCACTTTCCCTTTTGGCCATTTTTGGCGGAAAACTTGATATGTTTTCCCTCCCTTTTTTCCCTCCATTTTCCCCCTCATTTTGTCTATATAACAGCAGCCCCAGCTGTGATTTTTAGGGTTAGAAAATCTGATTTGGGAGCTCCTCCATACAATCTCTCTCTCTATATTTAAAACACCAAAATCATCCAAGTTTCTACACCCCCCCTTCATCACCACCTAGCACCACCACCACTACACCATTTCCAGCAGCAAGGAGGGTCTTCCAGTAGCTAAAAGGCACCATTTTCAGTCTTAGAAGCAGCCAAGGTCTTGGTCTACAAGGGTAAGCACTCATTTCCCCTTTTGAGCTCCATTCTTGTACCATTTTTCTATCCTCTTTGCTTGTGGTTTTGAGCTCCGACCCCTACTGAAAGGGGGACTCTTTTGAGCCATTCTTCATGTTTGTTTAAGGGCTCAACCCTGTTTGAGCCCTCCCTAGTGCACTTGCTTCAATACTCCTTGATATGCCACATTTTTGCATGGAATTTCTGACCTGCGTGTGATCTGTTTTTGAGCATAATGTAAACTGTAAGTAGGCTCATTTTGAGCCCTTCTTCAACATTGAAGAAGGGCTCAACCCTGTTTGGCCTCTCTATCATGCACTTGTTTCATAATCTCTCATATTTACCGTAAAATTGCATGATTTGTTTAGCCTCTGTGTGATCTGTTTCGGAGCATGTCATGAACTGTGAATGGGCTTATTTTGGGTCCCTCTACAACATTGTAGAAGGGATCAACTTTGTTGGGGTCTCCATGTTATACTTGTCATTATATCCCTCCTTGACCCCCATTCTTACATGCTTTGTTAAGCCTATCTAGCTTCTGTTTTCGGCCATGATCAGGTCTGGAAAGAGTCATATTTTGGCCTTCTTGTCATATTTTGTTAAGGGTCCAAGGCTGTTTGATGAATGTTTGGCATATCTCATGTTATAACCCTTTGTTGGCTTCAATCTTGCATCACATTTTTGCCATATTTATATGCTGATTTGAGGGTTGTCATAAACTGTAAATGTGCATTTTTTTAGTCCCTCTTCAGTATTGTAGAAGGGAATTTTTCAGTTTGGGATTTGCATATACCACTTGTTTCAATACCCCTCTCTTGACCCCCATTTTTGCATGCCATTGTTGCCCTATCTATGCTTACTATTTGGCCATGTTTTGTACTGTAAAAATGCTATTTTTGGGGCTGCCTTGCTACTGTTTTGCATGTCATGTACCAATTTTGCATGTTTAGTATAGCCGTAGGCCATTTCGGGCGCTTAATATCGCATTTCGGGACCATTCCGTGCATTTGGTGTCATTTCACATCATTTCGGGGCTGTTTTCCCCCTCATTTAGCTGCTGAAATTTCATTTGCATGTTTGCATATCATTTCCTGTGTCATTTCATGCCTTAGGGCCATTGCCTCGGTTTGCGTGCCCGTGTGCACGCACTTCGAGGCACTTCATTTTTTTATCCGATGGCCTCTTATGTGAGTGTGGCTGAGACCCGCTTATGTTAGTGTAAGTCCATGTTGCATTGTATATGCCATTTTAGTCTCATTGCATTGCGTATGCCATGTCTTCGGTTCGCGTGCATACGTGCACGCATTCCGAGCGTCCCATTTTCATCTCATGGCCGCTGATTTTGGCATGCTTGCGAGTTATCCATGTTAGTTTAAGTCCATCATTGCATTGCACGTTCATATGTCATGTTTCATGCCTTGCCATGCTTTGATAGAGTGGCATTCGTGCCTTAGGATCGGTCCTCGGTTTGCGTGCATACGTGCACGCGTTTCGGGAATCTCTTTTTCCTCTAATGGCCTCCTTGTATTGGTGTAAGCCCATCTTGCATTGTGTATGCCATGTTCAATGCGTTGTGCATGTTATGTTGTTAGCATCGTGTATGCCACGTAGTTGCATCGCATGTTTGCGTACTTAGGCCATGCCTAGGTTGCATTTCATTGAACATGCATCCCTTGCCTCTTGACTAATCATGATAGGGGTTGGGGCCCTTTGATTTGTTTTGTGCATTGCATTCCATTTGATATCAAAGTTGCTAACTTGGCTTTTGGGCCATCATGCATTGAAATGTGTGATTGATGGCCCGGGGGTCGAGGGCCATACTCCCTTGAGTCCATTACATGATAGGGAGTGTGTCCATGCATACATTTGCCTAGAAATTCTATACCTTGCACTGCTGGTCTGCTGTTGCTGTCAAAACTGTCTTCTGCAGGAATTTTTGTGAGTGCCGACCGGCAATGTATTTAGTGCCGATAGCTTCATTTCCAGCCGGTGGACTTTATACACGGCCGGTGGACATTCCATCCAGCCGATGATGATTCTTAGGATGCAGGGAGCCTATTCTGGGACTTTTACAGTCTTCCAGAGAAGCAGAACAGTAAAAGCAGAGCCAACAGTGCTATGGCAGCGAGTTTCCAGGCGAAGCCAATCCGAGCATGCGTGCATCCCTCTTCCCGAGGCCTTTTACTGCTTTCAGTAGTTTAATTAATTTGTTAATTAATTAAGGGTCTGTAATAATTAATTAGCTAGGATAGTTGATTTATTATTTGGGACTGTATATTATTCTTTTGGTCCCTCCGTGTGAGGGCATATTTGTAATAAGGGTGTGTGAGTGTGTGTATGTCTTCCAACCCCCATTTCTTTCTCCCTTTTATTTACCTGCTTATGATGGTAGATTAGGGCATATTTAATTTAGCATACCTTATGCAATGCATGCGTGCATCCATGCATTTGTTGACATGCATCGGGCTCGGCACATCATACAAACTGCATCGTACTTTCAATTCCAAATTGAATACGTGTTATTTGTAGCATTCCATATGCCACGTTTAGGATAGCCGAGCCTGCCTAGATTACATCTTTGCATGTGTTGCATTAGACATTTCAGTATGCTTAGGTCCATGCATGGATTTCTAATAAGCTTCTGTTTTGGCTTGGAGTACTAGGTGAGCTTTTATGCTTTAGCATATCGCATGTGTGTGAATGTTGCCATAATAGCATGCTTACCATGAGGCTAAGTGCTTATGTGATATAACTGCATGAATGCCTGTGGATGGAGGTTGAATTACCTAAATTGGGACAACACATTAAAACTGTGAGTTTTAAAGCCCACTAGATAGTGGCAAAACCGTCTTTTCTAAAAGCCCGCTTGAGAGTGGCAAAACCTGCATTTTAGCCTACTTGTGAGTAGCAAATCATTTTCAAAACAAACATGTGGTGTTTTGTTCCAACTTAGGCGATTTGGTCTATACTTGTTTGCTGTGCGCATAATATAGTAATTCTAGGCTAATAACCGGAATAAGAACGCATAAAGTTTTCAAAAACGGATATCACGGTTAGTAGAGGCCGGTCTTCGGACCGGGCGAAAGGGGGTGCTCATAGCTGACCTTCCCCGATCGTACCCAAGCTCCCGAGCCAAGACCACTTTGGTGATGACGGACATGTGGCCTTCGGCACCGAGTCAGGGTTTCCTAAATTTCCCATTTTAAAATATTTAGGTGGCGACTCTGTAATCTGGCAAAGCAGTCCATGTTTGGCACTACTTTTTCAAAAATCTGTTTTTCTTCAAAACGATTTGCCGGATTTGGACTCTTTGGTTCAGATTTAGAACCGCGACAAAATCGAGTCCGAACTGTAGCCGAGGTCCCCCGCGGACGTGCTACAGTTTCTGGCGACTCTGCTGGGGATTTTAGAGAGCTTGACTCGAACTCGTGATATCCTGTTTTGACTACACTTATGTGTTTCTTTGCATTGCATTTGCATTGGTGCGCCTAGGACACCGTGTTGGCCATCTGCTATTCCTGAGCGGTTTGCCGGAGGCTTGTCTTGTCAAGGCATGACCATAAGGCTGACCGGTTGCGGGCTCTGCCAGTATGGGAACACAAACCCCGGTTTTACCGGGGCACCCTTTTTGACCATTCGACCTAGTGCATATTCGGATCCATAGTGACCATTCCAAACTAGGACAGGTTGCTTACCCGATATAGGTTGTTTGAAACCGCTGTGTGCGTAGTGAAACCCTAGCTCCTGACAAAATAGGACAGGGAAACCCTACCCCAACATAGGGGTGTATTGGCTCTCTTTACTTGCTATGTGCTTTTAGAGTGTATCTCTACAGGGAATGCATATACCAGTTTGCGAGTCTTATCCGGCCTGCGGGCACCAGTATCAGTATTTTGAGAATCAGTTATATCTGCGGGTATCAGATTCAGATTTGGGGCAGTGATTTCGGGGAACAGTGATCAGTAATAGAATACAGTCGTTCAGCTTTGCTCATATCCGTTCCAGTGAAGTTGAGCTGAGATGCTGTCTGTTTTCTCTTTTGCTAGGTAGTCTTGGAACCATAGCTTCAGAAGGCTCCACTATCCCCGGGTTCATTGATTGTGTGATAGACTTTGTCAGGTCAGAGACTCAGTTCAAGGGTAATCACGGCCAGAGAGGGCCAGTCAGACATAGACCACCAGTACAACAGCTACCAGATCAGTGATCTTGAGGAGTCAGGTTGAGATTTCCGATCCTACTGCAGAAAGATATACCGGTTGCTCAGTTAGACCAGGGCAATATGTCGAGTTTGGAAGAGATGGTGCGCCAACTCCAGGATAGTATGAAAGCCATGCAGCAAGACGCTGTCATCAAGCAGAATTCGCCAAGCAACAGGCTGTGGTCATAGCCCAACAGGCAGAGCAATACCAGCTAGAGCAGCAAGCCGGGGCATCTGCTTCCATCAGGCTCCTCCCCCACCAAGGGTTCCGATACCCGAGGGGACGCCAAATGTCCAAAATGTCCAAGAGGATACAGCCCTTCCAACGGGGCCAGCTCCACCCCCAATTCTACCGCAACTATCCAAGGCGCCCACGCCTATCAATGTACCGGACTCTCCCTTTGAGTTCGAAGCGGACCCCACAGCGCTGAAGCTGAGTAAGTTGGAAAAAATGTTTAAGAAATCCCAAGGAGTCAGGTCTATTCCCGACATCGAGGATGGGTATACGGACGCAGTTGTGACGCTGCCAGATCGGTTCAAGATGCCTCAAATTGACCGATTTGATGGGTCCGGGGACCCCATGGTGCACCTGAGATTGTTTTCAGATATCTTAAGGCCGATGGGCCTCACCAGACTACAGAAGCTGTCTCTGTTCGGCAGGACCCTGTCGGTGTGCGGCATCTGGTATGCCAAGTTGGAGATGATGTAAAGAATTGGGATGAGATGGCCGAGGCCTTCGTTTACAATATCGTATAACACACAAATCGAGATTACAACCCGTGATCTCGAGACGACGAGACAAGAGGTTAAGGAAAGCTTCTCTGAATTTGTGACCCGATGGAGAGCAAAGGCCTCAATGATGACCATTAGGCCAACGGATAAGGATCAAATACGGATGGTTGTGCGCAACCTCCAGCCGCTTATGCAAAAGATGATTGTGCTCCCCTTCCCCACCTTTTCAGACTTACATGAGATGGGAGTACAGATCGAAGATGCTATGAAACAAGGCCTTATTGATCAGGAGAAGGAGCAGCCCAGGAGGGCGTTTACCCGCAGTTCGAATGCGACCACCAGCGGTGACGCAGCTGCAAGATCTTCCGACGTGGGCATGGTCGCCACCACCACACCAAAAGCAGCCACCCCCTTTGTTGGTACATCCACTTCAAACCCCCGAACTTCAGACTATCTACCCCGAGGCAAGAGGGTCTTCACCCCACTCTATATGTCTTTGTCTAAGGCCCTGGGGTCCTACTCAGGAAAGGACATTTGAAACCGTTAGAGCAACGGCCTCTACCCGATCCTCTCCCTCCAAAGCATGACCCGGCTAAGTACTGTGCTTTCCATCAGCAAATCGGTCATGACACCGACAGTTGTCCGTCTCCGCCATGAGATACAAAATTTGATTGACAACAGGTCATTCTCCCGCCAAGCTCAGCAAAGTCTATCGGCACTGGGTCAGTGAACTTGGGGGATAATGTATGTGAATGGGGGATGAACCACCTGCGGGCGGCGCTCAGTCACTCCAGACGTGGGAATGGCACGCACTGTTTGAGCATTTGCAATGCCAGTTTTGTGCTTTCTGACTTGGGTATTGGGTCAGTTTTTGTTTTTGTTTTGAGTCTGTCTTTTGTTTTGAGTCAGTCTTTTGTTTGGGTCTGTCTTGTTGTATCGAGTCAGTCCTGTTGTATAGAAGTCGGTGATTCCGGGGGTGTTACCTCGGGCGTCACCATTTTGTTTTGCGTTTGTCTTTTTGTTTTGTTTGAGTCTGTTTCTGCCAGGGAACCAGTTATGCCAACAGATTTTGAATGAAACAGCAGTGATTTTCACACTCTTTGTGCTTGCTTCTGCCGTGTGCCAGTTGTGCCAGAATTTCTAAATGAGATGACAGTATTTGACTAAGAACTCTGTCTTTCTGTGCCTTGAAGTCGTTGTAATGACCTGAGTTTTTCAAAACTTTTTGAACACTACGGTGAAAACGAAGAGGAAGGAATTCCTCGGGATTTGCAAAAATTTGATCAACTGAGAGAAAGAGAGGCGTGCTAAGCCCTTAATGAATGAAATCATGCTTGTTAGTGTGAGTACTGAGAAGGACCCTAGCTTTGATCCAGATTGGTCTACACTGTCTTCAGCGCGAGCGATTTGTCGCTTTCTTAAAAACTTTCAAAAAATGTTTTGCGCGGTCCTGCGAAGACATGTGTGGAATCGCTCTTGAGATTGTGCAGCTTAGGATCGCTCTCAGCCTCGAGACTCGCCTTTGCTTTCAAACCTTGAACTTGCATTCAGAATGTTCAAGGTCAACTACAATGTGAGGCCTGTGTGGCCAGATTTGAAGCAGCCCATGAAAGAGGCAAGAAAGTCAGATCAAGAAGATCAGACATCAAAGAAGCTTGCAAAGCTAGATCAGAGTACCCTCGAACTAGGGGCAAAAAATATCCGATGTGCTCGAAGAGCCAAAGGTGGATCTTTCTGCAAATCAATACAACAGCCACTCTCCTGGATACAGAGGGCTTCAATCTCAAAACCATTTGGCATGGACTTGTTACACTTTTACCCTTTGAGAGGCTCGCTGGGCCGAAAACCCGGAAGGGCGACCCAGGCAAAAGTTAGAGCAAACAAAAAATACATACAAAAGGAAAGAAAAAAATACAAAAAAAAGAAGAACAAAGGAAGAAGAAAAAGAAAAGAAAAGAAAAAGAAGCTCGCAAGGTCGAAAACCCGCATCAGGCGCCTTGGCAAAAGTTAGAGCCTAAAAGAAAAAAAGAGAAAAAATGAAAAAATTGAAAAGAAAGAAGAACAAAGCTCGCAAGGTCGAAAACCTGCAACAGGCGCCTTGGCAAAAGTTAGAGCATAAAAAGGAGAGGTTAATACCCGAGTGTACCTTAACACCGAACTACGTAAGGCTTGATTCCCATGTTTGGGATACGTAGGCAACTTCATTCTGAAGTCCAGCCCTGAAACACTTCAAATTCGACTATGTCCATGTGATGGTTTTTGATCATCTTTGTCTTCTCTGTATCTGAGAGTCTGGTTGTGTTCATCGCTCCGAGGACTGACTACAATGTGCTGCGACATCGTCCAAACAAGGGGCAACTTTCCGTTGCCATTCAAAACGCCGTGGCGCCATTTCAAACAAGGGGCAACTTTCCGTTGCCATGCAGTGTCCTTCAGACAAGGGGCAATTTTCCATTGCTATGGGTCCGAGGTTGTGCATCTCAAGAGTTGGTTCCATGCTTGTTGAGCATTGGTCATTTGCAAAATAGTTTTTGAGAATTTTTACTGAGGTTGACTAATTTTCTCGAAAACTGTTCCATCTTTTCCAAAAACTGGACCACTTCTTGGACCCAAAAAAGGAAAATTTTCAGTGCTCATAACTTAACTTGCATGATTTTCAAATCAAAAATCGAACAGGCATGTTAATCTAACTCTCATGTTGGTCAAAACTGTTTTAGTAGAAAGCAAAATAAAAAATGGTCAAAATGATGAACTAGGGGCACAGTTGAGTCAGGCTTCCTGTCTTTTCCCCATTGTCAACATACTTGCCAAGAAGGGCATCATACTTGCCGGAAAAGGGCACAACAAAGGGCTGAAAGCTCCCTCATCCTCCAAGCAACGAGGTATCAAGCCAAGTGCGAAGCACGAACTGGAATGGATCAAGGTATTCCACTCCATCATCTGGGCAAATCTAACCATGTCCAAACTCCCCGGCAGAGCATCGTCGACCAATGTCAGCCGCAGATTCGCTAAACACCCAATTGTAGCGCGGCCCCCCTGTGGAAGAAACTCACTGTTGTGAACAAGAAGAAGAATCTAGCAGAATGCGAGGGGCACGAGCCCACAACTTTCTGTTTATCCATCAACCATCCAGGGGAGGGATTGAAAAATGAGAGATTGAAGAATAGAGAGGTGTGCGATGAGAGAAAAAGTGAGAAAAGGGCTTTTTCAGAAAACAAGAGATTGAATGCCGAGTGATGTGAGAATCACAAATGAGAAAGGGTGGGAAATAATACCCGGTGAAACAGGCTCCCTGTGTGCATTTGAGTCTTTCGTTGTGTTTTGTTTGTCTCGATTCTTGTTTTGAGTCGTTTCAAGTGTCAATAGATGTGTTTAGGTTGTTTACCTTTATTTTCCGTTGTTGGGTCGTCTTTGCTGTGTTCAGTTGTAGGCTCAATACCCGGTCGAGAACTCATTTCCTCAATTTCAAAAATGATTTGTTGTGTGCTCAGAGTGCTGTGCCATTCTCCACATTTGTGCAAAAAAGGAATTTGTTCTTTCGAAAACTGCAGGGTCCACCCCCGATAGGTGTGAACAGTGAAATCAGGGCCTATCTGAAGCTATATAGGTTCCGGACTGCAAAGCAAAAGAAAAGAAGGAAAATTGAAGCACCTGAGTGTATTTCACCTTCAGCGAATTCCGTGATTGTACTCCGGATGTACCTCCTCAGGCCTTGTCACTACTCCGAAGTATGAGCGTGCTCCATTCCAAGTGTAAGCCTGCTTCAAGTCAGAATGGCAATTAAAGCAGCAGCAAATGTTATCTCTTGCCAACATAAACAGGGTGTCCCCTTTTCAGGCAGAGTGTGTTCCAAACCCCTCTGAGAGATAAATCGAAGGTTGTGTTTGAATTGGTCTCGTTAAGGCTTGTATTCCCTTATTCGGCATTTTGTTTCAAATATGCGTTGTCACGCACGTTCCACTTGCATTGTTATGCACCGTTACACCTGCATCGTTATGCACATTATAGTTCCTTTTCATACACATTGCGTGCATACGTGCATCGCTTTACTTACATGTGTTCAAGTTCCTTTTTATACACATTGTGTGCATACGTGCATCGCTTTACTACATGTGTTCAAGTTCCTTTTTATACACATTGCGTGCATACGTGCATCGCTTTACTTACATGTGTTCAAGTTCCTTTTTATACACATTGCGTGCATACGTGCATCGCTTTACTTACATGTGTTCAAGTTCCTTTTTATACACATTGCGTGCATACGTGCATCGCTTTACTTACATGTGTTCAAGTTCCTTTTTATACACATTGCGTGCATACGTGCATCGCTTTACTCACATGTGTTCAAGTTCCTTTTTATACACATTGCGTGCATACGTGCATCGCTTTACTTACATGTGTTCAAGTTCCTTTTTATACACATTGCGTGCATACGTGCATCGCTTTACTACATGTGTTCAAGTTCCTTTTTATACACATTGCGTGCATACGTGCATCGCTTTACTTACATGCGTTCAAGTTCCTTTTCATACACCTTGCTCGCATTGACCGCTTGCTTTACTTACATATGTATTTTCAGATTTCATTACACGTTGCTTGCATGCGTGCATCGTTTTACTCACATGTTCAATTTTCCTATCACACACATTGTACACGTTTTTGCGTGTTCTTTACTTACATGTGTTTGTACTTTCATAGCATTGTTATGATTACTCTAAATTGCATTGTGATGCACCCCCCTTCACTTGCATTGTGATGCACGTTTCAATCGCATTGTTATGCACACTCTGTTTTCGAAACACCGGGATACGTCCTTAGGTTTCTTCACCTTCTTTCCGAAACACCGGGATACGTCCCTATGTTTCTTCTATCTCTCTCCTAATCCTTGGGATACGTCCCTAATCCTTGGGATACGTCCCTAAACCCGGGATACGTCCCTACATTTTCTCCCCTAGACACCGGGATACGTCCTTATGTTCTCTCTTCTTTCTACCGGGATACGTCCCTATGCTTTTTCTCCTTATTTCGGAACACCGGGATACGTCCCTATGTTTCTCCCTCTTCGGTTAAAAGCGTTCGGAATACGTTCCAATGCTCACACCATTCCGAAACACCGGGATACGTCCCTAAGTTTTTCCCTCTTTTCGAAACACTGGGATACGTCCCTATGTTTCACATTCCTTGCAAAACACCGGGATACGTCCTTATGTTTCTCCTTCTTTTCTAAACATCGGGATATGTCCCTAATCTTTGGGATACGTCCCTAACCACTGGGATACGTCCCTAACCTTTGGGATACGTCCCTAATCCTTGGGATACGTCCCTAACCTCTGGGATACGTCCCTAACCTTTGGGATACGTCCCTAATCCTTTGGGATACGTCCCTAAACCTTGGGATACGTCCCTAAATCTTGGGATACGTCCCTAAACACAGGGATACGTCCCCATATTTCTCCATCTTTGGTTAAGAGCATCCGGAATACGTTCTAATGCTTATACATTTCCGAAACACCGGGATACGTCCCTATGTTTCTTTGCATGATCATAAGTTCGGCTTCTTGCATTGTCAGTTGCATTTTGCCCCTGCCCTCGGGCGCATATCTTTATCTGTAGCTTGTATGCTTTGTCTAAGTCTTCGGCCTTGTCAAAAATGGGACGTCTCTGGGCTTTGACATTCACTCCCGTCATTCTTATGACTTTCGAGTTCTGTCAAAGAGGGGCAACTGTAGACACCCCATTTTTGACCGACCTTAAGACTCAGACGTCATCAATTGAGCGCTTGGTGATGTTGCATATTGTGCTCGTTCTGAGGTTGCGGAGTCCCGGCTACGAGCCTTGCCTCTGGACTTCCGGACTCTTTTGTGCTTTGTCTCGGTTTGCGAACCAGGCTCGGTTTTCTCTGTTTTCTCTTCCTGAAGGGAGGGAGAGGTCTCGTAGATCATCTCTCAATGGCCGTAGGCTACATTTCGTGGCCATAGGCCATTTTGCCCATTTCGGAGCCCGGTTCCCGGTTTTCGGAGCCGTCAGGCCGTGTGCCTCGGTTCGGGACCGCCTAACCACCTCTGTTTGCCCCGGTTTTTGGCATGTATCTTATTTACTCCCTTTTTAGGGACACTGTGGTCCGAGAGACCAACTTCGTGGTCGTGCACCACTCCCGGTGCCTAACAGCCCACTTTCGGGGCCTCGAACTGCGTGTTTCGGCTCCCGAACCTTCATTCTACATTTTTGGGCTCCGACCCAAACTTGAGATAGTCATATTTTGAGGTCCTTTTCATGTTTGATTAAGGACCTCTTACTGTTTGACATCTCCATCTGTCACTTGCCTTTTTACCTCTTTTTGGGCCTTTTTGCACGGTATTTTAGGCGTACTTGTGGGCTGCGTTGGACTTGGGCGTAAACTACAAAGTGTCTTATTTTGAGCCCCTCTTCAACTTTGTTGAAGGACTCTCGGCCATTTGAAACCCGTAGCTACCACTTTCCCTTTTGGCCATTTTTGGCGGGAAACTTGATATGTTTTCCCTCCCTTTTTTCCCTCCATTTTCCCCCTCATTTTGTCTATATAACAGCAGCCCCAGCTGTGATTTTTAGGGTTAGAAAATCTGATTTGGGAGCTCCTCCATACAATCTCTCTCTCTATATTTAAAACACCAAAATCATCCAAGTTTCTACACCCCCCCTTCATCACCACCTAGCACCACCACCACTACACCATTTCCAGCAGCAAGGAGGGTCTTCCAGTAGCTAAAAGGCACCATTTTCAGTCTTAGAAGCAGCCAAGGTCTTGGTCTACAAGGGTAAGCACTCATTTCCCCTTTTGAGCTCCATTCTTGTACCATTTTTCTATCCTCTTTGCTTGTGGTTTTGAGCTCCGACCCCTACTGAAAGGGGGACTCTTTTGAGCCATTCTTCATGTTTGTTTAAGGGCTCAACCCTGTTTGAGCCCTCCCTAGTGCACTTGCTTCAATACTCCTTGATATGCCACATTTTTGCATGGAATTTCTGACCTGCGTGTGATCTGTTTTTGAGCATAATGTAAACTGTAAGTAGGCTCATTTTGAGCCCTTCTTCAACATTGAAGAAGGGCTCAACCCTGTTTGGCCTCTCTATCATGCACTTGTTTCATAATCTCTCATATTTACCGTAAAATTGCATGATTTGTTTAGCCTCTGTGTGATCTGTTTCGGAGCATGTCATGAACTGTGAATGGGCTTATTTTGGGTCCCTCTACAACATTGTAGAAGGGATCAACTTTGTTGGGGGTCTCCATGTTATACTTGTCATTATATCCCTCCTTGACCCCCATTCTTACATGCTTTGTTAAGCCTATCTAGCTTCTGTTTTCGGCCATGATCAGGTCTGGAAAGAGTCATATTTTGGCCTTCTTGTCATATTTTGTTAAGGGTCCAAGGCTGTTTGATGAATGTTTGGCATATCTCATGTTATAACCCTTTGTTGGCTTCAATCTTGCATCACATTTTTGCCATATTTATATGCTGATTTGAGGGTTGTCATAAACTGTAAATGTGCATTTTTTTAGTCCCTCTTCAGTATTGTAGAAGGGAATTTTTCAGTTTGGGATTTGCATATACCACTTGTTTCAATACCCCTCTCTTGACCCCCATTTTTGCATGCCATTGTTGCCCTATCTATGCTTACTATTTGGCCATGTTTTGTACTGTAAAAATGCTATTTTTGGGGCTGCCTTGCTACTGTTTTGCATGTCATGTACCAATTTTGCATGTTTAGTATAGCCGTAGGCCATTTCGGGCGCTTAATATCGCATTTCGGGACCATTCCGTGCATTTGGTGTCATTTCACATCATTTCGGGGCTGTTTTCCCCCTCATTTAGCTGCTGAAATTTCATTTGCATGTTTGCATATCATTTCCTGTGTCATTTCATGCCTTAGGGCCATTGCCTCGGTTTGCGTGCCCGTGTGCACGCACTTCGAGGCACTTCATTTTTTTATCCGATGGCCTCTTATGTGAGTGTGGCTGAGACCCGCTTATGTTAGTGTAAGTCCATGTTGCATTGTATATGCCATTTTAGTCTCATTGCATTGCGTATGCCATGTCTTCGGTTCGCGTGCATACGTGCACGCATTCCGAGCGTCCCATTTTCATCTCATGGCCGCTGATTTTGGCATGCTTGCGAGTTATCCATGTTAGTTTAAGTCCATCATTGCATTGCACGTTCATATGTCATGTTTCATGCCTTGCCATGCTTTGATAGAGTGGCATTCGTGCCTTAGGATCGGTCCTCGGTTTGCGTGCATACGTGCACGCGTTTCGGGAATCTCTTTTTCCTCTAATGGCCTCCTTGTATTGGTGTAAGCCCATCTTGCATTGTGTATGCCATGTTCAATGCGTTGTGCATGTTATGTTGTTAGCATCGTGTATGCCACGTAGTTGCATCGCATGTTTGCGTACTTAGCCGCCATGCCTAGGTTGCATTTCATTGAACATGCATCCCTTGCCTCTTGACTAATCATGATAGGGGTTGGGGCCCTTTGATTTGTTTTGTGCATTGCATTCCATTTGATATCAAAGTTGCTAACTTGGCTTTTGGGCCATCATGCATTGAAATGTGTGATTGATGGCCCGGGGGTCGAGGGCCATACTCCCTTGAGTCCATTACATGATAGGGAGTGTGTCCATGCATACATTTGCCTAGAAATTCTATACCTTGCACTGCTGGTCTGCTGTTGCTGTCAAAACTGTCTTCTGCAGGAATTTTGTGCCGACCGACCGGCAATGTATTTAGTGCCGATAGCTTCATTTCCAGCCGGTGGACTTTATACACGGCCGGTGGACATTCCATCCAGCCGATGATGATTCTTAGGATGCAGGGAGCCTATTCTGGGACTTTTACAGTCTTCCAGAGAAGCAGAACAGTAAAAGCAGAGCCAACAGTGCTATGGCAGCGAGTTTCCAGGCGAAGCCAATCCGAGCATGCGTGCATCCCTCTTCCCGAGGCCTTTTACTGCTTTCAGTAGTTTAATTAATTTGTTAATTAATTAAGGGTCTGTAATAATTAATTAGCTAGGATAGTTGATTTATTATTTGGGACTGTATATTATTCTTTTGGTCCCTCCGTGTGAGGGCATATTTGTAATAAGGGTGTGTGAGTGTGTGTATGTCTTCCAACCCCCATTTCTTTCTCCCTTTTATTTACCTGCTTATGATGGTAGATTAGGGCATATTTAATTTAGCATACCTTATGCAATGCATGCGTGCATCCATGCATTTGTTGACATGCATCGGGCTCGGCACATCATACAAACTGCATCGTACTTTCAATTCCAAATTGAATACGTGTTATTTGTAGCATTCCATATGCCACGTTTAGGATAGCCGAGCCTGCCTAGATTACATCTTTGCATGTGTTGCATTAGACATTTCAGTATGCTTAGGTCCATGCATGGATTTCTAATAAGCTTCTGTTTTGGCTTGGAGTACTAGGTGAGCTTTTATGCTTTAGCATATCGCATGTGTGTGAATGTTGCCATAATAGCATGCTTACCATGAGGCTAAGTGCTTATGTGATATAACTGCATGAATGCCTGTGGATGGAGGTTGAATTACCTAAATTGGGACAACACATTAAAACTATGAGTTTTAAAGCCCACTAGATAGTGGCAAAACCGTCTTTTCTAAAAGCCCGCTTGAGAGTGGCAAAACCTGCATTTTAGGTCACCAAGGGATAAATAGTATGATGGATTTATATTTTAAGTGTAAACTGGAAAGAACCCTTATAACTCGAATGCTGTAGTCATTTGAAGCAGATGCCACCAAAGCATTGTTTGAACTTACAGCCAAATCAGTAATGTCACCCTTTCAGTAAAATTAAGAAGAGTAGACAAGTAACACAAGGAATGAAAATGGAGTTCCATCCAAACAAACTGAATATGGCAATATATAAACTATTAATGTTGTGCTCTAAAAGCCAATATCTGAGATGTGGTTGGGACAATTTCGTAAAACAGTCCTATTTAACTAATTAAAAAAGAGCAAATTTTATTAACATGTCTACTTTGTGTGTGTGCATGTTTTTTTTTTTTTTTTTTGATCGGTAAAAGTCAAAAGGCATGGCGGGATAGATAGATAAACATTAATTTGTTTCTCAGTACACATACTGATTAGCAGAAGAATAGGGAGCAACTACTGCCACCAAAGAACCACCTAAGAATAACTCTACCATTTGAATGAATGGAATTCCCAAAACCACACTAGTTAAATATAGTTAAGGATAAGAAGATTACCACAATAAACAGCATCCCTATGTCCCCTTAGTCTCTTTATGTTTTGCATCTTTTGCACCATTGTTAAGGGTTTAGCAACAGTGTAACAAGCAAAGTGAAGAGATGGAGCACGATGGTGTTTTGGAAAACCACCTCCGATTTCTCTCAAACTTAGTCCACGCACTTGATCAGCCTGCATGTGAGGCTGCTAAGATACATACATACCCAGCTGCAGCAACCACAGATTCACAGCTAGAGGCAGAGCCATCACTGCAGAAGAAGTCAGCATTGATATCTTGTTCATCACAGTTCTGTTTTCCTAAATGCTCTTCAGAAAATATCTGTAACAAACATAGCTACAGTTGTAATGTTTGTTAGATGGTTAGAGTGTTTGTTAGCTGAGTTAGTTACTGCATTAGTTACTGAGTTGGTTAGTTAGTTACTGAGTTAGTTAGATATTTTCCTATATAATATCTTGTACAGTGTATATGTGATTCATTGAATAAAAAGAAAAGTTAGAAAAGTCTTTCGTTCTTTTCAGAGGCCAACGCAAGTATGCAGGCACAGGATTGACTTGCTTGTTTTCTTCATTCCTGTTAGCTGCATCATATAATAACAATACTAATAAGAAAAGAGCAAACAAAGCTTATCCAAAGCTATACATTTGCATGAGATTTCCACAACTACATTATGGCCGTTATGAGCTCTATATATGAGCTCCACAACTACAAGGCAATCCAATGGTGATGAATGCAACACTATCTCTATAATCGTGAATCTTTTTTTTATTTATAGGTAATAAGTAATTATGAGCATATAATTAAAAGTATACACTCCAAAGTTTAGAGAAAATTGGACATTAAAAACATACTCCCATGTTGATAAAATCTGTGTAAGAATGCGAGATGTTATACGAGTTGCCAATCAGACTACTATCTTCCAGGTAAATCATCCACACTTACTTTTACAACTAGTATTATTTCCCAACTGAGACTTGAATTATGCACCTTTTCCTAAAGCTTATTCTAAGTGGTGTCAAACAGAGATTTTTATTTTTATTGTTCACCATCCAAATAATACACCAAGTTTACAAAGCCGATCAATAATATATATAAAAAGTTTACAACAGATACAGAACCAGAAGCAATCCAGGGTTCCATTTGTCCATGCTTTGAAGGCACACATGATCATGAAATTAATTGGCAGAACAATCCTTTTAAGAACAAAAATAAGAGTGAAGAAATATAGTTTACGAAATCACGTACAACCCACAAGTGAAAAGGGACCAGTTCCAAGCAGTGTAGCAACGTCAACTGCAGTTAGAGCACTCATTCCACCCATGCTCTCCAATGAAGGGGCTGCGGTGAGTGTGGATGAGATCAATTGCAGGCTCAAAAATCCAACAAAATTAGCACAAATTACAGCAAACAAAATTTAATTAAAAAAAAACATTAAGCACCAAAAACAAAAACAAAAAGAAATCAGATCCAGAGAATACCCAAAAAAAAAAAAAAAAGAACAATCAAGCATTAATTACAGAGGAGAGAAGAAAATCACGAATTAACAGAACTCTAACCAGATCGGTGAGAGAGAAGTAGAGAATTCGGCGATTGAGACTCTGGAATGTTCGGATCGGAGATAATGAGAAGACAGCAGACACAAACATACACAAACATATATAGAAGTTGATGAAAAAAGGTTTTTACTGAAAACGGAAGGATTCGAAGGAGCTTACCAACATATCTGATTCGAAACCCCCATATTTGGATCAAGAACAAATCAACGTCGAATGTGCGTGTATTTATAACAAAAATTTCTGAGGAAAATAAATATAAGCTTCTTCACGCTGTTTAGTAATGAATATAAGCTAATCAATCTCCAAATTTAGTAATGAATATAAGCTTCTTCACACTGTTTAGTAATGAATATAAGCTAATCAATCTCCAAATTTAGTAATGAATATAAGCTTCTTCACACTGTTTAGTAATGAATATAAGCTAATTAGAACCTCTAAGTAATGAATATCAAGCTAAGCAAAAACTATAATTATAATTAAAATTAAAACCATTAATAAAAACAGATTTGTCATTTTCCATTTCCCATTCACAAATTTGCCATTTTCTAAGTAAAAACAGAAACAAATTTCATTCACAAATTTTTCATTCCATTTTTCATTCACAAATTTGCCTACAAATTCAATATCCAAAAACAGATTTGCCTACAAATTTGGAAACAAAACAATTTGGAGAATGACAACAGATTTGCCTACAGATTTGCCTAAATATTCTAATGTTTATAAAATTATTTCTTCAATTAAGAGATGTAAACAAAACAATTATAATAATGTTCATGAGATCCACAGTGATTAATTTTTTTAAAGTTGATCAATATGTTCATCCCCTTTTGACAGCTACACTGATGGAGCATTTTCAATGTTAAATTGAACTCTTGATTTGTATAGTCACCCTATGAAGAATATGGGGATATGTTATTGTTAAAAAAAAAATATCAAATAACATATTCAGTTACATCATTTTTTTGTCTCTGATCTGTGAGTTTTTTAACATTGTAAACAGATTCAATGCATAATATAGAGAGGGAAAGAAAATAGAACCTTCTTCACACTGTAGAACCTCTCTTCCACTGGTTTCACTTTAGAACTACAACAAACAAACTGGATCTGGAACCCAAAAAAAAAAAAAAAAATAAGAACGAATAGATTTACAAAACCAAAAAAAAAATTATAGAATAGATAGATTACAAACAGATTGCAGAAAATAAGAACTTTAGAGGAAGTCGAAGTCGGAAAAAAAAAATACAGAACGAACAGATTAGAGAAGAAGAGAAGAGAACGAACAGATTACATTACAGAACGCAGATCGTCGATCGCCGATAGCTTTTTCAGTGTAGATCGTCTCTCGATCGTCGTCGCCGTCGGTATGGGAAGAGTAGGGTTCTGGGTGAGAGAGAGAGAGAGAGAGAGTGTGTGTGTATATCGAAGAAGAGGAATGAAATATTAGGGTTAGTGTGGTGATGAGATGAGATCAGAAAATGGGGGGAAAATAACAAAAGCGGGTGGGTCGGGTTTGTTGGGTAAAGAGGCGGGTCGTTTGCCACCCGACCCGAACCCACGAAAAAGCCAGAAAATACACCCGCACCCGCCCGCCATGTGTCACGCATCCATCCATTTGCTGTCGGGTCGGGCGGGTCGGTGCATCCGTTGACCAGCCCTAATTTACGGTCTTTTATTTTATTTTTTCTTCCGGTTTTATAAGGAAAAATTATTCAATTTGGTTTAGATTTTCAAGATTTAATTTTTTTAAAATTAAATTTTTTTATTTTTATTGAATTTTTTTAATATTTTTACTAATTTTTTGATTTTTAGATATATTTAATATAAATACACTCAAAAATTATAATATTTGTGAAAAAAAATCTTTAAAAAATTCACTAACAATGTATTTAGTTAGGGAATTTAAGAAAAGATTTGAAAAGAAAAAAGAAAAAAGTAAGTGAACTGCGAATAATATATATTTATATTTCACCTAATTTCACATATATTTTCTATTTCTTTTTCTAAATTTCTTCCTAAATCTCATAACCAAACACAGCGTAAATATCAAAAATATAAGAATTCAATACATTTTTCATATTCTTATGTATTTATTAATTTTTTAAAAATATTTTATTTTTTAGATATATTTAATTAAGGTGTATCTAAAAAAATAAAAAATTATTTAAAATTTTTAAAATAGTCACTTAAAAATAAAAAAAATACCAAAAATAAAAAACTCAATTTTTAAAAAATTAAATTCAAAAAATTAAAATAAAAAATACTGATTATTTTCCACTTACAGGTCTTTTTAAAAATTATTATAAAATAGTAAAAAAATTATGATTTTAATTATTAATATTTATAAAATTTATTACTTTTTTTAATAATTTTTCCTTTATACTATTGTAATTCCCCCATTTTACAAACTCATATTTGATTTGATTTTCAAAAATTATTTTTATACAAAATCCAACTAAGACTTGGCAGGCCGCCAGTTGGCCCAAACTCAGATCCATAGACTTCGACTAGTTAGGCCATCTCCAACGTTTAACCAAATTTATTACTAAATTTAAATTTGGTAAAAAAAGTATACTTTTTTGGTCTCTAATGGTTTCATCAAAGCCCGTATCAAATTGAGAACATCTCAAATCCTTCACCAAACTGAGGACCTAGGTCAGCTTTCACCAGTTTACTGTGCGTGAACGTTGAGGGTGAGACCCATCGGACGTCTAGCTGGTTGTCCCCCCGGTCATCCTCTTCCGCGAACAATTCCCACAAAAGTATGTAACACAGAGGGTCTGTTTGGTAACGTTTACGTTTTCAGTTTATATTTACAAAAATTTTATAAACTGATTTTTGTTTATTTTTAGAAAAACATAAACTATAAACGCGTTTGGTAATTGACAAAATGTTTAAAAAAATTTAAAAATATAAAAAAGAGTGAGAAATGGCAAGTGGTGGCAAGTGGCGGCAAGTGGCAGCAGAAGACAGTGGTGGAAAGTGGTGACGGTGGGTGGTGGGTAGCGGGTGGTGGTGGGTGGTGGCGAGTGGGTGGTGGTGGTGGTGGTGGGTGGGTGATGGTGACGAGTGGTGGGTGGTAGCGAGTGGGCGGTGGTGGCGGGTGGTGGGCGATGGTGGCAGGTAGGTGGCGGATGGCGGGTGGTGGCGGGTGGGTGGTAGCGGCGGGTGGTGGTAGTGGGTGGGTGGGTGACGGTGGTAGTGGGTGGGTAGATGACGGTGGCGGGTGGTAGCGAGTGGGTGGAGGTGGTGGTGGTGGTGACAAGTGTGTGGCGGGTGGTGGTGGTAGCGGGTGGTGATGGTGGGTGGGTGGTGACAGTGGCGGGTGGTGGCGGTAGCGAGCGTGTGGTGGTAGTGGTGGTAACGGGTGGTGGATGGTAGTGACGGGTGGTGGGTGGTTGTGGCAGGTAGGTGGCGAATGGCGGGTGGTGGTGGGTGGTGGCGGGTGGTGGTGGTTGTGGGTGGGTGAAGGTGGCAGGTGGTGGTGGTGGTGGTGGTGGATGGTGGATGTGGTGTGGTGGCAGTGGGGTGGGGGTGGGTGGTAGGTGGTGTGTGGTGGTGAGTGGTGGTGGCGGGTGGGTGGCGGGTGGCTGGTGGTGGCAGGTGGTGGATGGTAGTAGTAGATGGGTACTGAGTGGTGGTAACGGGTAGGTGGCGGCGGTGGATGGTAGAAGGGGTGCGGGGGAGGGAGTGGGGGGGAGGGGTGGGATGGAAGGATGGGGGGGTGGGGGGGGGGGGGTGGCGGGTGTACCTGGTGGCAGGTGGGTGTGGTGAGTGGTTGGTGGTGGTGGCAGGTGGTGGTGGGGGTGGGGTGTGGGTGGGTGGTGGTGGTGGTTACGGAAGAAGGTGGTGGAAAATGGGTGTAGGGTGGTAGCTAGTGTTGGGTGGTTAAAAAAAAAAAAACAACTAAAAACTCAAACGGAAACAGATTTTTGAGTTTACATTTTTTTGCCAAAATTTATAAACTGAGACTACTGATTTATAAATCAAAATTTTTCCAAACAAGTTTTATTTGAGTTTTTAAATTTTTGTAAATATAAACAGAAAACTGAAAACGTAGGTGTTACTAAATGGCACCTTAGCAAACAGACTTTAGATGGTAAAAATGTTGTAAAATTAACAAATAATTAAATAAGTTACCAACGTAAGAAATGACTTATCAAAAGATTCGTGGGCCATATATGGTTTGATTTTTAGAAAAAAATTTAAAAATTAAAAATTAATTTGGTTAAGAAATAAAACTAAAAAATAATTATCATTAAGGGTAAAAAATAATTATCTTTTAACTTTTGGGCAGGTTATATACATACGTATGGTTGTTTCAATTTAATTTGTAAAAAATTATTTCTAACCACTCGAAAGATACAAATTATATAAAAATGATAATTATTTTTTATTTTTATTCTTAACCAAATTAATTTAATTTTTAATTTGTTTTTTCTAAAATCAAACTATACATAGCCTAAGAATCTTTTGATAATTCATTTCTTATGTTGGTAACTTATTTAATTATTTGTTAATTTTACGACATTTTTACCATTTGAAGCCTGTTTGGTAACCATTTCGTTTTCAGTTTTCAATTTATATTTACAAAAATTTAAAAAATTGTCATAAAAACTTATTTGATAATTTTTTTGATTTATAAATGGTTGTCTCAGTTTGTAAATTTGAGGAAAAAAACGTAAATTCAAAAAATAAGTTTATGTTGGTTTTTAAACATAAATTTAAAAATTTTACTACAATTTTTTTTCAATTAATTTTTTCAAATAATTTTTTTTCCAATAAATTTTTTTTCAATGAATTTTTTTTCCAACTAATACTAACCGAGAGGGCAATTGGTAATGCTAATTTAAACCTTAGGAGAGGATTGTAATTTCAAATGTAAGGGGTGTCAATGTAATTTACCCAGTAAGGACAAAATTAGTATTTAAAAAAATTAAATTGCTAAGGGGGGAATCTGTAATGAAACTTCAAATCTCAGGGAGGGAGATGTAATTTCCAAAACGTGAAGGGGGAATTGTAATAAACATAAACCTTAGGGGGTGTCAGTGTAATTTACCCTATATATATATATATACATAATCACACTTAATTAGAAAGTGACATAAAAAATAAATATTATCACACTCAATCAGATTAAGTGTAATTAAAAATTTGGGAATTGTATATTTTATATAAAAATCAATTTGAAATATTTTATACAATCACACCTATTTAGGAAGTGTGATTAAAAAGTAGTAATGTATATATAATCACATTTTAATTACATTGTGTGATTAAAAAATATATAAATAATCACACTTATTTAAAAAGTGTGATTAAAAAGTAATAGTGTATATATAATCACACTTTAATTAGAATGTGTGATTAAAAATATATATATAATCACACTTATTTAAAAAGTGTGATTAAAAAGTAGTAGTGTATATATAATCACACTTTAATTAGAAAGTGTGATTAAAAAATATATAAATAATCACACTTTAATTAGAATGTGTGATTAAAAAATACATATATAATCACACTTATTTAAAAAGTGTGATTAAAAAGTAGTAGTGTATATAATCACACTTTAATTAGAAAGTGTGATTAAAAAATATATAATAATCACACTTTAATTAGAATGTGTGATTATTAAAATATATATATAATTACACTTATTTAAAAAAGTGTGATTAAAAAGTAGTAGTGTATATATAATTACACTTTAATTAGAAGGTGTGATTAAAAAATATATAGATAATCACACTTTACTTAGAATGTGTGATTAAAAAATATATATACAATCACACTTGTTTAAAAAGTGTGATTAAAAAGTAGTAGTGTATATATAATCACACTTTAATTAGAAGGTGTGATTGAAAAATATATAAATAATCACACTTTAATTAGAATGTGTGATTAAAAAATAGTAGTGTATATATAATCACACTTTAATTAGAAGGTGTGATTAAAAATATATATATATAATCACACTTAATTGAAAAGTGACATAAAAAATAAATATTATCACACTCAATCAAATTAAGTGTGATTAAAATATCAATCTAATTTTTTTTATCACACTTCCAATAAAAGTGAGATCTTTTTTTTTGTCAAAGTGTGATCTTTAACTATTTTTGTAGTAGTGTTCCTTTTCTGAAACACCGTGATACGTCCCTATGTTTCTTCTCCTTTTCGGCAACACCGGGATACGTCCCTATGTTCCTTCTCTTGTTCCGAAACACCGGGATACGTCCCTATGTTTCTCCTTGATTTTGAAACACCGGGATACGTCCCTATGTTTCTCCCTTTTTAGTTAAGAGCATTTGGAATACGTTCCAATGCTTATACCTTTCCGAAACACCGGGATACATCCTTATGTTTCTCCTTCTTATTTTGAAACACCGGGATACGTCCCTATGTTTCTCCCTTTTCAGTTAAGAGCATTTGGAATACATTCCAATGCTTATACCTTTCCGAAACACCGGGATACGTCCCTATGTTTCTCCTTCTTATTCCGAAACACTGGGATACGTCCCTGTGTTTCTCCCTCTTTGGTTAAGAGCATTTAGAATATGTTCCTATGCTTATACCTTTCCGAAACACTAGGATACGTCCCTATGTTTCTCCTTCTTATTCCGAAACACCGGATACGTCCCTATGTTTCTCCTCTTTGGTTAAGAGCATTTAGAATACGTTCCAATGCTTATACCTTTCCGAAACACCGGGATACGTCCCTATGTTTCTCCTTCTTATTTTGAAACACCAAGATACGTCCCTGTGTTTCTCCTTCTTTGGTTAAGAGCATTTAAAATATGTTCCAATGCTTATACCTTTCCGAAACACCGAGATACGTCCCTATGTTTCTCCTTCTTATTTCGAAACACCGGGATACGTCCCTGTGTTTTTCCCTCTTTGGTTAAGAGTATTTAGAATACGTTCCAATGCTTATACCTTTCCAAAACACCGGGATACGTCCCTATGTTTCATCTCCTTTTCCGAAACACTAGGATACGTCCTTGTGTTTCTCCCTCTTTCGTTAAGAGCATTTTGAACACGTTCCAATGCTTGTGCCACTCTTTTTTTCCTTTCGCGTGCAACGCCTCGGAATCTTGTTTGAGACCTTGGGTGTCCCCAACGGTCACTCTTAATCTTCTCCGTGTGAGACGTAGCGAGAATTTTAATTCTCTTACATCCTTACTACATGAAATGTAGTTTTGCTTTGCATTCTTGCTTAAAACTGTTGCATTTATTGTGAATATTTGCTTCACTACAGTTTGCTGCTTTTCATGATCATAAGTTATGTCCAGCTTTGTGCATGTCTTTTGCATTGTGCCCCTGCCTGCAGGCACACTTCTCTTTGATTATCTCGCCTGTTTGTCTAAGTCTTCGGCCTTGTCAAAAATGGGTCGTCTCTGGGCTTTGACATTCGCTCTCGTCGCTTATGACTTTCAAGTTCTATCAAAGAGGGGCAACTATAGACACCTCATTTTTGACCGACCTTAAGACTCAGACGTCATCGATTGAGCGCTCGGTGATTGCGCATGTTGTGCTCGTTCTGAGGTTACGGAGTCTCGGCTGAGAGCCTTGCCTCCGGACTTCGGGACTCTTTTGTGCTTTGCCTCGGTTTGCAAACCAGGTTCTGTTTTCTCTTCCCGAAGGGAGGGAGAGGTCTCGTAGACCATCTCTTAGTGGCCGTAGGCTACTTTTCATGGTCGTAGACCACTGTTCCCGTTTGGAGACCAGTTTTCGATTTTCAAAGTCGTCGGTCGTGCGCCTCGGTTCGGGACCACTTAACTTTCTCCGTTTGCTCCGGTTTTTGGCACACACCTTCTTTCCTCTCTCTAAAGGGACACTATGGCCCGGGAGACCACCTCCGTGGTCGCACGCCACTTTCGGTGCTTAACAGTCAATTTTCGCGGCACCCGGCTGCACGTTTTGGCCCCGAACCCTCGTTTTGCATCTGTCTTGGTTCATTTTTGGCATGGACCCTATTTTCATTATTTGGAAGGTGGTACTAGGATGGAGACCACCTTTCTCTTCGCCGGCCGGTTTTCTTGATAGGAGGCTGGTCTCTTTGGTTTTTGAGCCACATTTACTGGTCTCCCACCATACCACTAGATTGCATTCAATGTGGAGACCACCAAATGGGGCTGCCGACCACCTTTGTTTGTGTTGACCCTTTTGACCTAGCTGGCCGACCACCTGAACTGGCTGGCCGACAACCTGAACTGGCTGGCCGACCACCTGAACTGGTCGGCCTACTCCCTCCAGTTTTGTCTCAGTGAGTTGATTCCAGCTGTGCCAGCTGGAAGGCACAGACTGGATCCTCCATACACGTGTATGGAGGATCTTCCACCTTGGTTTTAAGCTTCTTGGAGAAGCTTTAGTCCCTCTTGTCTATAAAGGAAGGCGTCCTCTTCCTTTGCAAGGGTTCAAATTTTGGTTGTAGCATACATACACATATCTCTCTTTGTCTCTCTATTTTAGCCTTAAGAGTGTATTGTTCTTGCCCCTTTGCACACTACCTCTTAGCCTAACACCTCTAACACCAACCTAAGCTTCTTGGAGGGTCTTGAGAGGTCCTAAGGAGCTGCATTTTTGGTCCATAAGCTGCTGGAGTTGCTGAGCTACAAGGGTAACATCCTATTCCCTCTTTTGAGTTTTATTTTGCTCCATCTTTTAGCCATACTTGCAAGAATTTTTGAGCTTCGGTGTAAACTGAAAAAAGTCTTATTTTGAGGTCCTTAACATGTTTGTTTAAGATCATTTTTCTGTTGGGGGTCATCTACCCCCTTGCATGCTTCATTTTACCTTGTTTTGAGCCATGCCTTTGAGCATTTGTGTTGGCCTTTATTTGGCCTTTTAGCCACTGAAATCCAGTGGATTTTTAGTGGGTAGCATGCTGTTTTGAGTGCCAAAATCAGAGAGGGGTGACCCTCTCTCTCCTTGTTTTGTTTTCTAGCATTTTTAGCCTTGCAAAGGAGCCCTTATTTGCATGCTTCCAAGCCATGTTTCAGGCCTTTTTTGATGAGTTTTAGGACCTGCATAGGCTCTGTTCAGAGCTTGTTTTTCCATATTGGATGTCCATCTTGCATGTGTAGAATAACCCTCTTCATAGCATATCAAAGGAGCATCTCATTCTTGCATGCATTAACCACATTTCAGTGGGTTTTTGGGCTTTATTTGGCATTTCATACCTCTTACTTTTGCTGGTTTAGTGGCCTCTTGATTGCCTCACATACTTGTAGTGCAAATCCTCTTTACTAGCTTACGTTGCATGCTATTTTGGCCTTTGATTCTAGCACTTTTTGGCCATTCCTTAAACTGATTTTGTGCATGATTTGGGCTTCCTTATCTCTGTTTTGAGGTCCCATGGTCGATTGGTGCTTGCCATGCATGGTTGTAGTGTGATAGCCTTGCTTACCTTTGAGTTTTGGGGTCCCTAACATGTGTTGCTTGAGGCATTTTAGTGTTTTGGCATCATTGAATATGATATTTCAGAGTTTATAGGTGTGCCATATTCTCATGTTTATCATGCCTTCAATGTGTTTGAGAGTTGTGCTTTTATACCCCATTTGTGAGCCATTGCATGAGCTTCATTTTGGTGCATGTCAAGCCATCATTTTAGCTCATTTTGCCACTTTTGGACTTGCAAGGTCTATTAGAAGTTGGTTTGGTCATTTGAGCATTGCTTTGCATACCTCTAGTGTAATGTGCTTCACTAGTTTCGGTACTTGAGCCTTCCAACGTGCATTGTGTGAGTCGTTTGCATGATTCAGAGCCTTTTTGTATGCCATTTCAGAGCTGGAATATGTGTCATTGTATGCCATATTTCATCCTTGCCATGCTCTTAGAGAGTTGCATCTTGTGCCCTTGGCTTGGAGCCTTTGCATTGTGTATGCTTGTGTGTGTCTTGTTGCTTTGATTTCATCATCCATTGGCCACTGAGTTGGACATGGCTAAGGCCTATGCATCTTGGTTTAAGTCTATTTAGCATTGCGCATGCCATGTAGTTCGTCGCATTGAGTATGCTATTTGACATTCGCATTGTGTATGTTAGTCTCATTTTGTCATATTGTTGCATGCTTATGATTGTCTCGCATTGAGTATGTGTACATTAGCATTGTGCATTGTGCATGCCATTAGCCTTGCTAGGTTGTTCATGTTGCATTCCATATTGACATTGTGTATGCTAGGTGCATGTTTGCATGTTTCACCCCTTGCATGTTTGCATGACCAAGTTGCAATGCATTTAGCTTGCATGCTAGAGTCGCATTGTGCATGCCATACTTGTTGCATTGTGTTTGGGAATAGGAGTTAGTCCAAACACGGGAAACGAGGAACGTTTTGTACTCAAAGTGACGAAACGTACCTCAATTCTCGATCGCCGACCCTCTTGACTAATACATGATGGAGTTTAGGCATTTATGTGTTCATATGTGTATTAATTCCATATCAAGTCGTGCAATTCGACTCCTCGGCCATCATGCATCGAGATGCATGATTGGTGGCCCGAGAGTCGAGGACTACACTCCCTTGAGCTTGTGCAATGATGGGAGAGTGGTCGTGCAC
This sequence comes from Camellia japonica, assembly GCA_030407325.1. Classification (NCBI taxonomy): domain Eukaryota; kingdom Viridiplantae; phylum Streptophyta; class Magnoliopsida; order Ericales; family Theaceae; genus Camellia; species Camellia japonica. The sequence goes on along the minus strand of JAPPVO010000031.1, from coordinate 16,797,969 downwards.
ACATTTGTTGAAAATACCTTGCTATGCCTCTCTCTTGCTTTGTGTTGCAGAAAACCAGGAACAGGAGGCAGAAACTGGTCGGCCGACCAGCTTTTCTGGCAGGCCGACCACCTCTTTTGGTCTCCACCACAAAAGGTGGTCGGTTGGTGGTCTCCAAGGCCAAGGGCTAGTCGACAGCCTTCCCACAGCTGCCCAAGGTGGATTTTCAGCCTTCTGGAGCCTTGTGCAAGTTTCTGACATCAATTACAAACAAAGGCGAGTCGGGGCGTCGCGAGGGATTTCCCGACAAGGCGGTTCAAGCATGCATGCATCCTTTTTCAATCAAAACAGAGCCGAGGCAGCCTACTTCATTTAGTTTACATGCTTACTTAGTTAATTTGTTGATTAATTAGAGTTGTGCAATAATTAGCTATAGCTTGTTGGTTCTGTATTATTTATTCGGGCCCTCCGAGAGAGGGCACAGCTGTTGTAATAAGTGTGCATGTGTGTGATGTATGTCTTCCAACCCCACGTCTTTCTCCCTTTTATTTACCAGCTTATGATGGTTAGTTTTAGGGCACGTTTCAATTAGCATCCTTATGCATGCATGTTTGCATCCATTCATCTGTCTTGCATGCATCGGGCTCGGCACATCATACTAACTACATTGTATTTCAATTCCAAGTTGAATACATGTATCAATTGCTGCATTTCGTATGCCATCGTAGAATAGCCAAGCCTATTGTAGTTGCATTTTTGCATGTGTTGCATTAGCCATCTTAACATGAACTAGGATCACGCATTGATTACTAACTAGTTTCTGTTTTGGCTCGGAGTACTCAGTAAGTGTTTATGCTTTAGCATCCTTGCATGTGTGTGAGTGACTACCATGATAGCATGTTTACCATGAGGCTAATTGCTTATGTGACATAACTGCCTGAATGCCTGTGAGTGAAGGTTGGATTATCTGAATTGGAACAATTCATCGATTGCGAGTTTTAAGCCCACTTGAGGGTGGCAAAATCCACGTCTTAGCCTACTTGCGAGTAGCACCATCAAACCATCTTCAAACAAACAAACATGAAATGTTTTGTTCCAACTCAGGCGATCTAATCTATACTTGTATGCTGTGTGCATCACATAGTAATTCTAGGTTAATAACCGCAATAAGAGCACATGTGTTTTCAAAAACAAGATATCATGTTTAGTAGTGGCCGATCTTTGATCAGGCGAGCGGGGGTGCTCATAGATGACCTTCCCCAATCGTACCCAAGTTCTCGAGCCGAGACAACTTTGGTGATGACGGACACGTGGCCTTAGGCACGAGTCAGGGTTTCCTAAATTCCCCCAAAAATAAAATATTTAGGTGGCGACTCTGTATCTGGCAAAGCAGTCCATGTTTGGCACTTCTTTCTAAAAATCAGTTTTTCAAAACGATTTGCCGGATTTGGACTCTTTGGTGATTTATCGATCTTGCATTGCACTTTGTGAGATTAGATTCAAAACCGTGACATTGAGTTCGAACTATAGTGAGCCCAATGAACAAAACGGGATTCCCTCCCGGGACGTTCGGGGACGTCTACACTTAGACTTCCTTTTTTTGGAGCACTATGTATGATGTTAGTGGGTTATTAAGTTAGGGTTAGCTCAACCGGTGCATTCAATGCTTCTCCATAAGCTCGAATGCCAAACCTCCCTCTAGAACCTGGAACTACATCCACTTGAGCTATGCTAAAATTTAGATGATGCTTGAGAATTTATAGAAGATGACATTTCAAAAGGAAAATTTAGACTTGAGAATTTATATCAGATAGATAGCAACCTAGTTGGTGCAGAGTCCTTGATACTGTAGCTGGTTTTGATTAATTCAATTCTTGTGGTTAATTTAGGAGCTTTGATTTTATTGCTATCACTATATTAACTATTTTAGTATGAGAATGGGACTTGTTGGTATTAGCCTTACTGGTGAATGGGACTGGTTGAAATTCTGATTCAATAGCATTAAATCATTTTTTGTTTTTCGCCTCATGATTCATTTGATTAAATTCAGTTTGAGATCGACTCGAAATATAAACAAGCCAAGTTCATTAAGTTTTCAAGTCAAACTTGCACAAATTATTTACTAAGTTCAACTTGACTCGTTTACAAGGTTCTATGTAAAAGTGTTAAGACATAAGAGCAATGCTACGTGCACGAGAAAAAAAATACACACACAAATATGCACACTTAAAAATGAACAAAACACAACACAAATTCATTTTTTTTCATACGCTTTTGTTTATACTTTTCTGTGCACTACCATTATTGTTAGAAGAAGAATAAAGAGATCAAATAGAAGAGACATTTAAAAGATGGTCTGATAATGAAATTTGATACCAAGATAAAAAAGCAGTCATACATAAAGAATGAAGTCCATCAATGAGTCATGAAAATAGACCTCGCTCATTATATACAATCTCCATCAAGATTGGAGAAAAATTGATTTAAAAAATAGCCAAGAAGTTAATCCCAAGGGGTTGGTCTGGTGGCAAGGCCTTAGGTCTTGGGGTTGTGCTCCCTCCAAGGTTCAAGAATCGAAATCTCTTAAATGCTAACAATTCCTTAGGGTCATTAGAGTGGGAGAAAACCCTTGCATTGACCGTGATACACTTGCAAGAAACTCCTTGCTAAGGGTCTATGTACCCCTGGTGATTAGTAGGGCTTTGATCTGGATACCTCAACGCCAATAAAAAAAAAAAGTTGTCCAATACAAACATGTCTAGAACCACCTCACCAAACGTAATGTAATAAAATAAAAATGTTACGATTATTATATTGATTAAATTTTTTTCACGGATAATATACACTGATGGTCTTACTGAATTGTTCGAATCATTGAAATGGACTCGTGATGGGCCCCTTGGGCATGAACTTGAGAGAAATTTAACTAAAAAAAAAATCACAATTATTGGCTTGATTGAATAAGGTTTGAAGAAAAAATGTGGTAGCTGCCATCTCATATTCCCTCTAATCATTAACCAATCATCTGTTTTATATGGTACTAAATATAGAAAACGAGTTTAGAAAACTTGTATATCATTTTCCAAAATCAAAACAAGTATAGTAAGTTACCAAATGGGGGGAGTGGTGGGAGGTGCTTGTAGGAGCGGAGACGTTGGCCAGAGGACAGAAGGGTGAGGGAACAAAACCACATTTTTCTTATTTCCTCAATTTTCGAGAACTGTAGCCAATTTTTTTAAAAGTGAACAATTAGCAAACGGTTTTTTTATTTCAATTTTCAAAAAATTTAAAGCTAAAGCAAAATAAATAAAATAATATAAAAACCTCACCAAACTAACCCTAAGATTTACAATCCCAATTTAAAAACTTGTGAAGTTACCAACTCTCTAGGATCAAAATTAGGAGGTCAAATAACAAGCTCCCGATCTACTGAAAAAAATGAAAAAGGAGAAGAAAAAAAAGACAAAAATTGATATCAATATGAATACAAGAAGTCAAGTACCAAGAGCAAGTGAAAATAAATAAATACATAATACGCATTCTAAATATAGTGGTTTCCAATATGGTTAGAGCTATCTCCTCTCTCGCTATAGATAAGTTCCTTGCATAGAGCCAGATATTGTGTCCCCAATCCAAACTTCTAGAATGTGTGCAATTTTCCAATAATTCCCACCTTCTAAGTTTATGTCCAGGCTTAAACTCAATCCATAAGACATATCAACAAAATAAAGAGATTTAAGGCTGGTTAGATGTTCAATGTCATAGGGTAACTCCTCTACCAATTTACATTCACAGATAAATAACTCTTCAAGATGAGGCATCGAGCCAGCCTCCACTTTCACCCATCTCAATCTTTTTAATCCAGCAAGTCCTAATCTCACAAGTCTTTGAAATCCACCAGCCTTGAAACACAATCCTTTCCCTTCGTATGTCCGACGAAGTTGAAGTTCAACCAAATTGGGCAAACCTTGAAGGGATTCTAGTGGATCAAAATCCTTCAACTTACTCCATGCTAAAATTACTCTTACCAAGTTGTGCAATGAAGGTATCCAATGCGGTACCTTATGTAAACTTCCTACCAGGTAGAGCGTTCAAAGAAGTTGAGGAGTTGAAGAAAGAGAATCTAGATCAATGATCTCGTCTTCTCCTGCTGCACGAACAACTAATGAGCGAAGGTTACTAAGCTTCTCAAGGGACGAGCATAACACCCTCCCATCTTCATTTCTCTGTTTTTCAATGCGTAATTTCCTCAGTTGAGTCAACTTCCCTACCTCTCCTAGTAAAATGGTTCCATTATCATGGTTTGTTTCAATAGAACAAAGTTTCTGTAAGGATGACAAACTTCCTATTTCCGTCGGGGCTTTGAATCCACAATGGTGTTGAAAACAAATGGAAGGAACAAGATCTTGTTTGTAGCGATACAACAAGATATGGCGAAGTTGTTGGAGCTTGAGGATATCATCGGGCAACTCAGTGACATACGTATCTTTAAGGTCCAATGTTTCCAGGTTTTGGAGCTTTCCAATCGACTTTGGAATTACTTTTACATTGGTTCCCCTCAAACTTAAATACCTGAGTTGAATTAGTTTCAAAACTTCATTTGGGAATGTCTCCAACAAGGCACCTTTCAAGTTTAGCACAGTTAGCAACTGTAGACCATCATTTGATGATGCAAGCATGGGGAACTTGGACATTGAATCTGTTGCATTGAACATAAGCAAAGAACGAAGTCGAGAAAACACTTGCTTTGTTGTGTATTTTCAAATGATTGTGGATTGATAAGTGCCGCACCTTTTCGGGCCACACTCTTCTTTGTTCACCAGCTATTGTCACAATGTTTTGCTCTCCTGACTTGGAAACAATAATTTCATGCCAGAGGTCATGGATGCGATACGTTTTGATCCTTCCATCTGATCTCATCTCTGCCACTTGAACTAAGCTTCTATTGATTAGCTCATTGAGGCAGCCCTCAGCAACTTCTTCTACCGTCATTCCTGCTTTCATTTCTACAAATCCTTCTGCCAACCATAATCGAATCAATCTCCAATGGTCAATGAAACAGTCCTCCGGACAAACACTTAGATAGAGAAAGCAAAACTTCAGATAAGAGGGTAAATCAAGGTAACTGAGGGACAATATTTTCTTCATGCTTAGGAGTCCGTCATTTCCTTCTAGTTCTGCACCAAAGCTGTGGTAGATCTTATTCCACTCATCCACACTGCTCTTATCCTTTGTTGATAAAAAAAGACCACTAATTGCCACAATTGCAAGCGGCAATCCCTCGCATCTATTCAAGATGGCATGAACAACTCAAGAACATCTCCAATGTCGTACGCAGCTTCTTGGACTTGCTTGACCCATACTTTGAGTTCGGGGTTGTTCTCTTCCATAGCATCGGCAACTCTGAGGAAAGCTGTCATGCACTCAAATTCATCTCTGATGTATTGGATCTCATCTCGAACTCCAGTCAACAAATTGGCCTCTTGTTGGAGGAAGGGTGTGAAGTTGGCTAGTAGATGGAACACTGCACTCTCAGCCTTTTTTTTTTTAAACGTGTTTTGTTGCAGAGGAGTAGCCTTTGGTTGGTTGGGTTTGAAGGGAGGAGGAAGATGAGAAAATAATAATGGTGGTCTGAACTGTGAACTGAGTTTGTGATTAAAGGTGAGTAGTGAGTTTGAAAATTGGGGATTTGTAATGCTGAAATTCAATTGGGGGTTTCAGTGATCCAGGTGGGGGGCATTTACTCGTTTTGATGTGTGAAATCTCATTTTTCTTCCTGTTGAATTTGTTTTTGCGGTTCACATGGAGCCGTCTTGCTTGACCAAATAAAAAATTGAAAGAAACAAGAGTGGGGGGTGTCGTTACTGGCCCCACTTGGTACCAATCAAAATTCAAGTAATATCACAACTTAATGGGAAATTCAATTGTATAATTTTTTATTACAATTTTTATGTCTTTGATTATAATTTATTATGTTATTAGTTATGATATCTTATGATATTAATAATGTTACTATTTTAATTATAATTAAAAAATTATTTAATTATACATAATGTAATATTTGATTATAATTATTTTTTTAATTATTCTATCAATTGAACAGAATATTTGGTAATTTATTTAAAGAGTTTTTGATGCAGCACATGTAATAGTTATTGAATTTTGGATAAATTACACTGACACCCTCTGAGGTTTATGTTTATTACAGTTCCCCCTCACCTTTTGAAAATTACGTCTCCCTCTCTGAGGTTTATAGTTTCATTACAGATTACCCCCTCAGCAATTTAATTTTTTTAAATACCAATTTTGCCTTCATTGGATAAATTACATTGACACCCCTCACATTTTAGAAATTACAATTCCCTCCCTAAGGTTTAAAGTAGCATTACCAATTGCCCCCTTGGTTAGTATTAGTTGGAAAAAAAATTCATTGAAAAAAAAAATTAATTGGGAAAAAAATTATTTGTAAAAAAATTTTATTAGTAAAATTTTTAAATTTCTGTTTAAAAACCAATATAAACTCATTTTTTGAATTTACTTTTTTTTTCTCAAATTTACAAACTGAGACAACCATTTATAAATCAAAAAAATTATCAAACAAGTTTTTTTTATGACAGTTTTTAAAATTTTTGTAAATATAAATTCAAAAATGAAAACGAAATGGTTACCAAACAAACTTCAGATGGTAAAAATATCGTAAAATTAACAAATAATTAAATAAGTTACCAACGTAAGAAATGACTTATTAAAAGATTCTTAGGCTATGTAAAAAAATTTAAAAATTAAAAATTAATTTGGTTACGAAATAAAAAATAAAAATTAATTATCATTTTTATATAATTTTTATCTTTCAAGTGGTTAGAAATAATTTTTTATAAATTAAATTAAAATAGCCATACGTATGTATATAACCTGCCCAAAAGTTAAAATGATAATTATGTTTTATTTTTTATTTCTTAACCAAATTAATTTTTAATTTTTAAATTTTTTTTTCTAAAAATCAAACCAAACATAGCCTAAGAATCTTTTGATAAGTCATTTCTTACGTTGGTAACTTATTTAATTATTTGTTAATTTTACGATATTTTTACTATCTGAGGCCTGTTTGGTAATCATTTTGTTTTCAGTTTTCAATTTATGTTTACAAAAATTTTAAAAACTATCATAAAAACTTGTTTGATAATTTTGTTGGTTTATAAATTGTTGTCTTAGTTTGTAAATTTGAGGAAAAAACGTAAATTCAAAAAATGAGTTTACGTTGGTTTTTAATCAGAAATTTAAAAATTTTCCTAACAATTTTTTTTTCAATTAATTTTTTTCCAAACCGAGGGGGTAATTGGTAATGCTACTTTAAACCTTAGAGAGGGGATTGTAATTTCTAAAATGTGAGAGGTGTCAATGTAATTTAACCAGTGAGGGAAAAATTGGTATTTAAAAAAATTAAATTGCTGAGGAGGGAATCTGTAATGAAACTTTAAACTTTAGGGAGGGAGATGTAATTTTCAAAAGGTGAGGAGAAACTGTAATAAATATAAATCTCAAAGGGTGTCAGTGTAATTTACCCTTGAATTTTTAATTATATTTGAATAGTGAGTTGACTCCTAATTGTTTTATTATTAGTTAATGGTAGACATAGTATTGTACTGAATTTAAACTCCCACGTGTGTGGTACTAGCTAAATATCTCTTGGTTGCCAAAAAGAAAGAAAACCAATTGTATATAGAAAATATTATGTATATTCTTACTTTTTTATTTGACGGAAAATGTCTTTTGTTTTAAATAATTGGCATATTTCTTATTGTTCAGTTGAATAAATAAGGAGTAAGTAAAATATGTTTTTAAGAAAACTATTTTTGGTCATAGTCTCCAAAATAATTTTTCACTAAAGATTTGGTAAGTCAATTTTTAGAAATTCACTTTCAACCTGGCTATTCCAACACATTGAACTTTTCAAAAGTGAAAGGGTAGATTTTTATTGGTTTCTACCCATAGAGTTTTTTTTTTTTTTTTCTTTTTTTTCTTTTTTTTTTTTCAAGTGTCAATCAAATACTGAAAAATAAAGTTTTGTGTGTGTGTGTGTGTGTACAAAATCAATTTACATAAAGAATATTTTTAGGCGTAAAATATTTTACAAACTTGTTCAACAGTTTTTACATGTAAATCTATGTTAAAAGATGACTTAAAAAATCTGGTTTTATAAATTTCTTTAATTGGTACGTTTGGGATATTCCAACTTAAATCGATTTTTAAATCTTGAAATTCATGTTTTTTTTTGTTTATTATTGTATCCGGTATGGGAGCTAAGGTTGTAGATCTAGAACTGACTGAAGAGTTACTTCTGAATAATCGACTCATGGTTCTAAATTCTATAAATGGTATCCGAACCAAGTTGTGGTCATGCTAATTGATTAGTTGTTATGTTTATATCTTCTTTATTCTATTTCTATAAATTGTTTCACATCTTCTTTATTCTTCCCAACTTGTCACTGATTTTCCACTCTGCTAGTAGCCACCCACTTTTCATCCCACATTCAGTGTAAGTCCTTAGGATAGGCTGTAGAAGGACATAAGGGTTTCCAGGAAGGGTATGAGCGAACACATAGTATGTGAAAATATGATAAGTCATCAAAGAATTTAGATTGTCTTGAAACCATTTATAGAATTTAGAACCATAAGTCGATTATTCAGAAATAAATCTTCAGTCAGTTTTAGATTTACAACCTTAGCTCCCACACCGGATACAATAATAAATGAATAAGAACATAAATTTCAAGATTTAAAAATCGATTTAAGTTGGAATATCCCAAAAATACCAATTAAAGAAATTTGTAAAATTAGTTTTTTAAAGTCATCTTTTAACATAGATTTACATGTAAAAACTATTGAACAAATTTATGATTTAACAAAAATCCAAGAAACATGTCAATTATTAACTAAAGAATCAATCAAAAAACATCTATCCACTGGTCATAATTTTATTCATATAGGCTTAATTCAAGTAGCAGTCAAACCATTAACGACTTAATGACATAATTCTTCTGTTTTGTGATGTTTACGAGATGCTCGATTTATCAATTATTATGATAGTTTAATGGGTATGATGGAATCATGCCTTCATAAAGGTCCAATCCATTTTAATTGTTTTCTTGATTTTACTTTAAGTCTCTGAGATCCTCACATATTAAAAACTTTAACATTAAATACCTAAATTTCTAGTGCATTTACTAATATGCTTGGTGGTGCACATTCTATTGCTTTAATATATCGTATCTATTATAAATGTATAAAGACCAATCTTAATGTTCATGCCTTAGTTAAGAGTCCGAAAGACAAAACCTTACTCATACAAGGTAGTACTAATGAAACAAATATCGAAGTCCCTACAACTATTTGTTGGAAAGAAGTAACTCTTCTTGATAGTTAGGTTACAGTCAATGAAAATTATTCTCACCCATACCAATCTAGTAATAATGATGTCCAACAAATTCAACAATATGATGATGGTTCAGTCCACATCTGTTTTAATCGCCTAACTTGTAGTCAATCCTCTCGTTATAGTACCTTCAGTATCCCCACCGATGACAATGAAATTTTTAGTACTCCTTTATTTACTCGAAGAGACAAAAAACTTCACATTAGTCAACCTTCACACACTAATGAAAGTAAGTTAAAAGGCATAGATAATTCTTCTACATCTCAGATTAGTAAACCCCTTTATTCAACACAAACACATCTCCATGATGAAGATATCACGTCTCAAGATTCACCCACTCAAACTGATTTTGAAGTCATTCCTCCTGTTAATCCTCAATTATTAATCATTAGTAAACCATTTACGCCCAATCTTAATAAACTCCTTGCTAAATTTAAGTTTAATGATAATAAATTAAACCGACACACTTGTAAGACTAATTATAATGAGCAACAACAATCCAAAATCACTAGGAAATGGTGTAAATTTATGCATGAATTAGGTACTGAAGTCAATTTCTTTGATTATCTGGAAAATTATTATCAAAAAATAAATACTACTACAAAAACCAAATGGAAAACTTCCATGAATACTACCGTTTCTTCTAGTCATCCTCCTTTAGAAACTATCCTCATTGAACATAACGGATCAACCATCAATGCTTCTTCTTTTAAAATACTTGGTGATGAATTTGAAATTAAAAAAGTTATTGAACAAAATAATTATACAAATCAATGTTTAAAAACTATTGGTAAACAATTAGATAAAATTGAGACTACTTTTGATGATTATTCAAATAGCCATACATCTACTAGTAAAACTCTGCAGAAACCACTTATTAACCTTCCCAGCACTAGGAATAGATTAAGGTTAGTCACCCATGATACTAATACAGTTGAGGCCATTGAATAATTATTTACCAAATTATCTACCCCTTCCAAGGAAAAATGAATCACTGTATTAACTCAACAACTATCTTTAAATATTGACTCTGAGTTAGACATATTTACAACTACTAATCATGAAATTAGTCAATTAGAACAACAATTTCAAACTACTAATCTCAATCGACTAGTACATCCAAAAGTTAACCCTACTATTACTAAAAATTGGTACACTCGACCGACACCACCTGATCTTCAATTTGAAGAAACTAATATCACTAATCAATTTTCTGTTTCTGCTAAAAAATTGTATGAATGGAATATTGATGGACTTAGTGAAAATCAAATTGTTCAAAAATTAAATCACACGTCTATGGTAGCAAATAGCTATCGTAGTAATTATCCTGATTACACCCAACCTGAGATTGTCTCTCTGCTTACCTCTGGTTTTACTAGAATGCTTAAATCTTGGTGGGACAAATATCTCACTAATGATATGTGAGAAACAATTCAACATGCCATCCAAGTAGATGAAAATGAATTCCTTATCCTTGATGAAGAAATAGGCATGAGTAAACCCAATGGAATTAATACTTTAATATTTACTATAATTAAACATTTTATCGGAACACCTACTAATGTTCATTCACAAATCCATGATCAACTTAGTAATTTTATTTGCCCCACACTAAGTGATTTTAGGTGGTACAAAGATGTCTTTACTTCATGAGTTATGCTTAGAGATGATTGTACTAAATCATTTTGGAAAGAAAAATTTATTAATGGCTTACTTAATCTTTTTGCCACAAAATTAGAGATGTCCTTAGTCAACCTACTGGTATCATTGAATATGATAATTTAACCTATGGTGATATAATTAGTACCATTCAAAAAAGAAGGATTAAAAATGTGTATTGACATGAAACTCAGTCAAAAAGTTGCTAAGGATAAACATAAAGCTAAATATGAATTAGGTAACTTTTGCGAACATTATGGTCTACCTCTTGTTGTGCCATCACGTCACAAACATAATAAACCTACATCTTCACATAAAATACATACCAAATACCGTAAAAAATATTTACCTTCTAAATCACCTGATAAATATTATGCTAAACCTAAAAAGAAATATCACAAGAAAACTAAACACTCTAAGAAGTCGCAATCCACCCAAGATGTTACTTGTTACAATTGTGGTAAAAAAGGTCATTATTCTAATAAATGTAAAGTCAAAGATAAACTTAAGGATAAGCTTAATCAACTATAAATTACTGAAGAACACCAAAGTCAAATATTTGAAATATTTAACCTAAATAATAGCCAATCTTCTCATACTTCTAGTAAATCTTCAAGTGATAATAACCCATCAAGTTCTACTTACTATTCTCCTAGTGATAACACTGATACCGATAATAATCAAATTGAATTAGGATGTAATAATACTTGCTGTAAACAAGTCATTGTTCTTAGTAAATACAACAAAAAAAATATATATTCATTAATTGAATTAATTAGTAAATTAGAGAATCCTGAATTAAAAAGAAAATATACCAATAAATTAAAATCATTATTAATCAATAGAGACAATAAACCTCATCAAGATAAACCCATCGTTAGTTTAACCACTACTCTAGAAAGATTCTGAAAAGATAAACATAAAGAAATAACTTTACAAGATTTACAAAATGAAATTAATCAAATTAAAACAACTATTAAAGAACTAAAAAATAAGGATAAATCATTAGAAGAAGAAATTGCCATACTTAAGTCTAAATGATTTTCAAAATAGTAATGACACCTCCTCCGATGAATCTAGTTCTACTCATAATCCAAATTGCGTCATCTTTGATAATAAATCCACCAAATCTTATAGTGACAATGATAATCAAGACAGTAATCGATTAAACATATTCAATCAAATAAATATTCAAAAATGGCATTCGAAAGTCAAACTAGTTATTAATGATTTTGAAATCGAAGTTATAGCCCTCATTGATACGAGTGTTGATTTAAATTGTATTCAAAAAGGCTTAATCCCTACGAAATATTATCATAAAACTAGTGAACAACTAAGTTCTGCTAATGGAAGTCAAATAGGTACATATTTGTCAAAACAATGTCTGTTTCAAAACATCATTTGTTTTAGTACGAAACATGACCAATAAGTCATTTTAGGAACTCCATTTGTTTTCTTATTATATCCATTTACCATTACTAATTATGGTATAACAACACAAGCCTTTGGTCAAACAGTAACTTTTAAATTTTTAACTCCTCTTGAAATAAAAGAATTAAATCAATTAAAAGAATGTTCCATATCTCAATCTATTAATCGATTAACCAAACAACTCAAATTTCTCAAAAAAGAAGTAAAATACAAACGGGTTGAATCCCAGTTAACTAATCCAATTCTTGTTTCAAAAATTGAACAATTTAAACAGAACTTAGAAACTACAGTTTGCTCTACTCTACCCTGCGCTCTTTGGCATAGGAAAAAACATGTAGTTACTCTACCTTATATTAAAAATTTTAATGAACATCTAATTCCTACTAAATCTAGATCAATTCAAATGAATAATGAATTATTAAAAAATAATATCATATGTAAAAGTAAGTCACCTTGGTCTTGCCTTACTTTTTATGTTAATAAAAATGTTGAACTTGAACGTGGTGTTCCACAATTAGTTATTAATTATAAATCATTAAACAAAGTTGTAGAATGGATAAGATATCCAATCCCCAATAAAAAAGACTTAATAAAAAGACTTAGCCAAGCCGTCATCTTTAGTAAATTTGATCTCAAAAGTGGATTTTGGCAAATACAAATTCACCCGAATGATAGATATAAAACTATTTTTACTACACCTTTTGGTCATTATAAATGGAATGTAATGCCTTTTGGGTTAAAAAATGCACCTAGTAAATTCCAAAATATTATGAATGAAATATTTAATCCCTTTAGTCATTTTTCTATAGTTTACATAGATGATATTCTTATTTTTTCCAAGTCCATTGAAGAACATTGGAAACATCATCAGACCTTTCTCCACATTATTAAACATAATGGCTTAGTCATCTCTACACCTAAAATTATGTTATTTCAAACCAAAGTCAGATTTTTAAGTTATGACATATACCAAAGTACTATTCTTCCAATTAGCAGATCTATCGAATTTGCTTCTAAGTTTCCTGATGAAATCTTAGGTACAACCCAGTTACAACGATTCTTAGGTTCTCTTAACTATATTCCTGAATTCTATCAAGACCTTAGAAAAACTTATCAACCCCTCTTTGATCGATTGAAGGATAATCCTCCTCCTTGGTCTCCTAGTCATATTGCTATTGTGCAACAAGTCAAAAAATATGTCAAAACTTTGCCATGTCTTGGTATTCCTACTGAAAATTCATTCAAAATCATTCAAACAGATGCCTCTGACATTGGTGATGGTGGTATTCTCCTACAACGACTCTCTCCCAAATCACCTGAACAAATTGTTCATTTCCATTCTAGTGTTTGGAACAAAGCACAAAAAAATTATAGTACTATTAAAAAAGAAATTGTATCCATTGTCTTATGTATTAATAAATTTCAAGATGATATTTTAAATGAAAATTTTTTAATACGTATTGATTGTAAAAGTGCTAAATATGTTTTAGAAAAAGATGTTCAAAATATTGCTAGTAAGCATATTTTTGCCCGTTGACAATCTATTTTAAGTATTTTTAATTTTGATATTGAATATATTCTTGGTAGTCAAAATTTTATTCCTAATTTCCTTACCCGAGAATTTTTACAGGGGGGATAGTGTCATGCCTACTCCTTATATTTCCACCCACAAGTTACAAGTTATCAGACATCGCAAACTAATTTGTTGTTGTGCTTTTAAAATATCCCATTTAAAGACAATTGACCAGGATCCTTATCTCCAATTCCATCAGATTAGGAGTCAACGCAATTTAATTGCCCATTACACCAATCATCTTCACTTCCATGTTGAAAGTCTTAGATATCCTTAGTAGATGCTATTTTATTTCTGTTTTACATATGTCAAGCCACAAACCCTCTACAAAACCTCTTGTCATTGTGCCAAACAGTCAACCTCTTGTTGCTCCCCCAATTGATCTAGTTAATAGATACCAAATTCTTGGTAATATTCTTAAGCCTAGTTACACTTCAGCTCTAGCTTCAGACCCCTTTACGTGTTAGTCAATTATTCCCATGCCTCCTAATTATCCATACAGATCAACCCCAAGGACAGATTATGTTCTTAAACCTCAGTCATCTAATATTTTTCACAAAGAACCAGTCCACAAAAACAGTCACAATGTCATTGACTTAGTTAAAATGTATTTCCCTTATGGATGGCATTTCATTCCCTCTCATCCAAACAAGTCAATTACTTTTTATAAAGATATCTTCTTTCATCACAAATCCATAGTCATTAAACCTATTTATGATAGAGTTAATGTCAGTAAAATTATCTACCATTCCTTATACATACACAATATTGTATCCCTTGATGAATGGGGTCACCCTTATTTACTTCGAGATCTTCCAAATCATAAGATACAATACAGTTATTATGATTACATTGATGCATGGTTCAAAATTCTCCTGCATCAAAATGAGACATTCAGTCATTCTTGGTTTTTCTCTTTTGATCATAAATTCAAGTTCGAATTCCCTTCTTGGTTTCTGAGATGGTGGTCTCAATATGGTGCCATCACAGAAATAATCCCTTATGATTTAATGGACCAAGTCACTTATTTCTCTTCAGTTTACAAATTAAGTCAACACAAGAGCCAGTTCCCCATTTTACTCAATTTTGTGTCCAAATACAAAGTCTTCTGAATATTTAAATGGCAATATAGTCTTTCAAACAATATGGTCACTCGACAGCATTTTGTCAAATAGTGGGATGCATTCAAAACCCATCGCAGGAATTTCCAATTAATATTTATGCTCCTACTCCAACAATGATCAAGTCTTCTCAGCAGAACCCAACTACTTCAGTCACTCAAGGAAGCCCACTTCCTCTCACCACAGTTAGGCTTGGAAGCCCAACGGCAAGTTCTGAACCTTCCAAATCCAAGTCATCCAAGTCCAAGCCCAAAGCAAAGCCCAAGTCAAAGACCAGCAATGAAGAACTCATCCAAAATGCAAAATTATTATTGGCCCAAGCCAAGTCACAAGATGAAGACTATGCCTCTGATGGTTCAGCCTCATCCGAAGTGTCACGATCCAAACCCGCCCCTATAGGTTTAGCGACATAACCGGCCATTAATTCGTGGATTACCTACGGCCTCTGAAGACATTAACAAATATTAAGGGGCTGCGGAAGCAATAATGTAAAATAAACAAGGTCCAATGAGCTGTGATGACATACATGGGACAGAAAATTTAAAACTTATTTATATACATAAACATGCTAGTCAGATACACCCATATGTACAAAATATTTACATAAGTATGTCCCAAGATCCGACTTCACAAAACACTACCACAGACTAGCACGAGGTACAAAACTGCCACGGTGTTAGACTTCAGGCGGAACCTCCTCGGGAGGCGCAATAGGTGGCTGACCAAAAACAAAACAGAGGGCCATCAACTCTGGCCAGGGTCTTGTGCCGGCTCACCTACATATATATAATAAATAGTGAGTGAAAGCCCAGTGAATAATAACAGAGTAAAGATTTTTTAATGAATGATGCCCATCACAGAGTTAGAAACCAAAGTTCATATCAAAAACACAATCATATCAGAAATAGAGTCTTATGCATTTTCAGGTTTCAATTCAGAAACAGATACATGCTCATATTCATAATCATATTCAGATTTTTGCATAAGATCATATGTGGTACACCCCATAGCTATCCGATCAAGTAGGTCTAAAGACCACAACAAGTAGGTCCGAAGACCACAACAAAGTTGGTACCAACAACCATAAAGGTCCATATCTTGCGCGCAAGCAACCATGGTATTATTACCCCCAGGCAAGGGCCGTAGGCCACGGTATTGTTACCCCCGGGCGAGGGCCATAGGCCACGGTATTGTTACCCCCGGGCGAGGGCCATAGGGACTAAGGGTGCCACAACTACTTTTCAGAAAACTGGACATTCATTCATTCATTCATTTCCAACATATCATAGCTTTTCAAGAATCAATCATTTCGTATCATAGTATACTGAAAATACATAACATTGAACATAACTTTACAAAGTTATTACTCATAGTGGGCGTTGATACAAGTAGACGAAGTCAAGAGGGTCAAACGGATTACGGCACGTGACCTACATAACACATTGCGGATACACACTTGAAATACGCATTTCTAAATGTACAAAACTCACACCAATGACTCTAAGTGTGTACCTAACCTCTTATCCTTATTAAGGAGCCTTAAACATGGCCTAGGAATGCCTAGGATGGAATGTGGATGCAAAAATTGCCTTAGAAAACATTTTTCAAAAGTTGCTGAAAATAGGAGCCTCGCTCGAGCGAGCCTTCCTTCGCTCGAGCGAGCTTCCAAAATCAAAGGCTTCGCTCGAGCGAGACTTCCTTCGCTTGAGCGGTCTGATGAAACAGTAAAAGTACTGGATGCTGATTTTTTCGCGCGATGGTCGCTCGATGGTCGCTCGAGCGGAGCCCTGGACAAAGGTGCTCGCTCGAGCGAGGAATCCTTCGCTCGAGCGAGGAAGCAAAATCTGGAATTTCCAGATTTTTCTTCCAAGTTCGAACCAAGCATTCTTCAACCAAAAACTCAACCTCTTGGGCCCAAATTCTGGAAAAACATTTCAAACTCATAGTACAACAAGTTTTAAAAGCCAATTTATAAATTCATTGCCCAAGAGTGAGTCAATTTGAGCACCATTTCCATAAATTTTCAAGAACATGGGTCAATCAAACATGCATGAACTCAAATGAATTTCAAAGCTCCAAACCATGATCAAATGGTCAATTTGGTGGAAAAACATGATGAATACATGGATGATACTTAGGAAATGGACATGCATGTAAGTTTTTATGGAAAACAACTTCAACATCTAAGAACAAGTGCATGCATGTATGAACTAAGTTCTAATTCAACATGTATGAGTTAATTCTAGACTCTAATCTCCAATTGATCAAGAACCATGCAAAAGCTAGTTTAATTACATAAATGAGAGGGTGAATTCCTACCTTAATCCTTCAATTCCAAGCCTAGGAGCTTAATTCTTCCAAGTTGCCTACAATCTCCTCCAATTCCAAGCTAGACTTGATGAACTCAAGTTTTCCTACTCTCTCTCACTCCCTCTAGTCGTTTATGTTCAAGAGAAATGGGCTGAACAATTGTCTTTCTAAGCTTATTCACATCAAGACTAAATGAGCCTAGCATTAACCACTAAATGGCAAAATAGTAATTAACTAGGTTCATTATTAAAATGTTATTTAATCAGATTTAAACATTCCAAATCGAATTTTAATTGAACCTACCATAAAATCACATAAAATCTAACTAGTCCAAAACATAATCAATTTCGGAATCGGGCGCCGATAAGGCTTTCAATTTACAAATTAAAGTGTAAAACACGAGTGATATTCCGACACCGCACAGAGAAAAACACATAATTCATGCAATGCATATGCAATTAATTTCAGATTTCCCCTTAATTATTATTAGGCATAACTAAGCTCCAATTAGCGTTAATCAGGGTCGGGGTTATTACAGTCTTCCCCCCTTAAAAGAGTTTGGTCCCCAAACTCAAGTTACCTTCATTCGAAGCCAATGTCGGGTCTAGAGGAAACAAATCCGGATATCTCTTCTTCATGTCTTCCTCGGTTTCCCAAGTTGCATAGGTTCCCCCGTGGTTCTGCCAATCAACTTTCACCAACGGTATTTCTTTGTTTCTCAGCCTTTTAATTCTTCGATTCACAATCTGAATAGGCCTCTCTTCATAGGTGTAGTCATCTTTCAAAAGTACATGCGTCGGTTCGATAACGTGGAGTGGATCTCTCAAATATTCCCGAAGCATCGATACATGAAAGACATTGTGCATATGTTCCATCACCGGAGGTAAGGCTATTCGGTAGGACACCGGATTGATCTTTTCGAGAACTTCATAAGGTCCAACATACCTCGGAGCCAATTTTCCTTTAACACCAAATCGGGTTTGACCCTTCATCGGGGTCACTTTAATGAACACATGATCCCCCACTTCATATTCCCTTTCTCTTCTTCGAACATCGGCATAACTCTTTTGCCTACTCTGTGCAGTTTTCAAACGCTGCTGTATCAATTTCACTTTCTCGGTTGTTTCTTGCACAAGTTCTGGTCCCAACAAAGGTCTGTCACCTACTTCAGCCCAACATATGGAGATCGACACTTTCTTCCATACAATGCTTCGTAAGGAGCCATTCCAATACTTGAGTGATAACTGTTGTTGTACACAAATCAGCTAATGGCAAATAAGCTTCCCAATTTCCCTGGAAGTCTAACACACATTCTGAGCATATCCTCCAGAGTTTGGTTAGTTCTTTCAGTTTGGCCATCGGTTTGTGGGTGATAAGCACTGCTCAGTCTCAATTCTGTTCCCAAAGCCTGTTGCAAACTTTGCCAAAATCTTGACACAAACTTCGAGTCCCTGTCAGACACAATAGACACTGGCACTCCATGCAGTCTCACAATTTCAGTCATATAGATGTTAGCCAATCTATCAGCGTTATAAATAGTTTTAACAGGCAGAAAATGTGCAGACTTAGTCAAACGGTCAACTATAACCCAAATAGAGTCCATACCTCGAGAAGAACGAGGCAATCCCACAATGAAGTCCATGGTGAATGTGCTCCCATTTCCATTCTGGTATTGGGAGTGGTTGTAGCAAACCGGCAGGTCGTTGATGTTCAGCTTTAACCTGTTGGCAGTGTAGACATCTAGCCACAAAGTCTGCAATACTCCTTTCATTCCAGGCCACCAAAAATTCTGTTTCAAATTGTGGTACATCTTCGTGTTCCCCGGATGCATAGCAAATTTACTACTGTGAGCTTCAGTCATAACACGTTTCCTCAAATCATAGCAATCAGGCACACAAAGACGGTTCTGAAATTTCAACACACCATTTTCAAACCAAATTCGGGCCTCGGTTTCGAATCAAACTCCTCTATAATCTTTTTCAAGTGTTCATCTTCACATTGTTTCTGTTTAATCTCATCAAGAATAACAGGTTGAGCAGAGATAGCAGATATCAGTCCATCTTGTTCATAGCAGTTGACAAGTCTTTTCGGCTAGATAACAAACACGACACAGTTGCACCAGATTTTCGGCTCAAGGCATCCGCCACAGTATTAGCCTTTCCCGGGTGATATAGGATTTGCAAGTCATAATCCTTGATTAGTTCCATCCAACGTCTCTGTCTCATATTCAACTCCTTTTGGGTGAAGAAATATTTCAAGCTTTTATGGTCGGTGTACACTTCGCAAGTTACCCCATACAAGTAATGACGCCATATTTTCAAAGCAAACACCACGGCTGCCAATTCAAGATCATGCGTTGGGTAATTCTTTTCATGAGGTCGCAGTTGTCTGGAGGCATAGGCAATCACCTTTCCATTTTGCATCAGTACACACCCTAAGCCTTTATATGAAGCATCACTGTACACTTGAAACCCATCAGTACCATTTGGCAAGTTAAGATTGGTGCAGTCACTAACCTGGTTTTCAACTCTTGGAAAGCTGCCTCTCTTTGATCATTCCAGTCAAATGGCATGTTTTTCTGAGTTAACTGAGTCAATGGCAAGGCAAGCTTTGAGAAGTCTTTCACAAATCTCCTGTAGTAGCCTGCAAGTCCCAGAAAACTTCGTACTTCTGTCACATTTGTAGGCCTCGGCCAATCCACAACAGCTTCAATTTTCTGAGGGTCCACAGAAACACCATTTTTGTCAATCACATGGCCCAGAAATGCCACACTGTCCAGCCAGAATTCGCACTTAGACAATTTAGCATACAACTTCTTTTCTCTCAATATCTGCAAGGCGGTTCTCAAATGCTTTTCATGTTCTTCCCTGTCTTTAGAATATATCAGAATATCATCAATAAATACAACAATAAAATCATCCAGATATGATTTAAACACTCTATTCATAAGATCCATGAAAGCAGCAGGTGCATTTGTCATCCCAAACGGCATTACCAAGAATTCATAATGTCCATATCTAGTTCGGAATGCAGTTTTCTCATGTCTTCGGCTCTAACCTTTAACTGATGATACCCAGACCTGAGGTCAATTTTAGAAACACTTGGGCACCCTGAAGTTGGTCAAACAAGTCATCTATTCGGGGCAGGGTATTTTTTTTGATAGTCACTTTGTTCAATTCCCGATAGTCTATACACAATCTCAAAGACCCATCCTTCTTTTTGACAAATAACACTGGAGCACCCCAAGGTGAAGTACTCGGACGGATAAAGTTCTTGTCTAACAGCTCCTGAAGTTGGGTTTTCAATTCTTTCAATTCAGAGATAGACATTCTATAGGGAGTCTTGGAAAAGGTTGTGTCCCCGGAAACACCTCAACAGTAAATTCAATTTCTCTGTCAACTAAGTCCCCGGTAAATCAGTTGGAAACACATCAGGAAAGTCACAAACAATAGGGATTGTTTCTACGTAGTATTGGCAGATGATGTGTCAATATGCAACACAGATAACCCCTACAACCCTTCCTAAGTAGTTTTACAGCTTTCATAGCCGAAATTAAGTACGGGGGAGGAACTACCCCATTCCCTCTAAAGGTAAATTCAGGCATACCCGGCGGTCTAAACACCACAGTTTTGTTTGCACAATCAATAGTAGCACAGTATTTAGTCAACCAATCCATCCCCAAAATACAATCAAAATGATGAATGTCCAAAGGCAATAAATCCACATACAATCATATCACCACCACAACATCACACTGCCGGATAAACATGAGTGCACATCATAGAATCCCCAGAAGGTGTAGATACAGATAATACACATGTCATATGTTCTAGTGGCCTAGTCAATTTCGAGAAAAAGCATGCGACACAAAAGAATGCGTAGAACCAGAATCTATCAACACATGCATATTGAGAACATACAGAAAGTGTACCTGACACCACGGTATAGGTGTTCGGTACGTCACCAGTACTACACACTAAGCAAACACTCGGCCTTGTCTTAACGGTTCCTTCCTGCATTGGCTTTGACGTTGGTTTTGGCCACAGAAGCAGATCCTGGAACTCGCTGCAGGACGGCTAGTAGTCTCGGATCTAAGCGGACAATCTCTCATCATATGGCCTGTCTTGCCACATTTAAAACACGCACCTGATGTTCGGTAACAAGTACCTCTGTGCTTATTCCCACAATCGGGGCAATTTGGCGCAGGCCACTACCTTGGCTTGAGTTACTGTAAGACCCTGTGTTATGCTTCTTATTCCCAGAAAATGAACGGCCCTTTTTAAAGTATTCCCGATCTTTTCCCTGTCCATCAGTCCGTGGAGCGGAGTTTGTTTCTTTGCTGCTAGAATGGATTCTGCCATTAATGCCCTGTCCAAAACGCTCACATATGTGGGTAGATTCAGAACTCCCACCCTATCCAGTATGTCCAGATCCAATCCATCCTCAAACTTGCGGGCCTTTTTGTCTCGTGTCCACCATATGGGGAGCAAACCTGGCTTAGCTCAGTGGAATGGCCCCATACTGGGCTACAGACATCCTGCCCTGTTTAAGTTCCTGAAATTCTGAGACTTTCCGATTTCGAAAGCACGGGGGAAAATACTTGTCATAGAAGATTGCATTAAACTGAGTCCATGTCATATTTTCGTGACCATTTCGAATCAGTAAACCACCACCTTCGGGCTTCATCTTCAGTGTGTATAGGTAGCTAGAAGGACCTTTTGGGTTTCTGAACACGGGGAAACACTTCATACAGTTTCTCCATTTCAAGCAACCATGTCTCTGCCTTCAGGGGCTCAATCCCACCATAAAATGTCGGCGGTTTCATCTTCATGAATTTCTGTGTCAGATTTATGATGTCATTGTTATCTGCCTCAACTTGTACGGTGGAGGTGGAGGAGGTAAGGGTTGCGCCTTTGTTGCTGTGTTAAGGTTTCAGTCAATGCTGCCAACATTTGTTCATTCGGCTCATGCGAGCCTCAGATGATTCACTTCCACCACTTCCCCTGAGTTCTCCATTTACTATACAGACATCAAAGGATATTAAGCATAGGTATATTCAATGTCAATTCAATTTTAATATTCAGTTGCATTACCACACACTCACACATGCAAATGGAATGCCCCTAATTCTTACTAGGACATCCTAAGCTCATACAGACCTGTGTGTGCGGTACAACTCGTGCTCTGATACCACTCTGTCACGACCCAAACCCGCCCCTATAGGTTTAGCGACGTAACCGGCCAGTAATCCGTGGATTACCTACGGCCTCTGAAGACATTAAGAAATATTAAGGGGCTGCGGAAGCAATAATGTAAAATAAACAAGGTCCAATGAGCTGTGATGACATACATGGGACAGAAAATTTAAAACTTATTTATATACATAAACTTGCTAGTCAGATACACCCATATGTACAAAATATTTACATAAGTACGTCCCAAGATCCGACTTCACAAAACACTACCACAGACTAGCACGAGGTACAAAACTGCCACGGTGTTAGACTTCAGGCGGAACCTCCTCGGGAGGCGCAACAGGTGGCTGACCAAAAACAAAACAGAGGGCCATCAACTCTGGCCAGGGTCTTGTGCCGGCTCACCTACATATATATAATAAACAGTGAGCGAAAGCCCAGTGAATAATAACAGAGTAAAGATTTTTAATGAATGATGCCCATCACAGAGTTAGAAACCAAAGTTCATATCAGAAACACAATCATATCAGAAATAGAGTCTTATGCATTTTCAGGTTTCAATTCAGAAACAGATACATGCTCATATTCATAATCATATTCAGATTTTTGCATAAGATCATATGTGGTACACCCCATAGCTATCCGATCAAGTAGGTCTAAAGACCACAACAAGTAGGTCCGAAGACCACAACAAAGTTGGTACCAACAACCATAAAGGTCCATATCTTGCGCGCAAGCAACCATGGTATTATTACCCCCAGGCAAGGGCCGTAGGCCACGGTATTGTACCCCCGGGCGAGGGCCATAGGCCATGGTATTGTTACCCCCGGGCGAGGGCCATAGGGACTAAGGGTGCCACAACTACTTTTCAGAAAACTGGACATTCATTCATTCATTTCCAACATATCATAGCTTTTCAAGAATCAATCATTTCGTATCATAGTATACTGAAAATACATAACATTGAACATAACTTTACAAAGTTATTACTCACAGTGGGCGTTGATACAAGTAGACGAAGTCAAGAGGGTCAAACGGATTGCGGCACGTGACCTACATAACACATTGCGGATACACACTTGAAATACGCATTTCTAAATGTACAAAAACTCACACCAATGACTCTAAGTGTGTACCTAACCTCTTATCCTTATTAAGGAGCCTTAAACATGGCCTAGGAATGCCTAGGATGGAATGTGGATGCAAAAATTGCCTTAGAAAACATTTTTCAAAAGTTGCTGAAAATAGGAGCCTCGCTCGAGCGAGCCTTCCTTCGCTCGAGCGAGCTTCCAAAATCAAAGGCTTCGCTCGAGCGAGACTTCCTTCGCTCGAGCGGTCTGATGAAACAGTAAAAGTACTGGATGCTGATTTTTTCCGCGCGATGGTCGCTCGATGGTCGCTCGAGCGGAGCCCTGGACAAAGGTGCTCGCTCGAGCGAGGAATCCTTCGCTCGAGCGAGGAAGCAAAATCTGGAATTTCCAGATTTGTCTTCCAAGTTCGAACCAAGCATTCTTCAACCAAAAACTCAACCTCTTGGGCCCAAATTCTGGAAAAACATTTCAAACTCATACTACAACAAGTTTTAAAAGCCAATTTATAAATTCATTGCCCAAGAGTGAGTCAATTTGAGCACCATTTTCATAAATTTTCAAGAACATGGGTCAATCAAACATGCATGAACTCAAATGAATTTCAAAGCTCCAAACCATGATCAAATGGTCAATTTGGTGGAAAAACATGATGAATGCATGGATGATACTTAGGAAATGGACATGCATGTAAGTTTTTATGGAAAACAACTTCAACATCTAAGAACAAGTGCATGCATGTATGAACTAAGTTCTAATTCAACATGTATGAGTTAATTCTAGACTCTAATCTCCAATTGATCAAGAACCATGAAAAAGCTAGTTTAATTACATAAATGAGAGGGTGAATTCCTACCTTAATCCTTCAATTCCAAGCCTAGGAGCTTAATTCTTCCAAGTTGCCTACAATCTCCTCCGATTCCAAGCTAGACTTGATGAACTCAAGTTTTCCCTACTCTCTCTCCCTCTAGTCGTTTGTGTTCAAGAGAAAAGGGCTCAACCATTGTCTTCCTAAGCTTATTCACTTCAAGACCAAATGAGCCTAGCATTATCTATTAAATGGCAAAATAGTAATTAACTAGGTCCATTATTAAAATGTTAATTAATCAGATTTAAACATTCCAAATCGAATTTTAATTGAACCTACCATTAAATCACATAAAATCTAACTAGTCCAAAACATTAATCAATTTCAGAATCGGGCGCCGATAAGGCTTTCAATTTATAAATTAAAGTGTAAAACACGAGTGGATATTCCGACACCGCACAGAGAAAAACACATAATTCATGCAATGCATATGCTAATTAATTTCAGATTTCCCCTTAAATATTCATTAGACATAACTAAGCTCCAATTAGCGCTAATCAGGGTCGGGGTTATTACACGAAGCCTCCACAAGTTATGATCCATTTGATCCACAATTCCAAGATGTTCAGGACTCATATGCCTAAGAACAGTCATTGGATTCCATATATACTGTAACGCCCTCAAAATAAACCCATAATATATACAATATTAACATACATTGTTAAAAGAAAATAAAATATTATTCCATTCATCAGACTATTCTTAAAAGAAAAACATTACATGTAACATCAAACGTAAATGCCCTATGGGCTTACATCTTTCCAAGCCAACACTTGGACACAAAATGTGAGTACTAACTCAACTACAAATTAAGCCCTTGGCTTGAGTGTTTACATGTAATATCAAATAAAATAAATAACAACTAAACTAAACAGAGTCTTCAACTCCTACTCCTTCCAAGCTAAGTCCTTGGAGGTAGCATATCACCTGAACCTGAAAATGATGTTCCCGTATAGGGTGAGCCACAGCCCAGTAGAAATATACTAAACCAAATATAAGCATTGAATAAAGCAGCATTTAATAGATGGTTAACACAAATATCCATTTCATCAACATACAGTTTCATGACATGTTTCACTTTCCATTTATATCAAATGTGGCTCAGAACCTGGCCAAACTATAACAGTGAATTAAATATCACATTAATGTTACTTCCAATATCAACAAAACAAATGAGACTAAGGCTCATGCCAAAACACTTCCATACTTCCAAATTGATACACATTTTAGTGCTGTATCAACAACATGTAAAAACACTTCAAATCAATAAGCACACATATAGTGATGCTAATGGAGTCCATCCCCTATCTCCTCCCAAACAAAATCCGGTTTAGAGGTCCATCCCCTATCTTTCCCTAAACCGTGGAGTACATCCCCTATCTCCTCCCAAACAAAATCCATATGCAACACACAATCAATACACGTAATTTCTATATTAATTCAACAGTCAAAATCAATGACTTAACCAATGTGATTAGTTTCAGTTTTCCCTAATCCACATGCAAGGTCTACAACAATCACGACTATCCTCCACCGATAGCCCAAAACAGTTATTTCTAAACAGGAAATAAATGTATCAACAAAATGTAAATTTAACATTTTCATAGGTGAGTAATTAAACTAACCAACTACACCATTAAATCACTAAATTTCCCAATTTCATGAATTAAACTCAATTCCACATTTTTTCCTAAATTAATTATACAAATTAATTTATTAAACAACTAGGGTTTTTCCCAAAATTACCAAATAACCCCCAACATATCAAACTACCAAAGCTTAGAACAAAACTTATAATATGGAGTAGGAAATCCCTACCTTGAAGCGAAGAACTCGAATGGAGAAGATGACGAAAATCCAAAGTGCTCCAAACCCAAGATTGTTCAGATTAAAAGGAAGCCCTCGACTCACTCTATCTTTTTAATAAAGAGCCTAGGGTAGAAACACCCTAAAAATAGATGAAACCTAAGAGAGAAGGTGAGTGGAGGGAGAGAAAACTCGAAACTAGGGTTTTAGGATCAAAAAGAATGTGAAAAAATGTTTTAAAAACCGCTGCTGCGTATTTATACCCGACAGGCTCGCTCGAGCGAAGGATTGGTCGCTCGAGCGACCAGACACAAAAATGACTCGCTCGAGGGAAGAAAGTCTCGCTCGAGCCAAGAATGCAATGCTTCAGGTCTGCAACCCAGAAACACGCTCGAGCGACAGAATGCTCGCTCGAGCGAAGAACTCGAAACTCGCTCGAGCGAAGGAAAGCTCGCTCGAGCCAACAAATACAGCTCTCAGGTCTATACTAGACGCAATCGGTCGCTCGAGCGAAGAAACCCTGGCTCGAGTGAAGGACCAAAATCAAGAGCTCGCTCGAGCGACAAACTCCTCACTCAAGCGAAGGTCCAAAAATCTGGACAGCAACACTTGGTTTCTAAACCCAACCCACCTGTAACAAACCTGCCCAATACATCGTATAACTCAAGAATAAGGAATTTAAAGGACAGTAACAACAATAATATAACAACGGAATCTACGGAACATAAGTCCAGATACAACAACCGAATGGGAAAAGACCGGGGTCGTTATATATACATCAGCTTCAATTACTACTCCTACTTTGAGAAAAGCTGTTGATATATATATTGATTCCCCTTCAGTGAATCGTGCAGTCACATCTCTCCACCGAAAGTAAATGAATAGTGAAAAAAGTCACTATTTACTGTTCACAAAAAAAGACAAGTTAAAGTAGACAGCTCTCAATCAGTCACCGAAAGCAGCAGACAGCGCCCATGTGCCTCCTACTTTCCAGTCACATTGGCTCACAAGCCTCATAGTCATCTCCTTCTCCTATAAATAAGCTTCTTCAGTTAGATAGAAGGCAGGATTTTCAAGAATTGAGAATACACACCTTTCACCTTCTCAGTTGTATTTTATATTCAAAATTCAATTATTTTGAAGTTATGTATTTTGAAGTTACCAGCTGCTTTCAGTAATTAATTGTAATTTTTAAATTAAAGCCTTATTTCAAGGTTATTTATTTCAAGTTATTTCCATTCTTTGCTTGTTTATCCTATTCTTTCGCTTTCTCTGCTCATTTAAATATTTTACATTGAAACAAACGAAACTTAAATGTTTTTCGCATTTATTTTTCGCATTTATATTGTCCACATTTCAAAAACAAATATGTTAAAATCATCTTATTACAATTATTAAATTAATTATATAACACAGGGACTCAATGCATTCTTAGGTCATGTGATAATATTGAGACACATAAATCTCGAGGAATAATTTAACAAATAAAAATGTATTAAAAAAAAAAAGACATGTGCTTAAAAAGAGTTGCATATTGAGATTCTGCTTTAGGCCTTATTAGGGGTTGGGCCGACCTTGTAAGAATCGATAAGATGAACAATTTAAATCATTACAATACAGTTTATTTGATTAGAATTTTATTTTTATTTTTATAAAAATAAAAAATATTTTCAAACTAAGGTTTTACTAAGGGAAAATTAACATTAAGTGATAATTTAAAAAACATATTACAAATTTATGAAATCGCCACCACCGTTGCTACCACTACTTTCGCCACCCTATGACTGCACCACCCTTACTACCTTCGCTTCCACATTCACCCTTATCATTAATACAATCATTTGAACATATATAAAAACATTTTTTTTTAATAAATATTTTTCATGAAAACAAAGAGAGCGTTAATATTTTCCAACTCTTATATGAAGTAATCTCACATTTTTGTTTGGTGTAATATTTTTTTTAAGTTAAAAGTTGATTATTAAAAATTAAAAACTAAAAGTTTTATTTCACCATTTTTAAGTGGGTCATTTTTTGATAAATTCTCTTTTTAAGTGTTTTATTTCATCTAAGCCATATTCTTTTTGAGTATTTGATTAAGTCATATTTAATGTAATATGACCAAATTATTCTTTCTAATTTTTTTCACATGTTTCTATTTTAAAACTAATACATAACAATAGTACTCATTTATGGAGAAAATCTTTCCCTTATTCCATGGAGAAAAGTTCTTCCTTATTCTAAAGTGAAAATCTCTCTCACATTTTATGGAGAAACTCTCAAATTATGAACTTTGAACCTTGAACCTTTTTATAATTTTAAAATTTTAAAAATAATGCAACAAAAAATTTGAATAAAAATTAAAATACAATGTGAATGTTTACAGTAAACAACAAACATACAACTAACTTTTGAAAAAATAAAACACATACTAAAGTACAATATGAATGTTCACAATAAACAACAAACATACAACTAACATTTGAAAAAATAAAATTCATACCAAAATATAATGTGAATATTCACAATTTAATTAACATACGACTAGCCTTAAAAAAATAACTTATACTAATGTAAACATTTATAGTGCAACATGAAAACATAAAACAAAATTAAAAAAAAAGTAAAAATTGACTATTTCAATTGTTCAATGGTAACAAAAATGATTGTTCAACTAATAAGCACAGTAACAAAAACAACAAACATACAATTAACTTTCAAAAAAACAAAACTTATACCAAAATATAACGTGAATGTTCACAATTTACAATTAATATACAACTAGTTTTAAAAATAAATAAATAAATAAACTCATATCAATATGAATATTCACACTGCAATGAGAAAACATAAAATAAAATTGAAAAAAAAAAATCAAAATCGACTATTTTGATTGTTCAACCAACAAGCATAGTAAAAAAAAACAATTAAATACAATTAATTTTTGAAAAAAAAAAACTCATACCAAAATACAATGTAAATATTTACAATTTACAATTAACATACAACTAACCTTAGAAAAACTAAATTCATACCAATGTGAACATTCACACTACAACATGAAACAAAATTGAAAGAAAAAAAAAATTTACTATTTCATTTGTTTAATGGTAACAAAAATGATTGTTCAAATAACAAGTATAGTAACAAATAACTAAAAATATGTGAACATGCATATCTTGTAAAATATATAATTATGTCTATATCTATATTTCAACACTTATTACTCAGACTTTCAAACAACGTAAAATGTAAGCATTCACACTAATTGACAAAAAAATAGAAACAATGACAACTATAGAATTAAAAATTCAAAAAAAAACCTCAATCACTCTAGAAACAAAAAATATATATATATATATACCACCCACATCCTCACCTTCATCATCATTTTTATCACTATTACTATCATTAACAATCTATACAATTTCACCAGTCGACCAATCTAAATCAAACCAAACCCACCTTTGAAGAATATGTTTATAACAAAATTGACTGGACATAAATAGATCTTCGATTTACAACAATGAAGAAATATAGAGTTTCGAACACAGAGTAATAATAGACGAATACAGAACTTCGAACACAATGTAACTGAAAAATCTAGAAACCTCCTAGATGTTGATTTGTGATTATGTATCAATTTTAAGCAGAATAAAACAATCTCAATCAAACAATCAAGAGAAAGAGACACAACGATTTTTACGTGGAAAAACCACAATTGGACACCTCCAACTGTGATCAAAAAACCACGGGCAACTGCCACAAGACAATCCACTAAGAAGATATAAAGGAATTACACAGGTATACTCTCACTTATCTAGCGAATCCACAACGCCTAATTGAACCAACCTCTATGTGCCTCTTCCAACCCCATCTTCACCACGGAATTGCCTTTCTGATGAGCCACTCCGGATTCCACCAAAGCTTCAGGCTCGAATTCTTCAGAATCCACAACTGAAGAACAACTCTCTCTTTTGTATATAACAAACAAATCTTTGATGTACTATCTTTAAACCATGAGTTGAATACTCAATAAAACATCAAAGAAAATAACAAAATATCCCCAGATATAAACCTTTAAGAACCAAAAAGAAGATCTAGAGGAATTCAATCAATGAGTAGTCTAGTTTTGGGAGAAAACCAACTACTTATAGAAAATCCAAAGCAATCCTAGTTGGGAAAGAAAACCAACTTCTTGTTTGTAGAAAACCAACTTTTTGAAGGACTCCAAAGTAATCCTAGTTTTGGAAGAAAATCAACTTCTTAGAGAAATCCAAAGTAATCCTAGTTTGACTCAATATGTGAATTTAAAAAATTACAACCTTGGGTTTGATCTATGGAATTTGACAACAAAGAGTCCTAACAATCTCCCCATTTGTCAAATCCTGGACAAAACCATGCTACAACAGTTTTCCTAACAAAAACACTAAAGCAATTTTCCAATCAAAACAAGAACAACACCACCAACCAGGAACCAGCACTTATAACCAAATCTCTTTACAAACTTATTTTTCAAGGTCATGATCTGCAAAACAACTATTAGTGCCACAATCTCCAAAACAACTATTAGTCCCACAAGAGTATATAAAAAAGCAATAAACATATGGCTAGATTATCTTGAAGTATGAGATGAAAAACATGAATAGATGCAACTTGAAGATTTTAAGAACATGTAGCATGAAAACCTAAAAACTAAGACATATGCACCCGACACATGACATGAATACATGAAAAACAAATTTCTCAAGCAACCAAAGCAAGATCATTAACCAACAAAAGTCAAGATGAACCAAACTCCCCCTTACTAAAAACAAAGAACAAGAACAAACTAACAAAAATAATATGGTGGAGCAAGCAAGAATTTCTGAATTGTACCTTGAAACACACAAGATTATCCAAGAAGCACAATTACAAGAAAATACAATGTGCACAGCCTCTAGAAGATTCCTCATAAAAGAAAGTGATGCATTATGTGAAAAGCATAGATCCCATGAGAAAAGTGTGTGTGTGACTCTTGGAGTTCGACAAACACAAGATTCAAATCCTAGTAGTGATCTGATAGCTGAAACTCCGACAAGAGAATCTAAGCACAATTAAGGAAAGTCAAACCACTAGGAATCAAGGGGTATTTGGTGAGTAAAGACGGAGGCTCCCCCTCAATCAATGAATCCTTTATTTTTTTTTTCTTTTTCACATTTTTTCTTTTCTTTCTTTTGCACATTTTTTTCTTTCTTTTTCACACTCATTGGCAGCTGACACGCTCAAGAGTATGGAAACCGAACCAGAGAAGCATGGATATAAAAAGGATAGCCTGGTTGGTGACTCTGAGGTAGCCTTTTCCTCATGCTTGGACTACAAAGAATAGAGGGGAAAGCCATGGAGATGCAAAAAGATAGAAGGTGGTTAAGAGACTCAACATCACCCATGATATGCTAGTATAGGTCAATTCCCCAAGAAAAGCAAAAGATACAATGCCAGAAGTCCATAGAGAAAAATAATCACTAAGGCGGAAGACTCCGATATTTGCTAATCCAAGAGTGTGTACAGAATGAGACATACTAATCAAAGAACACACACTCCAAAATGAGTAATGACCACAGAAAGCACACACATATTAACATGTAATGGTTATTCTCATCAATTCCAATATGCACCAAGGACCACTTAAAAATTTCAAGCTTGCAAAACCATACTAAGAAAATCTTTTTGGATTTTTTTTTTTTTTTCCTTAACCAAAACAAGACAAAAAAAAAAAACGAACATGCACACATTTTTTTTCTCATTAAAAAAAACACAGAGAAACCCAAAAACTAAAACAAATAAACAAATTAACACAAGTCAAGTTTTCTCACCCAAATCTTTTTGGTCTTAACAAAATCAGGTCTAGCGGTCTTGGTAAATGTCGTGGTGTTGTGAACACCCTCATGAATCTTGGTATTCCGCCTAGACATGTAAGGTTGTCTCCTAACCCAAAAAGTATTCGAATTTCTACCCTTTTGAGATACTCTCCCATGCAACTTATAACAAAAAGGGCGAATATGGCCATGCATACCACAATGATGACAAATAAAAACAGGATGTACAGGGTGTACCTTTTTTTCTTTTACCTTACCAACTCTAGGAAGTTTGAGAAGTCCATCCTCATGTTGAATTTTTTGTTCTCCTTTTCCTTGAGTTCTTGTATCATGAGATGTAGATGCACTCTGTTTTTGCTCTTTGTTATCACCAAAGCCAATGCCACTCTTGTTAGAATAAATTTGTTGAGACCCAATGATATTGTCCAAAGTCTTTGATCCTCTATTCCAAAGACCAATGGTTGCCATAGCACACTTGAGTTCTTCCTCTTTCTTGATCATTAGTTCTTCCAAAGCAACTTGAGACATCTCGAGAGTTTCAATCTTTTCTTCATATGTTGCATAGATTTGCTGTAGCTCATTCCTCTCTGTCTCACAAGTCAAGAGTTTTGCACAAAGAACTTGTCGATCATCAGCTATCTTGATGGCATTGATCCTAGCCTCGGAAATCTCCTCCTTAAGTTTGACATTCTCACTTTCACATGCTTTGAGTTTCTTTGTGAGTTTGTCATTCAATTTGAATAAGTTAAGAAACTTCTTATACAACTTTTCATAAGCTTGCTCAAGCTCTTCATGATCACTCTCTGAGGATTCATCATCAGTGGTATTCTCAACTGACATCTTCAGAGACTCTGTTTGTCCTTCAGTTTCGGAAGCCGCCATGAAAGCAAGGAATTGTTTATGTCCCTCTTCGCCTTGATCTTCATTGTCACTATCATCTTCATTAGATTCTGATTCACATCCAAGTGATAGCGAGGGCTTTCTTCTTCTTCAAACGAGTGGGGCATTCTGAAGCAAAGTGGCCAAATCCTTGGCATTCATAGCATTGGACACTTTCAGAGTTCCCTTGTATATTTCCTTTCTCCTTCTTGGCTATAGAATTAATTTTGACTTTATCTTTGCCTTGGATTTATGAGAATGAGTAGATTCCAAAAGATTAGGATTTTTATTCAAAAAAGATTTTTTAAATTGTTTAACAAAGCAGCCATAATCTTGGAATCTATCTCATAGTCCTCATCAGAATCCTCTACCACTTTATGAGCACTACTAAAAGCAACATCTTTTTGTTTCTTTTTGAAATTTCTATGTGCCTCATAAGTTTGGAGATTTCCAACGAACTGATCTAGCTTGAGGTTGTCAACATCTTGAGCCTCCTCAATAGCCGTAACTTTTGGTTGGAACCGATCGGGCAAGGACCTCAAAATTTTCCTACAATCTTGGATTCCGGTATTTTTTTCACCTAATTGAAGCTGGAATTTCAATGTCACTCAACTTCGCATAAAAATTCATCAAAGGTCTCACTATCTTTCATAGAAAGGTTTTCGAAACTAGATGTGAGCCTTTGAAGTTTTGAGCGTTTAACCGAAGGAGTGCCCTCATGAATAGTTTGTAAGATATCTCAAGCCTCTTTTGACGACTTCACAATTACAAATACGGCTAAACTCTTCAGGTGTGACAGCGCAAAGAGAGAATTGATAGCTTTACTATTCCAGCTACTATTTTGGTAATCAGTTGTGTCCCACTTATCAATTGGTTTGGGGAAGTTACTCCATCAACAGTAATTGTTGGTTCAGTCCACCCATTCATGACGGATTACCAAACTTTTTCATCAATAGATTTTAAAAAAGATCTCATCCGAGCTTTCCAAAAAGAATAATTGGATCCGTCAAGTAGGGGTGGTCGAACCATAGAATTTCCCTCACGAATTGTATCCATTATCACAAATCAAACAAGATCTCGTTCTAAAAGAATTTTTTAAAAAAACTAGAACGACTCGCTCTGATACCAATTGAAAAATCTAGAAACCTCCGAGATGTTGATTTGTGATTATGTATCAATTTTAAGCAAAATAAAACATCTCAATCAAACAATCAAGAGAAAGAGCACAACGATTTTTACGTGGAAAACCACAATTGGACACCTCCAACGTGATCAAAAACCACGGGCAACTGCCACAAGACAATCCACTAAGAAGATATAAGGAATTACACAGGTATCTCTCAATTATCTAGCGAATCCAAACGCCTAATTGAACCAACCTCTATGTTGCCTCTTCCAACCCCATCTTCACCACGGAATTGTCTTTCTGATGAGCCACTCCGGATTCCACCCAAAAAGCTTCAGGCTCGAATTCTTCAGAATCCACAACTGAAGAACAACTCTCTCTTTTATATATAACAAACAAAACTCTTTGATGTACTCCTTTAAACCATGAGTTGAATACTCAATAAAACATCAAAGAAAATAACAAATATCCCCAGATATAAACCTTTAAGAACCAAAAAGAAGATCTGGAGGAATTCAATCATGAGTAGTCTAGTTTTGGGAGAAAACCAACTACTTATAGAAAATCCAAAGCAATCCTAGTTAGGAAAGAAAACCAACTTCTTGTTTGTAGAAAACCAACTTCTTGAAGGACTCCAAAGTAATCCTAGTTTTGGAAGAAAATCAACTTCTTAGAGAAATCCAAAGTAATCCTAGTTTGACTCAACATGTGAATTTAAAAAATTACAACCTTGGGTTTGATCTATGGAATTTGACAACAAAGAGTCCTAACAGTAACAATAGAGGAACACAAAGTTTCACCACAACAATGGAGTAACATAATATTATTTCACCACCATATGTAAATTAGAGTTTTGAAACCCTAGTACAATGAAACAATACCACAAATGTGAATGAAACTGATCAAAAAGAAAAACGTGAATAATGG
This sequence comes from Camellia japonica, assembly GCA_030407325.1. NCBI lineage: Eukaryota > Viridiplantae > Streptophyta > Magnoliopsida > Ericales > Theaceae > Camellia > Camellia japonica. The sequence goes on along the minus strand of JAPPVO010000031.1, from coordinate 16,762,716 downwards.
TAATTACCAAAATAGAGGTAGCAACAAAAATGAAATGTGTATATCTTTTTTTTATGTAATACATATCAACAATAAACATAAGGGTATAATAGTCTAACAAACAATACAAATCAAGAAAAAAAAAAAAAAAAAAAGACCTCGTGGAGTAAAAGTATAAATACATGAGACTAATTATGTTATAATTTTTCTTAGTGGACTTATTGGGTTAGAACAACCCTAAATGAGATTTATTAATAAAAAACTCTAAGTAAAAAATTCAACTTTTTAAATTAATTATACATGCTATAAGTAGAAATTGAACAAAACACTCTATCACTATGGATGGCAATTGAATGTGAAGGAGGAGGGGTGGATATGGGATCTTCATGCACCAACCACTGAATCAGTTCCGATTTGGGTTCATCGATACCCACAAGCTCTGCTTCATCTAGTAGAAGGGCATCGCCACAACAATCATGCCATGCTTTGTTAAAACCAGTGGACCTTGAGCTTGAGCTTGCCTCTAACATACCATATCTTGCATGGTACCTCTGATGTCCCTTCAAAATATCGATGACACTAGCCTTCATTCTTTGAACTTCAGAAGCAATTTGGTGACGGGCTTTTAAAGTTTTAATGAAGCAAGAAACCTTACGAAGAAAACTGCGAAATTCAGAGCCATGATGATGTGTCTCTGCCTCACAGCCTTAGCATGAGAATAGGAACTGCTGCCTCAAGAATAGGAGTTAGTGTAGGCTGTTTTCAGTAGTGGGTGTATTGGTTGCTTCCACAATTCCACAATTAGTGCCACATCTTTCTTGCATTATTCTTTTCCGTTGTTATTTTCAGCAGTTGGAATTTTCTCATTCCTGTAGTTGATATGTTCTCATTTGGTTTATAAATAGCCAAGGAACTCTTGGAATAAAGATATAGAATTATAGTCCCAATCTCGCTCTCTTTCCTTTCTAAGCCTCTGTTCCTCTCTTTCTTGGCTATTCACTTGCTTTTCTTATACAAATTACATATTATTTGGTATCAGAGCCAGGTTACATGGAAACTCGGGGCAAAAGTAACGTAGAATTTCGTAATGAAGTCAGCGAAATCCTAGCCCGCCATGAGTCTAGTTTTGACCAAATTCATGATACCCTCCAAACCGTTTTGACGGAACTCCAATCTATGCGGGTCTCATCTCACACCTTCCCTATCGACAATCCCTTTGCTCAAGCCGAAACCTCTCACAATCAATCCTACCTGCCAGAAACACCCATATACTAGCCCATGGTACCAACCACAACCCCGACCGAAGTCACACCCATCTAAAACTCTCCTTCCCGAAATTTAGTGGGGACGATCCAATAGGTTGGATTTACAAGGCTGAACAGTACTTTGACTTCAAGGGTGTGGTCCCTAATCAACAGGTTCAACTTGTATCCTTCCACCTAGAAGGCATAGCTCTACAATGGCTTCGATGGTTGACCAAGTTCAGAGGTCCCTTAACCTGGGACGAATTAACCAAAGCCATGTTGCTCCGCTTCGGACCAACCGACTACGAGGATCCGTCAAAGCTTTGACCCGCCTCAAACAAACTTCGACAGTCGCAATCTACCAAGAAGCCTTCGAAATGCTCTCACATCGGGTTGACGGGTTACCCGTAAACTACTTAATTGGGTGTTTCATAGCCGGTCTCCGTGATGACATACGCTTGGATGTTAAACTCAAACAGCCACGAACATTGGTGGACACTATTAGGGCAGCACGGTTAATTGAAGAGTGCAACAATTTACAAGAAAAAAGGGAGCAGTACCTATCGTCCCCAAGTGGCGACCGTAACTCCAAGGTTTGCTCCGAATAGCACAGCGGGAGTCTTAGGACCTCCACCCGCGCAGAAGATGGGTCAGTCCTCGACCACAGCTCCAATTCCATTTCGGCGAATTACAAGTCAAGAGGCACGAGAACGCCGTGAAAAGGGCCTGTGCTACTATTGTGACGAGAAGTTCACTCCGGGCCACTGATGTCAAAGACCCCAGCTGTTTATGATTGAGGAATCGCCAACACTCGAACCTGCCGAGGCCACGAACTCTAACGATGAATCTGATATGATTGAGCCACTGCCAGAAATCTCATTCCATGCGATAGCAGGAACGGAGCATCCTTAGACATTTCGAGTAGTAGTTAAATTGAAAAACAAATCTGTGACGGTTCTCATTGATGGGGGAGCACCCACAACTTCATCGACCAAGCTGTAGTCACCAAATTCGGGCTTCCCGTTACACGCGATCAGAAGCTGCAGGTCATGGTTGCTAATCGGGACAAAATCAATTGCGAAGGACGATGCCTTGGGCTCACCCTCATCATCCAAAACTTTCCAGTTTAAGCTGATTTTTATGTTTTACCTGCAGCAGCGTGTCAGACAGTGTTGGGGGTCCAGTGGTCAGCCACTCTTGGGCCGATTGAAACCGACTATAGCAAGCTCACCATGTCTTTCCAGCAGGGAGGTAAATCTTGTATTTTGTAGGGACTTAAACAACCAGCCCTCACTGCCTTGAATGACAAGGAACTTCTCCACCTCAATGGCACAACCGTGCTCTTTCAAATCATGCCATGCAACGCACCGACTCCAGTCACCGATCACCCTGCTGACCTCGGCCAGATCCTCACAGAATTTCAGCATGTCTTCGTCGTCCCCGACACCTTGCCACCAATACAAGCCCATGATCATCGGATTCCGTTAAAGCCCAACCAAGAGCCCGTGAGTGTCCGACCTTATCGATACCCCCATTATCAAAAAACAGAAATTGAAAGGATGGTGAAGGAATTTCTAGATTCAGGTCTGATCCGTCCAAGTACGAGTCCATTTTCTTCACCGGTGTTACTTGTCAAGAAAGCGGATGGTGGTTGGCGATTCTGTGTTGATTACCGAGCTCTCAACAATATTACAATCAAAGATAAGTACCCGATCCCTGTCATAGATGAACTCCTTGACGAATTACATGGATCTAGGTATTTTTCTAAACTTGACCTCCGCGCCGGATACCATCAAATAAGGGTTCATGGGGCTGATATACACAAAACTGCTTTCCGCACACATGACGGACATTACGAATTTGTTGTTATGCCCTTCCGCCTTACAAACGCCTCCTCCACCTTCCAGAGTTTGATGAACGACTTGCTACGACCTTACTTGAGGAAATTCGTTCTGGTTTTTTTTTATGACATCTTAGTGTACAGCAAAAATTGGGTTGACCATCTGGGCCACCTCCGTACGGTCCTCCTTGTTTTATCCAACAATTAGTTGTTTGCCAAACAATCTAAATGTTGTTTTGGCATGTTACAGGTGGCATACTTGGGACACCTAATTTCAGTGGCAGGGGTGGCTGTTGATCCTGGAAAGATTAGTTCAGTCCTTGAGTGGCCAACTCCCACTTCCGCTCAAGGTGTTCGCGGCTTCCTTGGTTTAGCCAGATACTACCGAAAATTTATCAGAGGCTTTGGCGGGATTGCTGTGCCTCTTACTCACTTATTATCCAAAGATGGGTTCCAATGGACTTCTGAGGCCGCCATCGTGTTCTCACAACTCAAACAGGCCCTCACATCTCCTCCAGTCCTACGCTTACCAGATTTTGCACAATCTTTTGTTATCGAATGCGATGCTTGTGGGGTAGGCATCGGAGCTATTTTGTCACAACAAGACCAACCAATAGCCTACTTCAGTGAAGCTCTCAAAACCATCGGCCTTAGCTTTATCGACCTACGAGAAGAGATGCTAGCAATAGTTAAGCCATCCGCAAGTGGAGACCATATTTACTCGGCAAACCATTCATGTCCAATCGATCAAAGAAGTTTAAAATACTTGTTAGAGCAACGATCACAACGCCAGCACAACAAGTGGTTACCAAAAATTCTCAGCTATGATATACCATTGAGTAAGAAGGAAATGAGAATGGTGTGCTGATGCTCTCTCACGGGTTAGCGAAACTAGAATTCCTCGCTGCGTTTGCCCGTGCGGATTGGTGGCCATGCTCCAACAAGGGTTGCCACCGATCCATTCTACAGTTCAACTATGGGATCCATTACCATCACACTCCAGCCACAATACTCTTTACGTGATGGATTTCTTTTCAAGTGAGACATCTATGATCCTTCTTCCCATTACTTCTGCTATTTTATCAACACATCACTCATCACCGTTAGCGACACTTTGGCTATCATAAAACATTGAACCGCATTAACTCAACTTTACTTGGCCTTCCATGCAAACTCGATCAAGGACTTCATAAAAAATTGTGATGTTTGTCAACGATGTAAATCTGATTGTTTGCGCCCTGCCGGCCTCTTACAACCGTTGCCAATACCAACTAAAGTGTGCACTGACATTTCTATGGATTTCGTCGAAGGATTGCCACTGTCCCAAGGTCAAACGGTCATCATGGTGGTCGTCGATTGCTTGACTAAATATGCCCATTTCATTCCACTCAAGCACCCCTTTACTGCCATAATCGTGGCCAAAGTCTTTATCGCACAAATTGTCCGTCTTCATGGCATGCCAGCATCCATTGTAAGTGACCGTGACAAAATTTTTATGAGTTTATTTCGGAAAACTTTATTTCACATCCAGGGTACAGCTCTTTGCATGAGTTCTAGCTATCACCCACAGATCGACGGTCAAACGGAAGTAGTTAATCGCACGCTCGAGCAGTATCTTCGGTGTTTCACACATGGGTAGCCAAGGAAATGGATGGACTGGGTTGCATGGGCTGAATATAGCTATAATACTTCCACTCACTCTTCCACCAAAATTTCCCCTTTCGAAGCTGTGTACGGTCTACCTCCACCCACTTTACTTTCCTACATTCCAGGAACAACAAAAGTGCAGGCTGTTGACGCCCTTTTACACAGCCGTGATGACATTCTCACTGCATTGCGTTGTAATTTGACTGTCGCTCATGACTAAATGAAATCCCAGGCTGACCAACATCGACGGGAGCTTGTTTTTGAGGTCGGCGATTTTGTGTACCTCAAACTCCAACCGTACCGACAGAAATCAGTGGTTTCTCGCAGCTCTGTGAAACTCTCACCTCGGTTCTTTGGCCCTTATAAGGTTCTTGCTCGAATTGGTCCAGTAGCGTACAAGCTCGAGCTACCAGTGAATTCCCAAATCCACGATGTCTTCCATGTTAGTCTCCTCAAAAAACACGTCGGTCCCATCACCACTGTCTCCCACCAACTTCTGCCAGTTTCGGACACACACGAGGTCCTTCCTCAACTTGAGGCCGTGTTGGACACCCGTATTGTTCAAAAGGGTCTTTATCGCCCCAAGTCTGAGATTTTGGTTAAATGGGTTGGGGCGCCAATTGAAGATGCAACCTGGGAGAATCGTTGGCGTTTTTCGAAGTCTTACCCTAACTTTGTCCTTGAGGACAAGGATAATTCAAGGGGGGAGGAATGATATGTCTCTGCCTCGCAGCCTTAGCATGAGAATAGGAACTGCTGCCTCAAGAATAGGAGTTAGTGTAGGCTGTTTTCAGTAGTGGGTGTATTGGTTGCTTCCACAATTCCACAATTAGTGCCACATCTTTCTTGCATTATTATTTTCCGTTGTTATTTTCGGCAGTTGGTATTTTCTTATTCCTGTAGTTGATATGTTCCCATTTGGTTTATAAATAGCCAGGGAACTCTTGGAATAAAGATATGGAATTATAGTCCCAATCTCTCTCTCTTTCCTTTCTAAGCCTATGTTTCTCTCTTTCTTGGCTATTCACTTGCTTTTCTTATACAAATTACATATTACATGACAATGTCCGAGGCGAAGCGTGAACAACTCGAGAACATCTCCAGTGTCGTACACAGCTTCTCGGACTTGCTTGACCGTACTTTGAGTTCGGGGTTGTTTTCTTCCATAGCATCAGCAACTCTGAGGAAAGCAGTCATGCGATCGAATTTATCTTTGATGTATTGGATCTCATCTCGAACTCCAGTCAACAAATTGGCCTCTTGTTGGAGGAAGGGTGCGAAGTTGGCTAGTAGATGGAACACTGCACTCTCGGCCATTTTGCAATGTTGATGACAATTTTGCAATGTTGATGACAACTCTAAACTGAAGATGATAAAAGGGCAGAGAAAAAGGGGTGGAGAACGTCCCTCACACGTGTGGAAGCATCTATCAAAATTTGGTCACTCTTTTTTCTGTTTTAATTATCAGTAATGCTAGGTATCATGAAAAATCTTTCATGAAAATAATCATGAAAACTTTGTGACCCTTGGATTGCATTTAGAATAATGCACAACGCACTAATCAAGGTAATCCAAGGATCATAAATTTTTCATGATCATTTTCATGAAAAACTTTTCATGATTATAGGGAAAAGTTAGTGATCATGAAAATTTTTTCATGAAAATGATCATGAAAAGTTTATGATCCTTGGATTACCTTGATTAGTGCGTAGTGCATTATTCTAAGTGCAATCCAAGGGTCACAAAGCTTTCATGATTATTTTCATGAAAGATTTTTCATGATACCTAGCATTGCTGTTAATTATATATTAGCAATTTTTATGATCCAAAAAAAAAATTATATATTAGCAATTTCATCTATTTAGTTTTCATAATTTTTAATTTTAATTCATGTAGTTCAGTTGGTAACAATTTCACAGTAAAATTTGATTTGATAAACAAAAGATTATTTTAAAATTTTGAACAACTTAAATTATGTAACCCAATACTCGTTTTTCTTTCCAAAGATAGACTCTGTGATATGGTGCAATTAGGTGCATAGGAAAATTGGGATTTAGAAATAAGACTATGAATTGTGAATTTTGGAAATTATCATAATCATTTTTCATCCAAAATTTTAATTATAATTTTTTATTTTCTTTAATTGGCACAAATTGTAAAATTTAAGATTAAATATATTTCAGTTGAAATGACATGAACCAAATTAACATAATCCATAAATAATCTGCAATGCATTTATTCTAAACTACAGACACCTATTAATATGCAAACTAGTTTTGATGAAAGTAAATACTAAAAAAAAGTTAAATTAGTTTTTGCTTTTTTTTGTTTTTTTTGGAAAAAAAAAATGAATGATGTACCTTGTTTGGTTGAGTTTTTTTTTTCAAAAAAAAAAAAAGAAACAAAAAAAAACAAAACAAAACTTTTTGGTAAAAAAACGAAAAATAAAAAATTCTCATCATTTAATGGTTCTCTTTTTTAAGATAATTTTTTTTTTTATATTGATTTTTGTAAAATTAATTTTTATTTAAAAAAAAATAGTAAACATATTCTGAAAACTCAATTACTCAAAATATTTTATCTTGATTTTCATCAAATTAATTTTTATTTTTACCAACACATTTGTGTATTTAGGCAACCTCTAAATAAATTTTTTTCTTTTTGAACGAACCTCTAAATAATTGCTCAAACTCGAAGTATGAAAGCTCCATGTTTTGGTACCGAAAGTCCGATGTGTCCCACACGTTTTAGCCCCACGCGTTTTAGCGGACAAAAAAGGATTTGACTAATTGTACATAGAAATGATAACATATCAATTTTATGGGTAATTAGTAATCTCGGAGTATGGACACGTGATTTTTTATAGTATTATGATTGATGAAAAATGTGGGTAGGTGGGGTATTGTGTTGGGTGATTGAAGAATATGAGAAAACATATTGAATGATAATTAGTTAAGGAGTACAGACACATGATATTCCGAAATTGTTGAATAATTTCCCAAAGTTTATAGTCCCTGTTTTGAATTGTATTGAGGGTGGGGCATAAGGTCAATGGCTAGGGTAGGGTGGGCTGGGAGCAAAGCAAGACTGATTAATTTCACGACTTAAACAAATTGTAAATATTAATGAAAGTTAAAAGATGTCAGAAAAAAATAAATGTTAAATATCATATTTTAGTGTTTTAATCTTATTATATTGAAAAAAAAAAAGAGTAAAGATTGTTAGGTCCCTTTATTGTCAATTCCGGATACAAAACTTTGTGTTGTTAAAGTTGTTTTTTTTTCTTTCTGTGTTTTTGTTCTTCCCGCTCGAGCGGGATCATTAGCGCTCGAGCGGAGTTTTGGATCTCTCAGTATTTTGTCAGGTCTGTAAAAGTACTGGAGTGTGTGATTCGCGCTCGAGCGGGATCTCAAGCGCTCGAGCGGACCACTGTTTTGTCACACGCATATTTTGCTGAAGCCACTCGAGCGGGATGTTGGGCGCTCGAGCGGAGATCGCGGACTCAGTTGCCTATTTATATCTGTTTAGGATGTTTTTAGGATTTAACTTTTCCTAGATCTTATTCAAGAGTCCTAGGGTTTTGTTTGAAGTTTTCTTCTGAGGTTTTTTGAGTTTTCCTTGATGATTTTGAGTGAGTTCTAAACTCATGATTTGAGATTCATACATCAAGGAGTTTGTTACTTTGTTTTTCAAGAGAGTTCTCTTCGATGGATTCTGAAGATTCAAACGTAGAGTTTCAAAAGGCGTTTGATTCTGTATGTAGTCGTTAATTCGACAAGTGAAGATTGTGGATTCAACTTCAGGATTGATCAGTTCCGAGACGAAGGTGTGGTGAAAGAGTTACAGAAGATTCGAAGACAAATTGACTGAGTTGGGTAATTTGTGTATTATCTTTGTAATCTTTTTTTCTTCAGTAGTGGATTGATTAGTGGTGTTTCGCCCATGGTTTTTTATTACAAATGAAGGTTCTTCAATTGTGGTTTTTTCCACGTAAAAAATCGTTCGTGTCGATTTATTGTTTATTCCGAAAAACATACATTCTAAATCACTTTCGTAAGTTGGGATTTGGAATATTTTAAAATTGATACATAATCACAAATCAATATCTAGGGGATTTTTAGATTTTTCAATTGGTATCAAAGCGGGTCGTTCTAGTTTTTTAAAAAATTCTTTTAGAATGAGATCTTGTTTGATTTGTGATAATGGATACAATTCGTGAGGGAAATTCTATGGTTCGACCACCCCTACTTGACGGATCCAATTATTCCTTTTGGAAAGCTCGGATGAGATCGTTTTTAAAATCTATTGATGAAAAATTTTGGCAATCTGTCATGTATGGGTGGACCGAACCAACGATTACCATTGATGGAGTAACTTTCCCCAAACCAATTGATAAGTGGGACACAATTGATTACCAAAATAGTAGCTGGAATAGTAAAGCTATCAATTCTCTCTTTTGCGCTGTCACACCTGAAGAGTTTAGTCGTATTTGTAATTGTGAAGTCGCAAAAGAGGCTTGGGATATCTTACAAACTATTCATGAGGGCACTCCTTCTGTTAAACGCTCAAAACTTCAAAGGCACACATCTAGTTTCGAAAACCTTTCAATGAAAGATAGTGAGACCTTTGATGAATTTTATGCAAAGTTGAGTGACATTGTTAATTCCAGCTTCAATTTAGGTAAAAAAAAAAATACCTGAATCCAAAGTTGTGGGAAAAATTTTGAGATCCTTGCCCAATCGGTTCCAACCAAAAGTTACGGCTATTGAGGAGGCTCAAGATGTTGACAACCTCAAACTGGATCACTTGGTTGGAAATCTCCAAACTTATGAGGCACATAAGAATTTCAAAAGGAAACAAAAAGATATTGCTTTCAGTAGTGCTCATAGAGTTGGAGAGGATTCTGATGAGGATTGTGAGATAGATTCCAAGATTACGGCTGTTTTTGTTAAACAATTTAAAAAATCTTTTTTGAAAAAGAATCCTAATCTTTTGGACTCTACTCATACTCATAAATCTAAAGGCAAAGATAAACTCAAAATTAATTCTATAGCCAAGAAGGAGAAAGGAAAGATACTAGGAAACTCTAAAAGAGTCCAATGCTATGAATGCCAAGGATTTGGCCACTTTGCTTCAGAATGCCCCACTCGTTTGAAGAAGAAGAAAGCCCTTACTATCACTTGGGATGATGAATCAGAATCTGATGAAGATGAAAGTGACAATGAAGATCAAGGCGAAGAGGGACATAAACAATTCCTTGCTTTTATGGCGGCTTCTGAAACTAAAGGACGAACAGAGTATCCGAAGAGGTCGGTTGGGAATGCCACTGATGATGAATCCTCGGAGAGTGATGGACGAAGAGCTTGAGCAAGCTTATGAAAAGTTGTATAAGGAGTCTCTTAACTTATCCAAATTGAATGACAAACTCACTACAAAACTCAAAGCATGTGAAAGTGAGAATGTCAAACTAAAGGAGGAGATTTCTGAGGCTAGGATTGATGCCATCAAGATAGCTGATGATCGACAAGCTCTTTGTGCAAAACTCTTGACTTGTGAGACAGAGAGAAATGAGCTACAGCAAATCTATGCAACATATGAAGAAAAAATTGAAACTCTCGAGATGTCTCAAGTTGCTTTGGAAGAACTAATGATCAAGAAAGAGGAAGAACTCAAGTGTGCTATGGCAACCATTGGTCTTTGGAACAGAGGATCAAAGACTTTGGACAATATCATTGGGTCTCAACAAATTTGTTGTGACAAGAGTGGCATTGGTTTTGGTGATAACAAAGAGCAAAAACAGAGTGCATCTACATCTCATGATACAAGAACTCAAGGAAAAGGAGAACAAAAAATTCAACATGAGGATGGACTTCTCAAACTTCCTAGAGTTGGTAAGGTAAAAGAAAAAAAGGTACACCCTGTACATCCTGTTTTTATTTGTCATCATTGTGGTATGCATGGTCATATTCCCCCTTATTGTTATAAGTTGCATGGGAGAGTGTATTTGCCTAGACCTATGAATAGGAAGTTGGAAACCATGTCAAGACGGGTTCTCATTGAAAGGGAAGGGAACCACAACGTCAAGACACCACCCAAAAACCGCAATGCTCAGAACTTTGTTTATACTAAAGCGGTTTGGGTAAGAAAACTTAACTTGTGTTAATCTATTTATTTCTTTTAGTTTTTGGGTTTATGTGTACTTGTTCGTTTTCTGACTTCTTTTGTTTAAAAAAAAAATGTGTGCATGTTCGTTTTTTTCTCTTGCTTTGGTTAAGAAAAAAAAAAATCCAAAAAGATTTTCTTAGTATGGTTTTGCAAGCTTGAAATTTTTGAGGGGTCCTTGGTGCATATTGGATTTGATGAGAATATCCATTACATGTTACCATGTGTGTACTATCTATGGTCATTACTCATTTTGGAGTGTGTGTTTTTTAATTAGTATGTCTCATTCTGTACACACTCTTGGATTAGCAAATTTTGGAGTCTTCCATCTTAGTGATCATTTTTTTTCTATAGACTTCTGGCATTGTATCTTTTGCTTTTCTAGAGGAATTGACCTATACTAGCATATCATGGGTGATGTTGAGTCTCTTAACCACCTTCCATTTTTTTGCATCTCCATGGCTTTCCCCTCTATTCTTTGTAGTCCAGGCATGAGGAAAAGGCTACCTCAGAGTCAAACAGTTAGGACTTCCTTGTGGTTGTATGATCAACCGTCTTTTGTCTTCTCTTGAGGTTTTGGTGTTTGAGGATGATAAGTTTGCCTTCCCCTCCAGACCATTCACTAAAAAAACTGTTTCCCAGAGTAGAGCTCATGTCAAGGGGGAGTCTTCTCGGGCCGGTGTTTCTGCAGGTACCACTGCTAGACTAGCTGAGGAGGCTGAGTTTGATGCTGCTGCAGCTGGTGGTGAAGAGGATACTATTCCACCTCGAGCTCTTCATGATCAGCTTCAGCATTTCGAGGAGGCTATGACCCGGCGGTTAGACTTTCTGGATGCACGCTTCGATGCATTTGATGGCCGCCTTGGTCAATTAGAGCAGACTGCCTTCCAGACTACCAATCAGCTAGCACACATCATTTCCCTACTTCAGATTCAGCAGCCACCACCTCCTCCTGATGCCTGATCTTTTTGTGATCTTTGTGCTTCCCGGCCAAAAAGGGGGAGAGTTTTTGTTCATGGTGATACATGACATTGGACATATATTGGTGGTACATCTTTTGTCATTTTGATATTTGGATATTTTGTTGATGTTTGGGTATTTTGGATATTTGGATGGCATGATACATTCCGGTTGCTTTGTTTTTATTGTGGATATCCTTTTATATTTATAACACTTCTTATGCTATTCCACAGTTTTGTTTTGTTTTGGTGTGTTGGTTATTATTACACAAGTGATGTTGGATGAAATGGGATGGGTGGATTGTTCATGGCAAGATTGTTTAATTTTAGAGTTGTTTAGAGTTTTTTTTCCCTTGTTTTTGATATTTGGGTAGTGCATGTGTTTAAGGAAAATTGTTTAGAAAGGTTTTGTCCGGGAATTGACAAAGGGGGAGATTGTTAGGTTCTTTTATTGTCAATTCCGGATACAAAACTTTGTGTTGTTAAAGTTATTTTTTTTTCTTTCTGTGTTTTTGTTCTTCCCGCTCGAGCGGGATCTCAAGCGCTCGAGCGGACCACTGTTTTGTCACACGCATATTTTGCTGAAGCCGCTCGAGCGGGATGTTGGGCGCTCGAGCGGAGATCGCGGACTCAGTTGCCTATTTATATCTGTTTAGGATGTTTTTAGGATTTAACTTTTCCTAGATCTTATTCAAGAGTCCTAGGGTTTTGTTTGAAGTTTTCTTCTGAGGTTTTTTGAGTTTTCCTTGATGATTTTGAGTGAGTTCTAAACTCATGATTTGAGATTCATACATCAAGGAGTTTGTTACTTTGTTTTTCAAGAGAGTTCTCTTCGGTGGATTCCGAAGATTTAAACGTAGAGTTTCAAAAAGGCGTTTGATTCTGTACGTAGTCGTTAATTCGACAAGTGAAGATTGTGGATTCAACTTCAGGATTGATCAGTTTCGAGACGAAGGTGTGGTGAAAGAGTTACAGAAGATTCGAAGACAAATTGACTGAGTTCGGTAATTTGTGTATTATCTTTGTAATCTTTCTTTCTTCAGTAGTGAATTGATTAGTGGCATTTCGCCCGTGGTTTTTTATTACAATTGAAGGTTCTTCAATTGTGGTTTTTTCCACGTAAAAAATCGTTTGTGTCGATTTATTGTTTATTTCGAAAAACAGACATTCTAAATCACTTTCGTAAGTGCTTGTTGATTTAGATTGTGTGTTTTGGATTGTTGGGATTTTGAATATTTTAATCTTGATTTAATCACGAATCACTTAGGTTTTTCAAAGATTATATATTATATAAATATATTTAATAAATATAATCTGGACCAGAGGATAAAATCCATGCAAAGCAAGGCAGGGATGTAGACGCAGAAGAAAATTATCATTTTTAACGGCACAGTTGTTGGGCTCGTGGAATTTATCACGTGTCTTATTTTAGAGATCGAATTTTTTTGATTTGTTAATTTTTTGTATTAATTATTTAATAATCATGATTACTTGCTTTTTATCTGTCTTCACAAATTGGATGACAAGTATACCGTTTATCTTTAATAAATAAATATAACAAAATTATCTGGTTATAATTATTAAATTTGCTTATTTTTTAATGTATAATTTACACACAATAACCAAGATAAACAATTTAAATCACTATAATAGGCCAACTACACCACTGCTTTCTTTGGGAGTTGGTCTTTTTTTTTTTTTTTTGTCTTTTTTAGTTTGGCTTATTTTATCTTTATTTATTTATTTATTTTTGGTTTTAAATTAGAATCATTTAGATGAGACAAACCCAAAAATAAAATTGATTTTTTTAAAATAAAAAATAAAAATAAATTGAAAAGATAAACTTGACCTTTTAATTTTAGCCAAGGAAGTGAACTTAAGCCATGGCAATGGGTCAGTTTAAAAAAACAAAAGCCATGGCAATGGGCTAGCCCGAACCTAAAATTTAAGGCCTATGTCCATGGATTTTGACTAGTCAACAGTTTGAGTTCGAGCCAGGCCATCTCTTATGGACTTAAAAATATGAGTTTGTAGGATTCAAGTCGGTATTGGCAATATGAGCCTAATCTGGGCTTTAAATTCAAGAGAAATACTTTCAAGATGTGTATCATATAGAAATTATGTTATTTACAAGTTTGATTATCACAAATGACATAACTCAATATTATAGGGGATCATAATTTTTTTTAAAAAATAGTTATAACTTCTTGAATTATAACCAAAATCTTATCATAACTAACATTACAATATGTGATATACCTCATAACCATTGATTCAAAATTCATAACAAAAGAAGCATATAGTGTGTACAATAGAATTTCACTTAGTTCAATCTTTTTTATTAAATTCAAAATAAATTAAGAAAAAAAAGTTACTTATATAACACGAAATCTTAAAGTGCATTGCCATAATTAGAATAGAATATTGAATCAAGAAAAAAAAAATAAACTTTATTTCTTGAAATACATAATTACATTTATTATTATTATGTTATTAAATTCTATACATCTTTAATTTCATAAAAATATAGTTATTACTTTCAAAGTTGGAGTGCTACTCACTTAGTTTTAAAGAAAATTAGTGAAACATCCCTCTCTAACTTTGTTTAGTATGAGAGGTCCAAGATATATTTTTTATTAGTTATGGTCCCTCAACATTTTTACAGAGAAAATTCGATTCAAAAAAATTTCACCCAACTTGGTATGATCACAGAGAAATTTTTTCTGTGAAAATTGAAATTTCTCTGAGTCATGTAAAATTTCTCATTTTTATTTTTATTTTTTGTGTACAAATACAATTTTAGTAAAATAATGAAATTAAAATTACAAAACTAAGGAGAATTTATTTTTAGGTTCCTGATATTAAGATTTTATAAGATGAACCTCCCACATAGGTCTATGGGCCAGCTCATGAGTCCAACCCATGTATTTTAAGGGCCATATCAGTTGGGCCTAGCATTGGGCCTGGGCCAAATCCAAAAAACTAGACAAATCCAACTCTCTCTCTCTCTCCTCTCTCTCTCTCTCTCTCTCTCTCTCTCTACTGTGAATTGTCTTTTGCTCTTGGAGAACTTCCACGACGAGCATAGGTTAGTTTTCTACTCGCTGTCTTTCGTTCTTCTATGTTCTTTCACTATTTTTAGGTTCTTACTTGTTTAGGCTTCTCTATCTTTATTTTTATTTTATTTTTTCAAATTTTTTTTTCTAAGTTTGCAATGATTGAGAATTGGAGTTGTTATTTTTATCTAATTCAGTTAAGATTCTGGGTTTTATGATATTCTGCAATGTGGGAATTTTAATTACAATGGGTATTTTCTAATTCAGTTAAGATTCGTGTAGCTTACCTCAATTGATTGGGGCGCTGGGCTTAATTTGGTTTGGTTTGGTTTGTTTTGTCATCAAAGACCACTTGGGAAATGTATTGGAACTAGTAGCTCTTGAGATTAACTGACAATCTTTTAGACTAAATCTAGACCAGATAGTTTGATCCTAACCAACAAGCGATTGAATTTAGACGTTGGTCTGGATAGAGTGATATACAACAACTAATATCATCATTAAATTCTGGTGTAATACTTAAAATAGATGAAATGTTTACTGTCTTTATTTGTTTAAATTTTTTATTTGACATTGGACTTCTGTGTATGGCCTTGACCTTCCTGAAATTCTTGTAGAAGCTAAATGGCGTGGGTCATCTTTTGATGAATTGTTAACAATTCTCGAGCAAGATGATTGGATATATAGTGATGGGAAGTCTACATCATGTGTTGTTTTCATTCTGGAAATTGTAACACCCTCAAAATAATACAAATAATCCAACTCATAATTGGTACACTTTCATATATCAGAGTTCGTATTACAAAAGATATTACATGCATTATACATTCATAAATGTTCATCCTGAATCTACAGCATGTAACACTAGTTAATAACAACAAAATGAATGCCCTACGAACTTACATATTTTCAAGACATTACTTGGTTACAACAAAAGAGAGTCATAAGCTCTATACATATAAAACTCTCGGCCTGAATAAACATTTAAACACAAAATAACAAAATAGAGCCTCCAACTCCTAAGTCCTCCCAAGCTATGTCCTTGGAGGGAGTATGTCACCAGTACTTGAAAATGGTTTCCTAAGTAGGGTAAGCCAAGGCCCAGTAGAAACAGTCTATCACAATATATGAGGTTTAATTAAGATATAAGTGTCAGATAAACGTTCAATATTCATGACCAACTTACATTCTTCCCATGACTATTCGATACTGATATTCACATCTCAATCCATTTCCATTTATTCATTTCTAGTTAATTCATTTCATTTCAAGTCATACGACAAATATATATAATTTTCCAAATAACCCAACTAAGGCTACAACTTAGTGGTTCTCAATCAACATAACTATCATACAAGCACTTCAACCTTGCCATTTTACGGAAATTTTGTCCGCGGGATTGCACCCATGTATATACATAAATTTCGGGACTTTCACCTGGACACTCCGACTAACTTAATTCTCAATGGAGTACATTCCCTTTCTCCTCCCAAAATGTTATATATATACAATGTATTTAAAGCATCGGCATATTCAATGACTATCAATTATACATATTTAATGCCTTATCACACTGTCATGTTCAATGGCATAACTAAATGATTAGTTTCAATTCACCTAATTCTCATGCAATTTCTACAACATTCATAGCTATCCTCCACCGATAGTCCAATACAGTTATTTTTAAACAGATATACAATCTTCATAACAGATAATTCATCAAATTTCTATAGGTGAGTGATTTAACAAATCCAACTACACCATTAATTCATACATCCTCCCAATTTCACATTTTTCATACCAATTCCATTATTTATACAAAATAATTATTCAACACATATTAGGGCACATTTTCCCCTTTTTCAAATATCAATTCAAAGGTTAAAATCCACCATTCTAACCCAAGATGCCCTCATATTCAAAGCCCCATATTCATTTACAAAACACAACATAGAAATCCCTCTTTTCAATTTGAATCCAAACCCTAGGTTTTCTCCAAACTTCCTAAAACTCACCATTTATACATAACAACAAATAACTAGGTTAAAGATCATAACAAAGTGTAGAATATCCCTACCTCAAGAGTATAAGCCCAAAGGAGAAATGAAAGAGCTTCAAAAATGCCCAAACTTGGTTTTATTTGAATCAAATGTGTTAGGTTTTTATTATTGGCAACCACATTTGACAAAACTCTTTTCAATTGTACTTGTTTTTGCATTTTTTATTTCAGTGAGACTATGAGTGTTTAGATGCGAATCCAACCCGAATTGTGCCTTGCAGAGAAGTTTGTGATGTTAATGCTTTCAAGATTGCACTTTGCTGATTATGATGGGGATCGAGCTACCCGGTCAGCTCGCGGGGGTCCAAGGGCAGCGCCCCTTGGCGGGTCCGGGGTAGCGCCACGGTGGGGTCGAGGGGCAGCGCCCCCGAAGCAAAATGCAAAATTGCATTCGAAGTTGCATGTCCGCCCTTTCTCGCTCGAGCGAAGGAGTCCTCGCTTGAGCGAAGAACTGCGCCTGCATAAAAACCTGAAAGAGTTGATTTCTCGCTCGAGCGAAGGTTTCGTGGCTCGAGCGAAGGCACTTATGGAAATCACGCGAGATAAGCTTCTCGCTCGAGCGAGCTTCGTAGTCCCAGATTTCTATAAGTATCTGTTTTAGTCCAAAACTAGGATTACTCCTCCAGATCTTCTTTTTGGATATTAAGGTTTATATCTGGGGATATTTTGCTGCTTTTCTTTGATGTTTTGATTGAGTATTCAACTCATGGTTTAAAGAGTATACATCAAAGGATTATTTGTTTGTTCTATACAAAAGAGAGAGTTGTTCTTCAGTGGATTCTGAAGAATTTGAGCCTGAAGCTTTGGTGGATTCTAGAGTGGCTCATCGTCAAGACAATTCCGAGGTGAAGACGGGGTTGGAAGAGGCACATAGGGGTTGGTTCAATTCAGGCGTAGATTCGCTAGGTAATTGAGAGTATACCTGTGTAATTCCTTTATATCTTCTTAGTGGATTGTTTTGTGGCTGTTGCCCGTGGTTTTTTATCACAATTGGAGGTGTCCAATTGTGGTTTTTCCACGTAAAATCGTTGTGTCGATTTGTCTTGATTGTTTGATTGGAATTGTTGCTTACTGCTTAAAATTGGTACATAATCACAAATCAACATCTAGGGGATTTCTAGATTTTTCAATTGGTATCAGAGCAGGTCGCTCTATTTTTTTGTTTTACAAATCTATTAGAGCGAGATCTTGTTTGATTTGTGATAATGGATACAATTCGTGAGGGAAATTCTATGGTTCGACCACCCCTACTTGACGGATCCAATTATTCTTTTTGGAAAGCTCGAATGAGATCGTTTTTAAAATCTATTGATGAAAAAGTTTGGCAATCTGTCATGTATGGGTGGACTGAACCAACGATTACCGTTGATGGAGTAACTTTCCCCAAACCAATTGATAAGTGGGACACAATTGATTACCAAAATAGTAGCTGGAATAGTAAAGCTATCAATTCTCTCTTTTGCGCTGTCACACCTGAAGAGTTTAGTCGTATTTGTAATTGTGAAGTCGCAAAAGAGGCTTGGGATATCTTACAAACTATTCATGAGGGCACTCCTTCTGTGAAACGCTGAAAACTTCAAAGGCTCACATCTAGTTTCGAAAACCTTTCAATGAAAGATAGTGAGACCTTTGATGAATTTTATGCGAAGTTAAGTGACATTGTAAATTCGAGCTTCAATTTAGGTGAAAAAATACCTGAATCCAAAGTTGTGGGAAAAATTTTGAGATCCTTGCCCGATCGGTTCCAACCAAAAGTTACGGCTATTGAGGAGGCTCAAGATGTTGACAACCTCAAACTGGATCACTTGGTTGGAAATCTCCAAACTTATGAGGCACATAGGAATTTCAAAAAGAAACAAAAAGATGCTATTGCTTTTAGTAGTGCTCATAGAGTTGGAGAGGATTCTGATGAGGATTGTGAGATAGATTCCAAGATTACGGCTGCTTTTGTTAAACAATTTAAAAAATCTTTTTTGAAAAAGAATCCTAATCTTTTGGAATCTACTCATACTCATAAATCTAAAGGCAAAGATAAACTCAAAATTAATTCTATAGCCAAAAAGGAGAAAGGAAAGATACAAGGGAACTCTGAAAGAGTCCAATGCTATGAATGCCAAGGATTTGGCCACTTTGCTTCAGAATGCCCCACTCGCTTGAAGAAGAAGAAAGCCCTCGCTATCACTTGGGATGATGAATCAGAATCTGATGAGGATGAAAGTGACAACGAAGATCAAGGCGAAGAGGGACATAAACAATTCCTTGCTTTCATGGTGGCTTCCGAAACTGAAGGACGAACAGAGTATCCGAAGAGGTCGGTTGAGAATGCCACTGATGATGAATCCTCGGGAAGTGATGATGAAGAGCTTGAGCAAGCTTATGAAAAGTTGTATAAGAATCTCTTAACTTATCCAAATTGAATGACAAACTCACTATGAAACTCAAAGCATGTGAAAGTGAGAATGTCAAACTAAAGGAGGAGATTTCTGAGGCTAGGATTGATGCCATCAAGATAGCTGATGATCGACAAGCTCTTTGTGCAAAACTCTTGACTTGTGAGACAGAGAGGAATGAGCTACAGCAAATCTATGCAACGTATGAAGAAAAGATTGAATCTCTCGAGATGTCTCAAGTTGCTTTGGAAGAACTAATGATCAAGAAAGAGGAAGAGCTCTAGTGTGCTATGGGTACCATTGGTCTTTGGAACAAAGGATCAAAGACTTTGGAGGATATCATTGGGTCTCAACAAATGTGTTGTGACAAGAGTGGCATTGGTTTTGGTGATAACAAAGAGCAAAAACAGAGTGCATCTACATCTCATGATACAAGAACTCAAGGAAAAGGAGAACAAAAAATTCAACATAAGGATGGACTTCTCAAACTTCCTAGAGTTGGTAAGGTAAAAGAAAAGAAGGTACACCCTGTTTTTATTTGTCATCATTGTGGTATACATGGTCATATTCACCCTTATTGTTATAAGTTGCATGAGAGAGTGTCTCATAGAGATGGAAGAAATTCCAACATCTCGTGGGGTAGGAGACACTTCATTGGTAGTAATGAGGTTAAAGGTCATATTAGACCTTGTTATTTTGATCAGCTTGAGACCAAACATGGAGCGAGTTTGTATTTGCCTAGACCTAGAAATAGGAAGTTGGAAACCAAGTCGAGACGGGTTCTCATTGAAAGCAAAGGGAACCACAACGTCAAGACACCACCCAAGAACCGCAATGCTCACAACTTTGTTTATACTAAAGCAGTTTGGGTGAGAAAACTTGACTTGTGTTAATTTGTTTATTTGTTTTAGTTTTTGGGTTTCTTTGTGTTTTTTTTAATGAAAAAAAATGTGTGCATGTTCGTTTTTTTGTCTTGCTTTGGTTAAGAAAAAAAAAATGAAAAAAAAAAAAAACAAAACAAAACAAAAAGATTTTCTTAGTATGGTTTTGCAAGCTTAAAATTTTTGAGTGGTCCTTGGTGCATATTGGAATTGATAAGAATATACATTACATGTTAATATGTGTGTGCTTTCTGTGGTCATTACTCATTTTGGAGTGTGTGTTTTTTGATTAGTATGTCTCATTCTGTACACACTCTTGGATTAGCAAATATTGGAGTCTTCCGCCTTAGTGATTTTTTTCTCTATGGACTTATGGCATTGTATCTTTTGCTTTTCTAAAGGAATTAACCTATACTAGCATATCATGGGTGATGTTGAGTCTCTTAACCACCTTCCATCTTTTTGCATCTCCACGGCTTTCTCCTCTGTTCTTTGTAGTCCAGCCATGAGGAAAAGGCAACCTCAGAGTCACCAACCAGGCCATCCTTATTATATCCATGCTTCTCTGGTTCGGTTTCCATACTCTTGAGCGTGTCAGCCGCCAATGAGTGTGCAAAAGAAAGAAAAAATGTGCAAAAGAAAGAAACAAAAAAAAATGATGTGCAAAAGAAAGAAAAGGAAAAGATGTGAAAAAAAAAAAGAGGAAAAAAAAATAAAGGATTCATTGATTGAGGGGGAGCCTCCGCCTTTACTCACCACCCCTTGATTCCTAGTGGTTTGACTTTCCTTAGTTGTGCTTAGATTCTCTTGTCGGAGGTCCAGCTTTCATATCACTACTAGGATTTGAATCTAGTGTTTGTCGAACTCCAAGAGTCACACACACACTTTTATCATGGGATCTATGCTTTTCACATAATGCATCACTTTCTTTTATGAGGAATCTTTTAGAGGCTGTGCACATTGTGTTTTCTTATAATGGTGCTTCTTGGATAATCTTGTGTGTTTCAAGGTACAAATCAGAAATTCCTTGCTTGCTCCACCATATTATTTTTGTCGTTTTCTTCATGTTCACTGTTTTCAGTGCTTGTGGTTACTTTTAATAAGGGGGAGTTTGGTTTATAATTACAAGAGTTTGTTAGCATGAACACTTTGATTTGTTTGGTAAGGGAGATTGGCTATAGTTGTTTTGCATGTTGATATGCACTGTTTGCTTATTATTTCCTTCTTGCATGCTTCTGATATTTACATCATCATATCATTGCTTGTGTGGTTTATGATCTTGCTTTAGTTGATTGAGCTTCCATTGTCAATTCGTGACAAAAAGGGGGAGAAAGTTGTTGTTCATGTTTTCATGCACATGTGTCGTAGTGTGATTTCATCCATTCATGTGTCGGGTGCATGTGTCTTATTTTTCATGTTTTCATGCTACATGTTCTTAAAATCTCCAATTTCCTTTTATTCATTTTTTTCTCTCATACTTCAAGATAATCTAGTTCATATGTTTACTGATTTTTTATATACTCTTGTGGCACTAATAGTTGTTTTGGAGATTGTGGCACTAATAACTGTTTTGCAGATCATGACCTTGAGAAAGAAGTTTGCGTTTGTTGGCTGTAATGGGTTAGGGTTATTAGGATTTGATTTGTTAGGTGTGTTTTGTCACGGCATTGCCAAAGGGGGAGATTGTTAGGTTTTTATTATTGGCAACCCCGTTTGACAAAACTCCTTTCAGTTGTACTTGTTTTCGCATTTTTTATTTCAGTGAGACTATGAGTGTTTAGATGCGAATCTAACCTGAATTGTGCCTTACAGAGAAGTTTGTGATGTTAATGCTTTCAAGATTGCCACTTCGCTGATTATGACGAGGATCGAGCTGCCCGGTCAGCTCGCAGGGGTCCAGGGGGCAGCGCCCCTTGGCAGGTCCGGGGCAGCGCCACGGCGGGGTCGAGGGGCAGCGCCCCCGAAGCAAAATGCAAAATTGCATTCGAAGTTGCATGTCCGCCCTTGCTCGCTTGAGCGAAGGAGTCCTCACTCGAGCGAAGAACTGCGTCTGCATAAAAACCTGAAAGAGTTGATTTCTCGCTCGAGCGAAGGTTTCGTGGCTCGAGCGAAGACACTTATGGAAATCACGCGAGATAAGCTTCTCGCTCGAGCAAGAGAAGCTTCGCTCGAGCGAGCTTCGTAGTCCCAGATTTCTATAAGTATCTGTTTTAGTCCAAAACTAGGATTACTCCTCCAGATCTTCTTTTTGGATATTAAGGTTTATATCTGGGGATATTTTGCTGCTTTTCTTTGATGTTTTGATTGAGTATTCAACTCATGGTTTAAAGAGTATACATCAAAGGATTATTTGTTTGTTCTATACAAAAGAGAGAGTTGTTCTTCAGTGGATTCTGAAGAATTTGAGCCTGAAGCTTTGGTGGATTCTGGAGTGGTTCATCGTCAAGACAATTCCGAGGTGAAGACGGGGTTGGAAGAGGCACATAGGGGTTGGTTCAATTCAGGCGTGGATTCGCTAGGTAATTGAGAGTATACTTGTGTAATTCCTTTATATTTTCTTAGTGGATTGTTTTGTGGCTGTTGCCCGTGGTTTTTTATCACAATTGGAGGTGTCCAATTGTGGTTTTTCCACGTAAAATCGTTGTGTCGATTTGTCTTGATTGTTTGATTGGGATTGTTGCTTACTGCTTAAAATTGGTACATAATCACAAATCAACATCTAGGGGATTTCTAGATTTTTCAAAATGGAAGCCCACGGGATGCTCTACCTTTTTCTCAAAGGGAGTAGGGTAGAGAGACCCTTAGATCCTAGGGGATTTTTAGAGAGAAGTCGGTTTTTAGAGAGAGGAAGAGCCGATTTAGGATTTTTGAGTAAAAAGGTGTCAAAAAAATGAAGAAGAAAGTGCTGCTGCAAACTGATATACGCGAGGCTCGCTCGAGCGAATGAGTTGTTGCTCGGGCGACCAAACACAATAAGTGACCTCGCTCGAGCGCAAGAAGCGTTGCTCGAGCACAAAATACATACCTTCAAAGTTTTGTAGACGCACACCGTCGCTTGAGTACAAGAAGCCTCGCTCAGCGAAGAACATTACCCTCCCAGAATCTCTACAGGCTGCAAAAATATTGGGAACTCTTAAAGCTTGCTCGAGCGCAAGAAGCCTCGCTCGAGCAAAGAAGCAAATTTCTAGACAACAACAATTTGAATAACTAGCAACCAACCTGTCCCAAACATGCCCAAACACTCCCAAAACTTCAATTCAAAGACAAATGAGGGAAAACAAGACCTGAACAACAATATTGAACCACGAAACACGAGTCCGGAATATAACAAAGGTCAGGTCAACACCGGGATCGCTATAGAAATGTACAAGGAAGTAGGGTTGTTTGATCCAATTGCAAACTCCATTCAAGTTACAGAGTTTACGGTGAGTTTGTTGTGAATATTCAATTTCATTAATTAAAATAACAAAGTCTCAAATTTGCATCCAATTAA
This sequence comes from Camellia japonica, assembly GCA_030407325.1. Classification (NCBI taxonomy): domain Eukaryota; kingdom Viridiplantae; phylum Streptophyta; class Magnoliopsida; order Ericales; family Theaceae; genus Camellia; species Camellia japonica. The sequence continues at coordinate 16,739,006 of JAPPVO010000031.1, read as the reverse complement.
TGTTTCACGATCAATGCAATGGTTTTTTTATTTTATTTTTATTAATATTATTTATTGAATTGGCTTATATTAAATCCAGTATTTAGATGGTTTAAACTATGTTATTGTATTTGCACGAGATTGGAAGCTCTCAAGACTGCACCCTCACATTCCACCTAAGTTTGCACTGAATGATTATTGACAAATTTTTCCTTAATAAAACTATTATTGTCTGCATGTGCACTGCTTTGTACTTATTTATGTACAAAAAATAAAAGAACGCTAGTTTATTTTAGGATAAATTACACAAATGGTCCCTAAATATACCCTTGATTTCATTTTGGTCTCTAATATTTAATTTGATTCAATTGCATCCCTAAACTTCACATATTTAAACTTCACATATTAATCCAGTGTAGTCCCTTTCTTAATTGTTGTTTGAAAAACATACTAAAAATACTTATGTTAGTCTCATGTCAAGCATTTGAAGGGCATAAAATGAAATTTTGACACATCTATGTATACCAAATACTATCATTCAAAGAGCCAAACAGCCTATGTATTCGACTTTCAGTAATGAAATGAAAGTCTTGGATGCGTTTTATTTTGTAAATAATGTTCATTTCACGTGTCTCGTGATTTATTTAGGTGGAAAATGAGAAATTCCTCATAATGCTCTCCAAATGCCTTATGTGAAGCTGACATAAGCATTTTTCGTAATTTTTTCGACGATAGTTAGGATAGGGGACTACATTAAATCAATGTGTAAAGTTTAGGAATGTAATTGATACAAATTAAAAACTATAGACCAAAATGAAATCAATGATATACTTTAGGAACTATTTATGTAATTGACCCTTTATTTTTACTATCATGAAAATAAACTCGAACTGTATGGATAAATATGGATGTCCAACTGAAATTGATTGTTGTGTGGATGTAAAACCCAGGTTAGGTATTTTACATATTATTTTGCTTTGTTAATTTGTCTTGTCCAAACTTCAAATAAAAGATTCTTACACTCTCAAGTTCTTTGAAAACAATTCAAGCCGCATGCCAAAGTGGTGCAATGGCACGGACACCGGAAAGCTCCCTTACTGCCAAATTCGAGGGAAGTATTGAATGGAACTACCTGGATACAATACGATGGAACCATACCCGCATATGAATGAAAGGTGCCCATCTCTTCCCCCAAAATACTCTAGGCCCAGGGGTTGCTAAAAAGTCTTCTGATTTGTTTATCCTGTTTCCGAGTTTTTATACCATAGCTTTGTATAAAACTAGGTGGTTATATGATTAATTTTTTTGTATACAACTTTTCCGATGCAAAGATTTGAAAGATTCCAAAAGATTAGTTGACGTAAGTTTGATATTGTTTGTAAATTTGCTACCATAATATGCACAAAGAGTAATGGTAATTTCATTGTTACTGCACAGTTTTACTTTTGAAGATCCTAATTCAGAAATCTAGATGATTGAATAAGGTTTGATTTCGATGGAATTGCTATTCTTTTTCAAAGATCAATAAATTTTGGAAGACATCCTACAAAAACTGTCAAGTTAGATCTAATCTATGTAGCTATTTGATGAGCCATAAGGATTGATTTTCGTGGTTCCATAAACCTATTCCACAATTGATATTGAGGTACTTCTCCCTCCACTGGTCGTTCTATTGCATCATGTTGCTCAGTCGGTTAGGTAGAATAAACTCTTGTTATGTCAATCACGTAACGTCTACAAAGTGAAAAATGAGTTTTGCTAGGTAGCTCGAATGTAGTTGCCCCGAATGGCTCGAGTAGGCAAAAACGACGTCGTTTTTGTTTTTGGTTTTTTTTTTTTTTCTTTTCCTCTTCTTCTTCTTCCTTCCTCCTCTCTTTTCTGTTAAACATTTGAGAACCAATATCTAACCAACAGAGATGCTTCCAAAACCCACATCTTCTTTCATATATACAAACAAACATTCAACAAATGGGTCTCATGAATCACAGAAATGAGATGAGTAGCATAAAAATCCATGTTTAAATCAAGCATACAAACAAATCTCTTAATCACAACAACATATCTCAAATCAAAACAAAATCAAAACCAAACCCACATAATCAAAATCAAAACCAAGCTCTTCCCTCTCATGGCGTAACTCTCTCTCTCTCATGAACTCTTGCTTTGTAAATCTCAGGAGATTGGTGGAAGTTACATGATGGATTTTGGGGCTGTGGGTTTGGAGACCTTGGTGGGTCTAGACAATGGAGTCTCTTCTCAGGTTGTTCCAAACTCTGATACCACAAAGTACCATAGTAATGGATTTGGGTTTCTCAAAATCTGGTTTCTTCAATTTCTATCTTTCTTTTCTCTGATTTTTTTTTTTTTTTTTATTTCTTTCTTCAATTTCTATCTTTGTTTTGGAGAGTTGTTGATTTATACATGGATTCTGTTATGAAAAAATAGGTCTGGAGGAAGAAGAGGAGGCCGAAGGGTGGGTCTGCGAGAGAGATGGAGAGGAGATAAAAATTCGGGCCATTCAGGGCTCAAAAAATTCGAACTACAAAGCTTTACTCATGAAAAATCCACTAAAGAGTTCTAAACATAGGAAGCTTGTCTTCACGCCTACATCCTTAGTCAAGTCATCATTCCTCTGACTCTAACTACTACATATATTGCGTTTGAACTTTCAATCATATGGTCATGAATCAAAAATTTTAACTAATTGTAAATATTATTCTCATTCGTTTGAAGTAGTGTTTACAAACTTGTGGTTATTTTATTTTTTATTTTTTTTTGTCCCTATGTACAAAGAACATAAAATATGTTTATTTTTTTATTCTTTTTATTTTATTTTATTTTTGTAAAAACTACAATAAATAGCATATTTAGTCTACATGTTCTCAAGAACATAAAAAATCAAAGAGTAGTACTACTTTAATAAAAAAGTTATTATTTTTCAAACCTAATGATGTAGCATTTTATTAAAATATTGATAAATTATAAATACATCTCTTGACGTTTGCTTAAAATATATATTGCCCTCTGTGATTTTAAAAATTACATCTCACCTCTTTAAGTTTCTACTTACATAACAATAACTCATTTTATTAATAAATCATCAAGTTAATTAATTATTTTTAATGATGTCATAAATATATTTTAATTAACAATTCAAATAATTTTATTGTTATATAGGAGAACAATTAAAATTTTCATGTTTCTGTTAATTATGTTAAATAATTTTTTTTGATAATGAGTTATTTGTAATTTTCAAAATTACAGAATCTGTATTTTAAGTAAATCTTATGAAGTGTACTTGTAATTACTTAGAATATTTAAGTCAACTCTCTTTCTAATATTTTCTCTAATCATCAACCACTCATTTCTTTTACATTATACATCATGGGTTTAGAAAGTGAGTTTATAAAATAGATTTGTATATCATTTTTTAAAATGAAAACAAGTATAGTAAGTTACCAAAAGGGGGGAGTGGTGGAAGGTGATTGCCAAAGCGAAGACGAAAGGTGAGAGTGGTAGGAAAGAATGAAACTTGTTTTGAAAACAAGTATAATCACAATTTTCTTATTTCCATAAATTTTAAGAACCGTAACTAGATTTTTTTTAAAGTGAAAACAATTAGCAAACATGTTTTTTTATTCCGATTTCAGAAAAATCTAAAGCTAAAGAAAAATAAATAAAATAAAAATCTCACCATTCAAAAATTTGTGAAGTTAGCAAACATGTTTTGTAAAAGTGAAAACAATTAACAAATGTATTTTTCATTTCAATTTCAATTTCAAAAAATCTAACGCTAAAGAAAATTTAAAAATTTAAAAAAACTCACCAAATGAACCCTAAGATTTACAATCCCAATGAAAAAATTTGTGAAGTCACCAACTTTCTAGGATCAAAATTAGGAGATCAAATAACAGACTCCCGGACTACTAAAAAAACAAAAATGAAATAGAAAAAAGAAAAAAAAAATAGAGAAAAATTTGATCCCAATATAAATACAACAAATCAAGTACCAAGAGCACGTGAAAATAAATAAATACATAATAAACATTCTAAATGTGGTGGTGATTCAATATGATTAGAGCTTCCCTCACTACAGATAATTTCCATTCCAATAGTCAAGTTTTGTGTCCACAATCAAAACTTTTGGAATGTGTGCAATTTTCCAATTATTCTTACGCTCTAAGTCTCTGTTCAGACTCGAAATCAATCTATCAGACATATCAGCCAATTCAAGAATTTTAAGACTGGTTAGATGTTCAATGCCAGAGGGTAACTCCTCTACCAATTCACATTTCTCGATAATTATGCTTTCAAGACGAGGCATCGAGCCAACCTCCACGATTATCCATCTCAATTCATTGAATTTACCAATGTACAAATCCCCAAGCCTTTGAAATCCACCAGCCTTAAAACACAATCCTTCCCCTTCATATGTCTGAAGAAGTCCAAGACTAATCAGATTGGGCAAACCTTGAAGGGATTCTAGTGGATCAACATCCTTTAACTTACTCCATGCTAAATTTACTTTTACCAAACTGTGCAGTGATGGTATCCAATGCGGTAGCTTACGTAAACTTCCTTCTAGGCCAAGTGTCCGAAGAAGTTGGGGTGGAGAAGAAAGAGAATCTAGATCAATGATCTTATTTTCTTCCGCTGCACAAACAATCAATGAGCGAAGGTTACTCAGCTTCTCAAGGGACGAGCACAACACCCTCCCATCTTCACTTCTCAATTTGCAAATGTGTATTTTCCTCAGTTGAGTCAATTTCCCTACCTCTCTTAGTAAAATGCCACCATTACCATGGTTTGCTTCAATACAACAAAGTCTTTGTAAGGATGACAAACTTCCTATTTCCACCGGGGCTTTGAATCCGATATGGAGATGAAGATATATACAATTAACTGGTTCATATCGATACAACAAGATATGGCGAAGTTGTTGGAGCTTCAGGATATCATCAGGCAACTCAGTGACGTATGTTTCTTTAAGGTCCAATGTTTCCAGGTTTCGAAGCTTTCCAATCGACTGCGGAATTATTTTTACATTGGTTTCCCTCAAACTTAGATACTTGAGTTGAAGTAGTTCCGAAACTTCATTTGGGAATGTATCCAACAAGGCACCTCTCAAGTCCAACATGGTTAGCAGTCGTAGACCATCACTTGACGATGCGAGCATGGAAAACTTGGACAGTGTATTTGTTGTACTGAACATGAGCAAAGAACGAAGTCGAGTGAAACGCTTGCTTTGTTGTCCATCTTCCAAATGATTTTGGATTGATAAGCGCCGCACCTTTTCGGGCCACAATCTGCCTTGTTCATGGTTAGCTATTGTCACAATGTTTTGCTCTTCACATTTCAAAACAGTAATTTCACGCCAGAGGTCGTGGATGCGATACATTTTGTTCTTCTCTCTGCCACTTGAACTAAGCTTCTACTGATTAGCTCTTTGAGGTATCCCTCTGCAACTTCTTCTATAGTCATTCCTGCTTTCATTTCTACAAAGCCTTCTGCCACCCATAACCGAATCAGTCTCGAGTGTTGAATCAAGTAATCCTCTGGAAAAACACTCAGATACAGAAAGCAGAACTTTAGATAGTAAGGTAAATCAATGTAACTGAGTGACAATATTTTCTTCATGCTTAGGAGTTTGTCATTTCCTTCTAGTTCTGCACCAAGGCTGCGGTAGATCATATCCCACTCAACCACACTGCTCTTATCCTTTGTTGATAAAAGACCACTAATTGCCACAATTGCAAGCGGCAATCCCTCGCATCTATTCAAGATGGCTTTTGAAAGTCTTTCCAAGTGTGAAGGGCAAGAATTCTCCATAAATGTTTTCCTGCAAAACAATGTCCAGGACTCTTCGGGAGTCAAGGGCTGAAGATTATAGACATCCCCATGATATTCTGTACTAGCAAAAGAAGCTAAATCTGCATTTCTGGTTGTCAGCACTACTCGACTCCCACAATTGCCAATGGGAAACACATGTCTAAAAGATTGCCAGTCATGAATATACCATACATCATCGAAAACAAGCACATACCTCTTTTGTTGCAGGAAATCATTAATTATCCCTTTCAAGCTGTTGTATCCATGTTGTCCATCCCTTGTGGGGCTGGTTGCTTGATTTCTTCAAAAAGTTTTTTGATGATGTCTTTTAGGAGCACCTCAACCTTGAAGGATTCAGAAACGGTGATCCAAACATGGCTCTGGAAATGATTCTTCACAACTGCATCATCAAAGACCTTTTTAACCAGTGTCGTTTTGCCCAATCCGCCCATTCCTGATACGGAAAACACCTTGAGTCTGGGGTCTTCATGCACCAGCCACCTAATTAGTTGCGATTTGGGCTTGTCGATGCCCACAAGCTCAGATTCATCGAGTAGAAGGGCATCGCCACGATAATCATGGCATGCTGCGTTAAGACCAGTGGACCTGGAGCTTGAGCCTTGCTCTAACATACCATATCTTTTATGGTATCTCTGATGTCCCTTCGAAATATCGATGACTCTGGCCTTCATTCTTTGAACTTCAGAAGCAATTTGGTGACGAGCTTTTAAAGTCTTAATAAAGCCAGAAACCTTACGAAGAAAACCGCGAAATCCAGCGCCATGACGATGTCCGAGGCGAAGCATGTACAACTCGAGAACATCTCCAATGTCGTACGCAGCTTCTCGGACTTGCTTTACCCATACTTTGAGTTCAGGGTTGTTGTCTTCCATAGCATCGACAACTCTAAGGAAAGCTGTCATGCGCTCGAATTCATCTCTGATGTATTCGATCTTTTCTCGAACTCCAGTCAACAAATTGGCCTCTTGTTGGAGGAAGGGTGTGAAGTTGGCTAGTAGATGGAACACTGCACTCTCAGCCATTTTTTTCTAAAAAAAAATGTGTTTTGTTGCAGAGGAGTAGCCTTAGTTGGTTGGGTTCGAAGGGAGGAGGAAGATGAGAAAATCAGATATGTGAGTCCAACTCTGAACTGAGTTTGTGATTAAAGGTGAGTAGTGAGTTTGAAAGTCAAAAATGTTTTGTAACTCTGAGCTCTAAAGGTGGATCCTATTTTATTAATATGATATTTTATTTTTTATTTTTTGTTTTGTTTTTTCCTTCTTTATTATCGTTCGTTTTAGAGTTAAAAATTAAAACTCTTTATTATTATTGTTTGAAAAATTGGGGATTTGTAATGCTGAAATTCAATTGGGGGTTTCGGTGATCCAGGTGGGGGGCACTTGTTTTGACGTGTGAAATCTCATTTTTCTTTCTTACCGATGAACAAAAATGCTTGGTGTTAATGTATAATAATGTATATAGTATAATATATGTTAATGTAATCACTGTAGGACAGACAGAGTATAAGATGCTTTCAGCTGCTTGCTTTCGGCCTCTTTTCTATCTTATATGTTTTTCTATCATAATGATGTTTGATAGCAACTCCTATATAATGGAGCCTACAAGTTTTATTACATTTAAACGCAGAGCTTATTTGCTCTTTCAATTCCTCTCTGTCAATATATTTTACATGGTATCAAAGCACAGATATTTTTTCCTAGTCTCTCTGCATCACCTTTTCTGTTTAGCAGATTGTTGCATATCTCGTCCAAATTACATATTGGACACAACAGAAACCTTCGTCTCTTCACTCTGAATCCAACGCCACCAGATTCATCATCATCCGACGTCACACGCGCCCGCACGCGCCACATTTGTCGCCGGCGCGTCACTGCTTCCGCCTTCTACGTCCCACGTGCTCCACGCGTCCACCAGTCGATTGAGCCACCTCTCTCCGCGTCTCACGCGCTACACGCGTCCGCAAGCCGCTCACACCGTCCGCTCAAGCCGGCTCTCCCGCACGCGTCACACGCCTCGCGCCGCCTCCGTCTTCGGCTCGCGCCACCTGCACATGCCTGTGCCCCTCGGCTCCAGCCGGTCCAGCTCAAGCCGGCTCAGCACCTTGCCCAGGCCGGTTCACCCCTATTTTTGGACTTTTCTAGCCGGTTCAGCCCGATTCCCCACTAATTTCGACCTTCTGCATTCACTGGTGCCCTCGGATTTTTCGGATTCTACCTCAATAGTACTGCTTTTCTTTCATGGATCACCCGGACTCCTCTAACCACCCTATTTCCGTTGTTCTTGACGGGACTAACTATGTCTTATGGGCACAAGCTATGTCTGGATTCCTCAAAGGAAAGAAACTTTGGCGCATCATCACTGGGGATGTGTGCAAACCCATCCAAGCAACCACGGAATCCGCTGCCAAATATGTCGACCGTCTGGAGGATTGAGATAGTAAAAACTATCAGATCATCACTTGGCTTCGCAATACTTCTATTACATTTATCAGCCTTCAATTTGGGCAGTTCCAACTTGACTCTGCTTCCTCTCCAGCCAAGGCCATCTGGGATTTTTTACAAGAACGTTATCAGACTACTGGTCTTGCTCACCAATATCAGCTTCTGAGTCATCTTCACCGTATGCGCCAAGAAACAACTCAGACCATTAATGATTTCCTCTCCCAAATGTATTATGTTTGGGATCAGCTCGCTCTTTCTGAACCTCCATGGGATTGTACTAAGGATGCTGCCTTGTTTACTACTTACCGTGACCAACAGCGCTTGGTTCAGTTTCTCATGGCTCTCACTTCCCGTTTTGAGCCAGTGCGCGCATCTCTCCTTCATCGCACTCCTTTACCCACTCTTGAGCAAGCAATTTCTGAACTACTGTCAGAGGAAACCAGGTTTAGTACTCTCCATCCGCACCCTGTGGACTCTGTTCTTGCTACTCCCCAGATTCAGAGTTCTCCTTCACCACCTTCACCACAGAGGTCCACTGTCTGCAACTACTGTCAAAACCGCAATCTTCCGTCGACTCATCTTCTGGTTAATTGTCCAGTTCGTCTCTGTCGGTTTTGCAACAAGACTGGTCCTGGTCATCTCCAGCAAGATTGCTTCCGCAATCCCGCCCGTACCTCTCGCAATGGTCCTTCCCCCGGGAATTTTTCCCGCAGCAACTCTCACCGTTCTGGGACTCCGTTTAAACCCATGCCTGCTCAACGTACTGCTGCTGCTTGCCTCGAGGATTTACCTTCCTCTGTCCCTATAGATCCTCCACTCCAGTCTTCTCTCAAACCGATGTCGAAGCCATGTTTCAACATTTTGGCAGAATTTGGTACTCCTCCATCTACTGCTTTGTCTGTCACTGCAGGTAACACTTTCCTGGTACTTTGACTCCGCTTGTTGTAATCACATGACCTTTGACCCTACTATTTTTACTCCTCTTTCTTTTACTCCTCATGTTCCTTCTATCCATACTGCTGATGGGTCTCTTCTGTCTGTAAGTCATGTTGGTTCTGTTTCCACCTCTCACTTATCTTTATCCCATGTATATCTTATACCTGCTCTTACTTTAAATCTTATCTCCATTAGTCAATTATGTGAGCATGGTCTAACTGTTACCTTTTCACATACTGGTTGTTTGGTGCAGGACCCTCGAACGGGGCAAACTCTTGGGATAGGCCGTAAGCATGGACGTCTCTACGAACTCATCCATCTTCATGTTACGGATTCCTCTCAGATCACAGCTCCTACCACTGCTACCACTGCTCATCCTTTATCTCCTTTTCAGCTTTGGCACTATCGTTTAGGCCATCTTTCTGTTGGTCGTTTAAAATCTTTAATTTCTAGTGGTCATTTAGGTCCTGTAAGTTCTGATGCTTTAGATTGTGTGTCATGTCAACTTGCCAAACAACCTGCTTTGTCGTTTAATAAAAGTGACTCTGTTTCTCTTGCACCATTTGATCTCATCCATTCTGATATTTGGGGCCCCTCTCTACTCCCACTATGGGCGGCGCCCGCTATTTTGTTGTTTTTATAGATGATTTTTCCCGTTTTACATGGTTGTTTCTTATGCAAAATGGCTCTGAGCTCAAACAACTTTATTACAATTTTGCTGCAATGGTTAAAACATAATTTTCTAAAACTATTAAGCTTTTTCGTTCCGACAATGCCATGGAATATAAAGATTTTGACTTTCTTTCCTTCCTTCAGAGTTCATGGTACTCAACCTCATTGTTCCTGTCCCGGTACATCTCAACAAAATGGACGTGCTGAACGGAAACATCGGCATATTCTCGACACTACTCGCGCTCTCCTCTATCTTCCTCTTGTCCGGAACATTTTTGGGGAGAGGCAGCTCTCACTGCTGCTTACACTATCAATTGTATCCCTACACCTGTCATTCATAATCACACACTCCTATATGAGCGTCTGCATGGCACCCGTCCTCCTTATACCAACCTTAGGGTCTTTGGATCTGCCTGTTTTGTTCTTCTCAACCTCATGAACGTACCAAACTTGAACCCTGTTCCTGCCTTTGTTGCTTCTTGGGGTATGGTATTGAACATAAAGGGTATCGTTGTTGGGACCCTCTCCCAGCGACTTCGTATCTCTCGTCATGTGGTCTTTTGGGAACACAAAATGTTTTCCTCTCTTCTCTCTTCCGTTTATCCGTTCCCTCACCCTCTCTGTTTTTTACTAATCCTTCCACAGATCTGTTTTCTGATGAGCTTACTCTCACCGCCCCTGCCAGCCTCTCTCGAGTTTTCTGATACGCCTACTCCCCCGCCCCTGCCAGCTTCTCGAGATCGCCTTGCCTACTGGTCTGTCCCATGCTCCTGCTCGCTCTATGGTCCTGCTCTTGCTCCTCGGGCTCCTCCCCTCCTACTGAGTCTCTTCCTCTGGCTCTTCCTCCCTCTGCTTGACCACACTGGGTAACCCAACCTTCTACTCGTCTTCGTGACTTTATTGTTAGTTCTACTGCTTTTTCTACTTATGAACCGACCTCCTATCGTGAGGCTCGCTCTAATCCTCTTTGGTAGCATGCTATGACTGATGAATTGCAGGCTTTAGACAAAACTCATACTTGGGACATTGTTGATCTTTCTCCTGGAAAGACTGCCATTGGCTATAAATGGGTATACAAAATCAAGACTTATTCTGATGGATCTATTGAGCGCTACAAAGCCCGCCTTGTTGCCAAAGGCTTCAACCAAGAATATGGTATTGACTATGAGGAAACATTTGCTCCTGTTGCTCGTCTCACCTCTGTTCGTAGCTTGATTGCTGTTGCTACCACCCGACAATGGGATCTTTTTCAACTGGACGTGAAAAATGCTTTCCTTAATGGTGTTCTTCTCAAGGAGGTCTACATGCAACCTCCCCCTGGGTCTACTTATCCGCCTCATAAAGTTTGCAAACTTCAGCGTGCTTTATATGGTTTAAAACAAGCTCCGCGTGCTTGGTTTGCCAAGTTCAGCTCTACTATTCATGAATGTGGTTTCACCTCCAGCTCTTATGATACTGCTCTTTTTTTTTCGGAAAACAGCTCAAGGGACCACCCTACTTTTGCTTTATGTGGATGACATGATTATCACCGGTGATGATCTCGATGGTATTCTTCGCCTTAAACAGTTTCTTAGCCATCATTTCCAGATGAAAGACCTTGGTCCTCTCAGCTATTTCTTGGGTCTTGAAATCTTTCATGATTCTACGGGTTCTTTCCTTTCTCAGGCTAAGTATACCTCTGATCTTCTCACACGTGCTGGTCTTACGGATTGCAAGACTGCCTCCACTCCCCTGGAGCCTCAGAGTCGTCTTACACCTCTTGCTGGCACTCTTCTCTCTGATGCTACCCTATATCGTCAGCTGGTTGGCAGTCTTATCTATCTCACTATTACTCGTCATGATATTGCCTATGCCGTTCATATTGTCAGCCAGTTTATGTCGGCTCCTCGTACCCCTCATTATGTTGCATTGGTTCGTATTCTTCGGTATCTCAAAGGCACCTTATTTCATGGTCTTCATTATTCCGCCCGCTCATCTCTCCAGCTTCGTGCTTTTTTCGATGCTGATTGGGCTGGAGATCCTACTGACCGCCGCTCTACTACTGGGTTCTGTTTTTTTCTGGGTAATTCTGTTATTTCTTGGCGCAGCAAGAAACAATCTCTTACTGCTCGTTCCAGTACCGAGGCCGAATACCGTGCTCTTGCTGATACTACTCAGGAGCTTCTCTAGCTTCGTTGGCTTCTTGCTGACATGAGAGTTACCCCCTCTGGTGCTACTGACCTCTTTTGTGACAATCACAGTGCTCTTCAAATTGCTCACAATGATGTTTTTCATGATCGCACCAAGTACATTGAGATTGACTGTCATTTTATTCGTCAACACGTCACTCGTGGTACTGTTCATCTCCATCCGATCTCTTCTGTTGATCAACCTGCTGATATCTTCACCAAAGCTCATTCTCCTAGCCGCTTCGTTGACCTTGTCTCCAAACTCCAGTTGGTTGATGTTTGTCCTCCTTGAGTTTGAGGGGACTGTTAATGTATAATAATGTATATAGTATAATATATGTTAATGTAATCACTATAGGACAGACAGAGTATAGAATGCTTTCGGCTGCTTGCTTTCGGCCTCTTTTCTATTTTATATGTTTTTCTATCATAATGATGTTTGATAGCAACTCCTATATAACGGAGCCTATTCTTACAAGTTTTATTACATTCAAACACAGAGCTTATTTGCTCTTTCAATTCCTCTCTCTCAATATATTTTACACTTGGGATTTTTTTTTAGAATCCTCATAATTTTTTTTAAAATTTTAACCATTGATATTTATGTAAATTTATTTATATATGTATAAGATTCACGTTATTTATGATTGGGATCTAAAAGAAGTTATAAGAATCCAAGAAAAAGGGTTTGTTGGCTGTTGAATTTGTTTTTTGCGGTTCACATGGAGCCGTCTTGACCAAATAAAAAATAGAAAGAGACAAGAGTGGGGGTTGTTATAACTGCCCCACTTGATATCAATCAAATTCAAGTAATATCACATTTAAGGTGTGGTTTGGGAACAGTTTTTTTTAATAATTTTTGATTTTTTTATTAAAATATGATGTAAAAAATTAGTATATTTAGGATTATTTTTAATTTTTATAAAAAGATGTGTAAAAAGTAAAGACAAAATACAATCTTTGACTTTTTGGTATAAGTTATTGATTTTTTGATTTTTTTTAGTAATTTTTTGACTTTTTAACTAAAAAAGCCACTTGCAAACGAGGCCTTACTGGGAAATTCAGCCATTGTTTGGGGTGTGAATTAGTTTTTTGGTTTTATAATTTTTTAGTTATTTTAATTTAGGGTTAAAAAATTTTATTTGTGATAATTTTTGAATTTTTTTTTTTTTTGTAAGAAAAAAAATAAAATAATTATAATTTGAATATGACATTTTATTTTATTAACTTTTTAGCCTATTTTATTGACTACTTTAGTCTGAAAGGTTTATGCCAACATAGTTTCAATTGTATGCAATTTTTTTTGTTACAATTTGTATGTCTTGATTATGATTTATTATGTTGTTAGTTATAATATAGTATGATATTTATTATATTATTATTTTAATTATGATTGAAAAATTATTTAATTATACGTTTGATTATAATTATTTTTTAATTATGCCATCATTCGAAGAGAATAACTTAAATTATAACTACGCGGATTGAATGATGAGAAAAGCTGTACATAATTTTTTATTTTTTTATTATTTTTATTTTTGTTTTTATTTATTTATTTATTTATTTTTTTGTTTTGAACGAAAGCTGTACATAATTTAAAATCTTTTTCTTCCCCAGGAACGTGTTTCGTGACTCACATGACCCTTCTTGCTAAAGGAAAAGACAAAAGGGAATATGGGAACGAAAATTAACGGAAAATATTTTTTGACGTTGATATAATTGAAAATGAAAATTGACAGAAAGTATTTTTAGAGTATTGTTATTTATGTCCAAAAGTTAGATTTCTTTTTTAAATTTAGTGATATGCTAAGAAGATAATTGGTATGAATCAATCACTGAGTTTAGAAAGTAGACCTAAAAAGTGTACTTGTATATTATTTTTCATATTTTTAATGGTTAGCGAAAAATAAAGGTATTTGAACATAATATATTTTTTACTTTTAAAAAGGCAAAAAATTCTTTTCGATCTAATAAATCACATCTCACAAACAAATACTCTAATTAGATCCAAGTTTTTTTTATTGATCTGTTAAATTCTATTAGTGGAGAATTTCTTTCCGTGTGGTCATATTTTTTATTTTGGTAGTATTTTGATAGACAGTTATACCCTTTTATTAATATGACAGGTATAATATGATACTCTAATGTGACGGGTATTAATAGAGGCGGAGACATATAGGGCCCAAGGTGGTCACGTGCCCCACTTGGGTTTTGGATTTTTTTTTTTCCAAACATAAAGAAAATATTTTAAATAAAAAAATTTATAAAAATATTATTTAAAGTGAAATGTCAATGACATTTTTAAAAATTATCAATAATGATTGTTTTGATTGAAAGTAGAGATTATATAAGTTATATTATTATTTATAAAAATTTTAATACAATGGTGATGTCTATCATTATTGACATACAAACATAATTAATCTTAATGAAGATATGAAATTTATTAGATTGTTAGTTACATTTGACATGTAGAGTTTATCCTCCAGGTGTTTCTTTCTATTCATAACTAAAATGACCACTATATAAATTATAATCAAGCAACACATTTTCAATTACACAAAAAATAAAAAATAAAAAAATTACAATAGGTCATAACTAATATCAAAATGAGTCATAACTAACTATTACTTGATATATAGTCATAATTAAAATAACAACCACAAGAAATTATAACTAAATTATATCTAACATTATAATATGTCATAACTAAAGATTACGAAAATCATAATTGCGATAGATAATAGACACTTTATTTGCAGTATGTTTTATAGAATTTCTTTACTAAAATATATCATTTCTATCTCAACTTATCTTCTTTTAAGTTTAGTAATATCTCATTATTGTTTATTATGAGAAAAAAAAAAATATTTCAATATTGTCATTAATTTGTACCCCATTTTCATTGAATTCTTAGCTACGCCACTGAGTATTAATATGACACTCCAAAAACATTAAAAATTCCTTAGTGTACTTTTTTTAAATGTGACAACGTGACGGGTATGATATGACACTCCAAAACTTTTACTCTAAAAAAAAAAATAATTCTTATCATATTTTTTTCAAACATGACAATGTGATAAGTATGATGTGATACTTCAAAAAAATAAAAACTCCTAAGTATACTTTTCTCAAACGTGACAGGTATGATATAATACTCTAAAAAAATTAAAAATTCCTTAGTGTACTTTTTCCAAACGTGACATGTAACACTCCAACGTGACGAGTATGATGTGACACTCTAAAAAAATTAAAAATTCTTTAGTGTACTTTTCTTAAATATGATACTTTAACATGACGAGTATGATGTGACACTAAAAAACTCTTTAGTGTATTTTTTTTCAAACGTGACACTAATGTGGTGGGTAAATAAGTTATTACACATTCAAAAGCATTAAATGGATCATAAGAAAAAATATTAGACTATATGAATTACACGTCCAAAATATAAGACTTATTGGTCAATCTCCCTTTTATCAATTGCATAATATTACCATCACCACTATAACCTCCACCACCACCCTACCGCAGCACGGCCACCATTTCTATTGCCATCACCACTGCTACTATCTCACACTTCCATTCCACCTTTGTCCCCACCACCACCACCAAACATAAAAATAAAAAAATAAAAATAAATTCATTAGAAAATATTTTTTATCCAAATAAACGGAACATTATTTTAAAAAAAATTTAATAATTTTTAAAAAAAATAATTTTAATTCATGTTGTTGAGTTGGAGACTGTTGTACAATAAAATTTGAATTGATAAACAAAATCATAATTTTAAAATTTGAATAACTTAAATTATATAACCCAATACTCAAATTTTCTTTCTAGAGATAGACAGTGTGATATCGTACAATTAGGTGTAGAGAAAAATTAGAATTGCAAAAAAAAAAAAAGAAAAAAAAAATAGACTATAAATTGTTAATTTTGTCCTTCAGAGATTATCACAATCATTTTTCATCTAAAATTTTATTCCCCATTGTTGATTGTCTTTAATTAACATAAATTATAAAATTTAAGATCAGATATATTGGTAACACTTCAAAATATTTAATTTTATAATTATGTGTAATAAAATGTAATTTAATTTAAATTAAGACTTATTATGTTTTATCAAAATAAAATAAAATAAATGATAATGTAATGTTGTTTGGACCAAGCCTCTCCTCAATCAAACAATATATGCATACTAGTGTATGCCGGTGCCTAAAGGTACGATGTAAATACCGTTGGATCAAAATACAATTGTAATTTATATGTATGATGTTAAAATTTATGAAGTCTATAACATTTTTTGATAAAAATATTAAAAAATATAAAGAAATATTATTTTTGTTAAGGTTTAAAATGTAATTTATCTATTTTGTTATAAAAAAATAAAATAAATTAAAAATGTGGTCAAAATATAAATAGATGATCTGTTTGATTTGGATTTTCAAATGAATTTTATAATTAGAGTTTGGTTGTATATTTTGAAAATAATTTTTACAAATTTGAAATCCAAAACTTATTTAGTTTTAGAGTTTTAAAAAATAATTTTTAAAATTTTAAATTTGTATTTAATTATTTTTAGTAAACTTTCTAAATATTTTAATAAACATTTTCTACTTTTCAGATCTATTCAATCTAAATACACTTAAAAATTATAAAAATTTAGAGTAATGTTATAAAATTTATACTTAAAAATTTGAAAAATATTATTTACAAATTTAAAATAAAATTGTATAGTAAATAATACATTTTGTGCCCAAGAGAGTGAGATGGCAAACTACAAAACACACTTTGCACCCAAGAACCACACACGCATAAAATAAAGGCACGGCGTAAATACTATTGAAATCAAAATATAGTTATAATTTATATGTATCATGTTAAAATTTATAAAATTTGTAATACTTTTTGATAAACTATTAAAAAAATATAAAAGTATATTATTTTTGTTATGGATTAAAATATAATTTATTTAATTTATTATAAAAAAATATAATAAAATAAAATTGAGATCAAAATATAAATCGATTTTATGGTTTGATTTGGATATCCATGCACACATAGATTTATGTGTCCCCAAAAAAGTATATGTATATATAAAATTAATATATATATATATAAATATATTTTGTAAGATATGTGCTAAGTGGTTGGCTTGCGACAGAACCACATGGATTGCCCATCAATTGCTCAATTAACTCCTTTTATTATTATTATTATTTCTTTTCTTATTATTTCTGTCACACTCTCCCACTCCTCTCCCTAGTGTATACCGTGCAACATGGTGAAATTATTATAATATATACCCCTCACTCTCCCCCACCTCTCCCCCACACCTCTCTCTCTTATTTTTCTTTGAGGGCTGATTGAGGCCTCGACAAATGAGGCGCGAAATTGCCTCGAATGGCATTTTTTTTTTTTTTTTTCTTTTCTGATTTTTCTAGGCTAATACATTGCACAAAAATAATAATAATAATAATAATAACAAGCAAAGTATCAACCCAGCCAAAAAAAAAAAAAAAAAAAAATCAAATTCGAGCCAAATTTGAGCCAAAAAATTTGAGGCCTCAATCATTATTTTTTTCTTTCACATGGGTTGCACAGTGAAATTATTTTAAACTCTCCCCCAACACCTCTAGACAGATTTTAAACTCAAATTATTATAATATATACATTTTAAATAAAGTATATGTTTATATTCACATGGGTTGCCCATCAATTGCCCAATGTATATGTTTTTGTTTTAATTAAATAACATTTTAGGTACTCTTTTATTTTATTCTGTTACACTATTAATTTGTTATGATTTCAATTTTTGTTTTGTTGCAATGTCAAATCTCTGAGTACTGGGTTTGGATCGTGACAAAAATGATTTCAATTTATTAAAACAAAAAAAGTCTATTATTTAAAAATTAAAAAAAAAAATATTGAAACATAGAACACATACACAATTAAGCAGTGGAATAATAGGTTTATGTATAGGAAAAAAAGAAAAAGAAAAGTGGTGTCGCTGTGTCGGCCATAATGAATAAATAAATAAATAAAAGAAGATTGTAGTGCGCCACTCTTATTTACTATTATGTTGTAATTTTGTGTGTCTGGGATTGGTTTTTTTTTTTTTTTTTTAAGTTGTTTTTAAAAAATTTGTTTATTATCCCTCTTCAATCACTATTTTGCCGAACACAGAGAAAAACTGTAGGGGTATTTTGTTATTGCTAATCAAATTGTTCAAAAAGTTGAATCAATAAAGAAATTAACGGTAGAGTTTATAATTAGAAATTATTTTGTACAAATAAAAACTGTGGATAGTTGTCTTAAACCTTTCATTCTGGTAGTAAGAAATAATTTTATCAAAGTGGGCAACGGAAATGAAAAGACAATTTTATAAATCAATTTTGATGATGAAATTTTAAAAGGAAGAAAAATTATAATACTTCAAAATATTTAATTTTATAATTGTGTGTAATAAAATGTAATTTGATTTAAATTAAGAGTTATTGTGTTTTATCAAAACAAAAAAGAAAAACGATAATGTAATGTTGTTTGGACCAAGCCTCCCCTCAAACAATATATCTGTACTAGTTTAAGAAGGCCCATGTAAGGCACGGGCTATTATTATAGTATATTTAAGTTTTGTATTTTAATAATTTTTTAAAAATTAAAATATTATTGTATGAAATTGAATAGAATAAATCATTAGATATATAATAGAATTATACAGTATAGTATGTATCATTTTTCGATTTGTTATATAACCAATGATGTAGACTCCAATTTTATTACCACATTATTTTCGGTGAATTTATGAATTTTTAACATTTCTTCTGAATTTATAAAAAAAAAAGAAAAAAAGAAAGAAAGAAATTATGGTGTGTAACTTTTCTCAACAGATAAATATAAAACAAATACTTAGATAATTCTCCCATCTGAAAAAACTACTAAGATAATTCACTGAACTAATAAAAAAAGCAAATGAAAATACATTTATATACAAATAACTAATTTTATCAATACATTAATCATACTAGCATAACGAATGACCAATTTTATTAATAAGTAAATCATTAAGTAAATTAACAATTTGTAGTGATATGAAAAATATTCTTCAATTAACTATTTTGTTAATAAATAAATCATTAAGTCAAATAATAATTTTTAATGATATGAGAAATAATTCTCAATAAACAATTTTGATAATTTATTATTACGTAGGAGAATTGGTTTTTCCTTTTTTTTTTTTTTCTCCTCTGAGTATTGTGTTAAATGAAAATTTATAACAAACGGTAGTTGTAATTTCTAATATTATAAGACCAATACTTCTTTTAAACAAACTTTATAGGTGATTTGTTAAAAAATAAAATATTTATGTTTCATAATTGACCAAGAATGTTTGTGTAACTACGAAAAAACCTATTTCATGATTGACCAAGAATGTTCGCATAATTACAAAAAAAACATGTTGCATAATTGACCAAGAATGTTTGCGTAATTACGAAAAAACTTTCACTCAACATATGAACCACCATTAGTAAATTATTCAAAATGAAAAGACAAAATTGGAAATAAAAGACGAATCTCAGACAGCGGTTCTTATATATATAGATATTATATTTTATTTTATTACTAGTGTATACATGTGCCTAAAAGCATGGTGCAAATAATGTTTTGTTTGAATAATTTTCATTTATCATTCTCTCTTAAGTTAGGAATATTGAGAATCAAGTATACCTAAAATTCTATTTCCCCATGACACCAAAAAAAAAAAAAAATGAATAGATAGCATGCATTTGAGCAAGAGGATCCCCTTTATTATAGACACAACTTCAAAATAAGAGGAACAACAAAATGGTGTTCTCCCTTTGGTGTACCCCATGCCAATACAAAAATGGTGTTCTTGATCAAAATCTAAATAGCAAACACCTCCAAGCGTCTACCTCTCAAACCAAACCAAACCAAACCAAACCAAATCTATGGAAGTTTACACAACGTCAATCTGTCTCTAAATAATCTTTGACTTTATACAACGTCAATCATTTTCAAAGTTTGTCAAAGACAAAACCAAAAATAGTGTAAATTCTACCCTCAAACTCCCTAGCATTGCACCAATATAAATTTATTGACATACAATGCATGTGCTTACACTACTATACATAGTCAAAAGATGCTTTATGGGTAAAGAATCTTCTTTTAGCTATCAAAACAAATATTTAGAAAGTGTATTAGTATATTCACAAATTACTTTCACATATACACATGACAAAGTTTTAGATTTATACTTGAAAACGAAATGCATAGTTCCATACACTTGAAAATGACAAATCAAGATAAGTTTCTTCATCAGCAAAAGGACAAAAATCAATTGTGACAAAAATAACTATAAAACTAATGATGCCTAAGCTCTCCTACATTCCAAAACAATTACCAAATCATTTAATAGAAGTGTCTAGATGAAAATCGGAATATTTAAGACGAAGCTTTAAAGATAGAAGGTTTGGAATATATAAAGCTTAACAAATTGCTTAAAATTTGGAAGATTCTAAATGACTCAATTAAACTAATCTAGAGCAATGAAATTCTCAACAAGCAATCAGAGAATTCTAAAAAAATAAGAAGACTTTTACTAATGAGATTATTGAAAACTTGAATAGTATGATACTACAAATTCTAACCAATTAAGTCGTTAATTTCAAAATCAATTAACTAAAAAAATTCAAATCCTAATCATTAACACTAAGAAGCTATGCACTTGAACATGAATTTGAAATCTTAGTAAATAAAAACTCGAACTCAGCTTTTATAGTTGTAAAACAAATTAACTCATGAATTCTATAATTCTGTTAAGAGCCTATTCGTTGAAATTGCTTAAATGGTTGAATTTACAAAATCATTGCATTCATATAATTCATATAATACCCCCAATGTGACTAAACTAATTATGTAAATGAAAAAGTACTTTAAATAAGAGTAATTACACGAATGATTAATTTGAAAGTCATTAATTACATCAACTATGACAACTTTAAAATTGAAATTGTTGCATTAAAAAATAACTAAAGTAAAACGACTTTAAAGTGGTCGAATAGTCATTTTAGTAACAATATATGAAAAAGTCTAAAGGCACTCTCATATAAACAGTTTAAATGGTTGAATCTTTTCTCTATAAAAAAAATAAAAAATAAAAAATAAATCATATAACATAGAAGTTTACAGAGATTACCTTGATTGGAGAGTTCAAGGGTGCCATTGGTTTGTTTCCTTCTATTAGTGAACAACCCCGGACTCTTTCAAAAGCTTCTTCATCTCATCCAATTACTATAGATTCATATCTAGCCAACAGTGGTAGAGTATTTAGCATGAATAAGGAAGAAGATTAAAAAAGCAAAATTACTTTAAGAACATGACATATTTCAAAAAATTATTTAGGAACATATAGTCTAAATAGGAGTATTTAGGAATATGACATACCTTCATAGTTCATACCATGGAAAAAAGTAGAAAATTTAAAATTTACTTGGCAAAAGTGTCACCCTTCAAAAATATATAAAAACAACGACTAAATAGTACACATTAAAATCCATTTAAACTTCTACGATAACTGTGGAACATAAAATTGTATAAAATTCATGTGAGTTTACTACTTTGGATGCTATTTAGGATAAAGAAGAAAGAGAAATGTGCCTTCAAACATTGTCATATCTTTTCAAACAAATTGAACGAAGTATGCACAAATTGTTGCTCACTTGAGATTGCCACTCTTTTAACACTCATCAATCAAAGAAGTGCACGTTTAGTTTACACATCTCTAGCAATATTTTAACTCCCACAACAATAAATACAAAATCATTAGAGAGATAAGAAAAACTTGAGCTTAAAAAAATGTAGACCTGTAAAAAGGGAGCCGATATTACCATTCGCTTCTAATCTTCATCCACCTGTAAAATACATAAACAAGCCAATATGATAATTAAAAGAGATTACCCAATTCAAAACAAATACACGCATTGTCACACTAATAAAAGGTTTTTCATATACCACCCAATTCAAACTAAACACACATTGTTGCACAATAATAATAGGTTGCCCAATGCAAACACTACCAACAAACATAATGCATTGTTAACACAGATACAAATTAATGACTGATAAAAATATTAATTTACAAAAATCAATAAATATTTTCTTTGGGTTTTATTTTTTTCAACTCTTTCTTTTTGGAACTTCCCTTAATTGATCACATAAGGTTAGAGGGAAAATTTAAGAAAGAAGTGTTCTTAAGGTTATATCCTTTCTTTGGTATAGAAAGAAAAGATTTCATTACATTATGTTATTAAATTCAAAAGGCAAACTTTTCGCTTGGCAATTCAACAACAAATTCTAACTAATTTAATTCGCCCATCATTTACAAATCAATACAGCCCAAAAAACCCCCATTTATTTTGTCCAAAAACACAAAGCATAATTCTAAATCCTAAACCCATTTATTATATCAATTTAGTCCCATTGGTTGATTGTTTAGTTTAAATTGTTCAAAATTTGAATTATTTTTCATATGGGTTACAGTACTGTTCATGGATTTTGGTTGATTAATTGATTGGGTTCTCGAATTTGGATTTTTCCTTATGGGTTTTGGGGTTTTTATTCAAATTTAGATTTGATCATTGTATGAATTTTCTAATTTTGTATTTTTTTTTTTTTTTTTGTTGACATTGTTAATGGGTTTTAACTTTTCTTTTTGATTGAATTGGTCACTTTGAATATTTTAATTGAGAATGTTATAGGGTTTGAGTGGGTTCTTTGATGATTTTTTATTTTATTTTATTTTTGAACTTCCTTTACATCTTCATTCAAGGGAGAAGTTTCCCAAAATTTCAACAATTTTTTCTAATAAAAAAACACTAAAATTCTCAGATCCATCTCAAAAAGAACATATCAGAACCCATCACCAAACTCAAGCAAGAACCAAAAATACACAAAATCCAAAATCTTTAAAACCCAATAAAAATCCTCAAAACCCGTAAGAAAAAAATCTAAATTCGAGAATCCAATCGATGAATCAATCAAAACCCATGAACATTACTGTAACCCAAATCCAAATTCTAATTGCTGAAAAATAAAGCCTTTTTCGTCACCCTGTAAAGGAAAAAAATCAAGTGAAACTTCTAAGAGGAGAGAAACCCACAAAAATATCATGGATTACAAATTTGTAAGTTATAGTTTACCTCTAAACGATTGCAATGTCGTCGCAAGAGGAGAGAGGCGAAACAAGAAGGCGAGAGAAGAGAGTCGGTGATCGGTGGTCGGTGGTCGAGAGAAAAGAGCAAGAGGTGTCACGCCCCAATTTTAATTACTCGGAAACATTACAAAAGCTTGTAAATTTAGGTCCATTTTTTTTTTATACAATTACAAATATCTATTACACTTGAGTAATAGAATCACAATGATACATGTTCTCTCTCTCAATGAATATTACAATGACAATAATACATGCCAATCTCCTACTGTGCTACAAATAAATAAATACAAATACAAAATCCACTTCCTTCACATCTACCATAAAGTTATACAAAAAGACTCAAGAACCCCATAAATCTTCAATCAAGTAATCCAAACTTCCTTCCTGTAAAAAGATAAAACAACAACGGGGTGAGCACTAATGCTCAGTAGGAATCTCATAGTTCTCAATCAATAACTAACACACAGATAGAAATGATCATGCATGCAAGGTGATACCATATAGTAAGATGACATTTTGTAAGTTCAAAACATTATACAGAAAGTATCTTTTCTTAAAATTTCACCTGAACCATTAAGAAAACTCCCTGCCATAAATGTAGTCTCTCATCATTAGGAATCCATAGATTCTCTTTGAAAACACGTACACTTAAGGAAGAACATCATCTTAAATTTATCAACTCAATTCCAAATTATTCCTCATTTCGTTTCCATTTTAATATTCCACATTTCATTTCCATTCTAATATTACACATTTCATTTCCATTTCCAATTACCATACTCCATAACATCAAAATCCAAAGGATTAGAGTTCAACATGACACAAGAATCACAAACCTCTTTTTAATTCAATTTCCCAATTACTTACAAAACAATACTCATAATTTTCTCTTTTGTCACAAGCAATCCATTGAGTTCATCATCACTAGCCCCTAATCCAATTACCCACATGATGCCAATTTCAATCCTTAATCCATTTTCCTTCAGTTCATTTATTCTTCTCAATTCATGAGTCAATTTCATTATCTTTCAACAACCAAACTGAGGCTACAACTCAATGGTTTTCCAATCATACACAACACACATAAACACTTCAAACTGCCATTTATGAAAATTTCGTCTGCGGGATCGGCACCCATGTATAAATTTCGAGACTTTCACCCAGGACACTCCGACCAACTTAGTTATAATGGAGTCCATCCCCTTTCTCCTCCCAAACAGTGGAGTCCATCCCCTTTCTCCTCCCAAACAAACATACATATACATATACAATGTATTTAATCACATAATCACACATGGAGTACATCCCTTTCTCCTCCCAAACAATCATACATATACAATGTATTAAAACACACAGTCATATTCAATGACAACCATTTCTCAGACTTATCATATTATTTACTCTTTTCAACTAGCACAATACATGTGATCCAAAACATGATTTTCAGAATGAAACAAGTGCACTAAAAACATAGCTCAAGAATTTCCAAAACATACAGTTTAAATCCTCAAAATCCATTGCATGCTCCATGATATGCATGATTTATAAATAGTCCGGTTTGCCTAGTCAACATGCAGTTTCTACAACAATCATAGCTATCCTTCACCGATAGCCCAAAACAAATATATCTAAACCAATAAATAAATTCCTTTAATGATACGCTTTTCCAAAATCTCATGTGGGAGTGATAATGCATATCAAGCTCCACCATCATCATTAATAATCCTCCGATTTCACATTTATAATGACAATTTCAATTATTTATACAAAATGACAATTTGATCCAATTAGGGCAAAACTCCCTTCTTATATCAACCAAAACTCAATATAACCCAACAGAACTCAACTTAATTCAACACAATTCAACATAGTCTACACAATTCAACATAATCAACACACTACATAATCAATACAATTCCACATAATCACCATAATTCAACATATTTTAACTCGACACCACTAAATATAATTTGTAGACGTCCCCGAACGCCCCGGGAGGGAAATCCCGTTTCGTTCGTTTAGGCTCACTACAATTCAGGACTCAATGTCACGGTCCTGTATCTAATCTCACAGAGTGCAATGCAAGACCGATGAATCATCAAAGAGTCCAAATCCGACAAATCGTTTTGAAAAATAGATTTTTTGAAAGAAGTGCCAAACATGGACTGCTTTGCCAAATACAGAGTCGCCACCTAAATATTTTTTAATGGGGGAATTTAGGAAACCCTGACTCGGTGCCAAAGGCCACGTGTCCGTCATCACCAAAGTTGCCTCGGCTCGGGAACTTGGGTACGATTGGGGAAAGTCAGCTATGAGCACCCTCTCTCGCCCGATCCGAAGATCGGCCTCTACTAACCATGATATCTAGTTTTGAAAACATTATGCATTCTTATTCCGGTTATTAGCCTAGATTTACTACGTGATGCGCACAGCAAAACAAGTATAGACTAGATTGCCTAATTTGGAACAAAGTATTGCATATCCGTTTGTTTGGAAATGTTTTGAAATTTGCTACTCGTAAGTAGGCTAAAATACGGATTTCAATGAGTTGTCCCAACTCAAACAATCCAACCTTTCACCCACAGGCATTCAGGCAGTTTATCACATAAGCATATAGCCACATGGTAAGCATGCTGTCATGTTAACATTCACACTCATGTGAGATGCTAAAGCATAAAACACTTACCGAGTACTCCAAGCCAAAACAAAAGCTATGTTAGAAATCCGTGCATGATCCTAACTATACAGAAGTGCCTAATGCAACACATGCAAAAATGCAACTACAATAGACTCGGCTTTTCTAAGATGGCATATGCGATGCTACAACATACAAGTATTTAACTCGGAATTGAAATACAATGCAGTTAGCATGATGCGCCGAGCCTGGTGCATGCAAGACAGATGAATGAATGCACGCATGCATAGCATAAGGTATGCTAATTGAAATATGCCTTAAATCTAACCATTATAAGCAGTTAAATAAAAGGGAGAAAGAAAATGGGGTTGGAAGACATGCACACACGCACCCTTATTACAATTGTGCCCTCGCTCGGAGAGTCCGAAAGAATAATACAGGCCACCTAATTAACTAACTCACAAGCTAATTAATTATTACAAAACTAAATTAATAACTAGCTACAACTAATTATTACACAACTTAATTAATTAACAAATTAATTATTACAAATAACAAATGCTAACTAGCTAGTAAGCAATAAAAGAGAGTTGCTCCAGCTCTATTTGAAGAAGAGGAAGGCATGCATGCTCGCTTCGGTTCTTTGCCTCGAAACGCCTTCCGGTTGCTCTTTAGAGGCTCTGTTTGCAGGGTGTCTTTCAGTGCTTGTTGCTGAAACTTACCAAAACACTGCAGGGGAAGTCACCAGTGGCCTGCCGGCCATGGAGGGAGCACTACCGGCCAACAACAGGGCACTGCCGGCCAAGGGTGTGACACTGCCGGCCATTAGTGGTGCACTGCCGGCCACTGGTGTGCTGTGACACCAATCTACAACGAAGCACAAAATAGAGAAAAATGAGGGTTTTCCAAGGATATGTACGCACCATGGCACTCCAAATCACCTCAAAACATCAAGGGAGAGGCCAAGTCGGATCCACGACCATCAATCACGCATCCTGATGCATGATGGCCAAAGATCCAACTTGTGCAAATCAATGTGAAAATGAATGCACAAATAAAGCAAGTAAAGCCTAGAACTCTATCATGAATCATCAAGAGCTTCGGTGACCGAGAATTGAGACGCGTTCCATCACTTGAAGTATGAAACGCCCCTCGTTCCTCGTGCTCAGATTAATACTTAATCCAAACAATGCAACATATAAGCATGGCAAACATGCAATATGACTTAAGTGTGCAAACATGCAACTAACTCAAGCATGCAACAAGCATATAAGCATGATGTGAGGTGACAACCTTGGACAACATGACAAAATACAACATGAACATGCAAACATGCAAGGCATGTAAAGGTGGACAAGTATGCAACAACATACAAGCATGCGACAACATGGTAAGATGGGCTTACACCAAAGATGGACAGCTCTAAAATAGGTCCAAATCAGTAGCCATGTGATGGAAATGAGACAACCGAAATACATGCAGACATGCACGATGCAAGAGATCGATCCTAAGGCATCAAATGCCACACTACCAAAGCATGGAAAAGGATGCAATATGGCATACAAACACACAAATTCCAGCTCTGAAACATGATATGAAAAGGTCCCGAAACATGGAAATATGACATCCAATGCATGAAATGAGCCTCAAAACTCAAAACTAGGCACATGCATTGAACTACAAGCATACAAAGCAAGCATTACTTGATCATGAAGTCTAAAGACAGAGCCAAGGCAGTCCCAAAACATGCACATTTCTAATTTAAATCATGGCCAAAAGATGCTAACATGAGAGGCTAAAGCAACATGCAAGATTGGCTAGTAAGCATGAGTTGTATGACATGTATATGAAGCATATGAAATCTCACTAAACCAGCCAAAATCAGTGAACAAAACATGCCAAAATATGTCCAAATAATCATGGAAATGCGGCAAATGCATACAAAAATGAGGGGCTCCTTTGGAGGGCCATGCAAGGGGTTATTAAGCACATGCATGATGGACATTCAACAAGGCCAAAACAACTCTGGAAATAGCCTATAGGGGTCCTAAAACCCACTGAAAAGGGCCTGGAATAAGGCCTAGAAACATGCAAATAAGAGGTCCTTTGGAAGGCCAACAAGACCTCCAAACAAGACAAGGAGAGAGGGGTTCACCCCCCTCTGATTTGGGCTCTCAAAATAGTGTCTAAGCCATTGAAAATCTGCTGGATTTCAGTGGCTAAGAGGCCAAACCATGGCCAATGCAAGTGCTCTAATGCATAGCTCAAAACATGATGAATTAAAGCATGAAAGGGGGAAGATAACCCCAAACATAAAAAGTATCTTAAAAAAACATGTTTATAAGATCAAAAGGAAACTTTTTCTAGTTTATGACCAATCTCGAAAATGCTCACAAGTAGGACTAAGATATGATGCAAAAATAGGCCTACAAAGAGGGAAAAAGCATGCAAGGGTGTAGGAGGCCTCAAAAAGAAAAGTGTCCTTAACAATCTTCAAGAGAAGCTCAAAATATGACACTTTTTAGTTTATGACAAAGTCCAGAAGAGCTTGCAAGTATGGCTTATAGATGAAGCAAAAAAATACAAGTTTAAGGGAAATGAAGACTTACCCTTGAAGAGCAGCTTTCCAGCAGCTTTTGATCCAAGATTCTGAGCTTTCAACCTTTGCAAATGGCCTCCAAGGTGCTGAAAAGGATGGTGGAGGTGTTGTGCTAAGGGTTGTAGTGTAAAAGTTTAAGGAAATCCAATTTCTAAGCACAAAACTCAAGTAATATAGAGAGAAAGAGAGGTTTTGCTCTTCAAAACTCCAGAACCTCTGATACAAAGGAAGCCCTCTTGCTTATATAGAAGAAGGCAATGCAAAGCTTCTTCAAGAAGCTTTGCAAGAGTTCCATCCCTCCATACACGTGTATGGAGGGGAGATAACAAAAATCCAGCTGGCTCAAAAGATCTGGAGGAAAACCAGTTGTGTGAGGGGGGGTGCCGGCCATCATCAATGGTCGGCAGGGTATCACCAAGGGCCGGCAGGGTCAAGGCCATGGCCGGCAGTGCACCACAGAGTCCACTCTGACAGGACCTAGTCAAGGTCCAAAAATGAGGCAGAAAGAATACAGGGTCCGAGAAGCTCGAACCGGTGACGTTCCGCCGCGATAGTTGAGTGCTCGACAAGCAATCGAACTAGTTGTTGGGTGTACCTACAAGCACAACCAAGTCTTGAGGACGGTCAAAAATGGGGTGTCTACATAATTCAACATAATTCAAGGTGTACTCTTAAATTTTCATTTCATCATTTCATCCCAAGGCTCATGTTATCCATATCATTAACTAATCCTTTTTCCCAAATTTCATTTCATATCATAGCATGATTTACAATATCCATAAATAAGGTTCAATCACTAATTTTTAACATGATTTTCAAATATTTCCAAAATTCAATTAAACTTGTATACATACAATTCAATACCTCAATTTCATGATTCTACTTTCAATTTGGGCAAACTCATTACTTATCATCATGAATCAACTTAGGGTTTTCAAGAAAAATCAAGAATTTCAAGAAAAATTCAAACTTCTTCAATCTTTACTTTATATTCCAATTTTCCCATTGATTATACACCTAGGGTTCATAATCCATAATCTAAACCCAACAATAGAACCCCAACTCTTCAAACCGTAAATCCCCAATTTCCATGATATAATACTATATGCTCAAAATGTAGGTTTTGCATTTATATACTCAAAATACCACAAATCTATCTATTAATGTAAGCATTGAAGGAGAACTAGGACCTCTACCTCAAGATTGGAAGCTAAGGGTGAAGACCCATCTTCAAACTTCAATGAAATCCCCAAAATAATCAGTCAAAGTCTTGATCCTTGCTTGTTCTTCAACCTTGATGCAAGATCTATGGTGGATTGTCGGTAAGAATGGATGAAATCAAAGTTTTGGAGGCTAGGTTTTCGGACATGGAGGAGGGGAGAAGAAAAGAGGATGAAAAAGTGGAGTTTTTGGGCCAAAATGTCACTTTATAATGTCTGCTAGCGACTTGATCGCTCAAGCGAAGAAAATCTCGCTTGAGCGAGCATGCTTTCAGCACAAAAACTCGAAATTCAAACAGGTGTAACTCTCTCATTCGGACTCCGTTTTAGGTCATTATTGTGTCCAAATTGAAGCCCCAGAAACAAGCTTTCCAATGGTTCTAGCCTTACATTCAAATTCAAAGTATGGAAGGAGAAAAGGGCAAAGGAGTGAAGGCTGATAAAAAACTCAAACTCAAACTTGGGGCTTTT
Source organism: Camellia japonica (assembly GCA_030407325.1). Classification (NCBI taxonomy): domain Eukaryota; kingdom Viridiplantae; phylum Streptophyta; class Magnoliopsida; order Ericales; family Theaceae; genus Camellia; species Camellia japonica. The sequence goes on along the minus strand of JAPPVO010000031.1, from coordinate 16,708,802 downwards.
TATCTAATCTTACCTAAATACCTCGTTAAGGCTTCAATCAAGGTTCCAAACATCACCCAAGGGTCCTCAATTATAATATTTAAAGTTCATTTGCCAACTCATCAATATCAAGAGTCCGACAACCATACAAGTTTTAAGGTGACGGGCACCACTTTGCATCAATCCAATGTGAATTAAAATCCGAGTCATTACAAGAGGCGAGGAGAGGTGGTCAGTAGTCGGTGAGTGGTGGTGTCGTCGCGAGAGGAGAGGTAGAGAGAGAGAAGAGTGTATGAAAGAGGGAGGATTTGGGCAGAGATGAAAAAGGAGAGAGAAAGAGCATTTGGGCTGGAAAAAAATTGATCTCAGTCGTTTATTTTTGTTTGGGAAGATCTATACCATTAATATCAAACGTATCTCTGATACATTTTATACATTTTCAAAAACCTTCTTGCCTTATTATGGGGTGATTTAGGAAGTTGGTTAAAAGCTGGCCTTTCGGTTTTTTTTTTTTTTTTTTTGACTTTTTTGTCCTTTTGTGTGTAAAAAATGTGAGAGGTAATATGACCCAAAATGGGTTAAAAGCTAAAAATTAACTTTTAACTAGCTTCCCAAATTGCCCCTATATAAATAATCTATTATAATAATAATGATAATTAAATATTGGAAAGAAACGAAAAAGAGAGAAAAAGAAAGAAAGAAAAGGGAAAGGAAGAAAGAAGAAAAGAAAGACAAGAAGGAAAGGAAAGGAAAGGAGGCAACGTGGTGAGCCACGCAGTATGATGAATCTCCTATAAATAAGAGATGTTTTAGGAATGTAAAACAAACAAGCAAGGGAGAGGCATAAGAATGGAAAAGAAATTAGGGATTAATTTTGAGGTGAGTTTTATTATATGTTGAATTACTATAAATTGTTTATGTAAATTATGTTTTGTAACTCTTTTTAGGTTTTAAAGTATATTATTTGTTAAATGAATTCTATTTGTTTAAAAAGGAAACCCATGGATATAATTATTTTCTAAATGTGTTTTTGAACAATGATTTTGTAAGTACCACTGTGGAGGTCCCATGCCTTGGGATATTTAAATAACTATTGACCCTCCGATTAGTCACTTTAGTCATTTTCTGACCCTTTGATTGTCATGGATCTACTAACCTTCTGTTATTTTCTGTTGTCATTTCTGTGACCCTCTGATGAATGTCTCATGCCTAAGGGCTCAAATATTTGGCTTTCTGAAGGTCCTATGCCTGGGGACTCAAATATCTGGTCCTCTGAAGGTCCCATGTCTAGGGACTTAAATATCCATTGACCTTCTGTTATGTTTTGTACCGTGATTATGATTATTTTGCTTATATGATTTATGTTATGTAAAATAATTTCTGCAAATGATTTTCTATTTAGCCCAAATATTTATCCATGGTGACTTTTGTACCCTTATGCTCTTAGTATAATATTTTTCACTCTACTATGTGCTTGTAGTTGTTAGGTGACGTGTTAGGACCATCGTAGTAGGTAGGCACAAGGCACTTTTTAGTCTTAGTCCAACTCTAACAATATAATTAAATAGTTTTTTCAATGTATGTGTTTTTGTTTTAATTAAATAAAGTTTTGGGTATCCTTTTATTTTACTCCGTTACACTATTAATTTGTTATGACTTCAGTTTTTGTCTTGTTGTGACGCTGAACCTCCAAGTACCGGGTTTGGGTTGTGATAATGTTATTATTGAACAAAATTGACGGAATGCGCAAACTTAATTATGATGAATAACAATGAGTTAATTACCTAAAAGTTCTTTTTACAAATGTTATGGTAGCTCAGATCTTATCTAAGATATTTTGAACCAATAAGTCCTATTAAGTAAAACTAAGAATATTATTAGTTTTTTCCAATTTTTAAAATTAGACATTATCAATTTTGCATTGTAATGTTTTAGATAATTGTTTTACCAACTGATAAAAAAAAAACAGAGAATGACATTAAAGGTTTTTACCCTTCTACTTATTGGTTTGATTCAACTATCTAATAAAGTTGAGAACAATATCATTTTTTTTTTTTGCACATTAATGTTCCATCATCGTGCTTCTTTATAGACTCAAAATTTTCAGTTTTGCATTAAAAAAAAATAATTTAATTTTTTCAAAAAAAAAAAAAACATATTAGTTTTTTTTTTTTTTTTTGCACATAATTTTTTTTTAATTTTTTCAATTTCAAAGTTAATGGTTTAAAGTTTTTAAAATCCAAAATAAATGTCAAATTATAATGTTCTTTATAGATAATCATAAATGATGAACAATAATTGTTTGGAGGGCAATTTCGACTATTAAAATTTTAATAGGATTTGAAAGTCCAAAAAATCTTAGTTAAGACTTAAAGAAAATATAAATTCATAAATTAAAACGTGTGTATAAATATCATGACCTGAACTCGCCCTTGAAAGATTGAGGTCATAACCGGCTAGTAATCATAAGATTACCTACGGCCTCAAATAGAATCAGACACAAATTATAATAATAATAATAAAGGGGCCAAAACGGAAGCAGACTTAGAAAATTTTGTCTAATGAGCTATACTTACATGGCATGTCAAAACATTTCCATATATGTAATAATAACTCACTCCGAATCAAAATAAACATTTGTGTATCCAAAATCATACAAACATATGGCCAGCCAAATAGAGAGTTTATATACATAGTTGATTCCACGGATCCACCAAGATAGCAAAAGAGTGAAACAAAAGAACAAAAATGGTGTCTCATACATGAGACATCCGGGCTGACTCCATAAAACTCGAACTTCTCTTACAATCTTCACTGAGGCTGGGGTCGGACATCTATTTGCTCACCTACATACATATAAATAAGAGTGAACTAACGACCAGTGAATAATATCAAAGTAAAGGGGTTAGATGAATGAGATTCATATAAAGTCATATTAAGTACATCAAACCCATGAATTTCATATACAAACAGCCTCAAGCCATTTTATGATTTTATTGTATGTGTCAAACGGCCTCGAGCCCATTTTAGATCCTTATCAAACATTTCAGACGGCCTCAGGCCCATTACATAGCTTTGTCAAGTTCATCAGACGACCTTGGGCCCAAATTCATATCAAACGGCCTTGGGCCCAATTCATATCAAACGACCTCGGGCCCATTATTTCCCATACTCACATTTATGCGCATTTTCGTATTCATGATCATGATCACTTTTTATTCAAACGGCCTTTGGCCCATTCTATTCATATTCAAACGGCCTCTGCCCATTCTATTCATATTCAAACGGCCTCTGCCCATTACGACAAAGGGCCTTAGGCCCAATCCTGACATATCAAATGTATCGAATGGCCTCAGGCCCAATTCATACTCTTATCAGATGTATCAAACGGCCTTGGGCCCAAATCATGTTCTTCACAGAACTTTATACAAAAATTAGGCATATAGAATACTCATTCATAATTCAAATCAACAAATTCATGAAGATTATATAGAAGTGTAGCATTTGGAAAATAACATACTTAAAAATATATTTACTAAGATAGTGCTCACAGTGTTCTGTTGATGGATTTGCACTTGCGCTTGACCCTACACATTTCATAACACAATGGGTCACAAGCAATTCAATCTATTCTTAACTTGATTATTTCTCTTAGGCCTCTTTCTTATTCCTTTAGTTCATTTACAATGTTCAATGCATGCCTAAGAGTGCTTAGCAATGAAAGAGAGCGGAAAACAGAACATAAAACAACTTTTCAAAATTTCTGAAACACGGCTCTCCGCTCGAGCGCAACTTTGGTCACTTGAGCGGTCTACAAAACTCTGTAAAAGTACTGGTTACATGAATTTTACGCTCGAGCGAGACTATTTCCGCTCGAGCGGGGAGTCTTGCAAAACAGGGCTCGCTTAAGCACAAGATTTGCCACTCGAGCCACCGTGCAAATCTCTGCAAAACTTCTGGGAGCTAAATTTTTAAGCTCGAGCGAGACTTTCTTCGCTCAAGCTGACAGGTAGAATTCTGGAATTTCCAGAATTCTGTTTGAAGTTCAAAACACACTCCCAAAGGTCCAAAGCTTGCGAATTGGTACCAAAACATGGAAAAACATTGTCTAACATGAAAACATAGGTAATTTTGAAACCAATTTTTCAAAATTATGGTCCATGTTCCAAATCATTCCAAATTCTTCTTGTCAATTCCAAAGCTCATGCAATTAAGTCTCATATCTTCATGAATCATGTATGCATGTAAAATATTGACTCTAATTCCACCTCAAATGGTATAAATGATGCTCAAAGTCATGAAGCTCAATAAAATTATGCATGCATGTGTGATTTGGCACTCAATTCTTCACGTTTAACATGCCTCATGCTAGATTATACAATTTCATAGCAATTCTTTACATGCATGAATATATTGACTTCAATTTCATCATACACCATTCAAATCTTGTTCTTGATTACTAATTCTCTTTGAATTCATATAATTATAAGCTTAAACTCATGAATTAAGGGTTGGTTACTCACCTAGAAGCTCCAATCCTTCCAAATATAGCTAAATCTTGAATTGGTCCACCTAGTTCTTGAATTCCTTAGCAAATTCTTCAAGGATGAGCCCTCTCTCTCTCTCTCTCTAAATTTAGCTCACTCTCTCTATAGAGTGTGTTTTTTAGATTCTTCAGCTCATTCTATGAGCCTAAGTGTATTTTAGCTCACTTATATACTTTGTGATTAGTTTAAGTTAATCAAGATTAAATTAAAGTTAATGAACCTCAATTAATCTAATTATTTCGATACAAATCGATTTTTAATCAAATTTCATCATAGACTCTAAAAATCACGCCAATCACAATGATACAGACAATTCCAATTTCTGTCATCTTTACGGTCTACAATTTTCAAATTATAGTAGTAAGTTGGACAGATTTTCCTACGGTGAACAGATAGAAATTCAAAAACACATATAATCATTTAATTGGCACTCAAAATCATATTGGGCAATAGTCACAATCATAACTAAGATTAATTAACGTAACGCAAAACAAGGTTATCACAATCTTCCCCTTTTTAGGAAGCTTGGTCCTCCAAACTTATTTTATCTCCGTCCAGAAACAAATGTAAATAGCATAACCGCATCTCATCCTCCTTTTTCCCATGTAGCGTTCTTCCCATAGTGTTCCTTCCATTCTACCTTCACCATTGGGATGGACTTGTTCCTCAATTGCTTTACTTGCTAGTCAGTGATCTGTTCTGGCCATTCTTTGTATTCCAAGCGCTATCTGGTGGTAGTCAATCACATGAAATGGATCTCGAAGATAACCCCGCAACATCTATACGTGGAATACATTGTGCATTTGTTCGAATCTTGGTGGCAAGGCAACTCTATAAGCAATTGGACCAAGCCTTTCCAGAATTTGAAACGGCCCAATGTAACGGGGTGACAATATACCCTTCTTACCAAATCTCAACTGGCCCTTCATCAGAATCACACGAATAAATACATGATCACCAACCTCATACTCAAGAGGTCTCCTTCGAACATTCGCATAATTCTTTTGCCGACTCTGTGTTGTCTAGAGCCTTTGTTGGATGATTTTAATTTTCGCAAAAGTGTCTTGCACAATTTTGGGTCCAAGTAGAGCCCTATCCCCAACTTCTGTCCAACAAATTGGCGATCCACACTTTCTGCCATACAAAGCTTCATATGGTGCCTTACCGATGTTGGAGTGAAAACTGTTATTGTATGCAAATTCAACTAGTGGCAAATAATCCTCCCAACTCCCTTGAAAATCTAAAACACACATTCTGAGCATGTCTTCCAAAGTCTGTATGGTCAGTTCTAATTGCCCACATGTTTGTGGATGGAACACGGTATTGAATCTCAGTTCTGTTCCCATTGCTCTTTGCAAGCTTTTCTACAATCTAGACACAAATTTCAGATCTCTATCCGATACAATAAACACCGGAACTCCATGTAAACGAACAATCTCATCAACATATATAGTGGCTAATCTATAAGCAGTAGTCTTCACATGTAGAAAATGTGCAGATTTGGTTAGTCGATCAACTATAACCCAAATAGAATCCATACCTCTAGGAGTCCGACGTAGGCGAACAACAAAGTTCCTAGTTACATGCTCCTACTTCCATTCCGGAATAAGAAGAGGTTGAAGTAGACCGCCTGGTTTCTGATGTTCATCTTTAACTTGCGACATTAAAAGCACTTGAACACATACTCTGTGATCTCCTTCTTCATTTTGGGCCACCAATAGCTTTGCTTCAAGTCCTGATACATTTTGTTATTACCTGGATGCATAACAAACATCGACTTGTAAGCTTCATCTAGGATTCTCTTCTTTAGTTCAGGAATGTTTGGGACACATAATCGGTTTTGAAATCTCAACATTTCATTATCAATGCTGAATTCTGGTTTCAGATTTGCTTCAAACTCATCAATTATTTTCTTAAGGAATTCATCCTCTCTTTGCCTTTGCTTGACTTCATTAACTATTGCTGGCTCAGCTGAAATGGCAGCTATCAACCCCCGCTTGTTCATGTAACACAACTTCAATGTCGGTTTTCTCCAAATCTTGCAAGATTTCTCTATTCAGTGAGTAGACAAGCTAAGTTCCCTGTTGATTTTCTGCTTAATGCATTGACAACTATATTGGCTTTTTCTGGGTGATATTGAATCTGAAGGTCATAATCCTTTATCAACTCAAGCCATCTTCTCTACCGCATATTCAGCTCTTTTGGAGTAAAGAAGTACTTCAAACTTTTGTGATCCGTGTAAACTTCACATCTTGCCCCATACAAGTAATGCCGCCAAAATTTTAAAGCAAACACAACTGCGGCCAATTCCAAGTCGTGTGTTGGGTAATTCTTTTCATGTGGACACAATTGTCAGGAAACATAAGCAATCACCCGTCCTTCCTACATTATCACATAACCCAGATCCTGATAAGATGCATCACTATAAATTATAAAGTTTTCTGTACCTGTGGGCAAAGTCAACACCAATGCAGTAGTAAATCTCGTTTTCAATTCTTGGAAGGCAGATTCTCTTTCATCAGTCTATTCAAACGGTTGTCCTTTGCGTGTGAGTTAGGTAAGTGGTACGGCTATTTTTGAAAAATCTTTCACAAACCATCTGTAGTACTCGGCTAAACCCATGAAACTGCGGACTTCTATTATATTTGTTGGAGTAGGCCAGTTCACAACTGCCTCTATTTTCTATGGGTCTACTGAAATCCCCTCTTTGTTGATAACATGCCCTAAGAAAACAACCTCATCCTGCCAAAATTCACACTTCTTTAGTTTAGCAAATAATTTCTTTTCTCTAAGTGTTTGCAAGATAGTTCTTAAATGGTGTTCGTGTTCAAGTCTACTTTTTGAATATATCAAAATATCATGAATAAAAACCACAACAAAGTCATCAAGGTAAATCTTGAAAATTCGATTCATCAAATCCATAAATGCTGCAGGGGCATTAGTCACTCCAAATGGCATAACAAGAAATTCATAGTGACCATACCTTGTTCGGAACACAGTTTTCTCAACATCTTCTGCTTTTATCTTCAACTGGTGGTACCCGAATCTCAAATCAATTTTGGAAAATAGTTGTGATCCCTTTAACTGATCAAACAAGTCGTCAATACGGGGTGAAGGGTACTTATTCTTTATCATTACCTTGTTCAGTTCCCAGTAGTCAATACACAAGTGTAAAGTCCCATCTTTCTTTTTCACAAATAATACCGGCACACCCCATGGCGAACTACTTGGTCAGATAAACCCTTTGTCAAGTAAGTCTTGTAATTGTTCTTTCAATTCTTTCATTTTAGTAGGAGACATTCTGTAGGGAGTTTTTGAGATAGGCTGAGTGCCTGGTACAATATCAATAGTAAATTCTATTTCCTTGTCAACCAATTCTCTTGGTAATTCATCTAGGAATACATCCGAAAATTCTCTAACAATAGGGATACTGTTCAATTCAACATTTATAGATTGTTTGGACAATACACTACACAAGTAACCCTGGCACCCTTTCTTGATCAATTTACATGCTTTCATTGCAGATATCAAATAAGGTAGAGACACTACCCCATTACCCACAAACACAATTTCTTCCTACCCTGATGGTCTAAATACAACTTGTTTCGTTACACAATCGATGGTGGCACAATATTTAGATAAACAGTCTATACCCAGAATTACATCAAAATGTCTAAAGTCCAAGGGTAACAAATCTACGTACAAGGTAGCACTCCCAATACGTATATCACAAAATCGACACACAGATGTACACAACACAAATTCCCCGGATGGAGTAGATACACATAACAAATATGGCAATGATTCTAGAGGACTACTTAATCTAGATACAAATGCATAAGTTGCAAAGGAGTGTGTTGATCTGGAGTCAATTAACACAAAAGCATCCTAATTACATATAGAGATAGTACTTGAGACGATGGCCTTTGTGTTCCGTGTATCACCCGGAATGAGTTCAAAGACTCTCCCTTGCCTCATGGTATCTCTGGTCGTAGTAGGTCTCGTAGTATTTCTCGATTTTGGGACTGATTCAGTAGAGCTAGCAGCCATTTTTCCATTGGTTTGATTACAATCCTTTGCCATACGTCCTACTTTACCACACTTGAAGCAAGCCCCTGAAAGACTGTAGCAAACCCCGTGATGTCTTTTACCACATTGGCTGTACATTGGAGACGTATCTCTGGAAGAATTTGAAGTACTCGAGGATCCCGTATTCTGTTTCGTTGAAAGTCTTTTCTCTGAAAAGAAGCCCAGCCTTTTACTTTTCTAATCAGTTGATGGTTTACTTTGCCTAGCTATGTTAGCTTATGATATTATGGCCTGATCTAGTACATTAATGTAGGTTTCGAGCTTTAGTACATTTACCTTCTCCAAAATATCATCCCGAAGACCACCCTCAAATTTTCTTGTTTTCTTATAGTCGATATCGACCATGTGTAGTGCAAATCTGGCCAATTCAGTAAACTTGGTCTTGTACTCAACTACTGTCATGCTGTTTTGCTTAAGTTCCATGAACTCCGACATGTTTCTGTCATAGACACATTGTGGAAAATATTTGTCGTAGAAAATTTCCAAAAATCGTGCTCATCAAATATCTTTATGGTTCTCGTGCATCAACATCCACCACCTTCTCGATTTATCTTTTAGTGTAAAGGCGGCTAGCAATACTTTCTATGTTTCTAGACATGGAAACACCTCAAACAATTTCTCTATGCCAAGGACCTACGCTTTAGCCTTTAATGGATCCAACCCTCTATAAAACTGTGGCAGTTCATTTTCTTAAACTCTTTGGTGAGGGCTATTGTTCGGTCATCAATTTGCAAGTCTTGTACATGCAGTACCAGAGGTAGAGGGTGCGGCTATTGCCAATATTGCTGTTGTGTCAACGTCTCTGCCATTTCTTGTATTAATGTTTCCATCATATCCATTCTGGCAGTAGAGGACTCCTCTAATTCTTCAACTCTTGTTCTCACCATTATCTGATTAAACTTGCATTATTCTTTATACAAAAAGGCATATACAAAAGAGCATACATATTCAAATAAACCACAATGCATATAGCACACCGTCATTCGTTTCAAAACATTTAAGCATATTCTCAATGCCTTCAAATTCATACTTATCACATGAATGCATCCTAGATCTTTTTAGATGCTTACTACTCATTTGGACAAGTGTGTGAGTTATTAACTCGTGCTTTGATACCACTCTGTCATGACCCTAATCCGCTCCTGAAAGATTAAGGTAATAACTGGCCAATAATCATAAGATTACCTACGGCCTCAAATAGAATCAGACACATATTATAGTAATAATAAAGGGGCCAAAATGGAGGCAGACTTAGAAATTTTTGTCCAATAAGCTGTGCTTACATGGCATGTCAAAACATTTCCATATATGTAATAATAACTCACACCGAATCAAAATACACATTTGTACATCCAAAATCATACAAACATATGGTCAACCAAACAGAGACTTTATATACATAGTTGATCTCGTGGATCCACCAAGATAGCAAAAGAGTTAAACAAAATAACAAAAACGATATCTCATGCGTGAGACATCCGGACTGACTCCACAAAATTCGGAATTCTCTTATAATCTTCACTGAGGCTGGGGTTGGACATCTCTTTGCTCACCTACATACATATAATTAAGAGTGAGCTAACGCCCAGTGAATAATACCAAAGTAAAAGGGTTAGATGAATGAGATTCATATAAAGTCATATTAAGTACATTGAACCTGTGAATTTCATATACAAATAGCCTCAGGCCATTTTATGATTTTATTGTACGTGTCAATTGGCCTTGGGCCCATTTTAGATCCTTATCAAACATATCAGACAGCCTCAGGCCCATTACATAGCTTTGTCAAGTTCATCAGACGGCCTTACGCCCAAATTCATATCAAACAGCCTCGGGCCCAATTCATATCAAATGGCCTCGGGCCCATTATTTCCCATACTTACATTTATGTGCATTTTTGTATTCATGATCATGATCACTTTTTATTCAAACAACCTTTGACCCATTCTATTCATATTCTGGCCCATTACGACAAACGAACTTAGGCCCAATCCAGACATATCAAATGTATCGAACAGTCTCAAGCCCAATTCATATATATATGTATCAAATGGCGTTGGGCCCAAATCATGTTCTTCACAGAGCTTTATACAAAAATTAGGCATATAGAATACTCATTCATAATTCAAATCAACAAAGCCATGAAGCTTATATAGGAGTAGCATTTGGAAAATAACATACTTGAAAATATCTTTACTAAGATAGTACTCACAGTGTTCTGTTGATGGATTTGCCCTTGCGCTTGACCCTACACATTTCATAACACAATGGGTCACAAGCAATTCAATCTGTTCTTAACTTGATTATTTCTCTTAGGCCTCTTTCTTATTCCTTTAGTTCATTTACAATGTTCAATGCATGCCTAACAGTGCTTAGAAATGAAAGAGAACGGAAAACGGAACATAAAACAACTTTTCAAAATTTATGAAATAGGGCTCTCCGCTCGAGTACAACTTTGGTCGCTCGAGCGGTCTGCAAAACTCTGTAAAAGTACTGGTTGCATGAATTTTACGCTCGAGCAAGACTATTTCCGCTCAAGCGGAGAGTCTTGCAAAACAGGGTTCGCTCAAGCCACCATGCAAATCTCTGCAAAACTTCTAGGAGCTAAATTTTCATGCTCGAGCGAGACTTTCTTCGCCCAAGTGGACAGTTCAAATTCTTGAATTTCCAGAATTCTGTTTGAAGTTCAAAACACACTCCCAAAGGTCCAAAGCTTGCGAATTGGTACCAAAACATGGAAAAACATTGTCTAACATGAAAATATAGGTAATTTTGAAACCAATTGTCCAAAATTATGGTCCATGTTCCAAATCATTCCAAATTCTTCTTGTCAATTCCAAAGCTCATGCAATTAAATCTCATATCTTCATAAATCATGTATGCATGTAAAATATTGACTCTAATTCCACTTCAAATGGTATAAATGATGCTCAAAGTCATGAAGCTCAACAAAATTATGCATGCATGTGTGATTTGGCACTCAATTCTTCATGTTTAACATGCCTCATGCTAGATTATACAATTTCATGGCAATTCTTTACATGCATGAATATATTGACTTCAATTTCATCATACACCATTCAAATCTTGTTCTTGATTACCAATTCTCTTTGAATTCATATAATTATAAGCTTAAACTCATGAATTAAGGGTTGGTTACTCACCTAGAAACTCCAATCCTTCCAAATATAGCTAAATCTTGAACTAGTCCACCTAGTTCTTGAATTCCTTTGCAAATTCTTCAAGGATGAGCCCTCTCTCTCTCTCTAAATTTGGCTCACTCTCTCTCTCTCTAGAGTGTGTATTTCAGATTCTTCAGCTCATTCTATGAGCCTAAGTGTATTTTAGCTCACTTATATACTTGGTGATTAGTTTAAGTTAATCACGATTAAATTAAAGTTAATGAGCCTCAATTAATTAATCTAATTATTTCGATATGAATTGATTTTTAATCAAATTTCATCATAGGCTCTAAAAATCACACCAATCACAATGATACAGGCAATTTCAATTTTTGTCACCTCTACGGTCTACAATTTTCAAATTATAGTAGTAAGTTGGATAGAATTTCCTACGGTGAGCAGATAGAAATTCAAAAACACATATAATCATATAATTGGCACTCAAAATCATATTAAGCACATAGTCACAATCATAACTAAGATTAATTAACGTAACACAAAACAAGATTATCACAATAAATCTCTCAATAATAATTATGATAGTCATATTTATATACCATGTACTTTTTGCATGCATAATTGTGAAATGGTCTCCACTAGAATAATTGCTTTGTGGGTCTTGGTACCATAAGTCCAAGATGTGCCCACACGTTTTAGAGGACAAAAAAAGTGAGCTACCCAGTTGTTAGGAAAACTCCTATATTTTTTCTCCTTGTGTAATTAGAAAATGGGCAACAAACTACAAAATACAAGTAATAATATGGCTAAAATTAAAGGCACAAAAACACCAAATTTACATGGTTCGGCAAAAATGCCTATGTCCACGGGTCCAACTCCGAATAAACTTCCACTATAAAATAATGGGGTTACAATGGTTCATCTCTAGTCACAACTAGAGATATACAATCATCAAGATATTTATATCATCACCATAAAGGTGGGTTTCAACAAAATCAACAAAAGATAAAGTTTAGATCTCACCAAGGTGGATATCCCAAACTACCAATCCAAGAGAGCTTTGACAAGATCCACTCCAATCAAAATGTAGAGCTTGATTCCATGAACAACATGCTGAAAAGATCGAGCAAGAAATGACCATCCAATCTTGGTTTGAACTATGAAGGAAACCCTAACTTTTCTGCCCTTTTTCTCCTCTCTGTCTCTCGGCACTCTCTGTTTTTCTTTTCCTCACTGTGTTACTACTGTAAGTCCAAACCAAAAAAAAAAAAACTTGTTTTTTTTTCTTTTTCTTTTCTTTTCTTTTGTTAACAGATGTACTAAACTTCCCTTAGAAGCATTACAAAACTATTAGTAAAATAAATAAATAAACTTTGACTTGTGGGACCTATCCCCACTTAAGAGGGACATCACCCAACAAATCTCCCCCTCCCAACTTTAGTGGGGGGCACAACCAACCGTGCCTTACTTCTACAAAAATCATGCTTCTCCTTGGATAACGATTTAGTTATCATATTCGACCCATTTTCATCCGTGTGAACCTTCTCAAGTTGAAGCAATTTTTCTTCTAAGACATCACGTATCCAATGATACCTCACATCAATGTGCTTCGACCTTGAGTGGAATGTCGGATTCTTACTCAAGTGGATAGCACTTTGGTTGACACATAAGAGAACATACTTCTCTTGCTTTAACCCTAATTCTTGTAGAAGTCTTTTAATCCATAACATCTCCTTGCACCCCTTTGCCACTGCGATATATTCGGCCTCCCTGGTAGATAAAGCAACACATTTTTGCAACTTTGATTGCCAAGAAATAGCTCCCCCTAAAAAAGTCATCAAGTACCTTGATGTGGACTTCCTAAAATCAATGTCTCCAGCCATGTCTGCGTCTATGTAGCCTTCTAGTAGAGATTTTCCATCTCTAAAACATAAACACATCTTGGAAGTGCCTCTAAGATACCTGAGAATCCATTTCACTACAGCCCAATGATCTTTTCCAGGATTAGAAAGAAATTTACTCACAACGCCAACCGCATAAGCTATATCCAGCCTAGGGGTGTTCATGAACAACCGGAACCCGACCCACCCGCCCGGACCGAACCGAACCGAAGTAAAACGGACGGTTTCGAATATTCAACCGGTCGGTTGCGGTTTCGTTTGGTTGAATTTTGCGGTTTCACGGTTGGCAACGGTTGTACATAAATTATTTGGGTCGAAATCGACCCGACCGAAAAAAACACATAAAAGTAAAAAAAATTTCCTCAGCCGTGCCTCATCCTAAGACATAGTTGGAGTAAACTATTATATATTACTATCTCTTTATCTTGGGAGGAGTACATTTCTTTTTTTTTTTTTTCTCACAACCTTGGAAACAAAAATTATTTTTAAAAACTAATAAAATCTTTTCACATCTTTCTCTCTCTCTCTCTCTCAATCCTGACACTTCGCCTTGGAAATAAGGCTTCACCTGCAAACTTTGCCTTGGGAATAAGGCTTCACCTGTAAACTAAAAGATCCATTTCAAATATCTTTTCCTTTTATCTCTATCATTAATCTTTTAAGTTTCTATCTAAAAAGTTTAAACTTCACCGTTTTGAAATCTCTCTCTCTCTCTGTCAATCTCTCTCTCAATCTTTAAAGTTCCTGACTCAAAAATCCAAACAATTTCACACTTTCAAACCTTCATCATTTTTATAGTTCCGAAGAGGCCATGGCTATGGCAAAGGGAAACTCTTCATTGCTGCTACTATGCTACCAGACTTCACTATGATCTGCGATGCTATCTCTCACATCTCTCATCTCTTTAGGCTGTGCAAAGATTGCATTTTGAGTTCTAGATCTGAAAGTAACCATGGTGTTGAAGATTTGCAGAGTTTTTTTTTTTTTTTTTCCTTTTCAAAATTCTTATGGGTTCATCTTTTTTTTATTTGTAAGTATGACTTTTTGTTTGAAAGAATCCATTGATGAACAGCAGCTTCATGGTGTGTCCACGTGATTTATTCTTTTTTTTTTTTTTTCCCCACTCATCTCTTTCTTCTTCCTTCAGTGTAATCCCTCTCCCTTGGCTTCTTTTGTTATTTCTCCATCCGACCGAGACCGACCGGTAAACCGCTTGAAAGGAACGGACGGTTTCAACCATCACAGTGGTCGGAATCGGATGCTAAGTTGTCTAACCCGAAGTGTTCGGATCGGGTGGCGGATAAGCCGGAAAACCGATCCGACTTGACCCGTGAACACCCCTAATCCAGCCTAGTGCACACCATCGCATACATCAAACGACCAATAACGGATGCATAAGGAACTCTCTTCATTTCATCTTTTTCTTTCTCACTTGTTGGACACTGCTTCGAACTAAGTTTGACGTGATTTGCAAGTGGGGTACTCACTGATTTCGCCTTATCCATGTGAAATCTTTCAAGTACTTTCTCAATGTACCTCTCTTGTGATAGACAAATCTTGCAAATCTTCCTGTCACGGGTAATCTTCATGCCAAGTATTTGCTTCGCTGGACCCAAATCCTTCATAGCAAAGGACTTGTTAAGCTTTTTCTTTAATTTCTCAATTTTGCTCACATCTTGCCCAACTATCAACATGTCATCCACATAAAGCAACAAAATGATGAAGTCACCATCTAATAATCTCTTCACAAACACACAATGATCTGAAGTAGTCCTCTCGTAATCATGATCAACCATGAAGGAATCAAATTTCTTGTACCATTGCCATGGTGCTTGCTTCAAACCATACAAGTTCTTCTTTAGTTTGCAAACTGAGTTCTCCTTGCCTTTTACTTTGAACCCTCAAGTTGCTCCATGTAGATCTCTTCCTCTAAGTCACCATGAAGGAAAGTTGTCTTCACATCAAGCTGTTCAACCTCTAAGTTCACGCTTGTGGCCAAACCAAGAACAACTCGTATAGATGACATCTTCAATATGGGTGAGAAGATTTCTTCAAAATCAATTCCCTTTTTCTGGCTAAAACCCTTCGCAACCAATCTTGCGTTGTACCTAGGCTATGAGTTTTATTCATTTGTCTTCAATTTGTAGACCCATTTGTTCTTGAGTGTTCTCTTCCCCTTAGGCAATTTCACTAAGTCATAAGTGTGATTCTCATGTAAGGATTTCATCTCTTCTTGCATGGCTTTCAACCACTCCCCCTTATGCTTGTGAGTTGAAGCTTCTTGGTAGCACTCTGGTTCTCCTCCATCTGTAAGCATCACATACTCATTAGGAAAGTACCTTGTTGAAGTCTAACGCTCTCTAGTAGATTTCCTCAACTGTTGTTCTGTTGGTGGTTCAAGAGGTGTTTGTTCTTCTTGCTCTTCTAAATCCATAGCATTATCACCAACTATATCACCACCATCTTCTTGTACATCTCCCCCATCATCATTATGCACCGTGGGTAGAGGGATTGGATATAAGGTTATTGGATACTCATTTGTGGAAGCTGACTTCTCAACTCCTCTATCAAGGTCTTCAATGGTTTGATCTTCAAAAAAGATTACATCTTTGCTCCGCACTACCTTTTTGTCAACTGGATCCCACAATCTGTACCCAAACTCCATGGCCATATCCAAGAAAGATGCACTGCTTTGTCTTTCCATCAAGCTTAGATCTCTCATTTTTAAGAATGTGCACAAATGCTCTACACCCAAACACCTTGAAATGCCCATCTGTCTAAACTCTGTTTGGTATATCACCATTAAGTGGAGTTGAAGGAGAAAATTTGATTAAATCAACCGCAATCCTCATTGCCTCACCCCAAAAGGATTTAGGCAATTTTGCATGAAAAAACATACACCTAATTCTTTCCATAATTGTTCTATTCATTATCTTTGCCATACCATTTTGTTGAGGTGTTTTGGGAATAGTTCTTTCATGCTTGATGCCAATCTTCTTGCAGTAATCTTTAAATGGACCTCTGTATTCACCACCATTATTTGACTGGATACACTTCAAAGATCTCCCAGTTTCCCTTTCAACATTAGCTTGAAAAAGCTTAAATGCTTCCAACACACAATCTTTAGTTCTCAAAGCATAAGCCCAAACTTTTCTAGAATAATCATCAATGAAAGTGACAAAATAATGTGCACCACCAAGTGTACTAACTTTCATTGACCCACAAACATCAGAGTATACTAAATCTAGAATATGTGATTTTCTAGATGCAGGAAATCTATTGAAAGGAAATTTATATTGTTTTCCGGCTAAACAATGAGCACAAGTTTTGAGTTGTGTACTTTTCACCTCAGGAAGGAGATCTTTCTTGGCTAGAACTTGCATGCCTTTCTCACTCATATGACCAAGCCTCTTGTGCCATAGCTCTGTAGAGATTTCTTTCTCAACTGCATTGGCATCATCTTTACTTATCTTTGCTTGCATTATATAAAGAGTGGAACACTTCTTTCCTATTGCCACCACTAAGGAACCTTTGGTGAGCTTCCATTTTCCATCACCAAATTGATTTTCATAGCCTTCATCATCAAGCTTCCCAGTGGAAATCAAGTTAAGACGAATGTCTAGAACATATCTCACATTTTTAAGAACAAGCCTGCAACCAGTGTTGGTCTCCAAGAAAACATCTCCTATTCCCACAATCTTGGACACATCATCATTTCCCATCCTCATTGCCAAAGTCACCAAGTGTGTAGGATGTAAAGAAGTCCTTTTGTGAAGTAACATGAAAGGAAGCACTTGAATCAATCACCCAACTCACTACAACAAATTTGGGATTGAAAGACGAAATGAATTTGTCCCAAAATGTACCCATTTTGTCACCCAAACTAATTATGATGAAAAGTTTTCGTCACCCATTTTGTCGCCAAAACATCGTCGCTAAAAGGTCTTAGAGAGAAAAAAAATAAATTCGTCATTGAAAATGATAAATTAGTGACGATTTTTTTGTCTCCAATACACTTTGTTGGGAACATACTTGTAAGTAATTAACAACAAAATATTTTGTCATTAAGGGAAGAAATTAGAGACAAAAGTATTTTCTCATAAATATAAGAAGTAGAGATGAAATAATTTTGTCGCGTTTAATATAAATGAAGACGAAAATTTTTTTGTCAAAGAAGCTACCAATAGAGACAAAAACAAATTCATCATTAAAAATGATGAAATAATGTCAAAAAAAAAAAAATCGTCACACATTGAGGGTAATAGTGACAAAATGTGACAATATTTTTTGTCATGACAAATTCATTTAGTGACGAAATAAAGAATTCATGACAAAATTAGTCATCCACCTAAGCCAAATAAGGGACAAAAAAAACTTTCTTTAGGGATGAAAAATTTTGTCACTAATTTCATAATATTTTTTTCCACATTATATAGCTATTTTATCAAAGTCTGAATTTTAGTTCAACAAATATAACCCTGTTCATGTTGAAACCTGTTTAATATAACAATTCCATCACAACTTAACTTAACCTGCTATAAATCAACACATTTACGAATTAACAAAATGAAAATATCCATTCATCATTACAAATAATTTCATCCTAATACAATAACATAGTGCAATATCCACAAAATATCCAACAGTTATAACTAGTGCAATTCCACCAAACATCCAACAATAACTAGTGCAACTCCACAAAGTATGTGTATGCTTATCAAACAAAAACAAACATTCAAGCGAATTAGATCATTGTTGCACGTCAAAAATGCCACCCCAATCCAATTTGCAAAAAAATAAATTAAAAGCTTTAGTAACTAATCAATTATACAAAAGATTACAAACATTAGTAACTAATCAATTTACAATTAGATCAATTATACAATTTATCCCTCTAACATACTTTTTTCGAGATTATGGGAACAAAAAATTAATTTTAAGGCTAATTCACAAATGATGCATCCCATTAATGTGCCGTAAGTTCATACAACTTATATTGGTCCCTCTTAAGGTGTTTCTGTTGGTTCCTGTACAAATCTGTGGTTGTGTGATAATTTAGCCTTTCGACGGCCCTTTTTGAAGCTTTAAGTATGGAGAAAAAAGTATTTTTTAGACTAATTCACAATTTATACATCCCGTGCACCTATACAAATTGGGTGTCCTATGCATGTTTCCATTACTTCCTAATTCTTCAAACATATATTCTTTTTATAAAATTTGTTATATTAAAGTTAATATACTTTACCAAGAAGTATGTCCACTTGTGGATGAGTTCCCTTCACTTCCAAAGTGTCCAGTGAATCCTTCGCTCCTCAGAAAGTTGACGACATCTGCCATTATCTCCCTTTGCTTCTTCCTACCCTCTTCAAGATCTTCTATTTTATTGTTTTGCATTTGTATTTATTCCTTCTATGTCTCTATTTGCATCTCAAGGTGCTTCACATAATCATTTGTTTCAGAATATATGTTAGTGATCCTCCTAACAAAGGATGACGGTCTCATGCCAAGTCCCTTCACGTAGCCAGACCTTGGCTTTAGGACTTTGATTGACAGCTCTTCTACAGTCAAAGGAATTGATCCCGGCTGTGAGAGGTGATCAGCTTATGTCTGTATCATATTTTCCTATCAAATATTTAAAAATTAAATAATTATGAGAAAATTAAATAAGATTATAACAAATAGTATTCTAAAATTTTGTTAATAAAAATTGCAATACATACTCAGATAATTACCCTGAGCTTTAAACGAGATCCACTCATGTGTTTTCCCATTATAGTAAGTTTCCTTGTAAAACTCTACTAGATCAGGTTACATCTTATTTTCTCGTGCCTAATTTGATAGATCAAATATTCAATAAATAAAGCTAAGAATCTAATATAATTCTTAAAGTGTAAAGATATGTACCAGTTTTTCTACTCTAACAGGGATTGACCTAGAACCACACCTATGTTTTGTATTCATCTTTTCTCTGTTCGCGATGTTGGCTTTTGATTGTTCCTATAAAGAGGAATGATCAATATAACAATGAAATGTATCATTAGTAAGACAAATATGTTGGCTTTTGATTGTTCCTGTAAGGAAGAATGAACCAATATAACAATGAAATGTATCATTAGTAAGACAAATTTAATGCTTGATAATAAAGTGACATATAAAAATATTAGGGTAAGTTACATGGAAACTAATATAAGTTTAAACTGCAAAGTATTCAAGAAAGCAACAATACCACAACCACAATACACAAAATTATGTCGAACACTTTGATAAGACAGATTTGACACATAATTGGTAATAAGAAATTTACACAATCAAATGAGATTTGAAAACTGATGCATGCCAATTATCACATAATATGCTGCTCCAAACTCAATAATCTACATGCTAGGCTACCAGTTATGTTCCTAGAAGGAATTACATTGTTCCTCTCTATCCTTTTCCTATATATCATTTCAACTTAAAAGATATTTCAAATTCTTCACTAATATCATTCAATTCTTTGAAAAATAGATTAGAGGACTTGTTGAGATTTCATCATAAGATGATTTTTCTGGGTGAAAAAAGAAAAAAGAGAAATTTACACCGTTCACAAATAGAGGGCATATAAGCATGGGCAAGATAGATTGTGAAAAAATCCATTTACATTTCACAAGATATTGAACAATTACTGATACCAAACTCATAACCTTTTCTTTCTTCCACAACTATATCAAATCTCTATCTCAATACCCTGTATTAGTTACTCAGCTAGTTGTTTACCATTATCATGAAACTTCAGACCAAACCCAAGAACAAACAAGAAATAGCAAAGGCTCATGCCAAGCCAAATACTCTATAGTAGTTGTACACGATTGACTATCCTAACTCAAAGCATGCACTTTATGGTTCAAAGAAAAAGTTTTCTAGATAAATACAATCATAGAAACTGAAATCTTAGTTCTTTATTTTAAGATGTGAAAGGTGCACATTAAGGAACCATAGGATCGACATCCTTCGGTGGGTGGTTTTTTGCATACTCCTCTCCCTTAGCCTCCTTCAGCTCCATGAATTGTTTGTGCAGCCTATAGGTATGGTTACTCAATCTCCGACCAAATTTTGTGTTCATTGCCTTTTCTATATCAACAGGGTCTCCTTGTAAATCAAGTTGATCCTGCAAAAAATAGATAAGTCATAGATAATTCCTAAAAGAAAATTATGATAAATAATTAAGATTTCTAACCTATTATAAAGATGAGTAAAATGTCCTATAACAGAGTAGACATAGTGCACTTACATTCAAGCCCTGAAACGCCGCCTCCTTAACGGAGGCATCAACATACTTCCACCTACGAACACTTGGATTTGGTAAACGTGTTCGCACTTCTACACCAATCTTTGAGGCTAGTTTTGAGGCATAGTCCCCTACTGGTGCACAGAATTCTGGAGGGATAGGTACGTTAAGCTTTCCATCTCTATCAACAAGGCCTTGAACCTCTTTGCCTCGAGTCGGGCCACGAACATGCTTAGTAGCTGATATTGTGAAACCATAATATTGAAATAATATGTGAATAAATTTAATTAAGATCTCAAATCAATGTAAATAAATAGTGTGTCTTACCAATAGTATTACTAGTAGTCACATCAAGTTGAGGCTCTCCATTGAGATGTAGTAAGGGATGGCTACCCACCTCAGGACGTGAAGAGGTATCCCCCTCTTCTGATGTGTGGGTCAATGCCTCAAGATGAGATTATGAACGGGCTCTCGATGGTATCTCAACAGCTGAATAACATAATAAAATATGAATATATGTACAAAGATATACATGTATATGTGTGTATGAATTGAAAGTAACAAGAAAGAATATATTTCACAATGCATAAATGTATATTACCTCATGCTCAAACTATAACGACCCCGGTCTTTTCCCTTTTGATTATTGTATCCGGACTTAGGTTCCGTAGAGTCTATCTTTGTGTAATGGTTGTTGTCGTCTTATATTTTCTTATTTGGAGTTATGGGATGTATTGGGCGGGTTTGGAACAGGTTGGTTGAGCTTAGGAACCAAAACTAGTTGCCCAGATTTTGGCTTGTCCGCTCGAGCGGGGGTTTTGGCGCTCGAGCGGGAAAAACACCCATCCAGTATTTCTTGTGCAGGGTTGGACGCTCGAGCGGGAGTTGGGCGCTCGAGCGGGAGTGTGTGAGTGACGCTCGAGCGGGGATTGGACGCTCGAGCGGGGACCTGGTTTGTCGAGATGCTGGGAGTGTGCATCCGCCGCTCGAGCGTGGGATTGTCCGCTCGAGCGGGAGTCTGTGAGTGTCGCTCGAGCGGGGTTTTGTCCGCTCGAGCGGAATGCTGAGTATAAAATCGTGATTTCGTGTTTTAAAACAGTTTTTCAGCCCCTTTCAGTTTATAAAACCCTAGTTACGAGTTTTCTCTCTAACTCATCTTTTCTCCTAGGTTTGATCTAGTTAGGGTGTTTCTACCTAGTTCTTTTACAAATAAGATAGAGGAGAGTGAGGGCTTCCATTTAATCTGAGCAGTTGTCAGTTTGGAGCACTTTGGAGTTTCGAGCATCTTCTTCATCATCATCTTTTTGGTTATTTCTTCGAGGTAGGGATTTCCTACTCCATTTATATGTTTTAATCCTAAGTGTTGGTATTTTGGTATGTGGGGGTAGTTTGGTAATTTTGGAAGAAACCTTAGGGTTTTGGTTTAGATTAATTTGTATAATTAATTTAAAGGAATAATGTGGAATTTGGTTTAATTCATGGAATTGGGAAATTTAATGAATTGATGATATATATTTGGGGTAGTTTAATATTTACCTTTGGGAATGTTGAAATTTACATTCATTGATGTATTTATTTCTTGTTTAGAAATAACTGTTTTGGGCTATCGGTGGAGGATAGCCATTGATTGTTGTAGACCTTGCATGCGGCTTAGGTATAACTGGAATTGAGTCAATTGTTTGACTGTTGAGTTAATACAGAACATTTGTGTATTAATTATGTGTTGTATATGGCAATTGGTGTTTATTGCATATGCATTTGTTTTGGAGGAGATAGGGGATGAACTCCACGGTTTAGGGGAAGATAGGGGATGGACCTCTAAACCGGATTTATTGGGAGGAGATAGGGGATGGACTCCAGTAGCATCACTCTTATGTGTGCTTATTGATTAATAGATATATTTCTATTTATTGTTGATATGATACATCACTAAAATGTGTATCAGTTGGGAAGTATGGAAGTGAATTGGTTATGATTGATACAATACCAACTGTGTATTTGTTATGGTTAGGTCTAACTTAAATTGTTATTCCTGTTGAATTGGAAGTATTGTTAATAAAAGATGAAACCCTGTTGAGTTATTTGGCCAGGTTCTGAGCCATAAGTGGAAAGTAAAATGTGCCATAGACATGTGTCATAGGCAATGTAGACATTTGTCATGAAAATTGTAACTTGATTGTAAGTGTTAACCATGTATCAGATGCTAATGCTTTAGTTAATTCTTATGCTTGGTTTAGTATTTCTCTACTGGGCTGTGGCTCACCCTATATGGGAACTTTATTTTTCAGGTTCAGGTGGTTCACTCCCTCCAAGGACTTAGCTTGTGAGGATTGAATTTGAAGACTTGTTTATTTCTATTTTTTATTTGAACAATGTAATCTTTCAAGCCTAGGGCTTTATCTGTTTTTGAGTTAGAACTCAGTGAATTGTGTCCAAGTGTTGGCTTGGCAAGATGTAAGCCCGTAGGGCATTTATTCTGATGTTTTATTTCATAATACTCTGATGATGGATTTATATTATTGTTTTAATATAATAATGCATGTTTATATTATTTATTATGGGTTTATTTTGAGGGCGTTACAACTTGGTATCAGAGCGTACCGGGTTTGAATACTTTGGGTACGTGGGAAGTGATTAGTATCACAATGGGTTCGTCTCGTTTGATAGAGACTTAGTGTAATGATTGCATGCTTATATGATAACATGTTTATGTGATTATGTGGGTATGGAATGTAGTTTCTAGATATTGATTGGATCCTTGAGTTTCTAGTAGTCTTGTTGGAAAGGCACTTGATCAATGCTGCTTCCAACCGGAACTATAGTAACCCTTTGGGACTATCATTATCCAGGAATGAAATTCGTAGGTGCTTATGTGATTATGTGCTTACGTGGTGATTTATTGTTGTCCAATGCATTAGGACGTGAGTGTTTAGCTTCGGCACATTTATTAATGTGCTAACGTCTTTGTTTCCTTTAATAGGATGTCAGGACGAGGACGAGGTCGCGGTAGGCGGGTAGGCAGGCTAGGCAGGAAGTGCCTATACCGGAGGAGATTCCGGCAGTTCAGGAGGGTGTTGGCCAGGCCAATGTGGCCGAGCCAGTAGGACAGCCGTTTATGGGCGCTTTGGCCCAAGAGATAGCAGGGGCATTTCAGGCGTCAGTTGACATTCTGAGGGCTGCGAATCCAGCCCAGGTAGTTCCAGCCCCGGTAGTTGCTGCAGATGCAGGGCCTTCTTTTCTGAAGAGGGAGTTCTTCCGGTCTCAACCGGACGTGTTTGTAGGTGATCCTAGCGAGCCGCTTAAGGCAGACGAATGGCTCGAACAGACAACGAAAACGTTTGAGATGCTTGGCATCGAAGACGAGGGGTTGAAGGTGACCTTGGCATCTTTCCAGCTGAAAGGGGATGCGGGTCAGTGGTGGAAATTCATTAAGGCTCGTGTTGGAGGTACTGGAGGCTTTGTGATGCTTTTCAGGAGAAGTACCTGTCTCCAGCTGTTCAGGAGACGTTGAGAGATCAGTTCTGCCAGCTGAAGCAGAATAGTTCATCAGTGGCTGAGTTTGAGGCCTTATTTACTAGTTTGTCCAGGTTCGCACCTGAGTTAGTGGCGTCCGAGGAACGTCGGTGTATAGAGTTCGAGAAGAAGTTGAGGCGCGGCCTCAAATTGAGAGTTGTGCCGACTATGATTAGGGATTTTGGGCGTTTGGTTGATGCAGCAGCCCATACTGAGATCGCGATGCGGGAGGAGGAAGAAGGGCAGAAAGGCTCCAAGAGGAGTCAGGATGGCCAGAGTGATGGCAGGAGGCAGAGAGGTTTCACTCCTCAGCAGCCTCAGAGTAGTTTTTCTAGATCCACTTTTCCAGTGCCGAGTGCTAGTTCTGGGAAAGGCAGTCAGGGAGACATTACTGTTTCAAGTGTGGCCAGCTGGGCACAAGTCTCCAGTTTGTCCTCAGAGGGGAGGAGTTCAGAGAGCAGCATCTTCTTCGGCTCGATCTCAGAGCCAGAGTCAGAGTAGAGGCCAGCCGCTCTCTTTTCAGTGTGGTCAGCCGGGCACATGAAGAGGTTTGCCCACAGTTGGGTGGCACATCTGGTGCATCTGGTTCGAGGCAGACTCAGAGTCAGCTGCCTGCTCAGTCAGTTCAGGCCTCGAGGGCCAATCAGGGGGCTTCTTCGTCCCAGTCTGTGCAGCAGTCTAGGGGTGAGCAGGTTGATCAGAGGTCGTCTGGGCGCGTGTATGCTGTTACAGCGCAGGATCTAGTACCGGCTCCATCGTTGTGAGAGGTACCTTCTTGTTTTGCAATTCAGTTGCTAGTGTCTTGATCGATACGGGTGCATCTCATTCTTTTGTGTCTGCTGCATTTGCATCCATTTTGGAGTTGGAGTTAGCTCAGTTAGCATCTCCTATATGTGTAGTGTCGCCTCTTGGGGGTGAGTTGATTTTGAAACAAGGTGTTAGGGGTTGTGATATAGAGGTCGATGATCATAGAATCCCTTTCTCTTTTGTAGTTATGCCCATGAAGGGCTTTGATGTTATTTTGGGTATGGACTGGTTGTCGTCATACCGGGCAGTTATTGATTGCTACCGTCAGAGGGTCACTTGTTGTACCGTGAACGGGGAGTGTTTTCGTTTTCTGGGGGACCGGGTTGGTAGTGTTTTGCCATCGGGTTATGATCCGCGAGGGCGGAGTGAGCTTAGTGGTCTACTTGCTAGTCTTTCGATTAGTGAGGGTGATGAGACCCAGATTGTGTTGCCGAGGGTGGTTTGAGTATTCGGACGTTTTTCCCGAGGATCTTGTTAGTTTGCCACCTCAGCGAGAGATTGAGTTCTCTATTGATTTAGTGCCCGGCACGGCGCCGATTTCTATGGCACCTTACCGTTTTGCCCCAGCCGAGTTAGTTGAGTTGAAGGTTCAACTCCAGGAGTTGCTAGATAAGGGCTATATCCGTCCTAGTGTTTCGCCGTGGGGAGCACCGGCCCTCTTTGCTAAGAAGAAAGGTGGTGCTTTGAGATTGTGTATTGATTACAGGAAATTGAATCGGGCTACGGTTAAGAATAAGTATCCTATGCCCCGTATTGATGATTTGTTTGACCAGTTGAAGGGTTCCCGTTGTTTCTCTAAGATAGATTTGAGATCGGGTTATCACAGTTGAGGTCAGGGAGGAGGATATTCCTAAGACGGCATTCCGTACGCGGTATGGCCACTATGAGTTTCTGGTGATGCCGTTTGGGCTCACCAATGCACCGGCAGTGTTTATGGATTTGATGAACCGGATCTTCCGGGAATTCTTGGATCGTTTTGTGGTCGTCTTCGTGGACGACATTTGATTTATTCACCTTCAGAGGAGGAGCACGAGGACACTTGAGAGTGGTGCTAGAGTTACTTAGAGCCCATAAGCTTTATGCTAAGTTTGGGAAGTGTGAGTTTGGCTAGAAGAGGTGAAGTTCTTAGGCCATGTAGTTTCTGGGGAAGGGGTGTCTGTTGATACATCCAAGACTGAGGCAGTGCAAGATTGGGCACAGCCTAAGAGTGTGTTTGAGATCCGCAGTTTTCTGGGATTAGCTGGGTATTACCGTCGGTTTGTGAAAGATTTCTCCAGGTTAGCTTCACCGTTGACTAGATTGACTCGGAAGGGAGTCAAATTTGTATGGAGTGAGACTTGTGAAAAGTCGTTTCAGGAGTTGAAGGTTAGACTGACCACCGCTCCAGTTTGATTATTCCGGAGAGAGGGTTGGGTTATGCAGTCTATTGTGACGCCTCACGAGAGGGTCTGGGTTGTGTGTTGATGCAAGAGGGGAAAGTGGTTGCCTATGGTTCACGTCAGTTGAAAATTCATGAGCAGAATTACCCACACACGATTTAGAGTTAGCAGCTGTGATATTTGCCTTGAAGATTTGGAGGCATTATCTTTATGGTGAGAGGTTCGAGGTATTCTCGGATCATAAGAGTCTGAAATATCTGTTCACACAGAAAGACTTGAATTTGAGGCAGAGGAGGTGGATGGAGTTCATTGAGGATTATGACTTCGAGTTGCACTATCATCCGGGGAAGGCCAATGTTGTGGCCGATGCCCTTAGTAGGAAATCTGTTGGTGACTTAGCTAGTATAGCCATCCGGGAGTGGGAGATGTTGGGTGCAGTTGGGGAGTTTGATTTGCATCTGGGCGAATCCGTAGAGGCTGCGGCCTTGTTTTCTGTGTTGCACAGCCTACACTTGTGACTCGAGTGTTAGAGGCTCAGAGGGGTGATCTTGAGGTAGAATCTCTCCGAGAGAAGATTTCCATGGGAAGGTTGAGAAGGGTTTGACGGTGTATCCCGACCTGAGTGTGAGATACCGAGACCGTCTGTTTGTGCCGGAGTCTTGCCGAGAGGAGGTACTCCGAGAGTTTCATCATTCGCGCCTTGCGGTGCATCCGGGAGGTACTAAGATGTATCAGGATTTGGGTCGCCAGTTCTGGTGGCGGGGTATGAAGAGAGATGTGGCAGCTTTCGTATCTAGGTGCCTTACTTGTCAGCAAGTGAAGGCCGAGCATCAGAGGCCAGCGGGTTTGTTGCAACCCTTGCCTATTGCCGAGTGGAAGTGGGAGCATGTCACTATGGACTTCGTTGTGGGTCTTCCGAGGACTCAGCGGGGTAGTGATGCTATTTGGGTGGTTGTAGACCGGTTGACGAAGTCAGCGCACTTCATTCCTATGCGTGTTAGAGATTCGTAGATCATCTTGCCGACTTATATATCGGGATAGTGAGGTTGCACGGGGTCCAGTGACGATCGTCTCAGATAGAGATCCTCGTTTCACTGCCAGGTTGTGGCAGAGTTTGCAGAGTGCTTTAGGCACTAAGTTGACCCTTAGCACGGCTTATCATCCTCAGACTGACGGGCAGTCCGAGCGTACTATTCAGATCCTTGAGGATATGCTTCGGGGTTGTGTTCTCGACTTTAGTGGGTCGTGGGAGAGGCACTTACCATTAGTGGAGTTTGCCTACAACAACAGTTTTCAGTCTAGTATCGGTATGGCACCGTTTGAGGCCTTGTATGGCCGACCGTGTAGATCTCCGTTGTGTTGGGCCGAGGTGGGTGATGCACCTTTGTTGGGTCCGGAGTTGGTGAGGGAAACGACGGAGAAAGTTGAGCTTATCCGTAAGAGGCTTGTTACAGCACAGAGTCGTCAGAAATCTTATGCTGACCGTAGGAGGAGACCTTTGGTATTTGAGGTGGGTGATCATGTCTTTTTGAAGATATCACCTAAGCGGGGTTTGATGAGGTTTGGGAAGAGCGGGAAGTTGTCCCCTCGGTTTATTGGGCCTTTTGAGATCCTTGAGAGGATTGGCGAGGCTGCTTATCGTTTAGCTTTGCCACCGCAGTTATCCGGAGTTCATGACGTGTTTCATGTGAGTATGCTTCGGAAGTATGAGCCAGATCCGTCATGTACTGGATTGGACTGATTTAGTTGTTGATGAGGATGTCTCGTATGAGGAGAGACCGGTTCGAGTCTTGGATAGGCGGGATCAAGTCCTGCGTGGCAAGACATCCCTTTGGTGAAAGTTTTGTGGAAGCATCACGGAGTGGAGGAAGCCACTTGGGAACGTGAGTTGGAAGTCCGTGAGAAATATCCGGACTTGTTTACTGATTTGTAATCTTGTATTTAGATTATGTAATATTGTTGAACTTAAGAGCTTTATATATATATGTCTTAAGTTGGGAAAACATTGAGAATGTTTTGGTTTAATGTTAACATTTTGAAACTTGCCTTTTTATGGAAGTGGAATATAACATTTGTATATTGAATGTGTTGTTTATATCAAGAGATTGAATATGATATGGAATTTGTTAACATTGAAAGGAATAATGCATAATATTGATGCAGATTGAAATATATGTTGGTTTATACATATTGTGAGATACCTCTTGATAAGAGATGAAGTGACCAATATTGGTCAAGTTGTTGATTATTGTTTTATATATATCATTGGGAATTAAGAAAAACTTGTTTTTACAAACTCATGCTTAATTTCGGGGACGAAATTCTTTTAAGGGGGGGAGGTTATAACGACCCCGGTCTTTTCCCTTTTGATTATTGTATCCGGACTTAGGTTCCGTAGAGTCTATCTTTGTGTAATGGTTGTTGTCGTCTTATATTTTCTTATTTGGAGTTATGGGATGTATTGGGCGGGTTTGGAACAGGTTGGTTGAGCTTAGGAACCAAAACTAGTTGCCCAGATTTTGGCTTGTCCGCTCGACCGGGGGTTTTGGCGCTCGAGCGGGAAAAACACCCATCCAGTATTTTCTTGTGCAGGGTTGGACGCTCGAGCGGGAGTTGGACCGCTCGAGCGGGAGTGTGTGAGTGACGCTCGAGCGGGGACTTGGACGCTCGAGCGGGACCTGGTTTGTCGAGATGCTGGGAGTGTGCATCCGCCGCTCGAGCGTGGGATTGTCCGCTCGAGCGGGAGTCTATGAGTGTACGCTCGAGCGGGGTTTTGTCCGCTCGAGCGGAACTGCTGAGTATAAAATCGTGATTTCGTGTTTTAAAACAGTTTTTCAGCCCCTTTCAGTTTATAAACCCTAGGTTACGAGTTTTCTCTCTCCCAACTCATCTTTTCTCCTTGATTTGATCTAGTTAGGGTGGGTTTTTTGCCCTAGTTCTTTTACAAATAAGATAGAGGAGAGTGAGGGCTTCCATTTAATCTGAGCAGTTGTCAGTTTGGAGCACTTTGGAGTTTCGAGCATCTTCTTCATCATCATCTTTTCTGGTTCTTGCTTCGAGGTAGGGATTTCCTACTCCATTTATATGTTTTAATCCTAAGTGTTGGTATTTTGGTATGTGGGGGTAGTTTGGTAATTTTGGAAGAAACCTTAGGGTTTTGGTTTAGATTAATTTGTATAATTAATTTAAAGGAATAATGTGGAATTTGGTTTAATTCATGGAATTGGGAAATTTAATGAATTGATGATATATATTTGGGGTAGTTTAAATATTTACCTTTGGGAATGTTGAATTTACATTCATTGATGTATTTATTTCTTGTTTAGAAATAACTGTTTTGGGCTATCGGTGGAGGATAGCCATTGATTGTTGTAGACCTTGCATGCGGCTTAGGTATAACTGGAATTGAGTCAATTGTTTGACTGTTGAGTTAATACAGAACATTTGTGTATTAATTATGTGTTGTATATGGCAATTAGGTGTTTCATTGCATATGCATTGGTTTTGGAGGAGATAGGGGATGAACTCCACGGTTTAGGGGAAGATAGGGGATGGACCTCTAAACCGGATTTATTGGGAGGAGATAGGGGATGGACTCCAGTAGCATCACTCTTATGTGTGCTTATTGATTAATAGATATATTTCTATTTATTGTTGACATGATACATCACTAAAATGTGTATCAGTTGGGAAGTATGGAAGTGAATTGGTTATGATTGATACAATACCAACTTGTGTATTTGTTATGGTTAGGTCTAACTTAAATTGTTATTCCTGTTGAATTGGAGGTATTGTTACTAAAAGATGAAACCCTGTTGAGTTATTTGGCCAGGTTCTGAGCCATAAGTGGAAAGTAAAATGTGCCATAGACAATGTGTCATAGGCAATGTAGACATTTGTGTCATGAAAATTGTAACTTAATTGTACAGTGTTAACCATGTATCAGATGCTAATGCTTTAGTTAATTCTTATGCTTGGTTTAGTATTTCTCTACTGGGCTGTGGCTCACCCTATATGGGAACTTTATTTTTCAGGTTCAGGTGGTTCACTCCCTCCAAGGACTTAGCTTGTGAGGAATTGAATTTGAAGACTTGTCTTATTTCTATTTGTTTTATTTGAACAATGTAATCTTTCAAGCCTAGGGCTTTATCTGTTTTTGAGTTAGAACTCAGTGAATTGTGTCCAAGTGTTGGCTTGGCAAGATGTAAGCCCGTAGGGCATTTATTCTGATGTTTTATTTCATAATACTCTGATGAATGGATTTATATTATTGTTTTAATATAATAATGCATGTTTATATTATTTATTAATGGGTTGAATTCTGAGGGCGTTACACAAACGAATCATAAGATTTAGTGTCACTGCCATCTTCGGCCTCTGACGATCGATAATCATTGTCATTTTCCTCAATTGGTATTTATTTTTCCTTCCTCAATTTCTAATGTTGAACCTCAGCCTTTAAACAAGTTGTTATATTCTTCACTCCTCGGGCATTCATTCTCTCATGGTTTTTATTGTTGTCTTGATTCTTTATTTCTCATAGTTTGTTACCTTCTTAGTTACGGTACTTGGTTTGGTCAATTGTTTTTTTGTAGCGTCCATTTTGCCCAACTATGAAGCATAATTGAACATTTTTTGGGGTGGATAAGCATAATTGAACATTAGATGTAAAGAAAAGATAATTATATATTTCTATACATAAAGCATAAAGTAACAACAATCTCAACAAGTGGATAAGTCATATAGGCTCTAAATCATTGAAATATGGCTAGAGTGAGATGGATGATTTTTGTTTTTTCCTTTTACATATCATAGAACAAATTAATTATAAAGCCATCAGACACATAATATGACCAATCACGATAAACCTAAATAGGATGAACCCACAATTCAAATTCAAAGACATTAATTAAGAACAATGTTCATATAGAAAGTGCAAAATAACTACAAATCCCAGTCCACATCAAGATCCATATCGTAATCCAACATTAGGTTCGTCACACTCTCTTGTTCGTTAGCTCATCTCTATCATTTGGCATCAGATGACCTAACCCTTGTAACAACTTCTGCTTTAACACCATCTCTATAACATTGAACATTAGGGCCGATGTAAATTGGAACAAAATCAGTAATATTTTCTTGTTGGAACACATCGTTTTCTTCTGGTTGATCTGATGATTCTCCATCACCTCTAGTACATCAAAGACACCTCTATGTTGCACTCGTTGAACGATTGCCAAGGTGTCCCCAATTGGTATCGTTTAGGTAAAAGACTTGCTTAGCCTGGCTAGGCAAAATGAAAGGGGTTATGATACACCACCGACTTGTGACTCAAATACTTACGCAATAATTATCGGTTGCAATGTTACTTCTGACTTCGTGTTGTGTTTCCTGTGTTGTACCATTCACACTGAAACAATACAACTTTGTTATGACAAATGTACTCCAATTCCCAAACATTGCACAAGTGACCATAAAATTCATGTGTTACTCCCTCATGATCCCCTTCTATAAGCACACCACTATTCTGACTCTTACAGCGATTGTCTACTTCTCTTGTGTGGAATCGTACGCCATTGATTATGCAACCTAAGTACTCTTTTACTAGCAAATTTGGGCCATTCGCTAATGACCATATATCATCGGTTGCCTTTGGTGACTTTTTCTCTCAATATATTTATCTACAATCACATACAACGTACATCAAGATAGTAAAAATAAATTAATAAATGATCAAATCTTATACAAATTTTTAATCATGTCTTCAAATTGAAAATGCCTTACCCGCTCTTTGAACCACTAGGGAAACTTTTGTTGTTATATACAGGTTATGTCTTGGTCAGATGGAGTCCGTAATAGCTTTTTGTGTATCCTACTCAAAAGAATGTGATTATTATGCATTGCTAACCACATTAACAAAGATAAGAATACACATATTTAAAGGAAAAACATACTCTAGATACTTCTCTATCTCGGGGCTATTGTTCAACAAGAACCAATGAGCCATATCACGATATTCTTGTGACATATCAGCATCCCTTGTGATTAGGCTAATAGGACGGGCAGTTTCTGTGAATAAAGTCAACCCTTTGCGACGTTTTCCACGATCTTGATTTCGTTTGAGTCAATTATGCACTGTTTCAATCCCATCAACACACATTGAACAAAAAGTAATGCAATCTTTGACGATGTAAGCCTCTGTGATTGAACCATCTGGCCGAGCTCGGTTTGTAACAAACTTTTCTAAAGCTCCGAGTAACCTTGAAAAGAGAAATTGTTAATAGCAACGTTACACATGCAACATATAATTATGAACCTTTTAATTTAACAGTTACCTTTCGATTCGGTACATCCATCGATATTGCACCGATCCTCCAAGAGTAGCCTCGCGCGGCAAGTGAACGACCAAGTAAACCATCACATCAAAGAAGGCTGGAGGAAAGATCTTTTCAAGCTTGGATAATATGTGTACTATACGTTCCTCTAATTTCTCAAGTTCATTACGACGCGGTGTCCTTGAGCATAAATCCTAGAAAAAGCTACCTAACTCAAATAGTGTTTTCCTAATCTCTTTGTCTACGTAACCACGCATCCTAATTAGAAGAATCCGTTGTATGAGTACATGGCAGTCATGACTTTTCAAGCCTGTTAATTTACCATTTCTTGCATTCACTAATCTTGATATGTTTGCAGCATAGCCATCCAGATACTTCACTGATTTCAAGAATTCAAAGAAACCCTTCCTCTCTTCAGGGGTCAATGAAAAGATTGCCCTAGGCTTGACATAAGTTCCATCAGGACGATGTGTTAACCACAACTCTTTCCTTATGCCCATATCGTCCAAGTCCATCCGTGCTTTGTTGGTGTCCTTGTTCTTCCCATCAATGCCTAATATAGTTCCAAAGGTATTTTCACTAAAATTCTTCTCGACGTACATGACATCAATGTTGTGTCGAAGCTTCTGTTTCTTCCAGTATGGTAACTCATACAAGATGCTTACCTTTGTCCAATTGGTGCCTAACGGAGTCTTTTCTTGTTTCTTGGATGCTTTCCATATGTGACACCTGTCACTCTGTCCAATTGCTCTAATATCTTTTCCATCGGTAACCTAAAGATCTCTTTCGTTTCTCATGCTTACCATTGTAAGCCTTACTCTTTCGCCTTTCGGGGTGGTTCTGAGGTAAGTAGCATCAATGGTTAGTGTATGTAGTCTTACCTTTCAAGGATTGAAAATATGGTTCATCATTGCAAGTGTAGCAAGAATAATAACCCTTTGTTCTCCACCCAGATATGTCACCAAATGCAGGCCAATCATGTATAGTCCACATCAAAGCTGCACGTATCTGGAAAGACTCACCAGTTAAGGCATCATAAGATAATGCACCATTTTTCCACAACTCATTCAACTCATCCACCAGAGGTCTCATGTAGACATCAATATCGATCCTTGGTTATGATTCTCCAGGAATAACTAATGACATCATAAGAAAGGGATCTTTCATAACCAACCAAGGTGGCAAGTTATAAGGAATGAGTACTACTGGCCACAAACTATATGAGTTGCTCATGTTCCCGAAAGGATTGAACCCATCAATAGCCAACCCTAGCCTCACATTTCAAGGCTCCAGGGCAAACTTAGGATGTTGTGCATCAAACTCCTTCCACTCATCACTATCAGCGGGATGCCTTAATACTCCGTCATCTTCATGTTTGTCCTTGTGCCATCTCATGTCCTCAGCAATCTTCCTTGACATGTACAATCTTTTCAACCTTGGTGTCAATGGGAAGTACCGCAACACCTTATGGGGAATCTTCTTACCCTTGCCACGATTGATCTTGTAGCTGGATGCCTTAAATTTTAGACATTTATCCAACCTTGCATTTTCCTTCCAAAAGAGTACACAATCATTTATACAAGCATCAATTAACTCATATTACAAGCCCAAATCACGAAGTATTTTCTTAGCTTCATAAAATGACTTTGGAACCAAATTATCTTTCGGTAAAAGTTTTGTTAAAAACTCCAACAATGTGTCAACCGACTTATTACTCCAATGGTTTATTACCTTCATATTAAGTAGCTTGATGACAAACTTCAACAGAGTGTCATTTGTGCAACCTAAGTACACATGACGTTTGGCATCATTCAATAGTTTATCAAATGTCTATACTTCCTCATTCTATGGTGCATCATTTGGTTCTTCTCTTATTCGATCTTCCACTAAGGCATCTATACAACCTAAAACCTCATCTTCATCAATTGTTGTTTCATGGTGAGCCTCATTTGATACACAGGGTTCCTCGTGCTCATCCTAAATAGTGTACGTTTGCATAATCCCATATTGAAGCAAATGAATTTGCACATTTCGAAGATTTTGGGAATAACGGTTCACATAGTTCAAACATGGGCACGGGATTTTACCTTCCTGGTCAACAATTGCTTTTGCAAATTTAATAAATGATGTCACCTCATCAATAAATGGCTGACTCATCCTTCCATCAAGCGTCTTACCTAATGCAATCCAACTCTTGTCCATGTCTGATCACAAATGAAAGATGAAGATGTTTTAATTTGTCTATGTCATAAAATGCATCATGTATACTATTAACCTATTCCATTTAGGCATGCACAATGTGTATCATACAAAGAAAATCATATGACTTCGTCTATCTCTAATAAAAATCCATGAGTATCTCTCCTTAGTTCTCCAAGTATATAAGATGGATTGAGATGGAACATATTTAAGTAGTAAAGTTGCAAAGTACAACGTAGACTAATGGTGAATAAATTATTAGGCTCAACAATAGTCCTTACTTCATGTTATTAGTCTCTCTCTCTCTCTCTCTCTCTCTTCTCTCTCTCTCTCTCTCTCTTAGTTGATCCTTAAATAAATTCTAATTTATCTCAAGTATACAATCAAATGATTAAAATATTTTTAAACATAGAATTCATTATCTATTTTGATATTATATTAAATTGTTAATTACCAACTCATTCAAAAGATTAAACTATTAAAAAGATAAACAATTATTTGTTATATTATATTCTTATCATGAACCAACTCATAATTGAATTGTTTGGTTTTAATAAATTTGAGCTCATATCAAAATTGAAATTCATATTATTATATACATTTCTTTTTTATCAGCAAATCAAGAAACTTTATTGATGAGAAAGCTACATATAACATATATGAATTACATCAATAAAGAGAAGGCAAGAACACAAACATAAACAAGCTCAAGCCAAGAAAGTTGGTGAGGAACCAACATAGAGGAAAAAGAAAACAGCAAAAACAAGACAGAAAACCAGTAGCAGAAAATAGGACAGAAAACCCAAGCTGCAGCCTAGAAAACCAGCAGCAACTAGATTATTATATACATTATTAATATTATATATAATGTTTTACTACCCACAGAGAGCGACAAGGAAGCACTTGACCCTAGATTGGGGAGCGACTAATCAAGAGCAACCAAGGAAAAAAAAAAAAAAGAAAGCAAACAACACCAATACAGCAACAGGGGCACTACAACATTACAAAACCAAACTCCCCTGTGACACAACAGCCAATAACTCTTGTGGCAGACAGACCCCAACAGTAGCCAAAATAAAAGAGGGCAAGATGTTCAAAATCCACCATTGCAAATTATATACCAGGTCAATGACAGAATGCGCTCACCCACAATGCTAAAGAAAGCAGAATAGATTATGTACGAATCCATCCCAACAGATTATGTACCAGACCATAGAAAGCTGCTACTGCTCTCCATGGACAATATTGCTCCTACTAACCCAGGCACCTTCTAAGTTGTAGCAGATTATGTACCAGGTCATTGAAAAAATAAGCCAGCGAAGAAACTGAGGACTTAACCCACATGGTATGACTTAAATTTGGAAGAAACCCCAATTGGCTTGCAACTTTTAACAAACACCTCACAGGCACACAATCAGATAGAGCATTCTTGGCTTAAGAGAGGGAAGAAAATAGGGTTTGTTTGTGTGCCTAGGGGTGAAATAGAACTATTCCAACCAAGAAAAAAATACCTAATGCAGTGATACAAGATAAAGAATAAGAACAATTCACATCACACCCAAAAGCAGCAAATATAAGAAGACATCCAAACAAGCCATTATTATTCTTCTATCTCTCTCTAAGCAAACACCCATTGCAATTATAATTCCCACATTGCAGAAGAATACCACTGTTAGGTTTTTATTCTTGGCAACCCCGTTTGACAAAACTCCTTTCAGATGTATTTATTTTCGCACTTTTTATTTCAGTGAGGCTATGAGTTTATTAGATGCAAATCCAAACCCGAATCAAGCCATGCGGAGAAGTTTGTGATGTTAATGCTTTCAAGATTGCCACTTCGCTGATTATTACGGGGGTCGAGCTGCCCGGTCAGCTCGCGGCCGAAGCAAAAAATTCAAAATTGCATATCAGCCATTGCTCGCTCGAGCCAAGGAGTGCTCGCTCGAGCTAAGACTTTCTCGCTCGAGCCAAGGATTGCGTCCATACAAAAACCTGAAGAAGTGTATTCCTCGCTCGAGCCAAGGATCCGTCGCTCGAGCCAAGGCACTAGTAGAAATCATGAAAATTACTCTCCTCGCTCGAGCCAGGAAATATTCGCTCGAGCGAGCCTCAGAATCCGGATTTTTCAAGGAGTTTGTTTTCTTCCCAATCTTGGATTACTTTTGGTTCTCTATAAATACTTGGTTTTCTCCCAAAACTAAGTAATTGATTGAAGTCCTCCAGATCTTCTTTTTGGTTCTTAAAGGTTTATATCTGGGGATATTTTGATTTTTTCTTTGATGTTTTATTGAGTATTTAACTCATGGTTTAAAGAGAGTACATCAAAGATTTGTTTGTTATACACAAAAGAGAGAGTTGTTCTTCAGTTGTGAATTCTGAAGAATTCGAGCCTGAAGCTTTGGTGGAATCCGGAGTGGCTCATCAGAAAGACAATTCTGTGCTGAAGATAGGGTTGGAAGAGGCACATAGAGGTTGGTTCAATTAGGCGTTGTGGATTCGCTAGATAATTGAGAGTATACCTGTGTAATTCCTTTAAATCTTCTTAGTGGATTGTTCTTGTGGCAGTTGCCCGTGGTTTTTTTGATCACAATTGGAAGGTGTCCAATTGTGGTTTTTCCACGTAAAATCTTTGTGTCTCTTTCTCTTGATTGTTTGATTGGGATTGTTTTATTCTGCTTAAAATTGATACATAATCACAAATCA
Source organism: Camellia japonica (assembly GCA_030407325.1). NCBI lineage: Eukaryota > Viridiplantae > Streptophyta > Magnoliopsida > Ericales > Theaceae > Camellia > Camellia japonica. The sequence goes on along the minus strand of JAPPVO010000031.1, from coordinate 16,670,943 downwards.
ACATCTAGGAGGTTTCTAGATTTTTCAACCACAAACCCAGTAAGTTCACTGAATGAGATAACAATTAACTAACTCCAATTCCAATTCATCTAGAGAAAAAAAAAGTAAATAAATAAAGATAAAGAAGCTCCAACAAATAAGAACAACAAATAGTGTGTGTGAGAGAGGAAGAGAGAGAGAGAGACAGAGACAGAAACAGAGACAGAGTACAAAACTAACCTATGAATTTATTTATTTATTTATTTTTATGCGATTTCACTTTTAGTCGTGTTTTGACTTGGGAGCTTCGTGATTTACATGTTGAAAGCTATCCAAAAATTGGGTCTTTAAATTATCATGAAATCTAGGTGTGGTTTGGTTTGAAATTTGTGCTCAGATTTTATTTTATTCGCAATGAGAAACCGGTAGCTTAGTTTATTTAACAGAGAACAGAGAAAATCCAAGCACTTTAGACCCATTAGAACAACATACAAACAACAGAAACAAAATGAAAATATCAGAGAAAAAAAATTAAATGCTACCTAGGGTTCATAATGGGAGGGAAGAGAGGGAAGGAAAGAGAGATACATGTGTATCGTGAGAGTCCTTTCCAATCAGATTGTGGAAGAATGCTTCAGCAAAGAGCTGATCCCTCTACTGTGGGTTGCAATAGTAAGCAAACCAGAGAAAGAGCAGAGGTAACAAGCGAGACAAATGAAATTTGATGTCCCTTAATATCCACAACCCTTTAACTTCTCAGGCAAATTTTCTTTAGATATGTATCAATTGTTCTATATATTTTTTGTGAGGAAGTTTTTTTTTTTTTTTTTGGTCTATAATAGGCCCGAAAAATCATCTCTTTTTTTTTAAGACAAAATAATTAACTTGTCACCAATCACTAATTTTGGGCTCCTTTTTTTGTGACAAAAAAATTTCCTCACCAAATTAAAATTTTTGTCACCAAAAAAAAACCCCTTCTTTTGATTTTTATGATAAAATTAAAAGGGTTTATTTGGTTTCATTTTTGAAAACGGTTTTTAAATTAATTGCAAGCCTTATTATTTTTTTTATATTTTAGTCACTTTTTGAAAATAAAAAAAAATTTAGTTGTGAATCTAAAAAGTAAAAAATAAAAAATTAACTAAAATATGAAAAAAAAGTTCAACTAAGACAAATGAAAATCCGTTTAAAAATAATTTATGAGAATTTAAATCAAAAAAAATTTAAAGTTCAAAAACTAGCCAACAATAATATGAAAAAAAAATCAAGTTGGAGGTTTTTTTTTAGATACACCTAATTTAAATATACTTAAAAAGTAAAATATTTATGAAAAAATCAAAAAAAAAATTCCATAAAAAAAAATGACAATGTACTAAATTTTTATATTTTTTTTTGTATGTAGTGATTTTTTTTATAGTGTTTTCATAAATTTTGTACTTTTTAAGTTTATCTAAAGGGCAAATTACACAGGTGGTCCCTATGTCTTTTGTGTCATTTTGGTCCTTACACTTTCAATTGGCACAATTTTGATCCTTAATTTTAAATTATGTGTCAATTTGATCCATTGATAATGCCGTTAGTGTTTTTAAATGAAAATAATCACTAAATTGATTGAAATTAACTCACCGAGGTTAGTAAATTTATAATTTTACTATAAAAAATATGATGCATGCCATTTATATGACACAAGGACCAAAATACAGGGACAACTGCTGCAATTTGCCCTTATCTAAATTAAAGGGATCTAAAAAGTAAAAAAAGAAAAAAAAATTTACAATATTTTAAAATGTTCATTGAAAAAATACGGATTAAAAATTAAAAATTATATATTGAAAACTCCATACTAAACAAGGTAATGTTTTCTATTAATTTTGAAAATTAAAAATTTTTCATTATTTTTTTCTCTATATTTTTTCTCACAAAAAAATAGCTACATTAATTATCTTCTTTTAGGTTTTGACCTTTGGTTTTTTTGAAATGGGTGTTCTAGATGGAAAGGGTAGAGTTGGTTCAGACAATGAGAAAAAGTGTTTGCGTGCAAGAGGGGCCTTCACTGTGAGAAAGAATAGTGGGTTTGCATAGGGTGCCTTCTTGGATAATAGCTTCAATGCTGGCATGCACGAAGGGCTTAAGTGTGAAATAGAAGAGAGGGGCTTTAGTGCGAAATAGAAGAAATGGTTTACAGAGTGTCTTCTTGAGTCACGACTTCAATACTTGTGAGAGAGGAGTAGGCTCAAGTGCAAGAGAGAAATGAGGGTTTGTAGAAAGTGTCTTCGTGGGTCACGACTTCAATGTCCGTGCACATGAAAATGAATGATAAGGGTCAGAGTGTGTCTCTTGGGATCATGGTTTCAGTGCTCCGAAATACAAAACGATGGCATTTTAATAAAGAGAAATAATTAGCGATAAAATATTTTTGTCTTCTTAAACAAGAACAGAGAATTTATTATTGGTGACGAAATATTTTTCTCTTCCACAACTTAATCTTATGAGACAAAAAATATATTTGTCGCGCAATCAATCAGAATTTATTAGTGACGAAATATTTTTGTCTCCCACAACTTATTCTTCCGAGACAAAAATATATTTGTCGCCCATTTAATAGAAAGATGAAACGACATCCTCTGCATGATGGAGTGTTTATTGGTGACGAAATATTTTCGTTTTCCGTAACTTATCCTTCTCAAACAAAAATATGTTGTTGCCTAATAAATGGAAATATGCAACAACATCGTTTAATAGGTAGGGAATTTATTGGCGACGAATTATGTTCATTGCAAAAAAAAAATTTATATTTTGTGAAAAAAATGTTCGTCTCCAGTAAGCTAAAATAATTCACGCCAATGCAAATGAAATTGGCGCCTCATTTTTGCAGACGAAATTTTGTTTTCGTCTCCTATACTTTTGAGAAAAATTAAAACAAACGACAAAATTAATATTCCGTCATCTTTGGGTAAAAAAAAAAAATTCGTCATCACCAAATTTCATCACAATAGCCTAGATTTCTTGTAGTGATTGTGAGCCCAACATAGTCATCATTACTGACAATGATATCATCACCATCCTTAGAAGCAAGTGCAGTTGTTTCTTTATCACCATTGCTCTCACCACCTCTTTCTTTCTTTTGCTCTCTTTTAAGCTTTTGGCATTCTTTTTTCATATGCTCTTTCATGCCACAATGATAGCATTCAATGTCTTTTCTAGATTGGGATTTTCCTCTAGACTTGTCACGGTTGTAGATTTTTCTGTTTCTACTTCTTTCCTTGTTTTCAGCAATAAGAGCATGTGACTCACTGGAAGTACCCTGCTTGTAACGCCCTCAAAATAAAAAGGATAATCTAACCCAAGAGATTCATAAGCATAATATGAAACGTATTACTTTCATTCATCAGAGTTTACATTACAAAAGAGATTACATGCATTACACTTTCATAAATATTCATTCTAAAACTACATCATGTAACACTAATGGATAACAACAAAATAAATGCCCTACAGGCTTATATCTTTCCAAGAGATAACTTGGTTACAATAAAATAGAGTCATAAGCTCTTTACAATTAAAGCCCTCGACTTAAAAGAAAACATATAAACACAAAACCAAAATAACAAAAATAAAGCCTCCAACCCCTAAGCCTCCCAAGCTATGTCCTTGGAGGCGGCATGTCACCTGTACCTAAAAATGGTTTCCCAAGTAAGGTGAGCCAAAGCCCAGTAGAAATATGCTAAAACAAGATATGAGAATTAACTAAGATATCAACATCAAATAAATGTTCAATACTTGCCAACCAACTTATACTCTTTCCATAACCAATCAATATTGACATCTATATCTCAGTCCATTTCTATTCATTTATCCAAATCAATTCATTGGTATAGTTCATTGTAATCTAAACAATTCAAAATGAGACTACAACTCATTTATTAACACTTCAATAACAACCATTAGTCAAACACTTCCATTTTCTTGCCATTTTACAGAATCACATCCGAGGGAACCGACACCCATATATATATATATATATACATATAAGATTTCGGGACTTTCACCCTGGACACTCTGGCCAACTTAATTATCAATGGAGTCCATCCCCTATCTTCTCCTAAACAATGGAGTACATCCCTATCTCCTCCCAAACAATGATACATATACAATGTATTAAAAGCGTAGCATATACAATGACTACCAACATTCACACATTCAATAATTTAATCAAACCGTCATATTCAATGACATAATTCATATGACTAGTTTCAATTTACCTAGTCCTCATGCAGTTTCTACAACAATTATAGATATCTTCCACCGATAGCCCAAAACAGATATTTCTAAACAGATAAACAAATCTATCAAACAAATAATTTGCCAAACTTTCCATGGGTGCGTGATTTATCAAATCCAACTACACCATTCATTTATACGCTTTTTAAATTTCATATTTCCACATCAACCTCATTATTTATAAAAATAATTTATTTGATTCAAATTAGGGCAAGTTTCCCCTTTTCCAAATATTAACCCCAAGACCCAATCTCACCATTTATTCTTATATAACATCATAATCAAGGCCTCTCATACATATATGGAGCCAAATATAGAAAACCCCACTTTCCAAAATTTAAATCCAAACCCTAATTTCACCCAAATCTTCCCAAATCCCACCATTTATACAAAATGACAAACACCTAGGTTAAAACCCATATCAAAGAGTAGAATATCTCTACCTCAAGTGGAGAAGCTCAAAGGAGAGAAGGAGAAACTTTGAAGATGCCTAAAACTCAAACTTTCTTGGATCAAATGGAAGTCCATGAGTTGCTCTACCCTTTTAACAAAGGGACTAGGGTTGAGAAACCCCCAAATCAAGGTGTATTTATAGAGAGAGAGAGAGAGAGAGAGAGAGAGAGAGAGTATTTTAGAGAGAGAAGGAGCTGGGCTAGGGTTTTGGGTGAAAGAGATACAAAAGTGATGCAGAAAAGCTCTGCTGCGAGCTGATATACGCAGTCCTCGCTCAAGCGAAGGAGTTGTCGCTCGAGCGACTAGACACAATAAGAGACCTCGCTCGAGCGCAAGAAGCTTCGCTCGAGCACACAATGCAAAGCTTTAGGTCTGCCACAGACGCACACGCATGCTCGAGCGCAAAAAGCTTCGTTCGAGCAAAGAAACAATTTCACCAGGCTCGCTCGAGTGAAGAACTTTTCCTTTCCAGAAAAACTACGTTTGGGAGAGAAAACTGAAGACCCTCAAACCACACTTGAGCGCAAGAAACCTCGCTCGAGTAAAGAAGCCAATTACACAAGGCTCGCTCGAGCGCAAGAAGCCTTACTCAAGCGAAGAGGCCAAAATCTGGGCGACAACAATCTAAACCAATCAACAACCAACCTATTCCAAACATGCCCAACAAGTTCCAAAACTCAAATACAAAGAGTCGAAGGGGAAAAACAAGACATGGATACAATATTCAACCATGGAACCCAAGTCCGGGACACAAGGAAGGCCGGGGCAAAACCGGGATCGCTATACTACTCCTTTCTTCTAACTTCTTCATTGAACATGCTATCTTTCACCATATCCATGGTGACCACACCATTTGAAGTTGAATTGCTTATAGTCATAACCAATGTTTCCCAACTATCAGGCAAAGAGCTCAACATCAACAATGCTTGTAACTCATCATTTAGCACCATCTTCATCGTTGTCAACTGATTGATCAAGCCTTGGAAGTCACTCATGTGCACCACAACATTGCGCCGATCTTTGTATTTCAAGTTTACAAGCCTTCTAATTAAAGAAGCTTTGTTTTGTGTAGTTTTCCTCTCATACATGGCTTCCAATTTCTTCCACAAAGTGTGAGCATTGGTTTCTTGAGCCACAGGATGAAACACACTTTGATCAACCCAATGCCGAATTTGAGCAACGATTTTTCTATTCATTATCATCCAATCTTCAATATCAACATTTTTCAGCCTTTTACTTTCACCATAAATTAGTCTATATAAGTCCTTAGTGTAAAGGACATCCTCCATTCATGGTTTCCAAATTGCATAATTTGAAAAGGTCAATTTTATTATAGCCCCCGAATTGTCTTCCATTCTAAAATTCACACAAGAATTTTATCAAACACTTTCTAGACACAAACCATGCGCTCTGATACCATTTGTTAGGAAAACTCCTATATTTTCTCTACTTGTGTAATTAGAAAATGGGTAACAAACCACAAAATACAAGCAATAATATGGCTGAAATTAAAGGCACAAAAACAATCACAAAAGCACCAAATTTATGTGGTTCGACAAAAATGCCTACATTCACAGGTCCAACTCCGAATCAACTTCCACTATAAAATAATGGGGTTATAATGGTTCATCTCTAGTCACAACCAGAGGTACACAATCATCAAGATATATTCTTGGATCACCAACAATATTTATAACATCACCATGAAGGTGAGTTTCAACAAAATCAATAAGAGATAATGTTTAGATCTCACCAAGGTGGATATCTCAAACTACCAAACCAAGAGAGCTTTGACAAGATCCACTCCAATCAAAATGTAGAGCTTGATTCCATGAACAGCATACTGAAATTTTATCAAGATTGGACAAGAAATGACCATCCAATTTTGATTTGAACTATGAAAGAAACCCCAACTTTTATCCTCTCTTTCTCTTCTCTGTCTCTCGGCACTCTCTGTTTTTCTTTTCCTCACTGTGTTGCTGCTGTATGTCCAAACCGATTTTTTTTTTCTTTTTCTTTTCTTTTCTTTTGTTGATAGATGCACTAAGCTTCCCTAGGAAGCATTACAAAACTATTAGTAAAATAAATAAATAAACTGACTTGTGGGACTCACCCCCACTTAGGAGGGACATCACCCACACTACAAGAAATAAGGGTTTTTGCGATGTTTTTTAAATGGTGTTTTTTTAAACGTCGTTTTTATTAATATTTAACAATGTTTTAAAAACGTCACATATTTGTTTAATTAAAGTGACACCGTTTTATGATCAAAGGCGTTTAAAAACGCCTCCAAATACGGTACGTCACATGCGCCTATTTTAAATCTGAGAATAAAGCCTTTGTAAACCCTCAGGTCTTCAGACATAAACATTGAATCCTCGCGTCGCCTCTCTCTCTCAATCCTCTCTAAACCCTTATCCTCAAGTCGCCTTTATCTCAATCATCTCTAAACCCTTATTTTGAATCTCACGTTCAAATCTCACAGATTCATCGATTTCGAAGCGCCACCTCCGCCACCATCTGCACCGGCGAGGTAGCGAGATTCATCGATTCACCGATTTCACAGATTCACCTATTCAAATCTCACAGATTCACCGATTTCAGATCTATCTGCACCGCCATCGCGATTTCGATTTAGATCAGTCTACACTGCCACCCCGATTTCGATTCTCTCTCTAGATCTCTCTCTCAGAGATTCATCTTTGATTTCATCTCAGAGTGATTTCGATTTCTCTCTCTCTCTCTCTCTCTCTCTCTCTCTCTCTCTCTCTCTCTATTTCAAAGCTCTACCGCCACCATCATCTATGCAAGCTTTCATGGCTTAGCACCTCATCTCCTTATCTCTTCCACTTTGTATATACATATACATATATGTATATTTATCGATTCTCTCATGTACATACACGTATCTATATAGACACCGATCGATAATGGAGCAGAGCTTCTTCGATTTGATCTATTTTCTACACTGCCCAGGCCTCGCCGGGACATTCCTTGACATTTTGCTCTCTTCAGTCCCAATTTGGCTCGCTGTCATGATCGGCCTTGTTATCGGCTGGTCCTGGCGCCCTAGATGGACCGGTCTGCTCTATCTTGGTCTCCGCTCCAAGCTCCGGTTTGCCTGGACTGCGCTGTCGGGGTTCGGGGCTCAGAGGTTCTGGCTCACCTTCACGGCATTTTCAGTTGGTCGGAGACTTTGGTCTAGGTTCATTTGGAAGGGAAAGGACGGTTCTCCACCGGCGGTGGCGGCGGCGGCGATACAACTAGTCGAAAGTGGTGGTGACGTCAGGTGAGAACGGTTTTGAATTTTGGTTTTTCATTTATCGAATTGTTTATTAATGACTTTATTTATATATGCATATGTGTTTGTGTATCTGTTATGAGAATTAATTTAGCATTTTTGATTTAAGGCTTCTTGGTGATTGTATGCAAGTTGATTTCTTGAATTGATTAGGGACTGTGCTCTGAAACCTTATTTGTTAATAATGCAACTAAATCTATGATAATTATGTGATTAGGGCTTTTATGTTTCTAAACTTGGCATGAATTTATTTGTAAAGTATGCAGGGAACAGTGTGGTCTATGGTGTGTGGCCATTAGACGCGATTATGTCGCTGAAATAGTTGGAATTTTTGGATAATGTGTGTCAGTTTGTGGCATCCGTAGTTAAGGTAACGATTTTGTCGTGGCATTACTAGCTTCGTAGTATGCCCTTGGATTTTCTATTTTATGTATAGAACAATGTAGTTGACGTATTGATTTATCATTGTGTTGCCGGCATTCATCATTGGTTACGTTGGTAGCTGATATAGTGGTCCACTTAACGTGTTGCAATGCCGGCGCTAGATGAGTCATAGAGTTTGCTAATTTTACTTTCTATTGGTTAATATATTTTGGGAAATTTTTGTTTTTTACTGTCGGGGTTTTGTGTGTCTTTTTGAGTTCTTGGCTGCCCTTCATGTGTTAGGTTTATGTGTATGGTTATTTTAGTAATCCAGTGGCGGTATGCCACTGACAATGAGGTTACTCCATTTATAACGATATGGTATCTTTGAAAATCCAAACATGTGGAATGACACTTTGTATTATTTAAAAATAAAAAATAAAAAATTGAGGACTAATCTACTAGAAGGAAATTGCCAATTATCACATCTTGGTTGTGTTTGAAAATTTAAACTATATTGAACCACAAAGGGTCACTTCATTATGTTGTGGTTGCAAAGTTTCGAAAGTGTCTCCAAGTCATGTTTTCTCACTAATTAGTATTGACAGAAACAGATGGTTGGGGCACCTAACTTAATCTTTACGAAGTCTAGTTAGGGATATATAAAACATTGACTTTGTGGTTTAGGGAGATTGAGGTTGTCTATATTTGTAAGAAGCTACTGCATGCACGGTAGAAGACATTTACCTAAGCCTGTCATTTGGGACCTTTCTTAACTTAGATTAGGAAACGGGGGATTGCTGTGTCCTAAGCAAATTATATACATATATATATATATATATATATTATTATTTTTTGGATTACCACCAGTTATGTTTATAAACTTTTGAACCTTAACTTATTGGGCATGTCACAATATTTTGACTTACTTTTTTTAGCAGGCCCAGCACAGGCACCTCATAGGTAGCGAATGTTGTGGTAGAGAAAGATCTAGAACACCTATTGCAACTTATTGAAAACAAGGGTGGGAAAATGGAGTGGTAGAGTATGATGGGACACTCCACCTCAAACTTGAGATACAATTTGACCTTGACTTTGTAAGATGTGTATTTTCTGTGTGCTGGAGAAATCTATGGGAATTACTTACATGGATTTTGACCTTTGTTTGATGCATGTATTGTCTTTCAAGTGCTGGAAAAGTGGGCCCAAGTCTTGGCATTTGCATTGTAGTTTAATTAGAGTTTTTCATTAGTAATAGGGGACATAAATTCTAAAGAAGCAAAATTCTCATATTAAATATGAATTGACTTGGATATGGATACGGGATAATAATCACAGTTCACGCATGCATCCATTTTGTTATTCTATGGAAAACTGGATAGATTACACAACTTGACTAATTAAACAATAATAGATTCTTTAAAAGCTTTCCGTTGGTTACAGGAATATACTAAGATGAGGGAAAATCCTTAGTGGAGTTGGAAATGTTTATGTTTCTTTCTTTCTCACTGTAACAACTTGATTCCAAAGTTTTACCGTTTTTAGCTTAGATGGATTGTGGGATACATACCCATGTAGCTTTGCTCCTTATATTGGTGTGTGTCTCCTTGTTATTAGATATTCAGACCTTCACTTTTTGTCAATTTGAAATTGTAGAATATAACAGAAGCTTGCATAGGGGCATCTGGTTAAATGATACCTGATGACTGTCTTAATTTTTATGTATATGTACTTTCCTCCTGCATCTACGGTCTTTGTAACTACAAATTTGTCCCCATCATCTGAAAAAAATTTTGCTACTTTTTTTTATCTTTAACCTATTACTGTGACTTTACCTTGAACGTAGATTGCTAGTAGTTCTGTCTGCAAAAGTGCTGAACTTGTTTAATTTAGGTTTTTGGCTGATCTTTACAACAGGCCATTACTGCTCTCAAGAAAGGGCATATTTGCTCTAGTATGGAAGAAGGGGGAAGCCTAAGTTTTGTCCCTTCGAACTGGAAAATGTAAGTTTGTTTGATGTTTCTAGATATCTATGTGCCTTTTGTACTTCTATTTATTTATTTGACCGCCACCACAATCAACTACAGCAAGAACAATCCTACTATTAAATGTATATTATTTTATGATGTTGCTACTACTTTTGCATTGCTTTTTACCTATTTTTCATATAATGATAACCTGGAGTTTTTAATTTATTATTATGTTATTTTTAAGTTCTAGAATCTGTAGTTGATATATTTTCATTTATGTCCATACTCCTATTATAGTTCTAGAATCTGTAGTTGACAATTTTTCTTTTTCATTGTTACTGGGATAGGAATAAATCTTCTTGTTGATTGGTGGTTGTAACTCTAACCTCCGTAGTACTTATCAAAAAAAAAAAAGTGAATTACCTTCTATAGCTGTTTTGTACACCACATTTCTCTGGTTGGCAATCACATTCTATCATGCCGACTATAATATTTATACTCACAAGTCATGTGAACTTGTTGTGCTTTCGCTCCCACCATTTAACACCTTATTAGATTGCCGAAGTTTTACATAATCCTCATCTTATTGCAGCATCCATGAGAAATCAATGGCATACCTATTTTTCCATCGTTGTGCCCTAACGTAATTTGGTACCCTTGAGTTCTTTTACTCCATGCAGAATCTGTTTGTTTATTGCACCATTGTAATTGATAATTATTTTTGTTAAGTTGTGATCAGGGACGGATCCAGGATTATGACTTTTTTTTGGGGGGGGGGGGGCAAAGTACGTTTAACCTCTAACCAATAAAATTTGAAGTTCAATACCAATTTCTACTAACATGAAAAAAATCAATAATGTTATGATAAAATTTTGAACTATATATTCCTTGTCAACATAGTTGACTACAAAAAGATGATCATACAATTGAGAATATTTTTTTGGTCTATATTCACTTACAAAAAGTAGTAACTATTTCTACATGCATTTATTTACTAAAATTAGGCATCTTCAATTGAGCTCGACGCTCTTTCATAATATCAAAAGCATGAATGATAGAGTTTACATTAAACCCTCAAGCAATGTTTTTTCAATGTACGTAATCAAGTAACTAGCCAAAAAACCATCTTCCATCCTATTGCCTAATTTAGACTTAATGAGTTTCATAGCTGAAAATGCACGTTCTGATGTAGCAATTGAAATAGGTAAAGTCAACACAAAATAGATCAATCTATCAATAAGAGGATAACTTGTTGACTTTTTTGTTTTTGCCAACATAACTCAGAAATGGTTGACAGCTTCTGAAACTCGCGAAATATGGAAATATTAAGCTTATAGTTTTTCAACTGATACTTCAAATGCAATTTTTCTTGCTCAGTGAAATCCATGGGATAAAATTTATTTGCAAGATTGCAAATATCTTCAATTTTGAATGATCTATGACCATCCCTAGGATCCAAAGTTGAGCTAAGAACAAGCAATTCCATTACATCTTCCTTAAACCTATTGTTTAATTCTTGTAACTGAGAATCAATTGTAATTGGGGGAGCTACTCTATATAATTTTGAAATTATCTAAAAATAATTTGGGGGTGTGAACTCCTATAATTTTAAATTATTTTAAAATTTCTAGTATAATATATGATATTTTTCAAATTTTTGGGGGTGCGGCCGCCCCCCTAGATCCATCCTTGGTTGTGATAATGTAATAATCGCAGTTCTACAGTGCTATGTTGAGAAGCACAAACACTTCAATGGAGGAAGCATGTCATGTTGGACATGACACTTAGCAGACGCTTTTAAAATCATTCCGACACTTTTCAATGTGCCCTAATTAAAATTTTAATTTATAATATTGGGCACTTTACAAACACTTTTCAGACACTTTGGCAACAAGAATGAACTATCCAATGTGATGAACCATCTAATGTTTTCAGGAAAATAAAAGGGGAGCCTAGCTTCAACAGCTTACATACAGTGTCTTTAGTCTGGCTAACCGTCAATATGAACATTTCAACAAGGTAAATTTGTTGTATATTCATATCAATTCATTACTTCTCTTCCTGATTCTTTCTTTCTTGTCTTTTTTGTCCAATTTTTTTTATCTGACTGCAACTTTTTCAAACAGATTGGAAAGGTGGTAGATGAACAACTTAGCGAACAAGGTATAAAGTTATTCTCTATCACTGAGCATATTTTGGAAGATCCTTAGCACACCATAATATTGTTACTGAGCCAAATATACTCAATGACTATCATTTCATGATCCTTCTAGCTATTATGGAGTTTCAGTGTTTCATTTCTCTTTGGAATTTCAGGATGATGCAGTGAAGAACCTAGTGACTAAGTTACACTCTGCTAAAGCTAAGCTTGATTTGGTAACACAAACAAAATTCAAATTTGTTTTGGAGAATAGCAAGGTTCATATATTAAATTCTAATTTCTATAGCTTGAGTGGATGTACATAGATACTAAGGAGAGAGGGTTTTTTTTTTCATTATTATTACTGTTTATTTTTTTACTGACCTTCAAGTGTTTTGAATTGCCTGAAGAGTTAGTGTTGCTGTTCAGAGAGAACTTCACAAACCCCGAGTCTGATCGCTCTTGCATACATTTGGAGTTCGATATATTCTTTACTTTTATTTTTGGTTGTGTTTGTTGTTTGATTTTGGTTTAGAAATAATCATGGCATGTTTTTAGTCAATATATTAAAATAGCAGTAAAGTTTTATCCATATTATTAGTAATTTTCAGCTTTATTACAATTATGTTTTTTAGTTAAATCCAATAGAATTTGCACAATCTCAAAAAAAAAAAAAAAAAAAAACTATAACGGCGTTTTTCCAAAATGCCACTACAGTGCTAACGGTCATATTTTTAAAATAGGAAAAAATCTATCACGGCGTTTTTAAAACATCACTAAATACTAAATGATGTCATTTTACCATTATGTACCACATTTAGTGGTGTTTTTAAAAACGCCGCCTATACTACTCTAGCGACGTTTTTAAAGCGTCATAATGCTATAGCGACGGTCGCATTTTCGACATTTGGTACTAAACGTTGCAAAAAGAATTAGCGGCGTTTTTCACACTTATAGCGGCCGCTAAATGTAAAATTTCTAGCAGTGCCAACGCCAGTGGGTCTTCACACTGAAAGTCCAGGTCCACGATGTGTCCCACAAGTTTTAGAGTGAAATTGTGAATCGTGTAGTGTGATAGTAGATTTATGTCCTGTTAACACGATTCATTAAATTATTAAATGTGCTAATTATTTTAATAGTGATTATTATAATCATAACAATTTGGATACAAACAAATTATGCAGCTTGTTTTAAGTAAATTTATTTTACGACGCATGCATATAAATAATATGTTTAAAATTAACACCCACAAAGATAATATATGTTAGGTTTTATTCTTGGCAATCCCGTTCGACAAGGATTTCTATAAGAGATTGGTTTTCTTCTAAAACTAGGATTACTTTGGAGTTCTTTAAGAAGTTGGTTTTCTTCCAAAACTAGGATTACTTTGGTTTTCTATAAGTAGTGGTTTTCTCCCAAACTAAATTAATTCCTCCAATCTTCTTTTTGGTTCTTAAGGTTTATATCTGGGGATATTTTGTTAGTTTTCTTTGATGTTTATTGAGTATTCAACTCATGGTTTAAAGAGAGTACATCAAAGGTTTTGTTTGTTATACACAACAGAGAGAGAGTTGTTCTTCGGTGGATTCTGAAGAATTCGAGCCTGAAGTTTCGGTGGATTCTGGAGTGGCTCATCGTAAAGACAATTCACAAGGTGAAGACGGGATTGGAAGAGGCACTAGAGGTTGGTTCAATTAGGCTGGATTCGCTAGGTAATTGAGAGTATACATGTGTAATTCCTTTAAATCTTCTTAGTGGATTGTTTTGTGGCTGTTGCCCGTGGTTTTTTAATCACAGTTAGAGGTGTCCAATTGTGGTTTTTCCACGTAAAATCGTTGTGTCGATTTGTCTTTGATTGTTTGATTGGGATTGTTATATTCTGCTTAAAATTGGTACATAATCACAAATCAATATCTAGGGGTTCTAGTTTTTTCAATTGGTATCAGAGCAGGTCGTTCTATTTTTTTAAAAAAAAATTCTTTTAGAACAAGATCTTGTTTGATTTGTGATAATGGATTCAATTCGTGAGGGAAATTTTATGGTTCGACCACCCCTACTTGACTAATCCGCGGAGAGTGATGATGAAGAGCTTGAGCAAGCTTATGAAAAGTTATATAAGGAGTCTCTTAACTTATTCAAATTAAATGACAAACTCACAAAGAAACTCAAAGCATGTGAAAGTGAGAATGTCAAACTTAAGGAGGAGATTTCCGAGGCCAGGATTGATGCCATCAAGATAGCTGATGATCGACAAGCTCTTTGTGCAAAACTATTGACTTGTGAGACAGAGAGGAATGAGCTACATGAAACCCATGCCATGGATGAAGAAAAGATTGAATCTCTCGAGATGTCATAAGTTGCTTTGGAAGAACTATTGATCAAGAAAGAGGAAGAGCTCAAGTGTGCTATGGTTACCATTGGTCTTCGGAACAAAGGATCAAAGACTTTGGAGGATATCATTGGGTCTCAACAAATGAGTTGTGACAAGAGTCGCATTGGCTTTGGAGATAAGAGAGAGCAAAAACAGAGTGCTTCCACATCTCATGATACAAGAACTCAAGGAAAGGGAGAACAAAAGATTCAACAAGAAGAAAGACTTCTTAAACTCCCTAGAGTTGGTAAGGTAAAAGAAAAGAAGGTACACCCTGTTTTTATTTGTCATCATTGTGGTATGCATGGTCATATTCGCCCTTATTGTTATAAGTTGCATGGGAGAGTGCCTCAAAAGGGTAGAAATTCAACTTACATATCTAGGCGGAATACCAAGATTCATGAGGGTGTTCACAACACCATGACACTTACCAAGACCGCAAGACCTGATTTTGTTAAGACCAAAAAGATTTGGGTGAGAAAACTTGACTTGTGTTAATGTGTTTATTCTTTTTAGTTTTTTGGGTCTCTGTGTGTTTTTTTCAATGGAAAAAAAAAAATAAAAATGTGTGCATGTTTGTTTTTTTTTTTTTGTCTTGCTTTATTATTGAAAGAGAAAAAAAAAAAATCCAAAAAAAAAAGATTTTCTTGTATGGTTTTGCAAGCTTGAAATTTTTGAGCAGTCCTTGGTGCATATTGGAATTGATGAGAATAACCATTACATGTTAATATGGGTGTGCTTTCTATGGTCATTACTCATTTTGGAGTGTGTGTTCTGTGATTAGTATGTCTCATTCTGTACACACTCTTGGATTAGCAAATATCGGCGTCTTCCGCCTTAGTGATTATTTTTTATGGACTTCTGGCATTGTATCTTTTGCTTTTCTAGAGGAATTGACCTATACTAGCATATCATGGGTGATGTTGAGTCTCTTAACCACCTTCCATCTTTTTGTATCTCCATGGCTTTCCCCTCTATTCTTTGTAGTCCAGCCATGAGGAAAAGGCTACCTCAGAGTCACCAACCAGGCTATCCTTATTATATCTATGCTTCTCTGGTTCGGTTTCCATACTCTTGAGCGTGTCAGCCGCCAATGAGTGTGCAAAAGAAAGAAAAAAAAAATGTGCAAAAGAAAGAAAAGAAAAAAAAAAATTGTGCAAAAGAAAGAAAAGAAAAAAAATGTGAAAAAAAAAAAAAACTCATTGATTGAGGGGGATCCTCCGTCTTTACTCACCAAATACCCCTTGATTCCTAGTGGTTTGACTTTCCTTTGTTGTGCTTAGATTCTCTTGTCGGAGGTTCAACTTTCAGATCACTACCAAGATTGAATCTAATGTTTGTCGAACTCCAAGAGTCACACACACACTTTTCTCATGGGATCTATGCTTTTCACATAATGCATCACTTTCTTTCATGATGAATCTTCTATAGATTGTGCACATTGTGTTTTCTAGTAATTGTGCTTCTTGGATCATCTTGTGTGTTTTTAAGGTACACATCTGGAATTCCTTGCTTGCTCTACCATATTATTTTTGTCATTTTTTTTTTTTTTGTTCATTGTTTTTAGTGAGGGGGAGTTTGGTTTATCATTGCAAGAGTTTGTTAGCATGAACACTTTGTTTTGTTTGGTACGGGAGATTGGCATTAGTTGCTTTGTAGGTTGCTTTGCATTGGCTTCTTTATTGTTTGAGCTTCCTTTGTCAATTCGTGAAAAAAAAAAAAGAAAAAAAAAGGGGGATTAATGTTGTCCGGTGTGTCTTAGGATTTCATGTATTCATGTCATGTGTCGGGTGCATAAGTCTTAGTTTTCATCTATCAATGCTACATGTTCTTAAAATCTTCAAGCCGCATCTATTCATGTTTTCCATCTCATGCTTCAAGATAATCTTGTCATATGTTTATTGCTTTTTCATATACTCTTGTGGCACTAATAGTTGTTTTGGAGATTGTGGCACTAATAGCTGTTTTGCAGATCTTAATCTTGATAAAGAAGTTTGTTTTTGTTGGCTATAATGGGTTGGGGTGATTAGGATTTTTTTTGTTAGGTGTGTTTTGTCACGGCATTGCCAAAGGGGGAGATTGTTAGGTTTTATTCTTGGCAATCCCGTTTGACAAGGATTTCTATAAGAGATTGGTTTTCTTCCAAAACTAGGATTACTTTGGAGTTCTTTAAGAAATTGGTTTTCTTCCAAAACTAGGATTACTTTGGTTTTCTATAAGTAGTTGGTTTTCTCCCAAAACTAAATTAATTCCTCCAGATCTTCTTTTTGGTTCTTAAGGTTTATATCTGGGGATATTTTGTTAGTTTTCTTTGATGTTTTATTGAGTATTCAACTCATGGTTTAAAGAGAGTACATCAAAGGTTTTGTTTGTTATACACAAGAGAGAGAGAGTTGTTCTTCGGTGGATTCTGAAGAATTCGAGCTTGAAGCTTCGGTGGATTCTGGAGTGGCTCATCGTAAAGACAATTCCGAGGTGAAGACGGGATTGGAAGAGGCACATAGAGGTTGGTTCAATTAGGCGTGGATTCGCTAGGTAATTGAGAGTATACATGTGTAATTCCTTTAAATCTTCTTAGTGGATTGTTTTGTGGCTGTTGCCCGTGGTTTTTTAATCACAGTTGGAGGTGTCCAATTGTGGTTTTTCCACGTAAAATCGTTGTGTCGATTTGTCTTTGATTGTTTGATTGGGATTGTTATATTCTGCTTAAAATTGGTACATAATCACAAATCAATATCTGGGGTTCTAGTTTTTTCAATATACATGTTAATATTTGTGAAAAAACTATCATAAATAATCGACCATGCATCTAATAATATGATTATTGACGCTCGTTAATATCCAAACTAGTTTTGATGAAAGTAAACATTAAAAAATCTTTTAATTAGCTTTTATTTTTAATTTAAAAAAAATATTACTCGCTCCCACCTATATCTAATATTAATTTATAATTAATGAAATTTAAAAATATAAGAAAATAAATAAATATAAATGTTAACTGCAATATTTTAGTATTTTAATCTAGGTGGAAAGGTAAAATCCATTCCTACCCAACTTTGTCATCAGGATAGGAAAAATTCACAAGGGATAAGAAGGGAAAAAATTCAGAATGTTTGGTTTCCATTTTCAAAATTTATTTTTCAAAAAGTTTTATTTTTCATTTTTCATATTTTTTTTGTTTTCACTGATTTTTTTTAATATTTTAAAAAAAAATTTAATTTTTGGACACACCTATCATAAATACACTAGTATAATATTCGTGAATTTTTTTTTTAAAAATTCACTAAATACCAAAAATATAAAAAAAAAAATATGAAAATTTAGTACATTTTTCGCATTTTTATGTATTTATTAATTTTTTAAAATATTTTTTCACAAATAGTTTACTATTTAGATACATCTAAGTAAGATACATCTAAAAAAAAAAATTGCTTAAATTTTTAAAAATATTCACTAAAAATAAGAAAAACAAAAGACACAATTTTCAGAAAAACCAAACACACTGATTATCATCTCTAATTGTAAGCCGTGGAGTCATCATGTGTCTTACTTTGGAGATCTAATTTTTTATTTTGTTAGTTTTTGTGTATAAATTATTTATTAAAAAAATTAAATTTAATAATCATAATGCTTTTTACCTTTGGCTTTAAAAATTAGGTGACAAGTCATCTTTGTCTTTAAAGTAAATATAACAAAATTATCTGATTATAAATATTAAATTAATTTGTTTTAAATTGATAATTTATACAGAGGAACTAAAAAGATAAACAATTTAATTATGGCCTAATAATAGGACCAGCTATACCATGGTTTTCTTTAGGAGTTAGTTTTTTTTTTTGGTCCTTTTTTTAGTTTGACTTATTTTATTTTGGGCTTATAATCCATAAAGTCCCTTTTGTTTTTTTTGTGATCCATTTAGTCCTTTTAGATGTGTAATGACTCATTTGTCCGCCACATTGTAGTGGTACATTTGAAAAAAGTAAAATTTTTAGTATCATATTATACCCGTTACGTTCAAATGTCACATTTGGGAAAAGTACATTAAAGAATTTTTAATTTTTTTTATAGTGTTACATTATACCCACCACGTTGGAGTGTCACATGTCACGTTTGGGAAAAGTACACTAAAGAGTTTTTAATTTTTTTAAGAGTGTCACATCATACCCGTCACGCTGTCATGTTTGAGAAAAGTACACTAAAGAGTTTTCATTTTTTTAAAGTGTCACATCATACCCGCCACGTTAGAGTGTCATATGTCACGTTTGAAAAAAGTACAGTAAATAGTTTTTAATTTTTTTTGGAGTGTTATATCATATCCACCATGTTATCACGTTTCAAAAAAGTATACAAAGAAATTTTTATATTTTTGAAGTGTGACATCATACTCGCCGCATTATCACATATGAAAAAAGTACACTAAGGAGTTTTTAGTTTTTCTTTTAAGTAAAAGTTTTGGAATATCACATTATACTAGTCATGTTATCACATTTAAGAAAAGTACACTAAAGAGTTTTAAATTTTTTAGAGTGTCACATCGTGTTGAAGTGTCACATCATACCTGTCACATTGTCACGTTTGAGAAAAGTACACTGAATAAATTTTTATTTTATGGGAGTAAAAGTTTAGAGTGGCATATATACCGCCACGTTGTTCATTTAGGAAAAGTACACTAAGAGAACCTCCAATGGTTGTTGCTATAATGCCATTACTATTGCTATAATTTGGCAATGAATAGTGCTATTTTGCTAAATTATAGCACTGGTGCTCCAAAATGTCATTTGCTTGTTTTGATAAATCTCAACCAACTTCCTCCAAGTTGTAGGTGTTTTGAATATAGGTTTTCTGTGATTTATTTTTGTTATTTTTTGCCTTTTTGACCTTGTTTTAACTGTTTGTAAAAAATTATATAGTTATATTATTCCCGACTAGACAAATATAAAAAATAAAAAAAAATTGAAAAATTGGGAAAAATAAATAAATATAATTCACCCCATCAAAAAACATATCATTACATATTTAACAAATTATACATTGCAAAAATAATATTACATTTTGTTGTAGAAAATACTGAAAAATTTAAAAAAAAATGAAATTTCATTACAAAATAAAAAAAAAAATGACATTACAAATAAAGACTAACAATTATATTAAAAAATAAATGACATTGCAAAATTTAAAAATACATTATCCAGTAATGATTCATCATAAGGTAGGGGAAATAGCAATTTGGGCTGCTCACATTTGAGGACCACTTAGTGAAAATATCATTTTTTCACATTGTGTAATACGCTTTCACCTGAGGGTCCAAATGAGAAATGTCCGTAGTCATTATCATATATTCTTTCTTTTTCATCTCATGTTCTTGTCTTCTGATTTCAAAGTCATGTGTTTTTTCATCTCAAGTTCTTTCAACTTCTGCAGTGCTTGAATCCTTTTTTCTTCTCTTTTATCTTTTTTATTTTCCTTCTCAGCAAGGTATTGGTTAAATGTCTCTAATTGTATGCTCATTTTCTACACTTCAACTTCAACAACTTGATTTCTCCGAAATAATTCTTTTGCAGCTTTCCGACCCATAGGCCTTTTACCCTTTGTAGAGACACTGCCCTCACCAACAGTTGGATTGTTACCAATACTTGGACCGGTGTCATCTTCAAGAGAAATGCAGTTATCCATAGGAGAATCGGGAGCGGAATTAGGGGAAAATGGTGTATATATCCTTGACTTTACCATATTTGTAAGAGCTACATCTTGCCACCTGATATTGTTTTGCAAGATTAGCCAACAATGTTCAAAAGCAAAATGTTTGTTTTCATCTTGATGGTATAACAGTTTTGCTTGAAGCATCTATATCAATAAAATATTAAATTAATTAATTATTTAATTTTTATATAAGACAAAATAAAAAAAAAAACTAACATAATAAATGAAAATGAAATCTTACTATATCGACTTGTGACACCCACTTGGATTGTAGATTTCGACTTGCGCTAGACACCCACGAAATTTGTTGCAATATTTCATGATTACACCCCATCGAGATGAGATAGACACTTGTGTTCTTGAGTGATCATTCTGCAACGAGCAATAATTTTCAAAAATTCTTCCCCAAAAATGAGCATGCTATTGCGAATTTCCAACAATTGGGTCTTCAGTAATGTAACACCAAGTTCTACAAATTACCACATCTTCTTGAGTAGTGAATGATTTTCCTCTCTTTGTTTTTGATGAACCTTCCATAGTGATTAGCGGAAAAAACTAAAAACAAAATATTTTTGAAAGTAATTTTGAAAGTTTGCTGTCAAATGCAATTGAGATAAAGAGAGGAGAAAATAAATATAAAATTTAAAATATTTGCTGTGAAATGAAATTGAGATTGAGGTTTCTATTTATAGAAATACAAAATATGACCGTTGGGAAAAAATAGGACCGTTAATTTAAAGCTGGTTTTTTTTTTTTTTTCAAGCAAAAAGAGCACAACAGCTCTTTTGCCTTCCCAAGATAGATCACCACCATCTACGCAAACCATTTCCAACAGTTGAGATGAAGATCCAGAATTCCTCTCCTTCTCAGTCTCTCTCTCTCTCTCTCTCTCTCTCTCTCTCTCTTACTCTCACTCTGTCTCTATATGTCTTATCTTTCTTCGATTGGCTACGAAGCATGTCTCTCTCTCCCTCACTCTCACTCCTCTCTGTCTCTCTCTCACTCCTACAATGGAAGAGACGATCACCAAATCTATCTCTCACTCACTGTCACTCTATCTCTCTTTGGTCTGTGTTCTACCTCTCTCTTACTGTCACTCTATCTCTCATTTCTCATCTTTTTGTCTTCGATTGGTGACAGTATATGCTCGAAGAAACAATCCACGACCGTCTAGCCCCTATCCCTCACTCTCTCTTTCACTCATTTCTGTCTCTCTCAGTCTTAGAATGGAAGACGCGATCACCAGATCTTCCTCTCCCTCACTATCACTCTATCTCTTATCTCTCTATCTTCGATCGGTGACGATACAAGATCGAAGAGACAATCGGTGACCAGATCTACTTTGAACTACCAAAATCAAGTATTTATTATTTTCAGTTCTGTTCATTATTTTCAGTTTTGAAATTGCTTGTTGAGCTTATTATGAAATTGTTGAATTTTTTTTGTTGAATCTAACATTTGTTTAATTTGTTTGAGAATTTTTTTTTAAAAAAAAGAGTTGAATTTGTTGAATTTTGTTTGAATTGTTTGAATTCGACCAAATTAAAAAAAGATTTGTTGCATTTTGTTTGAATTTGCTGATTTCGGGTAAATTAAAAAAAAAATTAATCAAAATTTTTTTTGGTGAATTTTGAAACGTAAAAATGGTGAAACAGTTGTTGGGAGGGAGGGAAGGAATGAGGGAAACAATTGGTTTTGGCTGAGTTGGCACAAATGGCATTTCTCAAATTTGGTAGCTGCTATATTCAACTATTAGAGTATCATTTTTCAACACAGCTGGGATATTATAGCAATGGCAGCTCCAATGGCAAACCATTGCAAATACTCGAAGGAGTTTTTAATTTTTTTGGAGTGTCACATCGTTGAAATGTCATATTAATACCTACCACATTGGAATATCATATCATACCTGTCATATTAATAAAAGGATATAGCTATCCACCAAAACACTACCAAAATAAAAATAGAACCACATGGAAAGAAATTATCCACTAATAGGACTTAACAGATCAATTGAAAAACTTGGGACCAATTGGAGTACTTGTTTTTTAGATGAGATTTATTAGTAAATATCCCTAAAATAAAATAATTTATTCAAAATTTTAAAAAAATAATAAAAATTCAAAAAAAAAAATTTAACCAAAGAATTGAACTTAAACCTGCAATGGGCTCGTCCGAACCAAAAATTTGAGGCCCAAGCCCATGGCTTCAAGTTGGACTTGGCCATATGGACCTAATTTGGGCTTTAATTTAAGCTTTCTTATTAAATTCAAAAAACAATTAGGAAAAAAATTAAAACTTATAACACAAAATCTTGAAGTGCATTACAATAATTACAGTAGAATATTGAATCAAGAAAACAAAAAATAAACTTTATTTCTTAAAATACATAATTATATTCATTATGATTATGTTATTAAATTCTATGGATCTTAAATTTCATAAAAATATGGTTACTACTTTCACAGTTGGAGTGCAAATACTGTACTAGTCCTTTATTTTTATCAATTTTAATTTCATTATTTTACTAAAACTGTATATGTACACAAAAAAACATAAAAATAAAAGTGCGTGAGAGAGAGAAATTATGGCCAGCTCATGAGTCCAACCCATATATTTAAGGTCCAGATAAAGTGGGTCTGGAAATTGGGCCTCCTCTTCTTCTTCTTTTTCTTCTCTCTCCTGTGATTTTTTTTTTTTTTTGATACATCGGAAAATTCCTGTGAATTATTTCTTGCTTTTGGAGAACTTCCCTGAAGATCAAATAGGTTAGTTTACTACTCACTCTCTTTTGTTCTTCTCTGTTCTCTCACTATTTTTTTTTTTTTTGTTCCTTTTTTGTTGAGGCTTCTCTATCTTTATTTTTTTTTTTCTAAGTATGCATGAATGGGAATTGGAGTTAGTTGATTTTATGTCATTCAGTTAAGATTGTGGGTTTTATGGTATTCTGCAATGTGGGAATTATAATTGCAATGGGTATTTGCTTGGAGAGAGAGAAGAGAGAGAGAGAGAGAGAGAGAGAGAGAGAAGAATATTGGCATGTTTGGGTTTCTTCTTATATTTGCTGCTTTTGGGTCTGATGTGAATTGCTTATTCTTGGCTGGACTAGTTTTGTTTTTGCCCTGGGTTTATCTATCTCGAACGGACATAAAAATTTAAAAAAAAAATTAAAAAAAATTTAAAGAAGAGAGAGAACTCTTTCTCTCTCTAAGCCCAAGAATACTCACTTCATTGCGTGTGCGTGAGGTGTTTGTTAAAATGTCAAGCTGAGAATATGTTTGCTATTATAACTTATGTACACCAAGACATTGAATAGTTAAAATGTGAATTCATAGATATGTTATGCCAAAGCGATTTTACATTGAAACCTTGTTTTGGATTATTGATTTGACTAGGCGTTGGAAAAGAAAAAGGAAATGGTTTAAAATTTCGTATTCCAACTCAAATTCATAATCCAAACACAGCTCTTAAGGTTTGGGGTTTAACATTTCACTTATCTTTTCATTTTCCTTTCCAAATTTCTAACCAAATTCATGATTTAAACACCACCTTACACGTCTGAATTATAGATTTGGTTAGGGATTTGGATACAGAAAGAAAAGGTGAGTGAAATGTAAATAAAATATAAACTAAATTTTTTCTTTATTTTCTCGCATTTTCATTTTCCTTTCTCTTTTCAAATCTCTATCCAAATTCATAATTCAGGCACAACCTTTTAAAGAGTTTGGTGAATGCATTTCGGAAGTAGGCAGGCCGACCTTTATTTGATAAAATTTCCCAATCAAGCCAAGATGGAAGTTGGTTTTCACGAATTTAGAGAACTTGATGAAAGTGGACCTGGTCCATTTTTTAGATTTCCCAAACAAACTATGTAATGGACTAAATTGTTTTTCATTCTTAATTTTAAGAAATGATGACTATCATTTCCCTCTTATTTAAACACTGTCTTGTTCGTTTCATCTTACGAAATTCTTCTCAAAAGTTTTGTTCATAAAAAAATTTGATCTCATTAGTTCCAAATTCTTAAGTTATACCAGATTGCTTCTATAGTCTTTGAATATATAGAGGTCTATTTGTGTTGATAACATTACCAAAATGTAAGTTTCATTTATTTAAAACAAAGTCAAAGAGGATGAAATAGTGAAAAATAAAAATGTAATTTAAGTCCTTTACTCTAATGACCTTATTGAATAACAAAAATGTCTTTTAGGTTTCAACTGATTGTTAACTGCCCAACTGTGTCCACCTATGGTGATTCTCTTTCTTGGCTGAGAGTTGTTAGCAAAAAAGTAGTTCCCTTCCACCAATGCTAGTAAAGATATTTCCATGCCATCATTCAAGACATCAAGCCCTAACCCCTACACTCAATGATCCACTTTCATGACGTAACCCAGCCAACACTATGATGTATCTCTCATTTTTTAAGCCAATCTTAATCCCAAAATGAAGATATACTTATGAACCTCCATTTTCATTCACCTCCAAAACCCTTAAATCCAATAACAAGAACAAGGAAAAGAAGCAAGGGAATAGTCAAAACAAAGCTTCATTGAAATCAGAGAAAGTCTTAGATTTTTCATTGAAATCAAATCTACGCTTTGATTTCAGATACTCATACTTTGAGACTAACCATTGAACCCATTGGGTACCATGAACCACCAAGATTCTCTCCCTTTGGACCTGGACAAATGGACCGGCACTTATGCTCTGGCCGAAGAAGCAGCTGATTTGCTATAGGTAGAAGAACAACAATGCAAGGTTCTTGGTGGACCACTCTCCGAAGAAGAAGTCGCTGCGCTTGTGGAATGGTTTCCTCATAACTATTGTTCTCAACAGATTAATTTGGGTACTCTCTCTCTCTCTCTCTCTCTCTCTCTCCATGTATATACATGTACGTGTGTTTGTATGTGCTATATTCTAATTTGATTTGCCTCTTTCCAGTTCAATTTTCTGAATGATGAAGCTATACAACTTAGGGTTTGATTTTCATTATAATTTTTTATTAGTGACAATTTGAATTCATGTGGTTTGATGCATGATGCATTATTTCTGCTGATTAGTTAGACTGATGGAATGTGATTATAAACATGTATAAATTTCACATATTGGCTCTTGTTGTCAACCAACTAGTGTGTTTGCTCATTGAATGAAGAAAATGAAGTAATTAGACATTTATGCTATCGAGATCTGTGATTTTAGTCATATTTGGAGTTGCCTAAGAGTATCCTTACCAGCTTACTTATATTTTACCCTAAAATATTATTAAAAAATTCATTCCCTATTTTAGGAATCACTTTTTGATCTACTTCCCCCAACAAACTCCCTATTCTTTCTCTATTCTATTAACAAAATCTATTTTTTCTCTATTAGTTAGACTGATGGAATGTGTGATTACAAACATGTATAAATTTCACATATTGGCTCTTGTTGTCAACCAACTAGTGTGTTTTCTCATTGAATGAAGAAACTGAAGTAATTAGACATTTATACTATCAAGATCCTTTGATTTTAGTCATATTTGGAGTTGCCTAAGAAGCATGAACACTTTCATTACTATAGGTTTGAAAGATTCCGAAAAGATTAGTCGATGTAGGTTGATGTTGTTTGTAAATTTGCTGCCACAATATGCACGGAGAGTAATGTTAGTTTCATAACTGTTTATAGCACAATTAAATAAGTTGGAATTTGGAAATTTCATCATTGTTTAAGCTTTTGGAGTCATGTCATATGTTGAAATGGCATTCACGTCTGAAATCAAGGTTTCTATTTCCTTAACACTACACTATTATTTTTTTTGTTGGGCAGAATAAAATAAATAAATAAGAGGAAGAAAAGAAAGCTATTGAAATTCTGATTTTATGTTATGTACATCTAGATAATTAGCTACAAGATGATGCTTAGACATTTTCTTTTTTGGAGTACTTGGTATGATGTTAGTGGATCATTAAGTTAGGGTTAGCACAACCGGGCATTCAACTCATCTCCATAAGCTTGAATGCCAAACCTTCCTCTAGAAACCTGGAAGTGCATCCACTTGAGCTATGCTCAAATTCAGATGATGTTTGAGAATTTATAGAAGATGACATTTCAAAAGGAAAACTTAGACTTGAGAATTTATATTAGATAGCAACCTAGTTGGTGCAGAGTCCTTGACACTTTAGCTGGTTTTCATAAATTCAGTTCTTGTGGTTAATTTAGGAACTTTGATTTTGTTGTTGTCACTATATTAACTATTTTAGTATGAGATTGGAACTTGTTGGTATTAGCCTTACTGGTGAATGGGACTGGTTAAAATCCTGAGTCAATAGCATTCAATCATTTTTCACTTTTCGCCTCATGATTCATTTGACTAGGTTTAGTTTGAGATTGACTCGAAATATAAACGAACCATGTTCATTAAGTTTTCAAGTCAAACTTGCACAACCTATTTACTAAGCTTAACTTGACTCGTTTACAAAGTTCTATGTGAAAGTGTAAAGACATAAGAGCAATGCTTATGTGCACGGAAAAAAAAAACACACACACAAATATGCAAATAAAAATGAACACAAAACAAATTCATTTTTTTCATGCACTTCTGTTTTTACTTTTCTGTGCCACTACCATTATTGTTAGAAGAAGAATAAAGAGATCAAATAGAAGAGACAGATGGTCTGATAATGAAATTTTGATACCAAGACAAAAACAACTAGTACATAAGAATGAGGTCCATCATTGAGTCATGAAAATAGACCTCATTCATTATATACAATCTCCATCAAGGTTGGAGAAAAATTGATTAAAATAATAGCCAAGAAGTCGTCCAATGCAAACATTTAAATAAACACCTCACCAAACGTACTTATTGTTTTTTTTTTAGACAAATACAATAAAATAAAAATGTTATGATTATTATATTATTTTTCATGGATAATATACATTGAGAACATTACAAAATGAATGGTTTGAATCATTGAAACGAACCCGTCATGGGCCCATTGGGCATGAACTTGAGAGAAATTCAACAACAAAAAAAATATCACAATTATTGGTTTGATTGAATAAGGTTTGGTTTGGATGGAATTGTTATTCTTTTTCAAAGATCAATATATTTTGGAAGGCATACAAAAATTGTGATGTTAGATCTAATCTATGTAGAGTAGAAGTGGCTAGTATTGAGTTTGAACTTTGAATCATATAGTCATGAATAAATTTTTAAAACTAATTTCATATTATTCTCATTCCTTGAGGTTTATAAAGTTTGAAAATAAGTCTCCAAATGCTTTTTGCAGCCCTAAAAAAATTCAAAAAGTGATTATCTTAAGCAATATTCATTTTGAGATTTAAAAAACTTGTGCCAATTTAAATTAAAATGATTAGAAGCCCAATATTTAAAGTAGTGTTTAGTAACATGTGGTTTTTTTTTTCTATGTACAAAAAATACAAAATATGTTTATTCTTTGTTCTTTTTATTTTTTTATGTTTTTGTAAAAACTAAAATAAATAGCATATTATACATGTTCTTCAAACCTAATGATGTGGCACTCTATTAGAATATTGGATAGATTACAAATACATTCCTTGCGATTTGCTTAAATTACAGATTGCCCTTGTAGTTATGGAAAGTACATCCTGCCCCTTCAAGTTTTGAATTATATAATAAATAACCCCTTTTATTAATAAGTCATCAAGTTAATTTACTGTTTTTAATAATGTCAGAAATATATTTCAATTAACAATTCAGATAATTTCATTGTTATATAAGAGAATAATTAGATTTTTTTTTTTTTTAAATTTTGTTTAATAAAAATGTTTGACAAGTAGATATTTATAATTTCAAAACTATAAGGGCAATCCATATTTGAATTAAACTTTAGGAGGTGTATTTGTAATTTCCCCTAGATTATTTAAGTCAACTATCTCTCTCATGTTTTCTCTAATCATCAACCACAACACTCTCTCTCTCTCTCTCTCTCTCTCTCATGTTTTCTCTAATCAGCAACTAATAATCTTTTTTACATTACATATCACTAGGTCTAAAAAGTGAGTTTAGAAAATGAACTTGTATATTATTTTCCAAAATGAAAACAAGAAAACAAGTTTAGTAAGCTACCGAAAAAGGAGGGAGTGGTTGGGAGTGGTCCCTGGAGCAAAGAGAGTAGCCAGAGTAGAGCTGCAAACGAACTGAGCTGTTCGCGAGCTGGCTGGGCTCCGCTCAGCTCGTTTGCTCGTTTAGTAAACGAGTCGAGCTTGAACTCGAATATTAGACTTGTTTAGTAAACGAGTCAAGTTCGAGCTTAAATAAGCTCAGCTTGTTTATCTTTATTTAAATTATATAATAAATATATTATTTATATATTAAATAAAAAATATATAAATAATAGCATAAATACATTATTTATGTATTTGAATAATATAAATAATATTTATGTATTTAAATAATATAAATAATAAAAAAAAATCTTATCAAGCCTAGTTAGTTATTGAGCCAAGCTCGAGCTCAATAAACGAGCTCGATAAGCAAACGAGCCGAGCTTGAGCTCAGCAAAAATTGGCTTGGCTTGGTTTGTCTCGTTTGTAACCCTAGGTTAGAGGACAGAAAGGTGAGGGAGGTAGGAAGGAATGAAACTTGTTTTGAAAATAAAAACACGTTTTTCTTATTTTCACAAATTCCGAGAATTGTAGCCAGTTTTTTTTTTTTTTTTTAAGTGAAAACAATTAGCAAACATGTTTTTTTATTCCAATTTCAAAAAATCTAAAGCTAATGAAAAATAAATAAAATAAAAACAAAAAATAAAAACCTCATCAAACAAACCCTAAGATTTACAATACCAATCCAAAAATTTGTGAAATTACCAACTCGCTAGGATCAAAATTAGGAGGTCAAATAAGCTCCCAATCTACTAAAAAACAAAAATGTAACCAAAAAAAAAAAAAATAGAGAAAAATTTGATCCCAATATAATAGAACAAGTCAAGTACCAAGAGCACATGAAAATAAATAAATACATAATAAGCATTCTAAATGTCATAATGATCCAATATGATCAGAGATTTCTCCTCTGTCGCTATAGATAATTTCCTTTAAAATAGCCACATTTTGTGTCCCCTATCCAAACTTCTGGAATGTTTGCAATTTTCCAATAATTCCCACCTTCTAAGTCTTTGTTCCGGCTCGAAATCAATCCATTAGACATATCAACCAAATAAAGAGTTCTAAGGTTGGTCAGATGTTCAAAGCCAAAGGGTGACTCCTCTACCAATTCACATTCACTGATAGTTAACTCTTTAAGATGAGGCATTGAGCCAACCTCCACTTTTACCCATCTCAGTCCTTTTAATCCACCAAGGTATAATCTCACAAGTCTTTGAAATCCGCTAGCCTTGAAATACATTTCTTCCCCTTCATATGTCTGACGAAGTTGAAGTTCAACCAAATTGGGCAGACCTTGAAGGGATTCTAGTGGATCAATTTCCCTTAACTTACTACATGCTAAAATTACTCTTACCAAGCTGTGCAGTGAAGGTATCCAATGTGGTACCTTATGTAAACTTCCTCCTAGGTAGAGCGTTTGAAGAAGTTGAGGTGGTGAAGAAAGAGAATCTAGATCAATGATTTCGTCTTCTCCTGTTGCACGAACAACCAATGAGCGAAGGTTACTAAACTTCTCAAGGGACGAGCATAACACCCTCCCATCTTCATTTCTCAGTTTTTCAATCTGTAATTTCCTCAGTTGAGTCAACTTCCCTACCTCCCTTAGCAAAATTGTCCCATTATCATGGTTTGTTTCAATAGAACAAAGTGTCTGTAAGGATGACAAACTTCCTATTTCTGTCGGGGCCTTGAATCTGCAATGGTTTTGAAAACGAATGGGAGGAACAGGATCTTGTATGCAGTGATACAACAAGATATGGCAAAGTCGTTGGAGCTTCAAGATATCATCAGGCAACTCAGTGACATATGTATCTTTAAGGTCCAATGTTTCCAGGTTTTGGAGCTTTCCAATCGACTTCAGAATTATTTTTACATTGGTTCCCCTCAAACTTAAATACCTGAGTTGAAAAAGTTTCAAAACTTCATTCGGGAATGTCTCCAACAAGGCACCTCTCAATTCCAACACAGTAAGCAACTGTAGACCATCATTTGACGATGCAAGCATGGACAGTGAATGGGTTGCATTGAACATAAGCAAAGAATGAAGTCGAGTGAAACACTTGCTTTGTTGTGTATTTTCCAAATGGCTGTGGATTGATAACCGCCGCACTTTTTAGGCCCACACTCTTTTTTGTTCACCAGCTATTGTCACAATGTTTGGCTCTCCCGACTTCGAAACAATAATTTCATGCCAGAGGTCATGGATGCGATATGTTTGGACCCTTCCACCTGATCTCATCTGTGCCACTTGAACTATGCTTCTATTGATTAGCTCATTGAGGTAGCCCTCAGTAACTTCTTCTATAGTCATTCCTGCTTTCATTTCCACAAAGCCTTCTGCCACCCATAATTGAATCAATTTCCCCGTGTTCAATCAAATAATCCTTTGGAAAAACACTTGGATACAGAAAGCAGAACTTTAGATAGCAAGGTAAATCAATGTAACTGAGTGACAATATTTTCTTCATACTTAGGAGTTTGTCATTTCCTCCTAGTTCTGCACCAAGGCTGCGATTGATCTTATCCCACTCATCCACATTGCTCCTACTTAGGAGTTTGATAAAGACCACCAATTGCCACAATTGCAAGTGGCAATCCCTTACATCTTTTCAACACAGCTCTTGAAAGCCCTCCCAAATATGAAGGGCAAGAATTCTCCATAAATGTTTTCCTGCAAAAACAATGTCCAAGACTCTTTGGGAGGCAAGGACTGAAGGTTATAGACATCCCCATGATATTCTTTACTAGAGAAAGAAGCTAAATCTGCATTTCTGGTTGTCAGCACTACTCGACTGCCACAATTGCCAATAGGAAACACATATCTAAAAGATTGACATGCATAAATATCCCATACATCATCGAAAACAAGCACATACCTCTTTTGTTGTAGGAAAGCTTTAATTATCCCTTTTAAGCTGTTGGTATTCATGTATTCCACCCCTTGTGGGACAGGTTGCCTGACTTCTTCAAAAAGTTGTTGGATCATGCCTTTTAGGAGCTCGTTGATGTTGAATGATTCAAAAACAGTGATCCAAGCATGGTTCTGGAAATGCTTCTTCACAACTGCATCATCAAAGACCTTTTTAATTAGTGTTGTTTTGCCCAATCCGCCCATTCCTGATAGGGAAAGCACCTTGAGTCTGGGATCTTCATGCACCAACCACATAATTAGTTGTGATTTGGGTTCATCAATGCCCACAAGCTCAGCTTCATCGAGAAGAAGGGCATCGCCGCGACAATCATGCCATGCTTTGTTAAAACCAGTAGACCTTGAGCTTGAGCCTTGCTCTAACATACCATATCTGTCATGGTACCTCTGATGTCCTTTCGAAATATTGTCGACTTTGGACTTCATTCTTTGTACTTCAGAAGCAATTTGGTGATGAGCTATTGAAGTCTTAATAAAGTAAGAAACCTTACGAAGAAAACCACAAAATCCATGGCCATGACGATGTCCGAGGCGAAGCATGTACATGTCGAGAACATCTCCAATGTCATAAGCAGCTTCACGCACTTGATTGACCCATGCTTTGACTTTGGGGTCGTTCTCTTCTATGGCATCAGCAACTCTAAGAAAAGACATCATGCAATCAAATTCATCTCTGATGTATTCGATCTCATTTTGAACTCCGGTCAACAAATGGGCCTCTTGTTGGAGGAAGGGTGCGAAGTTGGCTAGTAGATGGAACACCGCAGTCGTTGGCATTTTGCTATGAACTCTGAACTGAAGAGTTTTGATTAAAAGGTGAGCAGTGAGTTTGAAATTTGGGGATTTGTAATGCTCAAAATTCAACTGGGTTTCATCGATCCATGATTGGGATTGGTTCATCTAGATTTGCCTTGCTTGACCAAAGAAAAACAAAGAGACAAAAGTTAAATATCTCTTTGTTGTTAACAAGAAAACAAATTGAATAAGAAAAATATTTTCATTAAATTTTCTAAACATAAGCGAATCTTATGTATTTTTATTAATGTGTAATGCTATACATAATTCATTTTTTACATTATTTTCTTATTCTTACTAATAAGACAACGAAATCCACACTAATAAATGTATACATGACCCTCTTTTTTGTGCGTAGAGATGAAAAAATAGGTAAAAAATTATTTATATATATATTTTTTATTAATATGAGTCTCATTGTCAACGGTGACTGAATGAAATTAGTATTGTATTACTCATTCCATAAAGTTATGATTTCAACATTTATCTATTACACATTTGCAAAATGTGAATATTCCAAGAAAGTTATAAGGTGGTACCACTACAACAATTTACACTTTTGGTGACCAAATTTAGCGACTAAAACGAATTTAGTCGCCAAAAGTCAGACCTTTGGCAACTAAAATTTTTATTGGTCGGCAATGTTTTATATTTTAGCTACTAAAATTTTTTAGTAGCCGTATATTAGTTATTGGCGCTAAAAAAAATTTAGTCGCTAAATATGATGTAATAGGCGACTAAACAAATTTTAGTCGGCGTTGGTCTACATTTTAGGCTATTAATTCCTATTTTAGTCGTTGTATACAACCATTTGCCGACAAAAAAAAGTTTAGTTGCCAAATAGTAGGCTTATTTTTTGGATTACTCTTTGGCTACAAAAACTTTAGTCGGTATTGATTATTATTTGGCGACAAATTTAAGTTTGGTCGCTAAAGGTAGAAACAATTTTTTTTTTTTAAGAGGGAAGCGAATATGTTGGCGCCCGCGTCCCTCTTTCAAAGAAACAAAAGATCTCTATTCTCTCACTCACACACAACTCTCTCACACAGAACAGTCACCACCAAACCTCAGCCCCGCTCGCAACTGACGTTCACCACCCCACCATCGCTGGCCACCGCCGTACATCGCACCACCACTGCTGCGAATCACCACCGCCACTGCTACAAATCACAGGTTTTTCTCTCTCTTCTCTCTCTCTATGTCGCACTCGGTCTCTCTCCCTCTCTGTCGATCTCGGTCTCTCTCTCTCTCTCTCTCTCTTTCTTTCTCTATCTCCCAATTTCTCACACTTGCTAGGGTTTTATATGATTTTTTTAGTTTAATTTTGTGTTGATTTCTTAAATGGGTCTGGTTGAAGTGGTTTGATTTCTATAAAATTATGGGTTTGATGTCCAAAATGGGTTTGATTTAGGGTTTATGGGTTTGACCGAGATTTTTTTTTAATTTAGTGTTCAAAATGGGTTCACCAAAATGGGTTTTCTGTGATTGCCCAGTATTTTAGGAAGGGAATCATGAGCAAAACTAGCACTGCAGCAACTGGCACTCCTAGACCAGGCAAAGCTTCTTCCAGCAGCGGCTTCTGAGATTTGTTTGTTACTATTTTGCTTTTTTCTTGCATTCGCACTTTTATTTGTTGGCTTGCGAGCATTTGCTGAACATTTTCAAGGAATTTTTGGTGGGTTATTGAGACTTTGGGGTTTTTCTGCAATTAATGGTCATTGTCTCATTTACAAAGAAAATTAGCTGTTAGCACCTTGTTTGACCTAGTTGGTGTTGGTTTGGTCATTGAGAAGAGGGAAATTATGAGGTTTCTCTGCCAAGAATATATAAGGGAAGGTTATGACATGTATTATATGTTTAAACTGGCTGTTGTAATATCATAGCAGAGATGTGCCACCTGATTTTCCCAAGCAAGTTCACAATGAATGGTTTGTATCGTCAATTTTCTTGCAAATCAAATAATTCTAGTGGTTGTTAGATACTTTTCTGCTCACAAGATTTTATGGTTTCATAACTTTCATTATTTGTGTGTTGTTCCTGTAAGCATACTACATGTTATATAGCTGCTGATTTGAGAAGATTTAAATAATATAATCTTACAGTTAGGAAATATTTCTAGATTATTTTATGATCTTTATTTCCAAATTTGTATATCTTATAACTGTGCCTTAGGTTAGGGAGAGGGAATTGAGTGGAATGCCTTTTCCTTTTGAGTTTGAGGATTGTGATAGTGATGGTTTCAAGGATCTTTTGATGAATGGGACTCCTTCAAATATTATTTATTGAGCAAAAGTGCTTGCAGGCCTCTTGGAAGATCAGTATATGACAGAGACTCATTACTTGTTTTCCTAATGAGTGTCATTCTTTTGCATGCATTATTACCATGATTTCACTGTAGACTCGCTAGCCAACCATGCAGCAGTTTTACTGTCATTGATTATTTTCCTCTGTTTGTTCTTGCTTTGGAAGGCTCTCTTGTCTCCTTGTGCGTTCTACATTGGGTTTGTCTGATGTAGTTTCATACAACTTCAACCTATATAAAATTTAGACAAACTCTTCAATTCAATATTAGATTTTTTTTAATAGCTTTATTAATGTTGATAGCAATTGATGATGGTGTGTAGCATTTTGGGCATCCTTCTGAGGATGATGATCATGATAAGATTCTACAGCTATGTAATATAATGATTAAGTAATATTTCTGAAATTTCACTTAGATACACAATTATGATTTTGTTTCTGAACTCATAAGCTACCAATTGCATTTAAAAAATAGTGATGTGTTTCATATTTGATTATTCTTGTAGATTTAATTTGAGTCGTTTTTTGTTGCCCCTCCCAAAATATCCTTCTTGGTTATGTGTTCTTATGATATATTATTTACTTGCATGAAATGAAACAGGCAGGTGGGTGACACGTTAAGAGGCATTTGCTGCGTCTGAAACTTCTTCAAATTCAACTAAAAAAAAAAGCCCAGGTGGTTTATCTCTGCATCCCATTTATCTTGTTGCAAGATTTCATATTAATTGATATTTGATTACAATTTGGATTTTATGTGGATTTTGTGGAACAATTTGGAGTACTCTGTTTCTTCTTGTTGTACTTGTCATTGAGTTTGGTTTAATCTCTACATCACATTTCTCTTTTTGCAAGATTTCATATGAATTGATAACAATTTGGAGTGCATTTGAATTTTGGTAAACTTAAAGTGTTAATTTTAGAAGAGAAAAGATTAGGGTATGAGTGGTTAATCATACCCTTTTATATTAAATCATAAACATAAGTTAAGGCCTAAATAAAGGCCCATTACAGCAAATAAAGAGACTGAATGAATAAAAATGGGAAATATCCCAACACATTCTAACACTCCCCCTCAAGCTAGTGCGAAAATATCTCTCATGCCCAGCTTGTCAAGAATGTTACGGAACGGTTTAATCCCTAATCCTTTGGTAAGAACATCAACCAATTGATCCTCAGACCGCACGAAAGGCATACATATAGCGCCACTAGTAAGTTTTTCCTTGATAAAATGCCGATCAATCTCCACATGCTTGGTCCAATCATGCTGAACTGGATTGTAGGCTATATTAATGGCGGCCTTATTGTCACAGTATAGCCTCATAGAATCTGTCTGATGAATCCCCAAATCCCGCAATAATAATCGAATCCATAAAAGCTCACACACACCTTGAGCCATAGCTCTGAATTCGGCCTCTACACTAGACCGCGCAACAACATTTTGTTTCTTGCTTCTCCAAGTAACTAGATTTCTGCCAACGAAGGTACAATAGCCAGAGGTGGATCTTCTATCAGTTACTGAGCCAGCCCAATCAGCATCTGTATATGCCTCCACACTGAGATGACTATGATTTAAGAAATAAAGACCCTTACCCGGAGAAGATTTTTAGTATCTCAAAATCCGCATAACTGCCTCTAAGTGAGTTGCACGTGGAGCATGCATAAACTGGCTAACCATACTCACTGCAATAGCAATATCAGGCCGCGAATGGGATAAGTAAATAGCTTACCCACTAGTCTCTGGTATCTCCCCCTGTCTACAGGCTCGCCTCCTTCATCCTCACTAAGCTTTAGTCCGGGTTCTAATGGTGTATCACATGCTTTACTTCCAAGCATTCCAGTTTCTTTTAGCAAATCAAGCACATACTTTCGTTGACATATGAAGATACCATCTTTGGACCGAGCAACCTCAATGCCTAGAAAGTACTTCAGTTTGCCTAAGTCTTTGATTTCAAACTCATTAGCCAAATACTCCTTTAACCGAGGAACCTCCTCAACATCATCCCCTGTGAGTACAATATCATCCACATAGACAATGAGGGCTGTCGTTTTACCATGTGAGGAGTGTTTCACAAACAAAGTATGATCAGCTTGACTTTGTTTGAAACCATATCTCAGCATGGCCTGAGTAAACCTCTCAAACCAAGCCCTAGGAGACTGCTTAAGGCCATAAAGTGACTTGCGTAACCGACACACCTTTCCTGTGGTTTTAACATCCTCAAAGCCAGGGGGAATGTCCATGTACACTTCTTCTGCCAGATCTCCATGGAGGAAAACATGTTTTACATCAAATTGATGGAGAGGCCAGTCAAGATTAGAGGCAAGGGAAAGAAGGACTCTGACAGAATTCATCTTAGCAACCGGTGCAAATGTCTCCTGGTAGTCTACTCCATAAGTCTGAGTAAAACCTTTGGCCACCAATCTAGCCTTGTAACGTTCAATTGAACCATCGGCTTTGTGCTTTACAGTGTACACCCACTTACATCCAACAGGTCGTTTGCCCTTAGGTAATGCAGCCAATTCCCAAGTGCCATTTTTAGCAAGCGCTCTCATCTCCTCCATCATGGCATGCTTC
The DNA here is from genome assembly GCA_030407325.1 of Camellia japonica. Classification (NCBI taxonomy): domain Eukaryota; kingdom Viridiplantae; phylum Streptophyta; class Magnoliopsida; order Ericales; family Theaceae; genus Camellia; species Camellia japonica. The sequence continues at coordinate 16,633,655 of JAPPVO010000031.1, read as the reverse complement.
CACTCAGGAGTAGAAAGAGCATCCTGAAAATTGGAAGGAAGACTCACAGAAGAAACTTTGGACAAAAAAGCTTTATAGGAAGAAGAGAGATTAGTGTAGGAGACAAAATGAGAAATAGGATGTTGAGTACACGACCTAACCCCCTTTCTTTTAGCAATGGGAACATCTAGATCAGAAAGAATTGAGTTACTTGGAGGTTCACCAGAAGGAGAGGATTCTGGACACTCATCAGAAGAAGAAGATAGCAGTGGAGAATCTGAATTGGTCTCTTGTACCCAAGTAACTTTCTGTCTACTTTTGTCCCTGACATACACTTTGCTGTCTTTCACTGTAGATGGAAAGTCAGCATTCTCAATAGTTGGATCATCAGTAATAATAGTCTCAAGAGTCTCAATAACTGATGGTGATGGTAGTAATACAGGAGTCTCTTCACACCAAGGCTCCCCCTGAAGAGATGACGGGGACACCGGGGAGGAGAGAAAATAAGACTGAGATTCAAAGAAAGACACATCCATAGAGACAAACCATTTGCGAGAAGGGGGATGATAACACTTGTAGCCCTTTTGAGTGGCGGAGTAACCCAAGAAGACACACCGAAGAGACCGAGGATCCAACTTACTACGGGTAGGAGAATGATTATGAACAAAGCACACACACCCAAAGGTTTTAGGAGGAATGGAAAGGCAGCAGAAGCTGGGAAGCCGAACAAAACCTGAAGAGGAGTTTGTTTATGAAGAACCTGGGTAGGAAGCCGATTGATAAGGAACGCAGCAGTGAGAACCGCTTCCCTTCAATAGGATCGAGGAACGCGCATTTCAAAGGATAAACAACGTGCAATATCAAGAAGATGTCGGTTTTTACGCTCGGCAACACCATTCTGTTGAGGGGTATTGGTACAAGAAGTTTGATGAATAATACCATGAGTGGCAAAATAACTGGCAAGTCCAGAATCAATGTATTCCCCCCCATTATCAGAACGCAGAATTTTGACAACTGCCCCAAATTGAGTGCAAAGCATTTTATGAAAATTTTGAAACACAGAAAACACCTCACATTTGTCTTTCATAAGATACACCCAGGTGGTCCTAGAACAATCATCAATAAAGGTGACAAACCATCGTTGACCCTTTAAAGACACAAAACGAGAGGGACCCCATACATCAGAATGAATCAAAGAAAAAAGAACTAAACTTTTATTAATAGAAGGAGCAAAAAAAGCTCTGTGTTGTTTGCCAAGTTGACGCGACTCACAATGAAATTCAGAAACATTATTTTTCAAAAAAACAGAGGGAAAAAGATGCTTAAGTAACAAAAAAGATGGATGCCCAAGACGGCGATGCCACAGCCAGATGTCTTCCTTGGTAGATGGAAACTGAATGGATGAGTGAGCCAGCTTGTCTGCTTGATCCAAGAGATAGAGACCATTCTCGAGTTTACCACTGCCAATCATCTTCCTCGTGATAAGGTCCTGAAACAGACAATGGTCAGGGAAAAAGGTCACACTACAATTTAAGTTCCGAGTAATACGACTCAAAGACAAAAGATTAACACTAAAATTGGGAACATATAGAACAGAAGATAAAGGGAGAGAAGCAGTGGCATGAATTAAACCTTTCCCAGACACAGAAGAAATGGTACCATCAGCAATTCGAACTTTGTCCTGCCCTGAAGAAGGGGTATACGCGGAGAACAAATCAGAAGAACCAGACATGTGGTCGGAAGCACTAGAATCGATAATCCAAGGTAACATTTGATGAGAGAGGAAAGCACTTGTAGAAGAAGCTAAGTTACCTGACTGGGCAATATTACCTGAAGATGAACTAGAGGCCCGACGGTCTAGCAAGTGGCGAAGAGCAAGCTCCAACTCAGAAGTAGAAAACCCCGAGATATCAGTAGATGAATCAACTGGAGCTGTGGACTGTGGCTCAACTGTATCAGAATGATGGGCTCGGGCATTGGGCCCACGGCCTCAAGCCTGTCCGGAGCGACCCCCTCGAGAACTAGAACGGTCTCCACGACCTCCAGATGGTTGCCCATGCAACTTCCAACAAGTGTCACGGGTGTGGCGAAGGCGACGAGAAAAATCACAGAAGAGAGTATCCTTCTCAGAAGGAGGGCGAGAACCACGATCCCCATCTCGAGAGGGGGCAGAAACTAGGGCAGATCGATCAGAAGAGACAGCCGGAAGCATAGCAGAACGACGACTTTCCTCATTCTGCACATAAGCAAACGCTTCTTGGAGAGAAGGAAGAGTATCCATACCAAGCACACGACTCCGAACAGGATCAAACTCTACATTCAAACCTTCCAAAAACTTGAAGACCCGCACTTGTTCAACAAATTTCCGATAACCAGCAGAATCTGTAGGACAGACAGGCTTGTAGTCCTGAAGATGATCAAGTCGCTTCCACCCATTGCTAAGGAAAGTAAAATACTGGAGAATAGTCATCTCACCCTGAACAGACCGGTCAATAGAGCGTCGTAACTCAAAAGTCTGTGAGAAATTACCTTTGCGGGAATACGTAGTGGCCACAGCCTCCCAAATATCCTGTGCTGTGTCCATAGACAAGTATCCCTCACCGATCTCCGGAACCATAGAGTGTATCAACCAACCCATGATAAGAGAATTGGTAATCTCCCACCGATCATAACCTGTATCGGTGATACTGGGAGTCTGAACACGCCCATCAACATATCCCATCTTCCCTTTGCTCTTCAAAAATATAGTCAGACTCTGCGACCACGCTAGATAGTTCTGACCATTAAAGAGGTGGTGATTTTCTGGCCAGGGTGGAGAGAATCGGTCATCGAAGTAGTCAAAACAGGACTCGCGCCTTGTGTAGCAGGCTGCGAAGTAGTAGACTCACTAGTCAATTCGGCCATAATGACATCGCGACGGAACCCTCACAAACACATCCAGAGTGAATCACAAACACGAAAGATGGGAAAAAATAATAATGAATTTAAAATAAATTTAAAAGAACATTTTTTTTTTTGTTTTTTTTGTTTTTTTTGTTTTTTTTGTTTTTTTATTATAGAAGACAGAGAGAGATTACAGACTCAGAGAGGCTTACGGAAGACGAAGACACAGAGAAAGAGGGAGACGGAGTGACATGCAGAGACTGAGAGAGAGATGCGCCTGTGCCTTCGACGGGAGTCGCGACTCCGACTGGGGCTGTCGGAACCCTAGGGGCCCTCGACTAGGACTGTCGGAGCCCTAGGTTGAGCCTGCAACTGGAGTCGTGACTTCGACTGGGGCTGTCGGAACCCTAGGTACCGTCGACTGGGGCTGTCGGAACCCCAGGGGGCTTCGCCGGGGCTTGTGGGCTGGGGTGGTGGTGTTGTGGCTTGGTGGTGGTACGGCTACGGCTATGGTTTACGTATACGGTTTGGTTTTTTGTTTGTTTGTTTGTTTGTTTGTTTTTTTTTTTTTTTTCTTCTTCTTCTAGTTCGGCTCTGATACCATGTTAATTTTAGAAGAGAAAAGATTAGGGTATGAGTGGTTAATCATACCCTTTTATATTAAATCATAAACATAAGTTAAGGCCTAAATAAAGGCCCATTACAGCAAATAAAGAGACTGAATGAATAAAAATGGGAAATATCCTAACACATTCTAACATAAAGTACTATGTATCATTATATCTTCCTCTTCTCATTACATCATTCTTATTCAGCTAATTGCTCGTGATGATCGGATGTGTAGCTCTCTTTAAACTATCTTGATTGCTGTTCATCAAAATGTTAGTGCCCAATTTATCTTCATGCTATATAATGCCCTTAAGACTATTTGTTTATATGAAGCTCTAGTATTTTTGAACTTCTTGTTTAATCTTAATTCCTAAAATGCATTGTCCCTTTTGCAAATGCTGAATGATATGAAATTGAGAGTAAACAAAAACAGAAAACAAGATAGCAAACAATCTTCAAGTTGGCACGTTTCTCTGCTTTGTTTTCAGAATTCAAACAATAGTTACTATTTTATTTTGTTTACTTTTTTACTTTGAGCTTCTGAAAGTACAAACAAAGCTTTGTACAACTTTGAATTCAATCAAACTAAGATTTCTTTAGTTGTTCTAAGAAAAAAAAAGCAAAAGCAAACCAAACAACTGGTTTACTTTGTCAAAAATGCCTTAAACTTAGTCGGAAAAAGGCATTCGGGGGGGCAAAAATACAAAACAGGCCTCGAACCACTCCATGGATGTCACGGGCAGCTTTCTCATGAAAAATAGAACCCATAGGGACAGATGACATGTAATTAGCACACGTAGGTTGGGAGTTAGAGTCGAAAATGCCTTATACTTAGTTGAAAAAAAGTGTTCTGGGGGCGAAAATGCAAAATTGCCCTCAAACCACTCTATGGATGTCACAAGCAGATTCCTTATGACAAATAGAACATGTGGGGACAGACGGCATGTAATTAGCACACGTAGGTTGGGAGTTAGAGTCAAAAATGCCTTAAACTTAGTCGAAAAAAGGCGTTCATGAGATGAAAATACAAAACAGCTCCCGAACCACTCTATTGATGTCACAGGCAGCTTTCTCGTGAAAAATTGGACCTGTGGGGACAGACAGGATGTAATTAGCACATGTAGGTTAGGAGTTGGAGTGAAAAATGTCTTAAACTTAGTCAAAAAAAGGTTGTTTGAGGGGCAAAAATGCAAAGTAGTCTCCAAACCACTCTATGGATGTCGCGGGTAGCTTCCTCGTGACAAATAGAACCTGTGGGGATAGACAGGATGTAATTAGCACACGTAGATTGGGAGTTGGAGTGAAAAACGCCTTAAACTTAGTCGAATAAGGCCGTTCAGGGGGCAAAAATGCAAAGTAGCCTCCGAACCACTCTATAGATGTTACGGGTAGCTTCCTCGTGACAAATAGGACCTGTGGAGACAGACGGGATGTAATTAGCACATGTAGGTTGGGAGTTGGAGTGAAAAACGCATTAAACTTAGTCGAAAAAGGCCATTCGGGGGGCGAAAATGCAAAGTAGCCTCTGAACCACTCTCTAGATGTCACGGGCAGTGTTTTTAAAGGCTCAAGGTGCACTAAGGCGCTGAAGGTCTCTCGGGGCCTAGGCGCAAGGTGCAAGGCAAGGCGCGGGCTTTATTGAAGTAAGGCGCACAGTCTTAGTAAAAAATAGAAAAATTAACATAGACTAATCATTCATAGTACTAAGACAATTTTTTTTAAAATAAAAAGTAATCGAGATTCAAGACAAAATATAGAATAATTTTCAAAGCCATGAAAGTGCATATTACATAACATTTCAATTTTCAAAGATAAAATAATCCACATTCAATAAAATAAAAATAAAAATAAAAACATAAACACAAAACATAAATATCCAACAAATACTAATATATGTCTTTAACACTTAAAAACATCAATATTAAAAGAAAGGGTAGGTTAGGTCGGTCAGTCAATCATCATCCTCAACATCAATGGCAAGCAAACTATCATCTTCTTCTCCATTAGTTGATTTGTATCCCTCGACATCTTCCTCCTCTGTGTCATCTGAGCCCGCTTCCTCTTCATCTATTAATTGAAGTGGAGTTAATCTTGATGATTTAGATATCCTCGGTTGTGCCTTTGAGCGTGAACTTGTTGCTCTACTTGCATGGCTACTTTCTTCTACTCCAGAAGCTCTAGCAATAGTGGCCCACGTCAAGCCATCATCATCATCAAACACAGGCTCATTATCTTCATCTGATTCTCCATCCATCCTCCCAAGCAACCACTTATTGCTTTCATCAATATTTTGCAAAGATATGGGATCAAGAGTGTTGCGCATGTCATACCTAAATCTCAATGTTCTATTAAATTTGACAAACACTAAATTATTGAGACGACATTCCAATCTATTTCTTTTCTTGCTATGAAGCTGCAAATATTAAAAATATATTAAATTCTATATAATGAGAATAAAAAATATTTGAATTGAACAAAAAATTAGTTAGAATGTTAAATACTCACATGTTCAAATACACTCCAATTTCATTCACAACCCGATGAACTACATGTTAGGCTGAGGACTTTTATGGCAAAAGTTTGCAAGTTTGGAGTTTTAGAACCATATGGTACCCACCAATCAGCTGCGATAATCCACTAGTTAGAAATAATTGTTACCAAGTATTGAATTTTACTAAAAGTATTACTAAAAATAAACTCTATGAGTTTATAATATATTACCTGGTGCCCTTGTATTTCTTTGCCTAATTGCAACAGACTTGCCAAAAAGACTCTCAGCCTTCATATAAATACTCATCTCATTAGTGATCAAATATTGAACAGTGACATCCGGGACCAACCTTTGCATGCATTCATAAAACCCATTCATCACTTCATGATCTTTTTGCACCTCTAACGCTTTTGGGTAAAAGAATTCTGGGTTAAGAAAATACGCAGCTGCATATAAAGGCCGATGCAATTGGACATCCCATCTTTTGTCGATGATTTCGAAGATTTCATTATACTTCTCTTCTTTATGATCAAATGAACTTGCAATGCATTCTTTTGCCCTATCCATTGCCTCATAAATGTATCCCATGGGAGGTTTCTTCTCGGTATCAACCAATCTAAGCACTTTGACGAGAGGACCCGAGGCCTTAAGGGCAAACACAACAGTATTCCAAAATGAAGGCATTAACAAAGTTTGTGCCATTCTTTTACCTTGTGGCTCCGTTGCCCATTTGCTTGAGGTCCAGTCTTCGGAGATGACCATCTTTCTCAAATTATTTTTTTGTTGATGCATCCTAGACAAAGTCAGAAAGGCGGTTACAAATCTAGTTTTTGCAGACCTGATCAAATTCTTCAGATTTGTATAGCACCTCATCATGTTTAGCAACGTAGGCCGGTTGTAAATGTAGCCATGTACTGCAATACCTCTTTGAAATGTCTTTTTCAGTCTAGGTATCTTGAAAATGTCTTCTAACATCAAGTCCAAGCAATGAGCAGCACATGGTGTCCAATACAAGTGTTCATACTTGGCTTCCAAAAACCTCCCTATAATGTAACAATAACGAAGAATTATTATTTTCAAGTTTTTAAATACAAAACAAACTATGAGTAAACAATTTTGATGTAAGGAATGAAGAAATATTCTTACCGGCCAACACATTAGTTGCAGCACTATCAGTGATAACTTGCACCACATTCTCTTTTCCAACTTTCTCCACAAACTTGTCTAGTAATTCAAATAGCTTTTGCCCATCCTTTGAATAGCTAGAACCATCAACCGACTCAACAAACATAGTTCCTCTTGGACAATTAACTAAAAAGTTAATCAGTGTCCTTCCGCTCTTATCAGTCCAGCCATCAGCCATTATGGAACACCCGTATTTGGCACAATCCTCTTTATGATTCTTCATCAAATCTTCAGTAGGTTTCACTTCTTTTTTGAGTTGGGTAACTCGCACTTCATGGTAAGTTGGTGGCTTCATACCAGGACCATATTGCCCAATGGCTTCGATCATTGGTCCAAAACTCTCATAATTTACTGCATTAAAAGGGATACCGGCATCATACATCCATCTTGCAAATCTTTGCACTGCCCGAGCTCTCATTTCTTTTTTGTAAGGGTCATTTGCATCAATTTTGGTTTGCTTTCCTTTTGTATGGTCTCTTCGATTTTTCACCATTGATTCAGGATTGGGTGTGAAGTAAACATCCATAGGCCCTTTTCTCTTTGGCATTTTTGATTTAGATTTGGATGAACCTTGGCTACTACTTGTCAACTTACGACGTTGATTGACATTAATCTCAACAACATCATCATCTTCATCTTCATTTTCATCTTCCATGTCCATGTCATCGAAATCAGGCAACATGTTCATTTCTTTTTTTTTTTGTCTTCTTTTTTGACATGAACTATCTAATCTCCTCTCTTTCATGAGCTAGACACTTTGGGCAAGCAGTGACATTCCTATAACCTCCCGCGAGGTGTTGTTTCACCGGATAAACACCTCAATTTGATACTTTACCACAAAAATTACACTCAAATTTGTTTAAATTATTCTCCTTTACCAAATGGGCATATTGCTACGCTGGATCTTTTTTATTACTTTCCGATGTCATTTTCTACTTAGTACTTACTACACAACACAAAAAATAAATAACAGAAAAACAATTTCAGTATAATGAATGTAATGTATGTGATGAATTAATTAATGTATGTAATGTATGAATCAATTTTCTATTTTTTTAATTAATGATGAATTAATTAATTAATGTATGTAATGTATGAATTAATTAATGTATGTAATGTATATAATGTATGTCATTTTCTATTTATTTATTTATTTTAAACAGAGACAGACTCAAAACAAAGGGAAAAAATAAAAACGAAAAAGAAGAACAAAGCTAACTAGCAGAATGAGAAGAAGAAAAGAAGCAGAATAAGAAGAATGGAAAAAAAAAAAAAAAACAGAGACAAATTTCACCCAGCCCAACAACGAAGAAGGGAAAGGAGGAGGAGAAGAAGAAGAGGAAAAAAAAATTCACCCAACCCAACCCAGCAACCAACAAGCGAAGCAGAAGAAAAAAAAAAATCGATCGACCTTCGATTTCGAACAACAAAGAAAAAAAAAAAAAATTTGCCGACAGAGCTTCGACAGAGGTTCGCGACAGAGGTTTGAAGAAGAAGAAGAAGAGGAGTACCTGGTTCGAGAGAGAGAAAAGCCCAGTCGAAGGAGTTGAAGGAGTCAAAGGAGCCCAGTCGAAGGAGACAACACAGATTAGGGATTTGATTTGAGTTGTCTTCTTATTTCGGTTATATTGTATTGTATATGAGTTGTAATCGTATGTATTGGAGGCTATTGGAACACAATTTTCAGCCGTCAGATTTGAATTAAGCATAAACAGAGAAGCCCGACTAGGCGCGCGACTTGTGCCTCTTCCAGTCGCATCCAAGGCGCGCGACTGTTATACTGCACCTCACCTTGGCCTCCTCAAGTCGCGCCGACTGTGCCTCGCCTCGCCTCGCCTCGCCTCGCCTTTCACAACACTGGTCATGGGTAGCTTCACCGTGACAAATAGGACCTATGGGGATAGACATGATGTAATTAGCACACATAGGTTGAGAGTTGGAGTGAAAAAACGGCTTGAACTTAGTTGAAAAAGGCTGTTCGGAGGGCGAAAATGCAAAGCAGCCCCTGAACCATTTCAATGATCTCTCAGTACCATAAAAAATAGTTTCACTCAAATTGTTGTTCCATCTATTTTGATGGTGTTGCTTATGTGGTCAGATCTATGTCTTGAAACTTACTATTAAATTTATGAGAAGTCTAAAAGACATAGAATCGAATACGAAACAAAACACATGAAATTATTATCACCAAACACATCCCTTCAAGAATGAAATGTAAGTTAATTTTTGTTTTTCATTTCTATTTCCATTTTATTTTTAATTTACTCTCTAAATTCATGATTTAAATATGGTGAAAAGATACATATTGGCATTAGCAAGTGAAATTATCATATGTAACACGTGCACCTTCGTACACAGATAAACTCCACATATGTAAAATTAGAGGTGACTCAATCATTAGATCACTTAGTCTATTGCTTAAAATTTTTAAAAATTCTTATTGGTAAAAGTCTCATATTTTTTGAAGGCCATGAAATAAGATGGGAGAATTGCAAATACAACCAATTTATGCCTTGAATTGTGTAAGTAGGTCTTGTACTTCCATCTCTTTGTAATTATTTTGAGTTTATATCATTAGAGCCGAAAATGCATTAAACTTAACCGAAAAAGGGCATTAAGGGGGCAAAAATGCGAAATAGCCCCCGAACCACTGTACGGATGTCACGGCCACCTTTCCCATGACAAATAGGACCTGTGACAATAGACAGAATTTAATTAGCATGTGTATGTTGGGAGCTAGAGCCGAAAATGCCTTAAACTTAACCGAAAAAGGGCGATAAGGGAGCGAAAATGGGAAACAGCCCCCGAACCACCGTATAGATGTCACGGCCACCTTCCCCGTGACAAATAGGACCTGTCACAACAGACGGAATGTTATTATCACACGTAGTTTGGGAGTTAGAGCTGAAAACGCATTAAACTTAATCGAAAAATGCCGTTAAGGGGGCAAAAATGCGAAACAGCCTCCAAACCATCGTACGGATGTCACGGCCAGCTTCCCCATCACAAATAAGAACTGTGATAGCAGACGAAATGTAATTAGCACATGTAGGTTGGGAGTTAGAGCCGAATACGTCCTAAACTTAGTCGAAAAAGGGCATTTCAGGGGTGAAAATTCAAAATAGCCTCCGAACGGCCGTGTGGGTCACATGGATAGCTTCCCCATGACAAATAGGACTTGTGAGAACTGACGGAATGTAATTCGGACCCGTAGGTTGGGAGTTAGAGCCGAATACATCCAAAACTTAGTCGAAAAAGGGCATTTCGGGGGCAAAAATTCAAAACAGCCCCCGAACCACTGTGTGCCTCACACGGACAGTTCCCCTATGACAAATAGGACTTGTAACAACTGACGGAATGTAATCCGGACTCGTAGGTTGGGAGTTAGAGCCGAATACGGCCTAAATTTAGTCGAAAAAGGGCGTTTCGGGGGGCAAAATTCAAAACAGCCCCCGAACGACCGTGTGGCTCACACGGATAACTTCACCATGACATATAGGACTTGTGAGATCTGATGGAACATAATTCGGACCCATAGGTTGGGAGTTAGAGCCGAATACGCCCTAAACTTACTCAAAAAGGGCTTTCCAGGGGCGAAAATTCATAACAGCCCCCGAATAAGCCTTACACTTAGTCGAAAAACTTGCAATACTTAGTTCAAAAGCAACAACTTTATTAAAATAACATCTACATATTCTAATAATTGCCTTGATATATTTATAGGACGAAGAAATTACATATTACATTGTTTATGTTGGTTGGAATAAATATTGCATGATACATATATATATATACTTTTTTTTATTTCCAAGAAGACATTTCTCAATTGTTCTACCTTAAATGCATGTTAGAATATGTTCCATATGGCTGACTGAATTGATATTTTGTAACCAATTCTAATGTTTCGTTTTTTGTTTTTCTTTGTAGATGGCTTTGTTGCGTGGACTTGTGGATAATCCATATTGGTGTATGGAGAAGAATTTTCACTTTTGTGTAGAACTAATATAATACTTTTGTCGTCCTCAGCTTTTGTGTAGTTCATTATTACTGATACAGAAAACTTTTGGCAATCAACAGATAATGACTGTCGTGGTACATATATACCATTTGTCGGTGTACATATAGAACGTTTTGTCATGGTCCATAGAAAATTTTTGTCGTGGTACATATATCACATTTTGTTATGGTACATATTACGATGGTAATTTGTACCATGTCAAATAGTAATTTCGCCTGGTAGTAAATGTATTTTTTTGTATACGGAGGGCTTTGATTTTTGTATGATATATTTTGTTTGGAATTATTATTTTAGTTTGGACAATAGTTGATTTGTATGGACTTTGATATTTAATGTTATTTATTTTTGGTATATGGATGCAAATTGTGGAATGATTGATAGTATGTATCATTTTGTTTATATACGTATTACAGGTTGCGTTGTATATAGGCATGTTGTGGAGAAATTATAATTTCGTGATAAAACATAATATCATGTTTTTGGCGACTAAACAATTCGTAGGTAAAAAGAAATTGGGAAAAGACATTTGGTGACTAAAAATTTTGTAGCCAAAAAAAAGAAGACATTTGACAACTAAAACTTTTGTACCCAAAAAAAAAAAAGAAAGAAGACATTTAGCGACTAAAAGTTTAGTAGCCAAAAAAAAAAAAAAAAGACATTTGTCGACTAAAAGTTTAGTAGTCAAAAGAAAATTAAACATTTGGCGTCTAAAATATTTCGTAGCTAAAAACAAAAAACTAAATTATAAAAACACTTTTGCCGACTAAAATTTTAGTAGCAAAAAATGTAGAACTTTAGGCGACCAAATATTTAGTAGCCAAAAGAGGAGCTCTTTGCTGACTAAACATTTAGTAGCCAAAGATGGGTACTTTCGGCAACTAAATTTTTAGTAGCAAAAAAAAACACTCTTTACCGACTAAAATTTAGTAGCTAAAAAGGTGGGACTTTAGGCGACTAAAATTTTGGTCGCTGAAAAGGGTTTAATTTAATTTAATGTCCAACCTTTAGGCGACTAAAATTTTAGTCGGGAATTGTATACATTTGGCGACTAAAATAATTTTAGTTGCTAATTACCTTTACCGACAATTTTTTGGCGACTACTTTTGCGACCAAATAATTTAGTCGCCAAAACCATTCGGTAACTAAAAATTAACTTTTGGCGACTAAAAATTTAGTCGCCAAAAGTGAAAATTCTTGTAGTGTACAAGAACATGATTGCTTTATAAGATTGTGATTGCCACGGCCCAACCAACAAGGGATCTAGCTAATAAAAATGGCATAGGTGCAACACGTTGAGTTGTTTCTGAATCACCTAATAATTTTCTAATTACTTCACTTAAATATTTGATCATGTGAATGCCATAGGTCCAAGATTGTGTCCCACCCGTTTTAGCTAGCGAAAAAAAATATTTTGGCTAGTCTCAATCTGGGGCGTTATCATGGTTTTACGTGTATGGATATTAATAGCATCCCTAATATACCAGGCATCTTTAATATACTACTGTCCATTAGTTAAAATGTCTAGTGTAATTCAATTTCTTTAACTGCAATTGTCTGGGTATCTGATAGACATTTTGTCTTAATCCCAACTTGCTAGTTAAATGTAACTAATCTTTAAAAGTTAGGTAAAATGTATTTGGTTCTTGCGATTTTTTCCTTCCATTTTTATTGCTTATGTGACATTTCATAAAGTGAGTACTGTTTTGATAAATAGTTAAAATAAATAACAATGTTAAAGTAGAAACATGAAAATGTAAATAGACAAAATAAAATAGGCAAAATGCCACACAAGGTTGGAGATGCTCTAAATTGTGTATCTCATTAAATTTTTTGTGTGAATTTTTCATGAAATAAATTATTTTTGATCTAATAATTATATTTAAGGTGTCATTTTTTTCAATGTAAAATATGCATTTATATTGTTTGGTTGAATAAAAAATTAACTAAAATATTTTACAATAAAAATATTTTTTTGTCATAGTCTCTAGAATGACTTATCATTAGAAATTCTGAGAGTCATTTTTAGGAAGTTCACTTTCAGCTGGGCCCAGCACATTGATATCTTCAAAGGTGAAAGGGTGGACCTTCATTGGTTTCTACCTAATGCATATAGTAATTTTTTTAATTTTAATTTTTTATTTCTAAGTGTCTACCAAATATCAAGAAATAAAATAAATTTTGTATTTATGTGCTTAAATAAAAATAAATTTACATTGAAACCAAAAAAAAAAAAAGTCTAAATGCTTTTTGCATTTATTTTGAAAAAATGAACAGTGATTGTATTGTCCATATTTTAAATACAAATATGATAAAATTATCTTATTATAATTATTAAATTAATTAATATTTTCGTAATGGATAATCTACACACAAGAACTCAGTGCCCCAATTTCTAATTCTCTTTGTACAAAGCTCAAAAAAATATAATCATCTAAATCTATTTAATTTTTTTTTTAAAATAACTGTCTACGGATCCAAAAAGAAAAAATTCTCATTATCAAAGGTATCATTATAAATACTTAAAATACATTTCTTGTCCAAAAACCAATAATAAACCTTTGTCCAAGGTTTAAAAAAAAAAAAAAACAAAAAACAAAAAACTTTTTGTTTGAAGCTTCAATCATAAAGGTTGAAAAATTATTTCAATTATCAAAAAGGTTTTGAAGAAAATCTCTTCATACAAATTCCCAGCTAATAAAATCTTCTTTGCCTAAAGATGCAATAGTAAATGTTATAAATAAATCTTCAAAATTTTGTTTACAATAACAACAAAACAAATTTTACATTAAAAAATGAGATATAAAAGGTTATTAAATAGGAAAAATTAGTCTAAAGTCCCTTTCCTATTTTTAGTAATGGAAGAGATCCATAATATTATTTTATGATGTCTAAGGTCCCTCAACCCCACACCCATATATCACAGAGAAATTTGACTTTCAAATCAAATCTTCTCTCTCTCTTTCTAAATCCAAGCCTCACTTCAGTCCCCTTCAATGGCTGCCGCCTCCGCCTCCACCGCCGTGACCGACCTTCATAATCTTCACTAACCTTCATGATCGGACTCTCCTTCTCTTCACCAACCTTCATGATCGGACTCTCGTCTGGGATGTCGAACGATCACCAAGTGACCGTCATCAATTGATGTGAAGGCTGATGATTTCATCAATAGGTTCAGGCAACAGTTGAAATAAGGATTTTAAAGGGGTGGGATAAGTTTGAAGTTCTGGTCTTGTGCAAAGAGGAGACGTTAGATGTTTTCCTTTCTGTTTTTCCGATGGCAATGGATGCTTCAATGGTTGATTATTTGCATAGAAAGGGCAATCAAGTTTTTTGAGACATTTTTTGACATAAAGGAGAGAGAGAGAGAGAGAGAGAGAGAGAGAGAGAGAGAGGGACATGGAAGAATTGATGGGAATAATCCATTGAGAGGCTATTAGATATCAACTATTGAGGCAAAGAGGGACTCACTAAAATAGAGAAAATGTATTGATTCAGGGAGCTAGAGTGTTGAAGACAAGGAAGGAGTTGTGGCTTTTGATCCTTTTATGCAATATATGGATCATTTGGGAGCAGAATAGACTTTTGATGGTATAGAGGTTCCTTTGAAAATGGAAAATGGTGTTTGCTCAATTTTCTCTGGTTTGTTGTTATCTGAATGTCTTACAGTCTAGAGAAAATTGGTCAAAATGAAAATGATGTTTGTTCAATTTTCTTTAAATTTCTCTGGTTTGAACTCAGAGAAATTTCAATTTTCTCTGGTTTGAACTCAGAAAAATTTGAATTTTCTCTTGTTTGAACCCAGAGAAATTCTTTGAGAATTCCAAAATTTCTCTGGAGATAATTTCTCTGGATCAATGTTGAGGAACCTTAAACATTATAAAAATATTGAATGTCCTTTATGCTATAAAATCTAAATATCAGGGACCATAAAAAAACCCCTATTAAATATATTGAAACACAATTTAAATAGATGAAGTTAAAATTAAGAAAACAAAGTAAGATCCCATTACCCTAAGACCATTTAATAACAAAAATAGTTGGAGAAATTACAATTAAAAAAAAAAGAGTTTGACTTTAATACAAAATAAATTTTTAATTTTTAATTCTATCAATTTAAAGTCAAAATTTTTATTTATTTTCAATCTAAACTACTTGTCTTGAGTTTTTAATTTTGTCAATTTAAATTTAAATTTTTTATTTATTTTCAATTTAAACTATTTACATACTTTCTTTAATTAAAATCAACAGAAAATTTATATTTTAGCCATTAAAATGTTTAAAATATCATTTTTTTTGGGTGAATTTAATAGTTAATTTTTTTTTTACCTAACGAAATAGATAAATTATTTAAATCGAAAACAAATCAAATAATTAAAATTTAAATGGATAAAATTAAAATTTCAATTTATTTATTTACAATGGTCAAATCCGATTTTTTTTGTTTATTGTAATTTTCCTAAAATATTTTTGATTCAGGTTTCAAGTGTTAGTTAAGTGCCCAACTAATTGGTATTCCTTAAGAAACCTCATCGTACCTGCCGGTACAGTATAGATAAAGTCCACCTCACTTGGGATATTTGTCAGGAGATGGGAAATCATCCGGCAATTGCATTTCTATTTATTAAGTAGGTTTAGTAGAGCTCCGCTTGTAAGCAATTTTGACTACTTCCACTTGGACTTTAAAGTCAGTAAAGCCTAGCTCGAAGTTTAATTTTGGCTTGGGGCAGGGGCGTAGTGAGCAGAAAATTCCCTATCAGACAAAGCTCTATAAGATAAGGAAGAAAAGAAGTCTTAACTAAAAGCCCAAAGGCTAGCCAATCGAAGTCACTTGTGGATTCAGATTCCATTCTTCGAGTGAACGAAGTCAAGCCAGTAGCCAGAGCAGGAATGAAAACCATTCTTGGAGATCGGATCCACCAAAGCCCATTCTCTCTCTCTCTCTCTCTCTCTCTCTCTCTTGTTGTTTAAGCCAATCAAATCAAGACCCCTAGGTTACGACCCTCCATTTTCGTTCACATCCAAAACCTTAACTCTATGTTTGGTTAGGGATTTAGAAAGAAAAGAGAAAAGATGTGTGAAATTAGGTGAAATGTAAGTATATTTTATTCACATTTCACCTACCTTTTCTTTTTCCCTTCCCAAATCCTCCGACCAAATACAGTATAAAACCCAATGACAATAACAAGGGAATGATAGTCACAACGAAGCTTCATCGAAATCGAAGAAATTCTTGGATTTTCCATTGTTATCAAATCTACCCTTCGATTTCAGATCCTCAACTCAAAATAAACGTGATTGTTGTGTGGATTTTATGTAAATTTATCTTTCATTTTACTATCACCAATATAAACTTGATTGTTGTGTGGATCTAAAATCCAGGTCAGGAATTTCACATATTATTATTGCTTTGTTAATTTATCTTGTCCAAATTGTAGATAAAATATTACACTCTCAAGTTCTTTGAAAACAATTCAAGCCGCCCGCCAAAGTGGTGCAATGGTGCGGACACCATAACTCTTACTAGCAAATTCGACGAAAGTATCGAATGGAACTACCCGCATACAATACGATGGATCCATACTTGCATATCAATGAAAGGTACCCATCTCTTCCCCCAAAATACTCTAGGCCTAAGGGTCGGTAAAAAGTCTTCTGATTTGTTTATCCTGTTTCGAAGTTTTTAAACCACAACTTTGTATAATACTAGGTGCTTGTATGATTTATTTTTCTGTATGCAACTTTTCTGATGTAAAGACTTGAAAGATTCCAAAAGATTAGTTGATGTAAGTTTGATATTGTTTGTAAATTTGCTACCACAATATGCACAGAGAGTAATGGTAATTTCATTGTTACTGCACAATTTTACTTTTGAAGATCCTAATTCAGAAATCTAGATGATTGAATAAGGTTTGATTTTGATGGAATTGCTATTCTTTTTCAAAGATCAATAACTTTTGGAAGGCATCCTACAAAAACTGTCAAGTTAGATCTAATCTATGTAGCTATTTGGTGAGCCATCAGGATTGATTTCCGTGGTTCCATAAACCGGTTCCACGGTTGATGTTGAGGTGCTTCTCCTTCCATTGGTCGTTCTATTACATCATATTGCTCAATCAGTTGGGTAAAAGGAACTCTTATTGTGTCAATCACTTAACGTCTGCGAAAATCAGCTAAAGACCTCTAAACATAGGAAGCTTGTCTTCAAGCCTACATCCTTAGCCAAGTCATTATTCCTCCGACTCTAACTACTACATATATTGAGTTTGAACTTTGAATCATATGGTCATGAATCAAAAATTTTAACTAATCGCAAATATTATTCTCATTCATTGAGGTTTATAAAGTTTGAAAATAAGCCTCCAAATGCTTTTTGCAGCCTTAAAAAATTCAAGAAGTGATAATCCTAAGAAATATTCATTTTGAGATTTGAAAAACTTGTGCCAATTTAAATTAAAATGATTAGAAACTCAATATTTGTAGTGTTTACTAACTTGTGGTTAATTTTATTTTATTTTTTTTGGTTTTCTACGTACAAAGAACATAAAATATGTTTACTTTTTTATTCTTTTTGTAAAAATTACAATAAATAGCATATTTAGTATACATGTTCTCAAGAACATAAAAAATCAAAAAGTAGTGCTACTTTAACCAAAAAGTAAGTCTCGTTTGAGGACTACATATTTTAGTCAAAAAGTCACTATAAGTTATAATATCACTTTCTCTATTTTTTACACATCTTTTAGTAAAAGTTAAAAAGTTATTAAAACAGCCCGTTCCCAAATGAGGCAGGCTCATTTTTCAAGCCTAATGATGTAGCGCTCTATTAAAATATTGATAAATTACAAATATACCTCTTGAAGTTTGCTTAAATACATATTGTCCTCTGTGATTTTGAAAATTACATATTGCCTTTTTAAGTTTCTAATTACATGACAAATAACTCATTTTATTGATAAATTATCAAGTTAATTAATTATTTTTTATGATGTTAGAAACATATTTCAATTAACAATTCAAATAATTTTATTATTATATAGTAGAATAATTAAAATTTTCATCTTTCTATTAATTATGTTAAATAATTTTTTTTGACAATGAGATATTTATAATTTCTAAAATAAACCTTAGGAGTTAAGCCAACTCTCTCTCTATAATATTTTCTCTAATTATCAACCAATTATTTTTTTTTATATTATATATCACTAGATTTAGAAAGTCAGTTTATAAAATAAATTTGTCTATCATTTTTCAAAATGAAAATAAGTATAGTAAGTTACTAAAAGGGGTGAGTGGTCGAAGGTGATTTCCGGAGCAAAGACGGAAGGGTGAGGGTGGTAGGAAAGAATGAAACTTGTTTTGAAAATAAATAAAATCACAATTTTCTTATTTCCAAAAATTCTAAGAACTATAGCTAGATTTTTTTAAAGTGAAAACAATTAGCAAACGTATTTTTTATTCCAATTTCAAAAATTCTACAGCTAAAGAAAAATAAATAAAATAAAAATCTCACTATTCAAAAATTTGTGAAGTTAGCAAACATGTTTTTTAAAAGTGAAAACAATTAACAAACGTGTGTTTTATTCCAATTTCAAAAAATCTAAAGCTAAAGAAAATTTAACCAAAAAAAAAAAAAAAACTCACCAAACGAACTGGAAAAGTAACCCATCCACAAGTGACCCAACCGGTTACTTTTCTAGTTGGCTCACCGGTCTGATTTTCAAAACATTGCTCCCATCCATTCAGTCTCTCTCTCTATCTGTATCTGTGCATGAATGAAAATCTCTCTGTTTCATACTTTCTCTGTCTCTCGACCCTTTGAATTTTTTTTCTTCTTTTCTCTTGGAGTTGAGTGGTACTTCTGTCTAGCAACGGTAGCCAAAGAACTTCCCCGATGACGATCGTAGGTTAGTTTTTCTATCTTTATTTTGTTTTATTTTATTTGTAATTCTGCATGAATGGGTATCTGATTCAGTAAACATTGCTGGTTTATGGGAATTATAATTGCAATGGGTGTTGGATAGGAGAGAGATATATATAAAAGAATAATAATGGTCTGTTTGGGTGTCTTCTTACATCTGCTGCTTTAGGTAATTGTTATCTTCTTGGTTGGAATAGCTCGATTTTTTCACACACAAACAAACCCTCTTCCTCTCTCTTAAGCGCAAGAATACTGGATATGTACATCCTGAATATGTAAAAATATGACTTCATAGATATGTTAGGGCATCTCAAGCCCTTAATCAATACCCATATCAAATTCAAATTTGAGTAAAAAAACTCCCAAAACCCTCTTCACTCCTTTACTTGAAAAGCTTATATCAAGATGAATTCCCTCCACTCTTTTACTCAAATTTTTATCAATTTTACTCAAAACAAGGGAGGCTTATATTCTTTACTCAAATTTCTATCCAATCTAAACTTAACAATTGGGCACTTTCACCTAAACTTTCCACTAATCTCTTCTACTTCAATCCATAACTTTCACTCAAACTTTGACACTTGGCAATTTTGCTCAAATTTGAGTTTATTCATTGGAATGATTCACGTTTAATGAAGCTTTTTACTCAAGCTTCTACTCAATTTGAGTAAAAGCTTTAAGTAAGGGTCGGAGATGGTCTTAGGCCAAAGGGATGTCACATTGAGGGGCAAAGCGGGGTAGGCCTCTGACCCATACTTGGCCATTGCCATCCCTATTTTCAGATTCAACTTCCGGCAGCGGAAAATATTGTGTTATGATAGTGTGAATGAGATCAAGGACGAACAAAAGCCAGTGCGAAGTGAAGTTTAGACAAAACTTATGTCAGACCAAGTTTAGACACAACATATTTTGGCTAGGTTCACATATTATTTTCATTCGTTGAGGTTTATAAAGTTTGAATATAAGTCTCCAAATGCTCTTTTTGCAGCCCTAAAAATTTCAAAAAGTTAGAATTCTAATAAATATTCATTTTGAGATTTGAAAAACTTGTGCCAATCAAAATTAAGATGATTACAAACACAATATTTAAAGTAGTATTTAGTAACATGTGGCTAATTTTTTTTTTGTTTTCTACGTACAGAGAACATAAAATACATTTATTCTTTGTTTTTTATTCTTTATTCTTTTTATTTATTTATTTTTATTTTTTTTTTGTAGTTGTAAAAACTAAAATAAAATAAATAGCATATTTGGTATATTAATTCTCAAAACATATAAAAACTAAAATAATGAAAAAAAGTTTGGTAAGTTATCAAAAGTAGGGTGATAAACAAGCCAAACAGTTAATTTCCTTGTTCAAAAAAAAAAAAAAAAAAAAAAAAGAGAAAGTGGAACAGTATACTTTTCAAGCTTGGTTTAATAACTTTATGAGTTTTAAAATTTGTTTAAACTCGGTTCTTTTAATTTTTGAGTCGATCTCAAACGAGCTTTTGTCGAATCAAACTCGAATAGTTTCGTATTTTTATATAGTTTTAGGTTTATTGAACTGAGCCAAATAAGTAACTGCTTGTTCAAGCTTGGTTTGAAAACTTTGAAGAGCTCCAAAATGTGTTCAAAACTTGTTTACTTAGCGAATTGAGTTCAAAAGAGCTTTTACCTAGCCAACACGAGTGGAGCTCAAGCTATTTGGTTCATTTATCACCCCTAACCAAAAGGGGGAGTGGTTGAAGATGGTTGTTGAAACAAAGAGGGTGGCCAGAGGATAGACGGAGGCAAGAGGGAATGAAACTTAAGTAAAAGCACAATTTTTTTTGTTTCCCCAAATTTTAAAATTATAGCCAATTTTTTTAGAGTGAAAACAATTACCAAACGTTTTTTATTCCAATTTTCAAATTTTTTTTAAATCAAAAACAAAAATAATAATAATCGTAAAAATATAAATTTCAAATACACCCTCTGAGGTTTGCTTAAAACACGAATTGCCCCCTGTGGTTTGAAAAATTACAAATACCTCCCTGTCAAAAATTTTTATTTAACAAAATTATCTGAAAAAAAAACTATTCTCCTATACAATAATAAAATTATCTGAATTATTAATTGAAATAAAATTTTAACATCATTAAAAACTACTAATTAACTTAATGATTTATTAATAAAAGAACTTATTTATTATGAAATTAAAAACTTTAGGGGGCATATTGTAATTTCTAGAACTACAGAGGGTAATTCGTAATTTAAATAAACCTCAGGGGTTGTGTTTGTAATTTACCCTAAAAGTAAAAACCTCACCAAATGAACCCTAAGATTTACAATCCCAATTAAAAAATTTGTGAAGTCACCAACTTAGAGTTAGGAGGTCAAATAACGGGGCTGCCGATCTACTAAGAAAACAAAACTGTAATAGACAAAAGAAAAAATAGATAAAGAAAATTTTGATCACAATATGAATACAACAAATCAAGTACCAAGAGCACATGAAATAAATACATAACAAGCATTCTAAATGTGGTGGTGATCCAATATGGTTAGAGCTCTCTCCTCACTCACTATAGATAATTTTCTTCCATATAGCCACGTTTTGTTCTCACAATCCCAACCTCTGGTATGCGTGTAATTTTTCAATAATTCCCATCTTCTAAGTCTCTGTTTGGGCTCGAACTCAATCCATTAGACATGTCAACCAACTAAAGAGACTTACGCTGTGTTTGGTTGGAGGATTTGAAGAGGGATTTGGAAAGGGAAAGGGAAAGGGAAAAGTTAGGTGAAATGTGAATAAAATATACTTACATTTCACCTAGTTTCACACACCTTTTCCCTTTCCCTTTCCAAATCCCTCCCCAAATCCCCCAACCAAACACAGCATTAAGGTTGTTTTGTCATCAAAGACCACTTGGGAAATGTATCGGTACTGGCAGCTCTTGAGATTAACTGACAATCTCTTGGACCAAATCTAGACCAGATAATTTAATCCTAACTAGCAAGCCATTGAATTTAGACGTTGGTCTAGATGGAGTGATATACAATAACTAATATCATCATTAAATTCTGGTGTAATACTTAAAATAGGTGAAATGTTTGCTCTCTTTATTTGTTAAAATTTTTTGTTTGGCATTGGACTTCTGTGTAGGGCCTTGACGTTAACCTGAAATTCTTGTAGAAGCTGAAAGGTGTGGGTCATCTTTTGATGAATTGTTGACAATTCCCGATCAGGATGATTGGATATACAATGATGGGAAGTCCACATCATGTGTTGTTTTCATTTTGGAAATGTACGAGGAAGCAGGGTTGTTTGATCCAACTGCAAACTCCATTCAAGTTACCGAGTTTATGGTGAGTTTGTTGTGAATATTCAATTTCATTAATTTAAATAACAAAGTCTCAAATTTGCATCCAATTAATGTTTCACGATCAATACAATGGTTTTTTTTTTTAATAATATTATTTATTGAATTGGCTTATATCAAATCCAGTATTCAGATGGTTTAAACTATGTTATTGTATTTGCACGAGGTTGGAAGATCTCACGACTGCACCCTCACATTTCACCTAAGTTTGCATTGAATGATTATTGACAAATTTTTCCTCAATAGCACTATAATTGTCTCCATGTGCACTGCTTTGTACTTATTTACATACAAAAAATAAAAGAATGTTAGTTTATTTTAGGGTAAATTACACAAATGGTCCCTAAAGTATACCCTTGATTTCATTTTGGTCACTAATCTTTAATTTAATTCAATTACATCCCTATACTTCACATATTAATCTACTGTAGTCCCTTTCTTAATTGTTGTCTGAAAAACATGCTAAAAATGTTTATGTCAGTCTCATGTCAAGCATATGAAGGGCATAAAATGACATTTTGACACATCTATTTATGCCAAATACTATCATTCAAAGTGCCAAACATCCTACGTATTCGACTTTCAGTAATGAAATGAAAGTCTTGGATGCATTTTATTTTGTAAATAATGTTCATTTCACGTGTCTCATGATTCATTTAAGTGGAAAATGAGAAATTCCTAGTAATGCTCTCCAAATGCCTTAAGTGAAGCTGGCATAAGCATTTTTCATAATTTTTTTACACGATAGTTAGGATAGGGGACTGCATTAAATCAATGGGTAAAGTTTAGGAATGTAATTAAAACAAATCAAAAACTATAGACCAAAATGAAATCAATGGTATACTTTAGGAACTATTTATGTAATTTACCCTTTATTTTTATGATCATGAAAATAAACTTGAACTGTATGGATAAATATGGATGTTCAACTGAAATTGATTGTTGTGTGGATGTAAAACCCAGGTCAGGTATTTTACATATTATTTTGCTTTGTTAATTTGTCTTGTCCAAACTGCAGATAAAAGATGCTTACACTCCCAAGTTCTTTGAAAACAATTCAAGCCGCCTGCCAAAGTGGTGCAATGGTGCGGACACCGTGAAGCTCCCATACTGCCAAATTCGAGGGAAGTATCGAATGGAACTACTCGGATACAATACGATGGATCCATACCAGCATATGAATGAAAGATGCCCATCTCTTCCCCCAAAATACTCTAGGCCTAAGGGTTGCTAAAAAGTCTTCTGATTTGTTTATCCTGTTTTGGAGTTTTTTATACCACAGCTTTTTATAATACTAGGTGGTTGTATGATTTATTTTTCTGTATACAATTTTTCTGATGCAAAGATTTGAAAGATTCCAAAAGATTAGTTGATGGAATTGCTATTCTTTTTCAAAGATCAATAAATTTTGGAAAGCATCCTACAAAAACTATCACGTCAGATCTAATCTATATAGCTGTTTGATGAGCCATAGGATTGATTTCCGTGGTTCCGTAAACCGGTTCCACGGTTGATATTGAGGTGCTTCTCCTTCCACTGGTCATTCTATTGCATGGTGTTGCTTGGTCTATTGGATATAATGTGTCAATCACATAACGTCGACAAAGGACAAAATCAACTAAAGAGCTCTAAACATAGGAAGTTTGCCTTCACGCCTACACCCTTATCCAAATCATCATTCATCTGACTCTAACTACTACATATATTGAGTTTGAACTTTGAATCATACAGTCATGAATCAAAAAATTTAACTAATTGCAAATATTATTCTCATTCGTTTGAGGTTTATAAAGTTTGAAAATAAGTCTCCAAATGCTTTTTGCAGCCCCAAAAAATTCAAGAAGTGATAATCATAAGAATATTAATTTTGAGATTTGAAAAACTTGTGTCAATTTAAATTACAATGATTAGAAACCCAATATTTGAAGTAGTGTTTACGAACTTGTGGTTTTTTTTTTCCCCCTATGTACAAAGAACATAAAATATGTTTATTTTTTTATTCTTTTTGATTTATTTATTTGTTTTTATTTTTATTGTAAAAACTACAATAAATAGCATATTTAGTATACATGTTCTCAAGAACATAAAAATCAAAGAGTCGTGCTACTTCAAACCTAATGATGTAGCACTCTATTAAAATATTAATAAATTATAAATACATCTTGTTAGGACTCTTTGTTGTCAAATTCCATGGATCAAACCCAAGATTGTAATTTTTTAAATTCACATGTTGGGTCAAACTAGGATTACTTTGGATTTCTCTAAGAAGTTGATTTTCTTCCAAAACTAGGATTACTTTGGAATCCTTTAAGAAGTTGGTTTTCTTCCAAAAACAGGATTACTTTGGATTTTCTATAAGTAGTTGGTTTTCTCCCAAAACTAGACTACTCATTAATTCCTCCAGATCTTCTTTTTGGTTCTTAAGGTTTATATCTGGGGATATTTTGTTATTTTCTTTGATGTTTTATTGAGTATTCAACTCATGGTTTAAAGAGAGTACATCAAAGATTTGTTTGTTATACACAAAAGAGAGAGTTGTTCTTCAGTTGTGGATTCTGAAGAATTCGAGCCTGAAGCTTTGGTGGAATCCGGAGTGGCTCATCAAAAAGACAATTCCGTGGTGAAGATGGGGTTGGAAGAGGCACATAGAGGTTGGTTCAATTAGGCGTTGTGGATTCGCTAGATAATTGAGAGTATACCTGTGTAATTCCTTTATATCTTCTTAGTGGATTGTCTTGTGGCAATTGCCCGTGGTTTTTTTATCACAGTTGGAGGTGTCCAATTGTGGTTTTTCCACGTAAAAATCGTTGTGTCTCTTTCTCTTGATTGTTTGATTAAGATTGTTTTCTACTGCTTATTATTGATACATAATCACAAATCAACATCTAGGGTTTCTAGATTTTTCAATTGGTATTAGAGCGGGTCGTTCTATTTTGTTTAAAACAAAAATATTTTTTTTAGAACGAGATCCTGTTTGATTTGTGATAATGGATACAATTCGTGATGATGAATCCTCGGAGAGTGATCATGAAGAGCTTGAGCAAGCTTATGAAAAATTGTATAAGGAGTCTCTTAATTTATTCAAATTGAATGACAAACTCACAAAGAAACTCAAAGCATGTGAAAGTGAGAATGTCAAACTTAAGGAGGAGATTTCCGAGGCTAGAATCAATGCCATCAAGATAGCTGATGATCAACAAGTTCTTTGTGCAAAACTGTTGACTTGTGAGACAGAGAGGAATGAGCTATAGGAAACCCATGCCATGTTTGAAGAAAAGATTGAATCTCTTGAGATGTCAGAAGTTGCTTTGGAAGAACTAATGATCAAGAAAGAGGAAGAGCTCAAGTGTGCCATGGTTACCATTGGTCTTTGGAACAAAGGATCAAAGACTTTGGAGGATATCATTGGGTCTCAACAAATCTGTTCAGACAAGAGTGGCATTGGCTTTGGAGAAAAGAGAGAGCAAAAACAGAGTGTTTCCACATCTCATGATACAAGAACTCAAGGAAAGGGAGGACAAAAGATTCAACAAGAGGAAAGACTTCTCAAACTTCCTAGAGTTGGTATGGTAAAAGAAAAGAAGGTACACCCTGTTTTTATTTGTCATCATTGTGGTATGCATGGCCATATTCGCCCTTTTTGTTATAAGTTGCATGGGAGAGTGTCTCAAAAGGGTAGAAATTCGAATACTTTTTGGGTTAGGAGACAACCTTACATATCTAGGCAGAATACCAAGATTCATGAGGGTGTTCACAACACCACGACATTTACCAAGACCGCTAGACCTGATTTTGTTAAGACCAAAAAGATTTGGGTGAGAAAACTTGCTTGTATTAATTTGTTTATTTGTTTTAGTTTTTGGGTTTTTGTGTGTTTTTTTTTAATGAGAAAAAAAAATGTGTGCATGTTCGTTTTTTTTTTTTTTTTTTTTTTTTTTTTTTTTTTTTTGTCTTGTTTTGGTTAAGGAAAAAAAATGAAAAAAAAAAAAATCCAAAACGATTTTCTTAATATGGTTTTGCAAGCTTAAATTTTTTAGTAGTCCTTGGTGCATATTGGAATTGATGAGAATATCCATTACAAGTTAATATGTGTGTGCTTTCTGTGGTCATTACTCATTTTGGAGTGTGTGTTCTTTGATTAGTATGTCTCATTCTGTACACACTCTTGGATTAGCAAATTTTGGAGTCTTCCATCTTAGTGATTATTTTTTTTATGGACTTCTGGCATTGTATCTTTTGCTTTTCGAGAGGAATTGACCTATACTAGCATATCATGGGTGATGTTGAGTCTCTTAACCACCTTCCATCTTTTTGCATCTCCATGGCTTTCCCCTCTGTTCTTTGTAGTCCAGGCATGAGGAAAAGGCTACCTCAGAGTCACCAACCAGGCCATCCTTATTATATCCATGCTTCTCTGGTTCGGTTTCCATACTCTTGAGCATGTCAGCCGCCAATGAGTGTGCAAAAGAAAGAAAAGAAAAGATGTGCAAAAGAAAGAAAAAAAAAAAAAAAAAAAAAAAAACAATGTGCAAAAGAAAGAAAAGAAAAAGATGTGAAAAAAAGAAAAAAATAAAGGATTCATTGATTGAGGGGGAGCCCCCGTCTTTACTCACCAAATACCCTTGATTCCTAGTGGTTTGACTTTCCTTAGTTGTGCTTAGATTCTCTTGTCGGAGGTCCAGCTATCAGATCACTACTAGGATTTGAATCTCGTGTTTGTCGAACTCCAAGAGTCACACACACACTTTTATCATGGGATCTATGCTTTTCACATAATGCATCACTTTCTTTTATGAGGAATCTTCTAGAGGCTGTGCACATTTTGTTTTCAAGTAATTGTGCTTCTTGGATAGTCTTGTGTGTTTTAAGGTACAAATCTGAAATTCCCTGCTTGCTCCACCATATTATTTTTGTCGGTTTACTTTCTGTTCACTTTTTTCAGTATCTGTGGTTACTTTTAGTGAGGGGGAGTTTGGTTTATTGTTACAAAAGTTTGTTCGCATGATCACTTTGATTTGTTTGATAAGGAAGATTGGCTTTAGTTGTTTTGCATGTTGCTTGCATTCTTGCATGCTCCTGATATTTACATCATCATATCATTGCTTGTGTGGTTTATGATCATGCTTTAGTTGATTGAGCTTCCTTTGTCAATTCGTGACAAAAAGGTGTTGTTCAAGTTTTCATGCTACATGTTCTTAAAATCTCCAAAGTCGCATCTACTCATGTTTTCCATCTCATACTTCAAGATAATCTAGCCATATGTTTATTGCTTTTTCATATACTCTTGTGGGGCTAATAGTTGTTTTGAAGATTGTGGCACTAATAGTTGTTTTGCAGATCTTGACCTTGAGAAATAAGTTTGTAAAGAGATTTGGTTATAAGTGTTGGTTCCTAGTTGGTGGTGTTGTTCTTGTTTTGATAGGAAAACTGTTGTAGCATGGTTTTGTCCAGGATTTGACAAAGGGGGAGATTGTTAGGACTCTTTATTGTCAATTTCCATGGATCAAACCCAAGATTGTAATTTTTTAAATTCACATGTTGGGTCAAACTAGGATTACTTTGGATTTCTCTAAGAAGTTGATTTTCTTCCAAAACTAGGATTACTTTGGAGTCCTTTAAGAAGTTGGTTTTCTTCCAAAAACAGGATTACTTTGGATTTTCTATAAGTAGTTGGTTTTCTCCCAAAACTAGACTACTCATTAATTCCTCCAGATCTTCTTTTTGGTTCTTAAGGTTTATATCTGGGGATATTTTGTTATTTTCTTTGATGTTTTATTGAGTATTCAACTCATGGTTTAAAGAGAGTACATCAAAGATTTGTTTGTTATACACAAAAGAGAGAGTTGTTCTTCAGTTGTGGATTCTGAAGAATTCGAGCCTGAAGCTTTGGTGGAATCCGGAGTGGCTCATCAAAAAGACAATTCCGTGGTGAAGATGGGGTTGGAAGAGGCACATAGAGGTTGGTTCAATTAGGCGTTATGGATTCGCTAGATAATTGAGAGTATACCTGTGTAATTCCTTTATATCTTCTTAGTGGATTGTCTTGTTGCAGTTGACCGTGGTTTTTTTATCACAGTTGGAGGTGTCTAATTGTGGTTTTTCCACGTAAAAATCGTTGTGTCTCTTTCTCTTGATTGTTTGATTAAGATTGTTTTCTACTGCTTATTATTAATACATAATCACAAATCAACATTTAGGGTTTCTAGATTTTTCACATCTCTTGAGATTTCCTTAAAATATATATTGCCCTTTATGATTCTAAAAATTACATCTCGCCTCTTTAAGTTTCTAATTACATAACAAATGACTCATTTTATTAATAAATCATCAAATTAATTAATTATTTTTAATGATGTCATAAATATATTTCAATTAACAATTTAAATAATTATATTGTTATATAGGAGAATAATTAAAATTTTCATCTTTTTGTTAATTATGTTAAATAAAAATTTTTGATAATGAAATATTTGTGATTTTCAAAATTATAAGGGACAATCTATATTAGAAGGTGTATTTGTAATTACTTTAGAATATTTAAGTCAACTCTCTTTCTAATATTTTCTTTAATCATCAACCATTCATTTCTTTTACATTATACATCACCGGGTTTAGAAAGTGAGCTTATAAAATAGATTTGTATATCATTTTTCAAAATGAAAACAAGTATAGTGAGTTACCAAAAGGGGGGAGTGGTCGAAGGTGATTGCCAGAGCGAAAACAAAAGGGTGAGGGAGGTAGGAAAGAATGAAACTTGTTTTGAAAAAAAGTAAAATCACAATTTTCTTATTTTTAGAAATTCTAAGAACTATAGCCAAATTTTTTTGAAGTGAAAACAATTAGCAAACATGTTTTTTATTTCGATTTCAAAAACTCTAAAGCTAAAGAAAAATAAATAGAATAAAAATCTCACCATTTAAGAATTTGTGAAGTTAGCAAATGTGTTTTTTAAAAGTGAAAACAATTAACAAATGTGTTTTTTTATTTCAATTTCAAAAAACCTAAAGCTAAAGAAAATTCAAAAAAATTATAAATTTAAAAAAAAAAAAAAAAAAAAAAAAAAACTTACCAAACGAACCCGAAGATTGACAATCCCAATTAAAAAATTTGTGAAGTTGCCAACTCTCTAAGATCAAAATTAGGAGGTCAAATAATAGGTTCCCAGACTACTAAAAAAACAAAAATGTAATAGAGGAAAGAAAAAAAAAACCAGAGAAAAACTTGATCCCAATATAAATACAACAAATCAAGTACCAAGAGCACATGAAAATAAATAAATACATAATAAACATTCTAACTATAGATAATTTCCTGTCCAATAGCCAAGTTTTGTGTCCCCAATCCAAACTTTTGGAATGTGTGCAATTTTCCAATTATTCCCACACTCCAAGTCTCTGTTCAGACTCAAAATCAATCCATCAGACATATCAACCAATTCAAATGATTTAAGGCTGGTTAGATGTTCAATGCCAGAGGGTAACTCCTCTACTAATTCGCATTCCCGGATAACTAACTCTTCAAGATGAGGCATCGAGCCAGCCTCCACTTTCACCCATCTCAATCCTTTTAATCGACGGAGGTTAAATCTCACAAGTTTTTGAAATCCACCAGCCTTGAAACACAATTCTTCACCTTCATGTGCCTGAAGAAAAAAAAGTTCAACCAAATTGGGCAAACCTTGAAGGGATTCCAGCGGATCAACATCCCTTAACTTACTCCATGCTAAAACTACTCTTACCAAGTTGTGCAGTGAAGGTATCCAATGTGGTACCTTATGTAAACTTCCTTCTAGGCAGAGCGATCGAAGAAGTTGAGGTGGTGAGGAAAGAGAATCTAGATCAATGATCTCGTCTTCTCCTGTTGCACGAACAATCAATGAACGAAGGTTACTAAGCTTCTCAAGGGACGAGCATAACACCCTCCCATCTTCATTTTTCAGGCTTTCAATCTGTAATTTCCTCAGTTGAGTCAACTTCCCTACCTCTCCTAGCAAAATGGTCCCATTATCATGGTTTGTTTCAATAGAGCAAAGTTTATGTAAGGATGACAAACTTCCTATTTCCGTCGGAGCTTTGAATCCGCATTGGTATTTAAAACGAACTGGAGGAATATGATCTTGTATGTGGCGATACAACAAGATATGGCGAAGTCGTTTGAGCTTCAGGATATCATCAGGCAACTCAGTGACATATGTTTGTTTAAGGTCCAATGTTTCCAGGTTTTGGAGCTTTCCAATCGACTTGGGTATTATTTTTACATTGGTTTCCCTCAAACTTAAATACTTGAGTTGAAGTAGTTGCAAAACTTCATTTGGGAATGTCTCCAACGAGGCACCTCTCAAGTCAAGCACGGTTAGCAGCCGTAGACCATCATTTGACGATGCAAGCATGGACAACTTGGATAGTGAATCTGTTGCATTGAACATAAGCAAAGAACGAAGTCGAGTAAAATGCTTGCTTTGTTGTGTGTATTCCCAATGATTGTTGATTGATAAGCGCCGCACCTTTTCAGGCCACGCTCTGCTTTGTTCACCGGCTAGTGTCACAATGTTTTGCTCTCCCGACTTGGAAACAATAATTTCACGCAAAAGGTCATGGATGCGATATGTTGCGACCCTTCCATCTCTTCTCATATCTGCCACTTGAACCAAGCTTCTATTGATTAGCTCATTGAGGTAGCCCTCGGCAACTTCTTCTATCGTCATTCCTGCTTTTGATTCTACAAATCCTTCTGCCACCCATAACCGAATCAATCTCCAATGGTCAATGAAACAATCCTCTGGAAAAACACTTTAGATAGAGAAAGCAGAACTTCAGATAATAAGGTAAATCAATGTAACTGAGGGACAATATTTTCTTCATGCTTAGGAGTTTGTCATTTCCTTGTAGTTCTGCACCAAGGTTGCGGTAGATCTTATCCCACTCCTCCACACTGCTCGTATCCTTTGTTGATAAAAGACCACTAATTGCCACAATTGCAAGCGGCAATCCCTGGAATCTATTCAAGATGGCTTTTGAAAGTCCTTCCAAATGTGAAGGGCAAGAATTCTCCATAAATGTTTTCCTGCAAAACAATGTCTAGGACTCTTTGAGAGTCAAGGGCTGAAGATTATAGACAATCCCATGATATTCTCTACTAGCCGAAGAGGCTAAATCTGCATTTCTGGTTGTCAGCATTACTCGACTCCCACAATTGCCAGTGGGAAACACATGTCTAAAAGATTGCCAGGCATGAATATCCCATACATCATCGAAAACAAGCACATACCTATTTTGTTGTAGGAAAGCATTAATTATCGCTTTCAAGCTATTGGTATCCATGTTGTCCATCCCTTGTGGAAGTGGTTGCTCGATTTCTTCAAAAAGTTTTTTGATGATGTCTTTTAGGAGCACCTCAATCTTGAAGGATTCAGAAACAGTGATCCAAACATGGCTTTGGAAATGATTCTTCACAACTGCATCATCAAAGGCCTTTTTAACCAGTGTTGTTTTGCCCAATCCGCCCATTCCTGATACGGAAAACACCTTGAGTCTGGGGTCTTCATGCACCAACCACCTAATTAGTTGCGATTTGGGCTTGTCGATGCCCACAAGCTCAGATTCATGGAGTAGAAGGGCATCGCCACGATAATCATGGCATGCTATGTTAAGACCAGTGGACCTTGAGCTTGAGCCTTGCTCTAACGTACCATATCTATCATGGTACCTCTGATGTCCCTTCGAAATATCGATGACTCTGGACTTCATTCTTTGAACTTCAGAAGCAATTTGGTGACGAGCTTTTAAAGTCTTAATAAAGCAAGAAACCTTACCAAGAAAACCACGAAATCCAGCGCCATGACGATGTCCGAGGCGAAGCATGTACAACTCGAGAACATCTCCAATATCGTAGGCAGCTTCTCGGACTTGCTTGACCCATACTTTGAGTTCGGGGTTGTTCTCTTCCATAGCATCGGCAACTCTGAGGAAAGCTGTCATGCGCTCGAATTCATCTCTAATGTATTGGATCTCATCTCGAACTCCGGTCAACAAATTGGCCTCTTGTCGGAGGAAGGGTGCGAAGTTGGCTAGTAGATGGAACACTGCAGTCTCGGCCATTTTGCAATGTTGATGAGAAATTAATAATTGTGATCGTGGTCACAACTCTGCACTGAAGATGAGAAATGTTGTATATGATTCATAATCTCCTTTTTCTTCCACAAGAACGTGTTTGGTGATTCCTTTACAGGGACCACCCTTCTTGCTTAAGAAAAAGAAATGAAGATGAAAGGATAGAGAATGGGGGGGTGGAGGACGTCCCCCACTTGTGTGGAAGCAGCTATCAATCTCTCCCTATCTAAAATAAATGAAAAACCCGAATTGGTCACTATTTTTTCTGTTTTAATTATATATTACCAATTTCATCTATTTAATTTTCAAAATTTTTAATTGTAATTCGTGTAGTTCAGTTGGAAACAATTGTGCAGTAAAATTTGATTTGATAAACAAACAGATTATTTTAAAATTTGAACAATTTAAATTGTATAACACAACACTCATTTTTCTTTCTAAAGATAAACTCCGTGATGTGGTACAATTAGGTGCATAGGAAAATTGGGATTTCAAAAAAAGGATATGAATCATTTTTCATCCAAAACTTTAATCACTATTTTTAATTTTCTTTAATTGGCACAAATTGTAAAATTTAAGATTAAATATATTATGATTGAAATGACATGAATCAAATTGACATAATCCATAAATAATCTGCAATGCATTTAATCTAAACTACTGACACCTACTAATATGCAAACTAGTTTAATACTAAAAAAAAGTTAAATTAGTTTTTGCTTTTTTTTTTTGGGGGGGGGGGGGAACGAAAAAAAAAAAAAAAAACAATGATGTACGTACCTTGTTTGGTTGAGAAAAAACAAAAAAACAAAACAAAACGTTTGGTAAAAAAATGAAAATTAAAAGTTGCTCATCATTTAATGGTTCTCTTTTTTAAGATAAAAAATATTTTTTTGATATTGATTTTTGTTAAATTAATTTTTATTTAAAAAAAACAGTAAATATATTTTTAAAACTCGATACCCCAAAATATTTTGTCTTAATTTTTGTCAAATTAATTTTTATTTTTACAAACACATTTGTGTATTTAGGCCACTCTAAATAAATTTTTTTTTTACCAAAACCACTAAATAATTGTTCAAACTCGAAGTATTTAGCTCCATGTTTTGGTACCGAAAGTCCGATGTGTTCCACTCCATACGTTTTAGCCCCACACGTTTTAGCGGACAAAAAAGGATTTGACTAACTATGCGTAGACAATGACAACGAATTTGTCTTTATTTTTACGAACGCATTTGTGTATTTAGGCCACTCTAAATAAATGTTTTTTTGACCGAAACCACTAAATAATTGCTCAAACTTGAAGTATTTAGCTCCATGTTTTGGTACCGAAAGTCCGATGTGTTCCATTCCATACGTTTTAGCCCCACACGTTTTAGCGGACAAAAAAGGATTTGACTAACTATGCATAGACAATGACAACGAATTTGTCTTTATTTTTACGAACACATTTGTGTATTTAGGCCACTCTAAATAAATGTTTTTTTGACCAAAACAACTAAATAATTGTTCAAACTCGAAGTATTTAGCTCCATGTTTTGGTACCGAAAGTCCGATGTGTTCCACTCCATACGTTTTAGCCCCACACGTTTTAGCGGACAAAAAAGGATTTGACTAACTATGCGTAGACAATGACAACGAATTTGTCTTTATTTTTACGAACGCATTTGTGTATTTAGGCCACTCTAAATAAATGTTTTTTTGACCGAAACCACTAAATAATTGCTCAAACTTGAAGTATTTAGCTCCATGTTTTGGTACCGAAAGTCCGATGTGTTCCACTCCATACGTTTTAGCCCCACACGTTTTAGCGGACAAAAAAGGATTTGACTAACTATACGTAGACAATGACAACGAATTTGTCTTTATTTTTACGAACGCATTTGTGTATTTAGGCCACTCTAAATAAATGTTTTTTTGACCGAAACCACTAAATAATTGCTCAAACTTGAAGTATTTAGCTCCATGTTTTGGTACCGAAAGTCCGATGTGTTCCATTCCATACGTTTTAGCCCCACACGTTTTAGCGGACAAAAAAGGATTTGACTAACTATGCGTAGGCAATGACAACGAATTTGTCTTGAATTATACGGAGGGAGGGTGGGTGGGTGGGTGGGTGGGGCAACTCCAAGAATCTGCATCAGTCTCAATAAATTTTGAATTAAATTATAATTCAAAATTTACTTTTGTTATTTTAGCTAGTCATTTTTTAGTACTTATTGCATCAAACTCTCTATTCTAACTCAATCGTATTAAAATAATAATTTTTTATTGTATTTGTTATTATTTATTTTTTTATTAAATTAATGAGGTGCCATCCAAACAATTCTTAAAAAAAAAAAAAAAAAAAAAAATTACCGTCGAATGGTTGACCGGCCGGTCGACCGATTAGACTAATTTTCGACATTTTTCTTCTTCTGCTACAGGGACTCACGGGACATCCGGTGGGATATCCAGGGGACATTCGGGTAGACGATCGGTTTAAAAATATTGGCCCAGTTTTGCTCCAGAAAATATAATAAAAAATCATGTAGCTAATGAATAGTGCCTGTAGCAAATTTAACAAAAAGTTAATTTACAAAAAAATTGTTGAGTTTGATGGAGGAACAATTTTGTAATTTACAAGTTATATTTTA
This sequence comes from Camellia japonica, assembly GCA_030407325.1. Lineage (NCBI taxonomy): Eukaryota > Viridiplantae > Streptophyta > Magnoliopsida > Ericales > Theaceae > Camellia > Camellia japonica. Next base: position 16,598,483 of record JAPPVO010000031.1, on the reverse strand, counting down.
TCTTTTTGTTATTTTAACTATACTGATGCGGATACTCTAAGGTCGATGGTTAAGGTAGGGTAGGATGGGCTAGGAGCAAAGCAGGACTAATTAATTTTATAACTTAAAAAAATGTAAATATTAATAAAAGTTACTAGATGCAAGAAAAAAAATAGATGTTGAGTATCATATTTTAGTATTTTAATCTTATTACATTAAAAAAAATTAAAGATTATATATTATATAAATAAATATATATAATAAATATAATCAGGACAGGAAGATAAGATCCACGCAGAGTAAGACACAGATGTAGGGGCAGAAGAAAATTATCTTCCCTAATTGTACAGTTGTTGAGCTCATGGAAGTTATCATGTGTCTTACTTGGAGATCTAATTTTTTTGATTTGTTAATTTTTTTGTATAAATTATTTTTTAATAATCATAATTACATACTTTTTACCTGCCTTCACAAATTGGAGGACAAGTATGCCGTTTATTTTTTATAAATAAATATAACAAAATTATCTTGTTATAATTATTAAATTTATTTATTTTTAATATATAATTTACACACAATAACCAAGATAAAAATTTAAATAACTATAATAGGATCTATTATGGCCTAATAATAGGCCCAACCACACCACAGCGGGAGTGAGTTTTTTGTTGTCTTTTTTAGTTCAGCTTAGGGGTTGTTTGGAGTGTCTTAAATAAGTGCACTTTTTATTTTTTTAGATTAAAAAATTGAGAAAAAAAATATGGATGTTTGGGTTAACTTTTTAATTTTTTATGGAAACATGTGTATTAAAAAATTGTATAAATTAATATGTAGGGAAAAATTAAGATCGGGAGTTGTGCAGCCGTAATTTTTGACTTTTGGTGAATAGTGATAACTTTTTAACTTTTTAAGTAACTTTTTGACTTTTTGACTTTTTTGAGAGTTGCCAAACTTGGCCTTAGTTTATCTTTAATTTTTTTCTTTTCTTTTTTTAAATTAGAATCATTTAGATGAGACAAGCCTAAAAACAAAATTGATTTTTTTTAAAATAAAAAATAAAAATAAGTTGAAAAAATAAGCTTGACCTTTTATTAATGGGAAAATTATTTATAAGTCCTATAAGAGAGACTTATACTACATATGATCTTAGTAAAAAACTTATAATCCCATAAGTCCTGTGAAAAGTTTGTTGATACATTTACCCTCAATATTAGTTGTTAATATCGAAAACAATGGCAAGACCATATATAGGAAATTGAATGTTACCATAAATCATATCTATATGAATGTGAAGAACCAAGATTCCGATATTCACAACCCACTTCAGAAGCCATCATAAGAAAGTTTACAGATAAACAATCTAACTCCGAATTCAATAAATATATAATGAAAACTAAGAGTAACATTCACATAGATTCCAAGACTTTCCACGAACTAGCAACATTTTCACATTAAATTAAAAAAATCAAAAACCCAGTAAGTTTGCAAAACGTAACGTGACACGTATGTAAACACTGAATATAACAACATCACAGCACAAATTCAAAGGCAAATACAACCGAACGTAACACACACAAAACATGACAACATTGCAGATATGGGTTAACATACAACCTAAATATAACATCATTTAAGGCTAATGAAAGTGTGTCAATGTATGGCTGTACCATTTTTCATAACCCAACAACATTTTCACATTCAATTAAAAAAATTAAAAACCTAGTAAATTTGCGAAACGTAACGTGACACGTACGTAAACACTGAATACAACAACGTCACAACACAAATTCAAAGATAAATACAACCGAACGTAACACGCACAAAACATGACAACATTGCAGATGTGGGTTAACATTACAACTTAAATATAACGTCATTGGAGGCTAATGAAAGTGTGCCAATGTATGATTGTACCATTTTTCACAAACCAACAACATTTTCACATTTAATTAAAAAAATTAAATATCCAGTAAGTTTACGAAACGTAACGTGAGACGTACGTAAACACTGAATACAACAACGTCACAACACAAATTCATAGACAAATACAACTGAACATAATACGCACAAAACATGACAACGTTGCAGATGTGGGTTAATATTACAACATAAATGTAACGTCATTAGAGGTTAATGAAAGTGTGTCAATGTATGGCTATACCATTTTCATAAACCAGTAACATTTTCACATTCAATTAAAAAAATTAAAAACCCAATAAGTTTGCAAAACATAACGTGACACGTACGTAAACACTGAGTACAACAACGTTAAAACACAAATTCAAAGACAAATACAACTGAATGTAACACGCACAAAACATGACAACATTACAGATGTGGGTTAACATTATAACCTAAATGTAACGTCATTGGAAGCTAATGAAAGTGTACCAATGTATGACTGTACCATTTTTTATAAACCAGCAACATTTTCACATCCAATTAAAAAAATTAAAAACCCAGTAAGTTTGCGAAACGTAACGTGACATGTACGTAAACACTAAATACAACAACGTCATAATAAAAATTCAAAGACAAATACAACCGAACGTAACATGCACAAAACATGACAACATTGCAAATGTGGGTTAATATTACAACGTAAATGTAACGTCATTAGAGCTTAATGAAAGTGTGCTAATGTATGGGTGTATCATTTTTCATAAACCAATAACATTTTCACATTCAATTAAAAAAATTTAAAAAACTAGTAAGTTTGCAAAACGTAACGTGACACGTATGTAAACACTGAATACAACGACATAGTACAAATCCAAAGACAAATACAACCGAACGTAACACACACAATACATAACAACATTGTAGATGTGGGGGAGTGGATTGGAAATACTCTTCGGATCCTAGAAGACGCCAATGATCCTCAGCTAGTCACCTGCAAAGATGTAAAGACTCTGGTCGGGGGTGCCGGAATTAGCACTCCGACGGACAAGTCAGTTCTTCTACTCAAGAAAGCTTGTTCACTAAGTTTTTAGAAGTGATTCTTACATACCTTTTCTAGTTCGTTGCCACTATATTTATACTTGTTTCTTATGATCCTTGGGGCCAGAGCCTACTTTTTCAATCATTATTTTTTCCATTATTCGGCTCTAGGGATCCTTCCCTATTCGGCCTATTTAAGCTGTTCGGCCCCTTGTCTATGCGGGATGTATGCCGGCTAGCGTCTAGCTTCTAAAATATACCTCCTTTATCCTTGCCATTTATTCGGCCACCACAATTGCCCTCTGAACTCCCTGTTGACGGCAGTCAATCGGCGTGTTTGGTTCGGAATTTGAGGAGTTTAGCGTCAGGCGGCTTCGCGCGCCCCAATATATGTCAGGAAGCACGCGCCTTTTGCTCATCATTGCGCTTTCCCGCTCTATTCATATATACCTCAGCATTTATTGCGATTTGAAACTTTGGTCCTTTCGGATTCATATTTCGTCGATCTTTTCGAGACTTTTGGATTGCCAGTGCATATCCCTCCGTGACTCGCGTCTTCTGCAACTTCTCCCGCCTTCCCTTGTCTCATCTGTTCTTCGTAAGTTTTTCTTATCCCTTCTTTGTAATCCTATTTTTCTGTTTGCTATTTTAGTTTCGGCGAATACTTAGTTCTTTGCTAGGATGGCCAAACATTTGAAAGACCTCCTTTCTGAGGATCGCATCTCCGGCTTCCGGCAACATTTTTCTATTCCTGACGACGTCCAGTTATCCCTTGTAACGGACAATGCTCTCGACATGGAGAGGGAAGATCAGAACACGATCGTATTCCCTCTTTTATCCATTGCGGAGGGCAGGGTTCGTTTCCCTCTACACCCACTCCTTAGGGCCGTTCTCCGGTATTGGGGTTTGATTCCCTCTCAACCCAACGTAAATTTCTTTCGAATCATCATGGGGGTCTTAGAGTTGAACCGACGCCTTAGGATTAACCTTGGGATTCCGGCCATTCGGCATTGTTACGCTTTAGCCAAATCCTCCGGTCGGCTGGGGCGGTATTTTCTCAGGGCCAAAGATACCGACCATCATTTGGTGACTATGCTTGCCAGTTCTGGCAAACGGGTTGACGACGTGATGGTCAACGTCCGAGGTAATTGGGAGTTCGCTGAAGGGGAGGATCGCCTGACCCCTGTTCCCAGACATAAGGGCGACCCAGGTTGCCACGCAATGTCCTGTTTGTTGGTCTATCTCTTATCGTCTCTTTCTCTAAATCGCTTTTCTTATGCTCGCAGTAATAGAGGTGAAGAAAAATTCTGACTTCGGTTTGACGACGCGGTTTTGGGGAAATCAAGACTGCACTCAGATATTTCGGCCGTCCAAACGTTACAACAGCAGGGGAGAGCCGCCCATATTCTCCTTCGGTACGAACCCACTTACACTACTTTCTCAGCTGCCAGATAACATTCCAATTCCAGTCGGCAATCAACAGCTCTCGGCGCTTATCTTCCCCAGCTTCAAAACCTTAGGCAGATCGGTCTCGTAGCTCCTGATTGGGGGGAAGACGCCGAGCTGACCGTTGAGGTGGTCGCCGATCCGGCGGGGGGGTCTACTGAGAGAGTAGTAGAAGGCGACGTGGCCATACGCTCGGCATTCGAGGCACCGAGCCATCCGCCTCAGGACGAACAGATTTCTCTTCCGGGGATATTTTTGCAAATTTGGGGATCTACCCGGCGATTTCTTTGAGGGTATGGCGAAGGAAAGCCTAACGCAGATGGCACGTAAAAGAAATGCGGAGCGCATGGCCGCCCGAAAGAAGGTTGAATGTGCCGCATCAGATCCCAGCTCGATCAAGCCGTTCGTACCTGTTTCGGAGGAGGAGACAGTGGTTGTTGCGTCCGATACGAAAAAAGAGGGGGAGAACAAATCGATGGGAAATGGCCGATTCCGGAGCAAGGCCAAAAGCGCGGTGCCAAACGAGGGGGAAACGAGTTCAGAAGCTGGCCCTGATAGCAAACGGCCTCGGCTTGAAGAATCGGACGCGGTCGCTCCGTTCGTTATTCAGCCAAAGATCAGGGATATGCCGATTTTATCCGACGCTTCAGCCGTCGAGGATCCGGCCGTGGCTCTGAGCTTGGCGGCTTCGATTTCTCTGCCGGCTGACAACAAAACCTTCGGTGCCGTGCCTGACATTATGGCCGTTGCCCTAACTGCTCAATCGGCACTCCTGGTAGGTCACCTTCATTTCGCTCTTTGTTTGTTAAAGGCGTCTAATCATACCGAATTGTTTTGCAGACGGTCGGAAGGATCACCGACTTGGGTTGCCGCCTGCATGATGCTCTCGGGAGAATTGACCATTTGCAAACAGAGGTGCAGGGTCAGAAAAGTAGGGCCGAGTTCGAAATTATGAGAGCTGAAATGGAGAGCGCGAGAGCCGAAGCGGAGAAAGAGAGGGCTCGCGTGGCCGAACAGCTTCGTGTTGATGCTGAGGGTAGAGCGAATGTGAGCGAGGAATCGCTCAAACTTTCCAAGGAAGCACTTGCTGAAGCGGAAGCTCAGTTAGAGGAGCTTAAGGCGGCCCGCGAGAAAGCTGAATCGGAGGCCTTTGAAGCAGGGAGGGGCGCCGCTCTGACAGAATATGTTGAAGAAGTGTCCAAGTTTGAGAATCGCGGGTTCAAACATGGGTGGCTCAAAGCCCTTGCCGCCGCTGAGGTTACATTGGACTTGCCGATTCCTTATGAGCAGGTGGATGTTAAGCCACTTGAATCTGATACCGACGAATGATCTGGGGGCCGTTTACTGAGCAACCGTCTTTTTGTTTTTGTTTTTCCTTCTTTTGGATAGTGCTTTGTTGGTTCATGGTAGTTTTCATGTATAAATTGGTTAACATCTGCGCGCAATTTATTGATGAAAATTTCCTTGTAATTTTTGCTCTACCACCACACACTTTGTATAAAAGAGTTCTGTGGTTTAATTTTAATGAAAAAGTTCTGTGTTTGTCAATGCATTTGGTAAAATGGGATTGCATATATTGTGGGGAAACCCTGAATTTGGTCCGTGTGATTTTATTTGGAACTCTTCTAAACAAGCCGTATATAGAATAGCCGTATATAGAATATCGTTTATCCAAACTTTAGTTTTCTGCAGATTCAATACATATCCCATCAAAATCACCATTTAAAATTTCACTGCCTACTGATCTTCGGCCCTTAGATTGACGAATCTGCCCTTGCCCCAGGGGGTTCATGATAAGAACTCTGGTTCTGAATCAATTCGTGAGCCGACTGGGGTACTTTGGCCGAACACATTGATGAATCTGCCCTTGCCCCAGGGGGTTCATGATAAGAACTCTGGTTCTGAATCAATTCGTGAGCCGGCTGGGGTAGTTTGGCCGAAAACATTGATGAATCTGCCCTTGCCCCAGGGGGTTCATGATAAGAACTCTGGCTCTGAGTCAATTCGTGAGCCTGCTGGGGTAGTTTGGCCGAGCACATTGATGAATCTGCCCTTGCCCCAGGGGGTTCATGATAAGAACTCTGGTTCTGAGGAATGCAGATTCAATACATATCCCATCAAAATCACCATTTGCAATTTCACTGCCTACTGATCTTCGGCCCTTAGATTGACGGATCTGCCCTTGCCCCAGGGGGTTCATGATAAGAACTCTGGCTCTGAGTCAATTCGTGAGCCTGCTGGGGTAGTTTGGCCGAGCAGATTGATGAATCTGCCGTCAACTTAGTCGGCGTCAGTTGATTGGGTGTCGCAATTAATGAACTTGCCTCGATCGTGCTGCCTCTGCGAGCGTTAAATGATTAAAGGTATAGCTTTTAAGAGTCTGGTAGCTTATCTGATTCAGACTCCTGAGAGAAAATCTATTGTACGAATGTCCAACAAACTCTTCTTTAACAGCAAAGGGGAAGCCAAGACATTGGCTGAGCTTGGCGGTGACATGAAGCAAAGTGAACACCGTGGTGCGCCCTTGCGTGCTGGGAGTAAGAGTTCTATGGGTCGACAGAGGCGTCAATCTCCTCGACGTCGTAGTAGGTCACCCAGACGGGATAGGCAGTCCCAGGGGAGATCGCCACACGCCCAAGTCGAAAGGAGATCAGACGCGAATCCGCGCCCATTAAGTTTTGCAGTATTTGTGAGGAATAAACCTATGACGGAAGCGGACTCGATCGTTCGAGATCCAGACGTGGCGATCGAGTTTGCTCGACAAATATTTCCTCCGGAAGTGCAGCAGTCAATGGTCGGTCGTCAGGACTACGAAGTATTTCGCGAGGGCATTCATGGGGCGGTGAAAGGGCTCTATACGGCTTACGAAGTCGGCATGCGATTGCGTGCCGCCCGTCGAGAAATGGAGAAAAAGGAAGAGCGTATCCGCAGTTTAGAGGCTCACGTGGAGGCGGCTGAACGTGAGTTAAGAGAGATCAGAGCGGCTCAAGCGCAACCAGCTGGGCAGGTGAATCCGAATCCAATCGTGGAGGAGAGGGTTACCAGTCGGCTTATAAGTGCTGCCATCGCCGATCGCGAAACGGCGAGCATGTTCGCATTGGAGTCCGCCAAGGGGAGGTCTTATGAAAAAGGTTTTCACGAAGGGCGCTTGGTTGGAATCCAAAAGACCAAGGAGACGCTTGCCGAAGAGGTTTGCTGATGTGAAAATCATGGGTTCAGGCATGGTTGGATCAAGGCGTCTCAAGTCGCCGAATCTCTTCACTTGTCAAGCATCGATTCGGCGTCACCTCTCTACCACAGTGAGGATTTTCCGTTTTCTGCTTTCGAGGTTGAAAAGAGTGAGGATGAGGGCAATGTCGTCTGACTTTAATTATTGTAAGGTTCGAACGCTGGTCGCTGTAGACACCCCATTTTTGACCGTCCTCAAGACTTGGACGTCACCGTTGGAACACTCGGTGATTATCCATGTTTGTGTTCGTTTGGAGTTCCCAGAGTTCTCGGCTACGCGCGCCTTGCCTCAGGACCTCCGAACTCGATCGTTTGGTGTTTGGTTTTGCACCAAACACTTGTGTTGTGCCTTGGGAGGGCAGGGAATGCTTTGTGAGGCATCCCCACATACCACCGGCTGTGGCTAGAGGCCACCGGCTGGCTGGTATGGCCACCGGCACTATATTGTGCCGGTCGGCACTATTTTGTGCCGGTCGGCACTCTTTTTGGCAAAATGACCATTTTGCCCTGCCGACCATTTTACAGCTATTTTTGGAGATATTTTCAGACAGCTTTCTGGTGTTTTTTTCCCCTCCATACACGTGTATGGAGGGATGAGCCTTTAGGCTTGCTTAACTTGTAAGTTTCATGCCTATACAAGAGAAGGCTCTTCTCTTGGCTCAAAGGTTGAACTTCTTGAGAGACTTAGCCATTTTTACACAAGGGAGAAGCTCTGGTTTAGGTTAGAAATTCCATATCTATTCTATCTCTATCCCTCTTTTGTTAGTCTAGGTGTTTTGTGCCTTACTATTGCACACAAGCACCTAGTGTTTCACTTTCCTCTTGGAGTTGAGGTGCTAAGGGCTTGTTCTTGAAGTTCTCGACTGGTTTGGAGCTCAAGGAACCAACAACTCCAACCTTTGTGAAGGTGGTCTTCAAAGGTAACAAAACTTACTTTATTTCTCCCATTTTTGCACCTTGTTTTTACCTAGCTTAGAGTTGTTTTTGTGCTTAGTCCATAACACATAAAAGTTTTGTTTTTTAACCCTCTTCATTGTTTATCAAGAGTGTTTTGCACTTTGGGTAGGTTTGACCACCCTTAGGCCTTGAAAAGGGCCATTTTTAGGCCATTTTGTGAGAGCTCTGAGACTTTGGTACTTGGGCCTCCCCCCCACTGAAATCTTGAGGGATTTCAGTGGTGGAGATGGTGCCTTGAAGTCTCCAAAAGGAGAGGGCCACCCCCTCTCCTTGATGTCCTTGAAAAGGGCAAGTTTTGGCCTCCAAAGGAGCACCATGTTTGGTTGTGTTTTGAGTATGTCTTGGCTGTTTTTCATGCTTATTATGCCATGATTAAACTCTGTTTTAAGTTGGTTTTAGCACTCCTTGCATGCCTCGCATAGATGCTTTGTAATGCCTTGTATTGCCTTAACTTGCTCTAGGTTTGTATGCCTTCTTTCTAGCATGTTTTAGGCCTCGATCCATGAAGCTTGTATGCTTATTTTGGCATGTTTTAGCTCTGTCCAAAGTTGTTTTGGTCAATCTTAGCATGCTTAATATAGCCTCTTTGCATTGGGCTTGTTGGCCTTAAGAGCATGAGTGTGTAGCATGCCTTGCTTGCTTCATTTTTGATGGTTTGGAACCATTTCACATGCTATTTCAGTCCCTTTGGTATGCTTGTATGCTTGCCTTAGTTGCCTCTTTAATGCTTTAAAAGCATGTGTTGTATGCCTCATGTTTTGGTCATGTTGCATACCTTTGATTTCAAGCCTCTTAGATGCCATCTAAGTGGTCCTTTGGGCCTAATTTGACATGCTAAAAATCTGTTTTAGGTTGATTAATGCATGCCATAATTGCCTCGCATAGGTGTGATTCAAAGCCTTATTGGCTTGCCTTAATACTTGGGCCATTTGTTGCATGTTTAGGTTGCTTTGTTACATGATTTGGCATCATGTTTTGCATGATTTTCAGAGCTTTATATGTATGCTAGTAGCCCATGTTCAACTCATCTCAAGTGTGCTTGAATGTTGTTTATTATGCTTAAGTGTTGGTGCCTTAATTTGTGCATGTGTGCATGTGTGTTTGGCCCTCATTTTCTTAGCATCATGGCCACTGATTTTAGGACTATTTGAGGTGCCTAATTCATGTATAAGTCCATCCTTCCATTGGTTTGCATGCTTACCTTACATGCTTGCTTGAACCCCTTTGCATGAACATGTTGCATAGTCCATGTCCCATGCCTAGTTGACATATTTGGGGTTGCATTTATATTGTGCATGTTTGACCTCTTGAAGTGAAGTATGATGGAGGTTGAGCACCCTTGTTTGCTTGTTTGCATTGCATGCATTTGAAATCAAAGTTGCACTCTTGGTTCTTAGGGCCATCATGCATGAAACGCGCGATTGGTGGTCCGGGAATCGAGGCACGTGCCCCTTTTGAGTCAAAAACATGATAAGGGGTGTGTGTAGTGCATAAATGGCTTGAATTATATTGCCATGCATGTTGTTGCCCTCTGCTGCTGTGAGTTGCAGGTTCTGCAGGTATTTTGTGCCGACCGGCACTGTTTAGTGCCGACCGGCAGTCAATTTCCAGCCGATAACTTCATCTAGTGCCGGTGGCCTCCTTCTTCGGCCGGTGGTTCTCCACCCCAGCCGGTGGTACTCCCTAGTGCCCTGAGAGGCACTCTTGGGACTTTGGCAATTTTCTGAGGAGGATAGCAGGGGAAACAGGGGCAATCCGTGCATGGCAGTATGGTTCCGAACCAGTCCCGAGCGCGTGTCGCATCCGGCCCTCATCCCGAGGCGGTTTACTGCTTTAATTAAATTTGTTAATTTAATTAATTTGTAATATATAATTAGCTTGCGTAGTTAATTATTTGTATTATTCTTTTGGCCCCTCCGAGCGAGGGCAAAATTGTAATAAGTGTGTGTGAGTGGGTGTATGTCTTCCAAACCCCCATTTCTTTCTATCCCTTTTATTTACCTGCTTACGATGGTAGATTAGGGCACGTCTATTTTAGCATACCTTATGCAATGCATGCGTGCATTCATGCATTTGTTTACATGCGCCGGGCTCGGTACATCATGCAAACCGCATTGCAATTTTCAATTCCAAATTGAATACGTGCTATTCGCACATTTCATATGCCATGTTTAGGGTTAGCCGAGCCTACTCTAGATTGCATCTATGCTTGTGTCGCATTAGCCACTTAACATGAACTAGGCCATGCATGTTTGCTAACCGGGTTATTGTTTCTGGCACGGAGTACGATGTAAGTTTTTGCGCTTTAGCATATCGCATGCGTGTGAATGCTAACATAACAGTATGATTGCCATGCGACTAAATGCTTATGTGATATTACTGTTTGAATGCCTGTGGGTGGAGGTTGGATTGCTTGAGTTGGGAATACTCATTGAAATCCGTGTTTTAGCCTACTCGCGAGTAGCAATTTCAAACTATTTTCCAAACAAAACGGATATGCAATGCTTATTTCCAAATTAGGCGATCTAGTCTATACTTGTTTGCTGTACGCATAACATAGTAATTCTAGGCTAATAACCGGTATAAGAGCATGTAATGTTTTCAAAATCGGATATCACGGTTAGTAGAGGCCGGTCTTCGGACCGGGCGAAAGGGGGTGCTCATAGCTGACCTTCCCCGATCGTACCCAAGCTCCCGAGCCGAGACATTTGGTGATGACGGACACGTGGCCTTCGGCACCGAGTCAGGGTTTCCTAAATTTCCCATTTTAAAATTTTTAGGTGGCGACTCTGTAATCTGGCAAAGCAGTCCATGTTTGGCACTACTTTTCAAAAAATCTGTTTTTCTTCAAAACGATTTGCCAGAGTTGGACTCTTTGGTTCAGATTTAGAACCGTAACCCAAAGGGAGTCCGAACTGTAGAGTGAGGCCCTACGGGCGCGTCTACAGTCGCGTTTGCTGTTATGTAATTTCTTGGTTGTTTGAATAAAAGACGCTTTATTGAAAATATCAAATTGTCTCCCGAATTCGGCGTGTGCGTATTTAATTTGATTGCATAAATGTTTGGATAGACGTAAATACATCAATCGGACTCGGCATGTTAAATCCATGCGATGATTCGTTGTGCGTGATCGGCCTACATGTAATGGCCGTTTACTTTTTAATAAAGCCATTGCGGCGTGTGTCGTTGAAATTTGAAGAAGTCGTGAGCCAGAGATCGGAGGGGCTACGGCATTTTGACTTAGCTCGAATGCCAGATGTCTAGCCGATTGAGCTAGGTAATTTTTGCCCTTGCGCAGCCTGTGCGCGTGCATTTCGGCCAACCGTTGGGTTAACTAGGTCATGGAGAATGTTGACCGACGCCTGTCTCGTGGGATTTAGTATTGATAAAATCACCTCGGGATTTGGGCCTTGAGATCGTGGCCATTACTGAGAATAAAAGCGGCAGGCGCCTCATGCAATCAAACATCTATTGGGATGGTCAAGCGTTCTCACCATCAGATGGTGATGATAGTCGCAGGGGCTCAAATTCCGGCCGAACTTGGCGCTCAGACGGTTTGCGGCGGGGGATTCTCCGATGTAGGAGGTGGACCGCTGAAAGGAGAAACTGGAAACACGTCAGCCTTCAAGTCGTTGAAGCAGATCGCCCCGAAAGGAGACACAACGACCGCTGCCCCTAACCTCCCTTGTCTTGGATCTTGGCCTTGACATTGTCGATGGTGTCAGAGGCCCAGCGACATGCTGATTCAGGCGCGGCTAGATCGATGCGTGATTTGTCTTAGAAGTTAGAGATAGATATTGTAATGTTCGAACGCGGATTGCGTCTACGTAACAACTTTTAAATCAAATAAAAAGTGTTATTTTATATAATTGAGTCTCACTCTGAAAATCTTTTGTTTAGCTATGCTAGATGGACGTTCCTGATTCAACTTTTAATGGTTAGGCAAGTCATTTTGTATGGTTTAATAGTTTGCTATCGGAGAGTTTGCTACCGGAACGTTTGTGTAGCTTAGATATTTTTGCTTAAATATTTTTCCTGTATTCAGGAATCGGCCCTTGCTTTAGGCGGGATGTGAATTAAACCGGAATGGGTCGTACTCGTGGGCCAAATAAGGCACGCCTTGTCCGGCGAACCATACTAGTGATTCGGCTTAATTAGTTTATTAAAACAGGCTCCGAATCCGGAGACTTATTCGGCCCTATAGTGTCATGCACCAAAGGGGGCTCCGAATCCGGAGACTTATTCGGCCCTATGGTGTCATGCACCAAAGGGGGCTCCGAATCCGGAGACTTATCTTGGCCAATCGTGACATCCACGAAGGGCGCTCCGAATCCGGAGACTTATTCGGCCCTATAGTGTCATGCACCAAATGGGGCTCCGAATCCAGAGACTTATTCGGCCCTATGGTGTCATGCACCAAAGGGGGCTCCGAATCCGGAGACTTATCTTGGCCAATCGTGACATCCACGAAGGGCGCTCTGAATCCGGAGACTTATTCGGCCCTATAGTGTCATGCACCAAATGGGGCTCCGAATCCGGAGACTTATTCGGCCCTATGGTGTCATGCACCAAAGGGGGCTTCGAATCCGGAGACTTATCTTGGCCAATCGTGACATCCACGAAGGGCGCTCCGAATCCGGAGACTTATTCGGCCCTATGGTGTCATGCACCAAAGGGGGCTCTGAATCCGGAGACTTATTTTGGCCAATCGTGACATCCACGAAGGGCGCTCCGAATCCGGAGACTTATTCGGCCCTATAGTGTCATGCACCAAAGGGGGCTCCGAATCCGGAGACTTATTCGGCCCTATGGTGTCATGCACCAAAGGGGGCTCCGAATCCGGAGACTTATCTTGGCCAATCGTGACATCCGGAGACTTATCTTGGCCAATCGTGACATCCACGAAGGGCGCTCCGAATCCGGAGACTTATTCGGCCCTATAGTGTCATGCACCAAAGGGGGCTCCGAATCCGGAGACTTATTCGGCCCTATGGTGTCATGCACCAAAGGGGGCTCCGAATCCGGAGACTTATCTTGGCCAATCGTGACATCCACGAAGGGCGCTCCGAATCCGGAGACTTATCTTGGCCAATCGTGACATCCACGAAGGGCGCTCCGAATCCGGAGACTTATTCGGCCCTATGGTGTCATGCACCAAAGGGGGCTCCGAATCCGGAGACTTATCTTGGCCAATCGTGACATCCACGAAGGGCGCTCCGAATCCGGAGACTTATTCGGCCCTATGGTGTCATGCACCAAAGGGGGCTCCGAATCCGGAGACTTATTTTGGCCAATCGTGACATCCACGAAGGGCGCTCCGAATCCGGAGACTTATTCGGCCCTATAGTGTCATGCACCAAAGGGGGCTCCGAATTCGGAGACTTATTCGGCCCTATGGTGTCATGCACCAAAGGGGGCTCCGAATCCGGAGACTTATCTTGGCCAATCGTGACATCCACGAAGGGCGCTCCGAATCCGGAGACTTATTCGGCCCTATAGTGTCATGCACCAAAGGGGGCTCCGAATCCGGAGACTTATTCGGCCCTATGGTGTCATGCACCAAAGGGGGCTCCGAATCCGGAGACTTATTCGGCCCTATGGTGTCATGCACCAAAGGGGGCTCCGGATCCGGAGACTTATCTTGGCCCTATGGTATGGTGCTTGAAGAGGGGTGACAAAGAAAGTCGATTTTTCATTAAAACGTGGTACCAGTACAAGCATCGGATCCCACAAGTCGGGTTCGATAAATGGATCTTTCTAAGATCTACGTTGGCGCGGATTGCGGTGAGCCACGGATCTCCTCAATGCCATGGTCTGTTGGGAAGCGCATAAGCTGATGGTAGGTGCTTGGGACAGCCTTCATGATGTGCAACCAGGGACGTCCCATGATGGCGTTATACGGTGACGGAAGCTTAACAACCAAGAATTCCACGTCAACCGTTTTTTAGCCCGCTCGAACAGGGAGCACGACCTTTCCCAATGGGTACTCTGGATTCGTGTTGAAGCCGAACAGTGGTTGAGACGACGGCGATAGGTCCGACTCGTTGAGGCCGAGTTCAACAAAAGTTCTGTAGTACAAAATTTCCGAAGTGCTGCCTGGGTCTACGAGAATGCGTTCAACGCTGAACTGTCGCACGCGTAATTTGACGACCAAAGGATCGACGTGGCCGGCCACCGTTCCGACGAGGTCGGAGTCATCGAACTTAATTGTCGGAGTTTCTCTGGGCCTGCCAGTTGACATGTTATTCTTTTGGGGAATTGGGTGTGATTGGATTGTATGCACAGTCGGGGACGCCGGCAAACTGTAGATTATGTGGATCACACCAAGCGGAGGCGAATCCTGTCTCAGGGCTAATGCTTTGGTTGGCTTCCCCTTGCTCACGTATTGTTGCAATCGACCATCTTGTACTAGTTCCTCCAGATGATCTTTTAGCACATAACAACTCTCGGTTTCGTGGCCGTGATCTTTGTGGTATTCGCATCGTCTGTCCCTCCTCCGTGTGTCGGGAGGCCCCACCATCTTCGACGGCCACTTGAAAAATGGAAGGTGCTGGACTTTGGTCATTATTGCTGCGATCGGCTCTGTCAACTCCGTTTACTTTTTGTCGGTTCGCCTTGAGCGTCTGCTGTCGACTTGTAGTTCTTCGTTCGTTCGGTGGGAGCACTGATCACTCGATCGGCGGGAGTCCCGCCTTTTGTCTCGCTTGGTTCGTTGCCAGGGCTCAGGGCTCGGTGGCGGCACGGAGTTTATTGGTCGAGCAATTTCGGGGAGGGCCGTTTTGTTGGAGATTTGTCCGGCTTTTATTCTTATGGCATCATCTTCGACTTTACAATATTCTTCAACTTTCTTCATCAGTGCCCAGACTGTTTTGGGGGGCCTTCTGGTCAGGGAACTGCGCAGAGCACTGTCAGGATGTAAACCCATTTTGAAGGCGGTGATGGCCATGGAGTCGTTGCAAGCGTCGTCAACAAGATTGAAGCACTCCTAATATCGCGCCGAATACGCTCTGAGCGTCTCTCCCGACTGGATCTGCATAGCCCAGAGGGAGTCGGCTTGTTTCAGTTGTACCTCGTTGGTGATAAACCTGGCCCTGAAGGATTTCTGCAGTTGTCGGAAGCTTTTAACCGAAGCTGGCTCCAACTTGTAATACCACCTGACGGCTAGTGGACCTAGGCTGCTAGGGAATATTCGGCACATGAGGGCTTCATTGTCTGCGTGTAGCGTCATGGCCTGTTTGTAATGACGGATATGATCAGTGGGGTCTGATTTTCCGTCGTAAAGAGTGAACGACGGAGCTTTGAATTTCTTGGGCAGGGATGCCCTTGCGATCCGTCGAACGAAAGGATCGTGCTGGTCTTCCTCATTTGAGCTGATTCTCCTGCGCTTGTTCCTTGTTCGCAGATCTTTTTCGGAGGAGCTGGAGGTTTCGGATCGTCCCCTTGCGTCGAGCTCCGTGGATGATGAGTTGGAGTTGCTATTGGTATCTTTTGGTCGGGCCCGAGATCTTTGCCCGTCCGCCCTCAGAGGTCGCTCTGGTTCCTCGCGCATGGCCTCTCTAGATTTTGCTACCTCCAGGGCCAAATCCTGACGGAGTCGTTCGTTCTCAGCGATCATGTTCTCGAGCCTTTGTTCGTTCTGCTTTGCTTGTTCTATAATAGCCTGCATTGTTTCTTGCGCTGAAGTCATTGGCGAATCGAAGTTCAAGGCGTGTCGTGCCGCGATGGTCTCTTTTCCGAGCATATTGGCTGGGGTGAGGTCGTCTACCTGTGTGGTCGCATCGGTGGCTATCGAAGGATCTTCGGTCACGCCTTCCATGGATGTATTCGAGTATTCCCACAGACGGCGCCAATTGTGGGGGAGTGGATTGGAAATACTCTTCGGATCCTAGAAGACGCCAATGATCCTCAGCTAGTCACCTGCAAAGATGTAAAGACTCCGGTCGGGGGTGCCGGAATTAGCACTCCGACGGACAAGTCAGTTCTTCTACTCAAGAAAGCTTGTTCACTAAGTTTTTAGAAGTGATTCTTACATACCTTTTCTAGTTCGTTGCCACTATATTTATACTTGTTTCTTATGATCCTTGGGGCCAGAGCCTACTTTTTCAATCATTATTTTTTCCATTATTTGGCTCTAGGGATCCTTCCCTATTCGGCCTATTTAAGCTGTTCGGCCCCTTGTCTATGCGGGATGTATGCCGGCTAGCGTCTAGCTTCTAAAATATACCTCCTTTATCCTTGCCATTTATTCGGCCACCACAGTAGATATGGGTTAACATCGGATGGCTGTAATAGATTGCGAAAGCCATATCAGTTAATATGACATTGAAAAAAGAACAATCGGCAAACACACAACAACAACACTCACCGATTGCAGAAGCAAAAAATCTTACCTCCTTCCTTCAAACACTTGGAGTCCAAATCGGCAAAAGCAAACAATATAACCCCCAACCTTGACGACAACATCACCCATATTTACATTCAAACTAGCAACATTTCAAAATCCACCGGAATTCGCGATCAATGCGATATTCACTCCCACAGACGAAGCGTACACATTCCACTTTCCTAAAAATCTCTAAAAACTTAATAAGCTAAATGATAGAATAATCTATAATATGAAAAACTGTGGGGACATAATTTTTGAGAGTGAAAACACGTGGCCGAGGTGGCACCGAAGTGTCAACCGAGGTGCCACGTGTCCTGATCATGACGTTGAGGTAATCTCGGCTAGGCCGGGGTTATTGGTAAGGATATCGAAATCCGGAATAAGCGGATAAGGGACAAGAGTTCTAGAATGGGAGAAGACTTCAGTTTGAATAAAGATAAGACTCTTAGAAAGTTTATCCTAATCCTACTAGGAGTCTAAGATTAGCAGTAATCCTAAGTCCATTAGAGTTAGGCTTCTATTGGGACTAGGATTATGTTGGTTATAAAAGGGAGACACCCCCATGGGTCTAAGATATGCTTTTCATACTCTGTCTAGTGAGTTAAGTACTATTGATTATCTTTGAGAGATATTTTACTGACTTGATCGTCGGAGTGTCCCCGGGTGGACAAACCACCGTGGGATTCTTATCTTTCTGTGACAGGTTGTTCGGGCTTAATCTATTCTGCCAGTGTTTTCCAGCTGAGTGCCTGATTGGCAGTGTGGTCAGAAATTGACACACACAAAAACATATAAAGGGCATAATAATACACTAATACCATTTACTCACAATTCATAAGATCTTGTGAAACACCTTCTAATCAAAATAAGACTTAAAACTCTATAAAAAATTACACAGGACTTCACATTAAATAAATTCTCCTAATAAGACTAATAAATAATTTTTCCTTTAATTTTAGCCAAGGAAGTGAACTTAAGCCATGGCAATGGCCTAGCCCGGACCTAAAATTTAAGGCCTATGTTCATGCCTTTGACTAGTCAACAGTTTGTGTTCGGACCAAGTCATCTCTTATGGACTTAAGAATATGAGTTTATAGGATTCGAGTGTGGATTTGGCCATATGAGCCTAATCTAGACTTTAAATTTAAGACAAATATTTTTAGGATTTGTATTATATATAAATTATGTCATTTATAAATTTAATTATTATAAATGACATAACTCAATACTATAGAAGATCATAATTAAAAAATAAATAAAATTGAATTATAACTAAATATCATACAAAATATAACTAAACAATTCTTGAATTATAATTAAAATCTTATCATAACCAACGTCACAATGTATGATAATTAGTAATACAATACGTCATAACTATTGACTCAAAATTTGTAACAAAATGTACATACAATACACACCTCAGAAGGGGTGTGTATTCTGGAATTTCACTTAGTGCAATGCAATCTTTTTTACTAAATTCAAAATAAATTAAGAAAAAAAGTTATTTATAACACAATATAATTACATTGATTATGAGTAAATCCCATATTATTTAAGGGCCAGGTCAGTTGGACCTATAATTGGGCCTGCACCAGACCCAAAAAACTAGACAAACCCAACTTCTCTTCTCTCCTCTCCTCTCTCTCTCTCTCTCTCTCTCTCTCTACTGTGAATTATCTTTTGCTCTTGGAGAACTTCCATGACGATCATAGGTTAGTTTTATACTTACTCACTCTCGTTCTTCTCTGTTCTCTCACTATTTTTAGGTTCTTATTTGTTGAGGCTTCTCTATCTTTATTCTTTTTTTTTTTTTAATTTTTTTTTCTAAGTTTGCAATGATTGGGAATTGGAGTTGTTAATTTTATCTAATTCAGTTAAGATTGTGGGTTTTATGCTATTCTGCAATGTGGGAATTTTAATTACAATTTGTACTTTCTTGGAGATAGAGATAGAGAAAAGAATATAATGGCATGTTTGGGTTTCTTCTTCTATTTCTTGCTTTTGGGTCTGATTGTGTGCGTGAGGTGTTTGTTAAAATGTCAAACTGAAGATGCTCATCTGCATAATGAAATGGTGGGTCTTGACAATGATTTGGGAAAGGCCTTTGTTTTTTGTTTCACTATCAAATCAAACCAAAGCAAGCTTGGTGTCCCTATCAAGTGGGTTTTGTTATTGCTTTTGAGTAATAATGATTTTTTTAATGGCATTGAATTGGATGTCTGTTTGGTTTTCTTAATACTTTTCTACAGCATTTTCGTTCAAAATTACTTTGTAGGCAGGCACAAACTCTAAATTGAGCCTGTTTAAGAAGAGCAAAAAACCAATTCTAGGGGCCACAACTTCACTGGTTTGAAACCTTTTCAGTGTTTGGTAAAGCATTTCAAAAGTACATATGTCAACCTTTACTCGATAAAAATTCCCAAAACCTGGTTAAAATCAAACCAAGTTGGCTGGTTTTTCAAATTTCTGATAAATTAATGAAAGTGGAGCTGACCTGGTCCATTTTTTAGATTACCCAAAGCAAAGTATAAAATGAAATTGAACTGTTTTTCATTCTTAATTTAAAGAAATGAATGACTATCATGTTCCTTTTATTTGAGCATTGTCATGTTTGCTTTATCTTATGAAATTCTTCTCAAAAGTTCCCTCTCTTAAAAAAAAACTTCATCTCCTTCCCTTAATGTATACCAGATTGCTTCTATAATCTTGAATATATGTCTTTCATTTATTATTTTATTTCAAACAAAGTCAAAGGGGATGAAATAGCGAAAAATATAAATATTTAATTTAGGTCCTTTACTCTAATGACCTTTTTGAATAACAAAAATGTCTTTCAGGTTTCAACTAATTGTTAACTGCCCAACTGTATGGTGATTCTCTCTCTCAGCTGAGAGTTGTTGGCAGAAAAGTAGTTCCCTCCCGCCGATGCTAGTAAAGATCTTTCCATGGCGTCATTCAAGACATCAAACCCTAACCCTACACTCAAACATCCCCTTTCATGATGTAACCCAGCCAACAATCCTCTGTATCTCTCGTTTTTTAAGCCAATCTAAATCCCAAAATGAAGATACCTATGACCCTCCATTTTCATTCACCTCCAAAACCCTAAAACCCAATAACGAGAACAAGGAAAAGAAGCAAGGGAATAGTCAAAACAAAGCTTCATCGAAATCCAAGAAAGACTTGGACTTTCCATTGAAATTAAATCTACCCTTCGATTTAGATACTCATACTCTGAGACTAACCCTTCGATTGAGCCCATTGGGTACCGTGAACCACCGAGATTCTCTCCCTTTGGACCTGGACGGCTTGACCGGAAATGGACCGGCACTTGTGCTCTGGCCAAAGAAGCAGTTGATTTGTTAAAGTTAGAAGAACAACGACGTGAGGTTCTTGGAGAAGAATAATAATGCCCTGTTTGGGTGTCTTCTTATATCTGCTGCTTTAGGTAATTGTTATCTTCTTGGTTGGAATAGCTCGATTTTTTCACACACAAACAAACCCTCTTTCTCTCTCTTAAATGCAAGAATACTGGATATGTACATCCTGAATATGTAAAAATATGAATTCATAGATGTGTTAGGGCATCTCAAGCCCTTAATCAATACCCATATCAAATTCAAATTTGAGTAAAAAAACTCCGAAAACCCTCTTCACTCCTTTACTTGAAAAGCTCATATCAAAATGAATTCCCTCCACTCTTTTACTCAAATTTTTATCAATTTTACTCAAAACAAGGGAGGCCTGTATTCTTTACTCAAATTTCTATCCAATCTAAACTTAACAATTGGGCACTTTCACCTAAACTTTCCACTAGTCTCTTCTACTTCAACCCATTACTTTCACTCAAACTTGACACTTGTCAATTTTTCTCAAACTTGACATGTGGTTAATTTTTTTGTTTTTTTGTTTTTTTGTTTTTGTTTTTTTTGTAGTTGTAAAAACTATAATAAAATAAATAGCATATTTGGTATACTTAATTCTCAAAACATATAAAAACTAAAACAAAAAAAAATGTTTGGTAAGTTATCAAAAGCAGGAGTGATAAACGATCCGAACAATTAATTTTCTTATTCAAAAAAAAAAAAAAGAGCTGAACAGTATACTTTTCAAGCTTGGTTTAATAACTTTATGAGTTTTAAAATTTGTTCCAACTTGGTTCCTTTAATTTTTGAGTCGATCTCAAACGAGCTTTTGTCGAACCGAACTCGAATAGTTTCGTATTTTTATATAGTTTTAGGTTTATCGAACTGAACCGAATGAGTAATTTCCTGTTCAAGCTTGGTTTGAAAACTTTAAAGAGCTCCAAAATGTGTTCAAAGCTTGTTTACTTAACGAACTGAGCTCAAACGAGCTTTTAACGAGCCAACACGAGTCGAGCTCAAGCTATTTGATTCATTTATTACTCCTAACCAAAAGGGGGAATGGTCGAAGATGGTCGCTGAAACAAAGAGGGTGCCCAGAGGATAGAGAGAGGCAAGAGGGAATGAAACTTAAATAAACAAAATTTTTTTGTTTCCTGGAATTCTGAAATTGTAGCCATTTTTTTTAGAGTGAAAACAATTACCAAACGTTTTTTTATTCCAATTTTCAAATTTTTTTAAATCTAAAACGAAAATAGTAATAATCGTGAAAATAAAAACCTCACCAAACAAACCCTAAGATTTACAATCCCAATCAAAAAATTTGTGAAGTTTCCAACTCAGAGTTAGGAGGTCAAATAATGGGGCTCCCGATCTACTAAGAAAACAAAACTATAATAGAGAAAAGAAAAAATAAAATAAAGAAAAATTTGATCCCAATATGAATACAATAAATCAAGTACCAAGAGCACATGAAATAAATACATAACAAGCATTCTAAATGTGGTGGTGATCCAATATGGTTAGAGCTCTCTCCTTTCTCACTATAGATAATTTTCTTCCACATAGCCACATTTTGTGTTCACAATCCCAACCTCCAGTATGTGTGCAATTTTCCAATAATTTCCATCTTCTAAGTCTCTGGCTCAAACTCAATCCATTATACATATCAACCAAATAAAGAGACTTAAGGTTGTTTTGTCATCAAAGACCACTTGGGAAATGTATTGGTACTGGCAGCTCTTGAGATTAACTAACAATCTCTTGGACCAAATCTAGACCAGATAGTTTGATCTTAACCAGCAAGCCATTGAATTTAGACGTTGGTCTAGATGGAGTGATATACAATAACTAATATCATCATTAAATTCTGGTGTAATACTTAAAATAGATGATGTTTACTGTCTTTATTTGTTTAAACTTTTTATTTGACATTGGACTTCTGTGTAGGGCCTTGACGTTCCTGAAATTCTTGTAGAAGCTGAAAGGCGTGGGTCATCTTTTGATGAATTATTAACAATGCCCGAGTAGGATGATTGGATATACAGTGATGGGAAGTCCACATCATGTGTTGTTTTCACTCTGGAAATGTACAAGGAAGCAGGGTTGTTTGATCCAATTGCAAACTCCATTCAAGTTACAAAGTTTACGGTGAGGTTGTTGTGAATATTCAATTTCATTAATTTAAATAACAAAGTCTCAAATTTGCATCCAATTAATGTTTCACGATCAATACAATGGTTTTTTTTAAATATATTTATAATATTATTTATTGAATTGGCTTATATTAAATCCAGTATTCAGATGGTTTAAACTATGTTATTGTATTTGAACGAGGTTGGAAGATCTCACGACTGCACCCTCACATTTCACCTAAGTTTGCATTGAATGATTATTGACAAATTTTTCCTCAATAAAACTATTATTGTCTGCATGTGCACTGCTTTGTACTTATTTACGTACAAAAAAATAAAAGAATGTTAGTTTATTTTAGGGTAAATTACACAAATGATCCCTAAAATATACTCTTGATTTCATTTTGGTCCCTAATCTTTAATTTGATTCAATTGCATCCCTATACTTGACATATTAATCCAGTGTAGTTCCTTTCTTAATTGTTGTCTAAAAAACATATTAAAAATGCTTATGTCAGTCTCATGTCAAGCATTTGAAGGGCATAAAAGGACATTTTGACACATCTATTTATACCAAATACTATCATTCAAAGAGCCAAACACCCTATGTATTCGACTTTCAGTAATGAAATGAAGGTCTTGGATGCGTTTTATTTTGTAAATAATGTTCATTTCACTTGTCTCATGATTCATGTAGGTGGAAAATGCGAAATTCTTGTAATGCTCTCTAAATGCCGTATGTGAAGCTGACATAAGCATTTTTCGTAATTTTTTTAGACGGTAGTTAGGATAGGGGACTACATTAAATCAATGTGTAAAGTTTAGGAATGTAACTAATACGAATTAATAAAATGAAATCAATGATATACTTTAGGAACTATTTATGTAATTTACCCTTTATTTTTACTATCATGAAAATAAACTTGAACTGTATGGATAAATATTGATGTTCAACTGAAATTGATTGTTTTGTGGATGTAAAACCCTGGTCAGGTATTTTACATATTATTTTGCTTTGTTAATTTGTCTTGTCCAAACTACAGATAAAAGATGCTTATACTCTCAAGTTCTTTGAAAACAATTCAAGCCACATGCCAAAGGGGGTGTTTGGGAACCCACTTTTGAGGCTAAAATAGCCTCAAACACTAAAAAAGCCAAAAAGTCTAAAAAATTCTAAACCAATGATTTATATTTAAATAAAAAAATAAAAAAAAGTGGCTCGGCATGGGGCATCCTATACTGTCACTTGACAGTGTAGGCACAATTTAGCTTCAGCCTAGTACCACAGTGTAGGCATAGTGTAGGCACACATAGGGGTGTTTTGAGAAGTTGGTAAAAAGCTGGTTTTTGGCTTTTTACCAAGCTTTTTAGCTTTTTGGAAAGTGATTTGGGAAATTGGTAAAAAGTTGACTTTTTGCTTTTTAGTTTAATTTTATTTATGGTGTCAAATCAAATTAAAATGACCAAAATACCCTTGCCAAACTTTGAAATTCTACACAATATGTTGACCTAGAGGGTATTTACGTAATTAGCCAGCCTTGCTTTTTTATCACTTGCCAAATGCAACAATTGCCCAAAAAGCTGAGCCAGTTTTTTTCTGAACCAACAAAAACGCGAGCGTTTTTGTCTCTTCCCAAAACGGCACATAGTAAATGATAATTTTGTCCCTTTAGACAAATTTTGGAAAAAGTGAGATTAGGGTCAAATTTGTCATTTCAGCTTCAAACATCATTTCAAACACATTTTTCAATACAATAACTCAAATAAAAATTCATCATATCTTTCCAAATACAAAAACTAAAATAGCCAAAAAGCCTAAAAAATAGCTACTTCCCAAACACCCACAAAGTGGTGCAATAACGCAGACACTGTGAAGCTCCTTGACTGCTAAATTCGAGGGAAGTATCGAATGGAACTACCCGAATACAATACGATAGATCCATACCCGCATATGATTGAAAGGTGCCTATCTCTTCCCCCAAAATATTGTAGGCCTAAGGGTTGCTAAAAAGTCTTTTGATTTGTTTATCCTGTTTCGGAGTTTTTATACTATAGCTTTGTATAATACTAGGTAGTTGTATGATTTATTTTTCTGTATACAACCTTTCTGATGCAAAGACTTGAAAAGATTCCAAAAGATTAGTTGATGTAAGTTTGATATTGTTTGTAAATTTGCTAACACAATATGCACAGAGAATAATGGTAATTTCATTGTTACTGCACAGTTTTACTTCTGAAATTCCTAATTCAGAAATCTAGATGATTGAATAAGGTTTGATTTCGATGGAATTGTTATTCTTTTTCAAGGATCAATAAATTTTGGAAGGCATCCTACAAAAACTGTCAAGTTAGATCTAATCTATGTATTTGTTTGTAAGCCATTATGTAACGCCCTCAAAATATTACATAAAACTCATCACTTTAGACATGCGTTGATATAAAGGAAATCATCTATTTCTATTCATCAGAGTAGTTCTTACAACAGTATTACATGTTAACAACAAAAGCAAATGCCCTACGGGCTTACAGCTTTCCAAGTCAACACTTGGTTACACAAAAGAAGAGTACTAACTCTATACAAAATAAGCCCTCGGCTTGATATACATGTAATACAAACAACAAGAGTCTTCAACTCTCATCATCATCCAAGCTACATCCTTGGAAGTGGCATGCTACCTGTACCTGAAAATAATGTCCCATATAGGGTGAGCCAACGCCCAGTAGAGATATGCTAAACACAGTATGAGCAGTAACTAAGACATTAGCAATTGATAAATGTTCGATTTCCATAAATCAATTCATAACCCATTTCCATTACATGACCATTATGTTCATGTTTCATTTCATTTTCCATTTCTTATCAATTTCACAATTTACATTAACGGTTCAGAACCTGGCCAACCACTTATATGAGACAGTGACTCATATTAAACGTTTTCCCTTTTACAATAGATAAGCATACTAGTTGTATCAACATCTCAACAGATAAGCATACAAGCTGTATCCACATTTCAACAGATAAGCATATTAGCTATATCAACACTTCCAAAGATAAGCATATGAGCTATATCAACAGTTCCATAGATAAGCATATAAGCTGTATCAACACGTTAACTGACAAGCATATGAGCTGTATCAGTGGAGTCCATCCCCTATCTCCTCCCAAACAACATCCGGTTTAGAGGTCCATCCCCTATCTTCCCCTAAACCGTGGAGTACATCCCCTATCTCCTCCCACACACACAACGTATATACACATAGGTCATACACACAATCAATCAATACATAACGTTAATGTATTCTATCAACCGTCTTACTCTATGACATATCCAATTGATTAGTTTTAGTTTGCCTAATCATCATGCATCGTCTACAACAATCAAAACTACCCTCCACCGGTAGGCCAAGCAATTATTTCTAAACAGATAATAAAAGCTCCAACAGATAAAATATTAATGTTTTCAAAAGTGAGCGATTAGTAAATCCAACTCTACTATTCTACCATATAATGAGCCAATTTCATTATTTCCAACTCAATTCCATATAACCACAATTTTCCCAAATTAATCATACCAATTAATTTATACAACCAATTAGGGTTTTTTACCCCATTTCCCAATATTGACCCAATGGTCTATATATCAACAACCAACAACAACATCATTATTTTGAAACCCACAATACACATTTTTGAATCAAAATATCAAAACCCTCTTTTAACATTTTGAAACCCTAAGTCCCAAAATTTACCCAACTTCAACACTTTATCAAAACAGCCAAAAATCTATGTCAGAGACTATAAGAGTGAGTAGAAATCCCTACCTCAAAAGTTGACACCCAACGAAGAAGATGAAGAAAACGACAATGCTCTAAATCACAACTTTCTCGGATCAAAAGATAGCCCTCGATGATCAACAACTTTTTTGTAAAGACCAAAGGTGAGGAAACGACTCCTACTAGATCAATACCTAGAGAGAAGGCAAGGTTCTAGAGAGAGAGACTCAACAATGGAGTTTTGGAAAAGTAGGAGAGAGAAAAGGATGTGAAAAAGTGATTCAAAAACCCGGATCTCGGTTTTATATAAAAGTCGCCCCGCTCGAGCGTGGAAACCCCCGCTCGAGCGTCACTCACAGACTCCCGCTCGAGCGTCCAAACCGCAGCTCGAGCGTCGGATACACGCTCCTAGAACTTTTACAGAACCAGGTCCTCGCTCGAGCGTCCAACTCCCCGCTCGAGCGTCACACACAAACTCACGCTCGAGCGTCCAAACTGCCGCTTGAGCGTCCACCACTGCAGAGGAAATACTGGAAGGGTGATTTTCCCGCTCGAGCGCCAAAACCCCCGCTCGAGCGGACAGGCCAAAATCTGGGCAACTACTCTTGGTTCCTAAGCTCAACCAACCTGTTTCAGACCTGCCCAACACAACCCAAGACTCAAATACAAAGAGTAAAGGATGTAAACGAGATACACATAACAACCAACTCCACGGAACCTAAGTCCGGATACAACAAATAAAGAAAGGGAAACCGGGATCGCTATAACCTCTCCCCCTTAAAGAATTTCGTCCCCGAAATTAAACACAAGTTTTTCAAAAATAAGTTTTCTCCATTTCCAACAATATTACAACATAATATTAAACAATCCGACCCATTACCAGTCAATCTCATCTCTTTTCAAGAGGCATTTCACATTATACATAACAACCTGCATTATTAACATGCATTCCTTAGAAATTCACCAATTTCAACTCATTTTCCACAATTCCATAACACATGCAACATTAATATCATGCTTGCATTTTCACAATATACTTAACATACACAATATTAACATAAACTCTCATTTCAAGGCAAGTTCTACAACCTTTCCATAAACCAAAACATTTACAATGTTTTACAACTTAAGACATATATAATGCTCTTAAAGTTCAATATTATTACAAAATTTCATTACATGATTACACATCAACAAACATGTCCGGATACTTTTCACGGACTTCCAACTCACGTTCCTAAGTGGCTTCCTCTACTCCGTGATGCTTCCACAAAACCTTTACCAATGGAATGGTCTTGCCTCGCAAGACTTGATCTCGCCTATCCAAGACCCGAACCGGTCTCTCCTCATACGAGGCATCCTCATCTACCTCCAAATCGGTCTAATCCAACACATGGGACGGATCTAGCTCGTACTTCCGCAGCATACTAACATGAAACACGTTATGCATCCCGGACAACTGCGGTGGCAAAGCCAAACGATACGCAAATAACAATATCAACAATGAATAACAATAACCCCATTTGAGACTGTTGGCCCAAATAACAAAACCCCTCTTTATACATTTTGAAACCCTAACACCCAAAGTTACCCAACTTCAACATTACATCAAAATGACAACAAGTTTATGTCAAAGACCATAAATATGAGTAGTTATCCTTACCTCAAAAGATGAGACCCAATGGAGAAGATGAAGAAATTCGAAATGCTCCAAATCCCAAGATTTTCGGATTGATAGGAAACCCAAGCCAAGCTCTACACTTTTTACAAAGGCACTAGGGTAGAAGATCACTCAAACTAGATCAAACCTTAGAGAGAAGGTGAAACGTAGTGAGAGAAGCTCTCAAAAATGGGTTTCTAGAAAGTAAGAGAGAGAAAGAGAGTGTAAAAAGTGATCTAAAATGACCCAGCTGCCAACTGATATACGTATGACCCGCTCGAACGGAAAATAGGACGCTCGAGTGTCAAACACAAAAACTAGACCTGCTCGAGCGTAAGGATACTCGCTCGAGCTCCAAGACACAACTGCAAAACCCCACTCGCTCAAGTGCAAAGGAACACCTGCTCGAGCATAGATTACACTCTTCCAGTATTTTTACAGACAACGAACACCCGCGCCGCTCGAGCTCGACCCGCTCGAGCGTAAGGAAATCCGCTCGAGCGTGAAAACAAACTTGCAGTACTTTTGCAGACACACAAGATGCTTGTAGACATCCCCGAACGCCCCGGGAGGGTTAGGTCCCGTTCTGTTCATGTTGGGGTCACTACAGTTCAAGGACTCAAATGTCACGGTTCTCAATCTTGAACCAAAGAGTCCAAATCCGGCAAATCGTTTTGAAAACAGATTTTTTGAAAGAAGTGCCAAACATGGACTGCTTTGCCAGATAACAGAGTCGCCACCTAAATATTTTAAAATGGGAAATTTAGGAAACCCTGACTCGTTGCCGAAGGCCACGTGTCCGTCATCACCAAAGTTGGCTCGGGAACTTGGGTACGATTGGGGAAGGTCACATCGTGAGCACCCCCGCTCGCCCGGTCAAAGACCGGCCTCTACTAACCATGATATCTGTTTTTGAAAACATTGTATGCTCTTATTCCGGTTATTAGCCTAGGTTACTATGTGATGCTCGCAGCAAATAAGTATAGACTGAGCCGCCTGAATTGGAACAAAACACTTCATGTTTGTTTGTTTGAAAATGGTTTGATGGTGCTACCCGCAGGTAGTCTAAGACGCGGATTTGCCACCCTCAGGTGGGCTTAGAAAACATGATTTTGCCACTATCTAGTGGGCTTAAAACAAACAGTCAATGATTCGTCCAGTCCAAGCAACTCAACCTCCACCCACAGGCATTCAAGGCAGTTATATCACATAAGCATATAGCCTCATGGTAAGCATGCTGTCATGGCAACACTCACACGCATGCAAGGATGCTAAAGCATAAAACTTACCGAGTACTCCAAGCCAAAACAGAAAATTTATTAGAAATCATGCATGATCCTAGATATACAGGAATGTCTAATGCAACACATACAATAATGCAACTATAGCAGGCTCGGCTATTCTAAACATGGTATGTGAAATGCTACAGCTAACATGTATTCAATTTGGAATTGAAATACAAATGCAGTTTGTATGATGCGCCGAGCCTGGTGCATGCAAAACAGATGAATGATGCAAGCATGCTATCATACTGTATGCTAATCGAAATATGCCCTATATCTAACCATCGTAAGCGGGTAAATAAAAGGGAAGAAAGACGTGGGGTTGGAAGACATACATCACACTCACCCACACTTATTACAATTATGCCCTCGCGCAGAGGGTCCAAATAAATATACAGTCCGAAATATACAGTCCGAATAATATACAAATTCCTAATTAATTAACAAATTAACTAAGAAAAACTGTAAACTGGCATGCAAGCCAGGGGGTGCCTTAATTCTGATGAATGCTGCAAGTTTGGGTTGCCTTGCGCGGAAATCCACTGGGATGCCCCAATTAGCCTCTGTTTGCAATGTTTCTCGAAATGCGTACCGGACTCCGAAAAGTTGCTGATTCTTGATATGCTGCAACAGAGAGCAGGAAAGGGGCATAGCAATGTATTTCATAGATATATGCATGCCTCGATCCTCGTGCCACCAATCACGCATCTCGATGCATGATGGCCGAGGAGTCGGATTGCACAACTCAATATAGGATGAATGCAGATGAATGCTACAACAAAACCTAACTCCATCATGGGTAATCCGGAGTGTCGGTGACTTGGGAATTGAGACCCGTTCCGTTACTCGGAGTACGGAACGTGCCTCGTTTCCCGTGCCCGGGCTAACTCTTATCCCGAACACGATGCGATATGCATGATATGCATGAAATGTAGCTAATATGCAACCATAACATACACAATGTTATGGAATGGCATACACGCTACACGAGGTAATACACAACCGGGCATACACAATGCTATGGATGAAATGGCATACGCAATGCAATTGGACTTACACTAACATGAGTGAGCCTCAGCCACACTCACATAAGAGGCCGATAGATGAAAATGAAGCGCCTCGAAATGCGTGCACACGGGCGCGCAAACCGAGGCGATGACATAGAGGCATGAAACGGCCTTAAATATGATATACAATGAGACTAAAATGAGATGCCTCGAAATGCGTGCCTACGGGCACGCAAACCGAGAAAATGGCATACGGAATGCAACAGGACTAAAATGAGATATGCGATGCAATATGGGCTTACACCAACATGAGAGAGCCTCAACCACACTCACACAGGAGGCCGATGGATGAAAATGAAGTGCCTCGAAATGCATGCACACGGGCGCGCAAACCGAGGCGATGGCCCTAAGGCATGAAATGGCATGGAAATGATATGCAAACATGCAAATGAATTTTGACACTGAAATGTGGGGGAAAACAGCCCCGAAATGAGGCGAAAGTACACCCGATGCATGAAATGGCCCCGAAACATGAATTTAGGCACCCGAAATGGCCTATAGCTATACCAAACATGCACAATATAGACATGAAATGAAAATACAGTAGCAAGGCAGCCCCAAGAAAAGCATTTTTCGGTCATAAAAAGGGCTAAACAGCAAGCACACATAGGATTAAGCAAGAATGCAAAAATGGCTCCCCAAGAGGGGTATTGAAGTAAGTGATATATGCAATGCCCAAATGGAAAAATACTCTTCTACAACACTGAAGAGGGACTAAAAATATGTACATTTACAGTAGATGACATCCCCCAAATCAGTATGAAAATATGCTAAAAATGCCATGCAAGATTGAGGCCACAAGAGGATATAACATGAAGTAGGCCAAACATTCATCCAACAAGAAAAGAACCTTAATGAAATATGTCCAGAGGGTCAAAATATGACTCATTCCAGTTCTGATGATGGCCGAAAACAGAGGCTAGATAAGCCTAAAAGAGCATGTAAAAATGAGGGCCAAAGAGGGGTAGAATGGTAGGTACTACATGGAGACCCCAAACAAGATTGATCCCTTCTACAATGTTGTAGAGGGACACAAAATAAGCTTACTCACAGTTCATAACAAACTCCAAAACAATTTACATATAGGCCAAACAAATCATGCAAATTTACGGTAAATAGGAGAGATTATGAAGTAAGTGCAAGATAGAGGACCCAAACAGGATTGAGCCCTTCTTCAATGTTGAAGAGGGGCTCAAAATAAGCCCATTCACAGTTTATGTTATGCTCGAAAACAGATCACACATAATCCAAACAAAGCATGCAATTTAATGACATAAAGAGTGATATTGAAGCAAGTGTGCCATAGAGGGCTCAAACAGGGTTGAGCCCTTCTACAATGTTGTAGAGGGGCTCAAAATAAGCACAAAACAAGAAGGGGTCAGAGCCCAAAACAGAGAGCATGTAGGGTAGAAAATTGATGCAAAAAAGTGCAAGAAAAGGGGAATTGGTGACTTACCCTTGAAGACAAGTCTTTCTTTGCTTCTTGGCTTGACTTTGTTGCTTCTTAGCCTTTGAAAGAGCTCTCTTTGTTGCTGGAATGGAAGTGGGGATGGTGGTGCTTAGGGTTGATGAAGAGAGGAGCTAGACACTTGGAGAGTTTTTGAGTTTTTTGACTATGGAAATGAAGGCTTTGGAAGAGGAAGTCTTGAGGTCAATTGTTCTAACCTTAGAGAAGAAGGAGGCCATCCCCTTAAAAGGACCAAAAGGGGGTGTAAAAGGGAGGGAAATGCATACAAGCCTTCCCTCCCAAAATATCCCCGGAGGCTAGGATATTTTGGAAATACAGCTGGACAGCTGTAAAGGGTTGAAAAGCAGGAAGCAGGCCGGCCACCCCTTTTCATGAAGATGGCCGGCCGGCCACCCCACTGGTCGGCCAGCCACTCCTCATGGCCGGCCGGCCATGGCCAAAAATGGAACAAAAAGTTAATGGCCGGCCACCACACCTTGGTGTCCTCCTAGGTGTGTAGAACAAGGCCCCATGGTTGTAATTTGGCAACTGTGAAACAGGAGTCACAACAATTCACTTGAAGGAGAGGCTCAAAAATGAAACAAACAATTACTGGCCGGCCATCCCTTTTTAGGGTCCTCCCATGTGCCCTCATCACAAATATGTAGCTTTGGTTGGAAGAAAATGGGCCTAGGGTGTTCAACATTAGCCCGGAAGTGAGCAAAACGGGCGCCGGAAGAGCAGAAAAGGTTATCTGGGATAATTGCTGGCCTCCCACCCTCCAGTGATCTTCCTGGTGCTAAAACAGAGGTACCTGCCAAATTTGAACAAAAACTAATGCAAAATGAATGCTCGGGGCCCAAACCGCAAGGTTCGGGGCCCGAAAACCGGCTGTAGACACCGAAAGTGGCATTCAGCCACGAAGTGGGTATCTGAGACCCCAGTGTGCCTCGTTATGATAAAACAGAGGTACATGCTAAGAACCGGAGGAATCGGAGACGGTTGGGCGGTCCCGAACCGAGGCACACGGCCTGACGGTCCCGAAAACCGGGAACCGGGCTCCGAAATGGGCAAAATGGCCTGCGGCCACGAAATGTAGCTCACGGCCACCGGGAGATAGTCTACGGGACCACTCCCTCCCCTCAGGAAAGAAAACAGAGAAAACCGAGTCTGGTTCGCAAATCGAGACAAGGCACGAAGAAGGTTCGGAAGTCCGGAGGCAGGGCGCACGACCGCGGCTCTGAGACTTCTGAACGAGCACAGCATGCAACATCACCAAGCGCTCAATCGGTGACGTCTGAGTCTTAAGGTCGGTCAAAAATGGGGTGTCTACAATGCTGAAAATGTGCAAACTCCGCTCGAACGCAAAGGGACCCGCTCGAGCGGATCACCAAAAACCTGGGCAACAAGAATGGGGACCAAAGCTCAACCAACCTATAACAAACCTGCCCAACACATCCTAAACCTCAAATATATGGAATTAAATGATGATAACAAGCTATACACAACAACCAACTAACAACGGAACCGAGTCCGGAATACAGTAAACATGAGAGGAAAATCAGGATCGCTATAGATATCGTTCTAATAGATGAGAATTCTTAAATCCACAAGAACATCCTTGAATCCTCAAGAAAGATGGAAGAAAAACTCTTTAAAATATTATTGATTGAATGAATCCATTACATATGGTCGTAGGCTTATTTATAATAAACTAAACCTAAAACTTGTAGGAAAAGTAATTCTAAAATAAAGTAGGAAACTTAAATCAATACAAATTAGGAAACCTAAAATTCTAAACTATTTAAAATCCTTGTCAAAATCTAATTCCAAAACCTTGAATCCACAAGGAAGAGAAAATATTGTAATATTATTGAATAAAAGTTGTTTTTTCCATGAGGCTTATATAGTTATTTATAATATTAATGTAAACCTTGGAGACCAACTGAAGGGGCTAAGTAAGTAATGGGTCAAACTCAAACCTTGGGCCGGTCCAATCCCCTAAGCCCAAATCAAAATGGGTCAGTTGAGCATATGAGTAACCCAATTAAGCCCAACTCAATTACTAACAGTCCACTCAAGTCCTCAAGCACTTGGGCCCAACTCGCAGTGGAAAGGCTAGTCCAGCTGCGATACTAGGCCAGGGCCGAGCTGCAGGACTCATTCTATGGGCCGAACTGATGGGTTGAACCCATCACCAGAACCAAAATGGACCAGCCCATCCCAACAGTAGCCTTCTAAAAGGCCAAGCCGAGGTACAATGGTGCCGAGCTGAGGAAACCTCTCAAAAGAAACATGGAAGCTATGAGTATATGCATGTGCAAGTTACCACCTCAGTTGGTCCCCCACACCTAAAATCACGGAAACAGTTAAACCAGAGGAATGTGGTTTGTTATCAGCATGCCTACAATGAGTATAACCACCTCTTGACAACTACCAGATGGTCCCCTACCTAGGGCCATGCTAAAAGGAAACTTGGCAGCACCAGAGCTCCATGAAACCATATTGGAAAACAAGCAAGGAACTCTATATATACTACATAAACTTCACATTGAAGGTAACTAATCTAACCTGAATCCCACTTACTACAAACTCTACTCTTTACACTTCTTCTCCAATTACTGATTCCCACACCAGAGGGGTTATCCGGCCAACCCCGGCCGGGCAGCTTTTATGGTGCTTCCTGCTGCAGGACCTCAATCCTTGGATAGTCCAACCGAGTGCGGAGCCCCGATCCACTTTCATCTAGTGCGGAATCTGGTACGCACAATTGGTGCGGTGAGCATGGATCACTTTGTCTCTGAGCTCTACACTCAGTTCCGGCGATGGGGATTGAGGACGTCCCACCTTCAACACATACTCCGTAGACAAAGAAAACAACGGACAAAGGCTTGGCACTCCCAACAATCTTAGAAGAACAAACAGGAAACAATAACTAAACCCCCGAATCCGTCGAGCATCGATTGCCCTTCGCTGGAGGTTCTTCTCATCACTTTCTTCTGGAAAAGGATTACCGAGATCGAATCATAGACTCCATGGGAATGGAGATATAGGAACCGAGAACGCAACTCAAAAGGGTGCTGGGTGATCCAACGGAGAAGAAGTCTGAGGCGGAGCCCTCTCGCTTACGACGGAGGAGCTTATCCAAAAAGCCACCAGTGAAGAAGTTCCCCAGAAATGAGTCTGGGCAGCAAAGCCAGCTAATCTTGGTACGGAGTAAAGCGGCGAGCAGCCACACTCGTGGGTCACGCCGGAGAAGGGCTAAAAGGCAGAAGCCGGTTAGCCAACAGACTGAATACCCTCTTCAAGACCTTCGTACCTGGCTGATTGACAACAAGCAGAATGAGCAACGCCGGGATCATCTCGACCGTACCATTCACCAGAGAGAGCACCGAGCGCTGTACAGGCTTGTCTCCTCACCATTCTCCCCGAAAATTGAGGCCATGAAACCCCCAAAGAAATTCATCCCGCAAAATTCATGTCATACGATGGGAAGTCGAACCCATTGACGCATATTAGCCATTATAGACAGATGATGTCTCCATGGAGCCGAGATGAGGCACCGATGTGCAAAGTCTTCCCATCTAGCTTAGAAGAAATCGGACTTCGATTGTTCGATTGACTCCCCGCTGAATCAATCTATGGCTGGAAGCAGCTCTCCGAAGAGTTCTTAGCCAGGTTTGTCTCCAACACTAAGATCTCGAAAGAGCCGGATACACTGTTCAGTCTCCGAAAAGAGCAGGAAAAAACGCTGCACAGTTATGCTAGGAGGTATTGGGAAGAGTACAATGACCTGGAAGAAAACGTGTGCAGTGAGCAGATGGCTGTTATGTCTTTCAAACATGGTCTGCACCCGGAAAGTAAGTTGAGACAGTCACTTACCAAGCACCCGACCACAGCATTGAAAGATTTGTGTGCCAGGATTGAGCAGTACGCTCGCCTCGAAAATGATCAGATCCCCATCGAGGTAGCATCAACAGAACAAATAGCTCGGCACAAGAAGAGAACGGACCGAGGGGAACACCGAGGGCTCATAGTGAACGAGGTGGATAAGTCCAAATCTCACGAAGCAGTCATGACTGTATTCAAGGAACCAATCTATCGAATCTTGGAAAAGATCAAGAGAGAGCCCTTCTTTGTTTGGCCGCCGAAAATGTTGGGAGATCCGGCGTAATCAGAAGCTCAGATGCACCTATCACCAAGACAGGGAGCATATGACTCAGAACTACAGAGTATTGAAGCAACACTTAGAAGACCTAGTAGTAGCTGGGCACCTCCGGGATTACATTGATCAGGATAAAGTAGTGACCGAACCGGGGAACCCACCACCAGAACCGAACATCGAGCACCCACCTCGGCTGATAATAAATGTGATCCATGGAACAGCGACCCAAGAACCTGAAGAGGCACTGAAAGAAGAGATTGCTAAGGCTGTGCAAATTCAGCAGGTCATGTCAGTAGAGCCCGCATCGAAAAAGGTACTCTCGGTAACCAAATCCCCTTTGTGTATTGTTTCGTTTACTAGAAATGATTTAGAAGGCATACAACACCCACATACTGATGTACTGATTATAACTGTGAGAATTTGGAAACGGTTTGACATAAAACGAGTCCTGGTAGATCAAGGCAGTGCAGCAGACATATTGTATTATGACTTATTCAGAAAGCTTGGTCTCTCCGAGCAGCACCTCACCCCAACGGCAGCTCCATTAGTCGGCTTCAATTCACAGCCAGAATGGCCACTTGGTAGAATAGTGTTGCCAGTTGTGGCAGGAACGAAGACCCTTTAGATAGAGTTTCTAGTTATTAATACACATTCCCCTTACAACGCCATACTTGGCCGTCCATGGATTCACCAAATGGAGGCGGTCCCTTTAACCTACCACCAACTCATCCGTTTCCCAACAGAACACGGAGTAGAGCAGATCTTAGGGGATCAAGTTGTGTCCAAGAATTGCTTCATGGCGGCATTAAAGGCAAAGCAACTTTGTAACTGAGTACAGATAGTGGAAGTGGCCGAACATCCAGTCTTGGAAGATGTAGGGGGAGCACCAGAGGGAAAGATGGTAGAAGATCTGGAGAAAGTCCTGGTAAAGGAGGATGAACTAGAAAAGTACTTTTTTATTGGTACCTCGCTAGGCGCTGATGAGAAACTTCAGCTGCTGGAACTGCTGAGGGAAAATATGGAGGTATTCGTGTGGTCAGCATATGATACTCCAGGGTTGAACTCAGAATTTGCTTGCCACAAACTCAACATCAACCCTTCCGCTTGGCTTGTCATACAGAAAATTCGGAGATCCTCAGTTGAACACACTGAAGCAGTAATTGCCGAAGTCGAAAAACTCCTAGCATCAGGAGTGATCAGAGAAGTTCTATACCCACAATGGCTGTCCAACACAGTTGTAGTAAAAAAGAAGAATGGAAAATAGAGAGTCTGCGTTGACTTCACCTGCTTAAACAAAGTATGTCCCAAAGACAGTTTTCCACTGCCTCGCATTGATCAACTAGTAGACTCAACAGCAGGGCATGAGCGCATGAGCTTTCTGGATGCTTATAGCGGTTATCACCAAATACCACTGTTCGGTCCAGATCAAGAGAAGACAACATTTATCACTCCAAGGGGCACTTATTGTTACAAGGTAATGCCATTCGGAGTCAAGAACGCCGGAGCATCCTATCAGCGAATGATCACTCGAATGTTCAAGGACCAACTCGCAAAGACCATGGAAGCTTATATAGATGATATGGTAGTAAAAAGCAAGCTCGCTACAAACTACCTTGCAGACTTAAGAAAAGTCTTTGGTATCCTGAAGAACCATCAGCTTCGCCTTAATGCTTCGAAATGCACTTTCGGGGTAAGAACAGGGAAGTTCTTGGGTTATATGGTCACTCACAGAGGAATCGAGGCAAATCTGGATCAAATCAAAGCAATACAAGAGCTCGAAGTACCGACGAAGGCTAAAGAGCTACAGAAGCTGGCCGGAATGGCGGCAGCCTTGAATCGGTTCATCAACAAGTCTTTAGATCGGATGAAGCCTTTTTTCCAGCTGTTGAGAAAAAAGGCAGCATTTGAATGGAGTCCCGAGTGTACCGAAGCACTACAAAGTCTCAAAAAATACCTCAGTACACCACATCTTCTATTCACACCAGAACCAGGTGAGGAGTTGTACCTTTATTTAGCAGTCTCAGATCACGCCGTAAACGCGGTATTGATTCGAAAAGTTAACAAGGAACAGAGGCCAGTGTACTATGTTAGCAAGTGTCACGACCCAAACCCGCCCCTATGGGTTCAGCACCGTAACCGGCCAGTAATCCGAGACTACCAAAGGCCTGCTGGACAGTAATACAGTAATACAGAGTACAGGGGCATGGCGGAAGCCAGAACAGTAAATAAACATAGTCCAATGAGCTGTGACAGTCTGTATGCAAAAAGATTTTTCATACATATAGACAATCAGTACAGAACAGTATGCACAATATTTACAATCATTCAGTACGGGGACTTAATCCCTAATAAACAGTACAATACAGTCTATACAAAACGGTACAGAGACAGACGGGGAAATAAAACACCCCTAAGCCATAGCTTGAACGGGCTTGGAACCTCACAGTGAGGCACAGTGGTTGGCTGACAAAACTGGAGTTTACCCTGACGCTTCTAGCTTTGATTCGGTGCCTGTACACTTACATATATATATGAGCAGTGAGCTAAAGCCCAGTGAATAACACAATGA
Organism: Camellia japonica; assembly: GCA_030407325.1. Lineage (NCBI taxonomy): Eukaryota > Viridiplantae > Streptophyta > Magnoliopsida > Ericales > Theaceae > Camellia > Camellia japonica. The sequence continues at coordinate 16,560,082 of JAPPVO010000031.1, read as the reverse complement.
GTAAAGGGGTTAAGAATAAATGTCCTTTCAGTATTGAAAATAGTCGTTTCAGTCAGTTTATCAGTTATTCGGTTTGTGGCTCATATTTCAGGCCATAACAGTCATTCAGTTAAAATAGTGATATGTGGTACATCCATTGGCATAACAGTACAGTAAACAGTAGGTCTTAAAAGACCGGGTCTTAACAGACCAAACAGTAAATGATGGCCATCAGTAGCAGTACAGTAACAGTAACAGTAACAGTACTATTTCAGAGAACAGTATAGTACTTGTGGATTTAAGAGGTGTCTCGCACAGATTCTAGAGGTGGCTCACACTGTAGCACTTAGTTCCGTAGATTCTAGAGGTGGCTCACAGTGTAGCACTTAGTTCCGTACAGCACTTTGTTCCATATCAAAAATACAGAATAGCCATCATAACAGTAAACAGTAGTGGTTCCAAACTTGGGAACGGACAGAGATCTCTCTGTCACAGTAACAGTAAACAGTAGGTGCCAAGGATGCCACAGTACAGTTCAGAATATAAGACATACGTTCATTCAGTACACAGTATCAGTTCAGTGAACAGTTCGATTCCGTAAACAGTATTAGTTCAGTAAACAATATCAATTCAGTAAACAGTTCAGTTCGGTAAACAGTTCAGTAACCAGTTCAATTCAGTAAGCAGTTCAATAAGGTAAACAATTCAATAAAGTAAACAGTTCAGAAGATAATCATTTTTGAACATATCTTTACACAGTTGTTACTCACAGAGTTCTGGGCTACAGTAAGCTAGAGCGTCCCCTCGGTAAGCCAACCCTACACAGTATACAGGATGAACACACGCTAAGCTATACAGTTGGGGAAGATTAATAACTTAATCCCTAATTTGCCTCGGTGTGTTCTACATCTATATCCTCATTAAGATGTCTTAAACTAGGCCTAAGAATGCCTAGAATGGGATGAGGATGCAAAAAAATACACTTAGAAAACATTTTGCAAAGTTTGCTGAAAATAAGGGCCTCGCTCGAGCGAGCCTTCCTTCGCTCGAGCGAGCTTGCAAAATCAAAGGCTTCGCTCGAGCGAGCAATCCTTCGCTCGAGTGGTCTAATGAAACAGTAAAAGTACTGGATGTTGCAATTTTACGCTCGAGCCACCAATTCTACGCTCGAGCGTAGCTCAGAGTAAACGTTGGTCGCTCGAGCGAGAAATCCTTCGCTCGAGCGAAGAAGCCAAATCTGGAATTTCCAGATTTGCCTCCCAAGCTCAAACCAAGCATCCTCCCACTCCATACTCGACCTCTTGGACCCAAATTTTGGAAAACACATTTAAACTCAATATACAACAAGTTTCAAAAGCCAATTTGAGAATTCAAAGCCCAAGGGTGAGTCAATTAAAGCCAAATTTCAAACCCATTTTCAAGAACAATCTTCAAACATGACATGCATGGGTTAAAACCATTTCAAAGCTTCAACTCTTGCTCCAAAGAGCTCAATCTTTTCAAAACAAGATGAAAACATGGATTTAAACATGATTATGAACATGCATGTGGCATTTGACCATGGAATCAACTCAAAACTCATCAATTCAAGCATGCATGCATGATATTTGCTAGAATCCCACGTATTTGAACTAAATCATGACTTAGTTCTACAATGAAGCATGAATCATGCAAGAACTTGTTCAATGTCAACAATAAGAAGATGAATTCCTTACCTAAGTCTTGTATTCAAGGTTTAGGAGCTCAAAAATACATCAATCTTCAATTTCCCCTAAGTTCTCAAGCAATTCACAAGGTTGGAGTCAAAATCTCCCTCAATTCTCTCCCTCTCTCTCTAAATTCGGTTGTATGCAAGAAATGGGAGAAGAAATGTTTTGATTAAGTGTATAAGGCTCAAAGATGAATAAACAAAGGCCCCACTCACAATGGCAAAATGGTAATTACGTCAAACTCTTTAATTGGCTTTATTTAATCTAATTTAACCATACCAAATCAATTTTCAGATAAATGTGCCATAAAATCACATTAATTATGATGAACACAGAACATTGATCAATTTTGGCTTCGGCCGCCGATAAGGCCTTCAATTTGCAGTTTAATGCATAAGACGAGAACAGATAATTTGGCAGTCAAACAGATAGATTATGCATTTAAACAGTTACAGTCAATCGATTCAGTTTTGGATCTCAGTCAGTCAGTTCGGTACTTTAATCAATTCAATTATCAATCATGTTCAGTCTTAGTAAACAGTAATCAGTAAACAGTGACGAGGGTTGTTACAGCAAGACTCTACTAGATGCCGAGACATGGTATCTACCCTTGGAAAAGTTAACTTACGCGTTGCTTATCGCCTCAAGAAAGTTGCAACATTACTTCCAGGGGCATATTATCAATGTCCTCACTAAATTTCCCCTCAAATCTGTATTCAGCCGAGCAGATTTCTCTGGCCAAACAGCAAAATAGGCCGTAGAACTTGGTGAGTTTGACATTCGGTATCAATCCAGGACAGTAATCAAGGCCCAGGTCGTAGCAGATTTCGTCGCAGAATTTGCTCCCACCCAGAGTACCAAACCAGGGAATCCCAATTTGGCACAGGTGCCACGCACCACCGAACAGGGAAAGCACTGCGCTTCGGAAGCATGGAAACTCTTTATTGGAAACATATGGCAGCTTTTTGTCGACGGGTCATCCAATAACTGAGGTTCAGGGGCAGGAGTAGTACTTATCTCACCAGAGGGATTTATTTGGGAGCAGGCCCTCAGGCTCGGTTAGAAGGCTTCTAACAATGAGGCGGAATATGACGCATTGTTGGCTGGCTTACGCAGTACCGAACACTTCAGTGCAGAACAACTTCTTGTTTTCAACGACTCACAACTTATGGTTAACCAACTTTCTGGGGTCTATGAAACACGAGACGAAAGAATGGCTATGTACGCAGGTAAGGCCAAAGATCTACTCAAAAAATTTCGATCCATACGAGTGGAACGAATCAGTCGGGACAAAAACAACCACGCTGATGCTTTGGCTTGCCTCGGCTCATCAGTAGATACCAAAGATGCAAGAAAAATTTGGGTCGAGTTCGTGCCGGAACCAAGCATTGCATCACCAGTCCTCTGCTCCAACTTAGAGCCAAGCTGGATGGATCCGATACTTGCTTTTCTAAAATCTGGCATTCTCCCCAAAGATAAAAAAGAAGCCAACAAAATCAGACATAGGTTAGCTCGGTTTTGGATCTCATCATCTGGGAAACTGTACAGACGCTCCTATGTCGGTCCTTATCTTCTATGCGTGCATCCAAATCTGGTCGAAAATGTTCTCTACGAAATTCACGATGGGATTTGTGGATGCCATGTTGGTGGAAGGTCACTGGCACACTGAGCCCTCACTCACAGGTACTGGTGGCCATAGATGTAGCAAGATGCACAACAGTACGTTTAGAAGTGCGATAAATGTCAGAGGTTCGCTCCACTAATTCATCTGCCAGCCAAGACTCTCTCTCCACTTACCAGCCCATGGCCCTTTGCCCAATGGGGTTTGGACATTGTCGGACCGTTGGCACGAGGCACTGGGAACAGATGGTTTTTTATCGCTACAACCGACTATTTCACTAAGTGGGCTGAAGTCGAAGCACTAGCAAATATCAAAGAGGCGAACACAAAGCGGTTCATCATGAGGAACGTAGTAGTGCGTTTCGGCATCCCGTGGGTACTGATTGTGGATAATGGAACACAGTTCGATGGAAAGATCTTCAGAAAGTTTTGTGTCGACCTCAGAATGCACCCACAAAGTAATAGGCAGGCAGAAGCGTCAAACAAAACCATCATCAACAGAGTAAAGAAACGGCTTGAACATGCAAAAAGAAAATCGGTTGAAGAGTTACCCCACGTGCTATGGGCGTACCGAACCACAACACGACGCTCAAAGGGGGAAACACCTTACTTCCTGACTTATGGAATAGAGGCTGTCATCCCACTCGAAGTAGGTCTCCCAACCCTCCGGTCTGAATTGTTTGAAAACACCAATAATGAGGAAGCTATTGCACAAGCATTGGATATGGCAGAAGGCCGAAGAGAAGCCGTACTGATCAGACTTGTAACATATCAGCAGCAGCTCATCAAGAGTTTCAACCAGAAAGTTTTCCCAAGGCAATTCTCACCTGGAGAACTGGTTTTGAGGAAAGTCATGGATCACAAAAGAGTGCCTGGCGAAGGAAAACTTGGGTCTAACTGGGAGGGTCCCTACAAAGTCACAGTTGTTGCTGGAAATGGAGCTTCCTACCTAGAGGATCTTAAAGGCCGATCCATACCTCGGCCCTAGAATGTAGCAAATCTCAAGAAATACTATCAGTAGAGTTAAACTCCAACTTCTCTGTCAGGATGTAAAGACATTTATCTTTTGGCCAATACAAATGCCCCTCCTCCCCCCTCTTAACTTCTCTCAAGACTATCAAATTTTTGTAATTAGCTTTGGTGTCTACCAAACGGAAATAGCTTTGATATTTATCAAACAGAATTAACTTTGGTGCTAACCAAACGGAAATAGCTTTGATGTTTATCAAACGGAATTAGCTTTGGTACTAACCAAACGGAAATAGTTTTGATGTTTATCAAACGAAATTAGTTTTGGTGCTAACCAAACAGATATAGCTTTGATGTTTATCAAACGGAATTAGCTTTGGTACTAACCAAACAGAAATAGCTTTAATGTTTATCAAACGGAATTAGCTTTGGTGCTAACCAAACAGAAATAACTTTGATGTTTATCGAACGGAATTAGCTTTGATATGTATCAAACGAACTCAGCTTTGGTCTTAACCCAAATGGACTTAGTTTCAGAACGACTGAACGAAATTAAAATTTAGTTAGCACTCAAACATGCCAAGTGGAACTGCTTGGTGGAATTATGTTTGGCAACTAAATTGGACTTTAGCCAAGTGGAATTGCTTGGTGGAAATCGCACTAACATATCTTAAGTAAACATCTCTGAGTCTACAAAATCTCTTAAGTATCGTCACATCAACACTTCAGTACTGCTACATACAAACAGAGTTGGAATAGACTAAGCTAAACTCTATCAGGAACAAACTTCTAGCACTAGTCTTACTCAACTCCAGCTGGGGGCAAACAATTATTTTTTTTCAAACCAACCTGGACCTGAGTAAGACACCTCTTCACACATTTTCAAATGCACTTATGCTATCAAAGTTGCAACAGACTTAAACAGCTCTGCCTAGAGAGCACAATCTTCAGCATTGATCTTACTTAGCTCCAGGTGGGGGCAAACTATTGTTTTTTAGAACCAACCTAGACCTAAGTAAGACCCTTTTCCTTTCATTACGAAATCAAGCACGGCCATGCAACATATTTGTTAACCAGACCGAGCATCTGTTCGGTCCCGAGGTCCCAATGGTGCTTGGCCGGGGGCAAACAGTACAAAACTAGACGGAGTATCTATTCGAAACAGTACAGAACCAGACCGAGCATCTATTCGGTCCTGAGGTCCTAATAGTGCTCGGCCAGGGACAAACAGTACAAAAAACATTCAGATGTAAAAGCCAGAAAGCATCAAATTGCAAAATCAAAGGGAAAATTCGATCATCCAACAAAGGCACAGATGGCCTCATAGCCAACAACAAAGAAAAGAAGAAAAATTGTCTTGGCAAGTATAAAAAGAGAACTCGTCAAGAGGACCGAGTCACAGTACATCAGAAACATGAAAACAAAAAAGAGTCCAAAAAGCAAAAACTTCAGATCTTTCCAAAGAAAACTTCAGCTTTCATTAACAGAGGGAACCTCAGGAGCAGTGTCCACGATCTTGTCCAGGCCGTCTTGGGGAGGAAAAGTAGAGGCAGCTCTAACTTCCTGAGAAATGGAAGCTTCCTTAACCACATCTCCCGCGGCTTCAGTCTCCAGGGTTCCACCCCCTTCAACGTTCACCGTCTCAATGGCAACATCACTCTTCTGAGTCTTGTTTGCAGAATCAATTTTTGGGGAAACCTCAGCCGGAAGAACTGCAGGGGTAGAGACAATCTTTGAACCCAAGGACCTTGAGGGAACTGGGACATCCTGAAACAGGGGAGAGCCTTTAGGAACCAGGGTAGCGGCTAGAGCACTCGACCAACCCTTTAGAAAGAGCTTGTCTCGCAGCACCAGCACCTCCTCTTTATAGGCAGCCCCAGCCTCATCCCAACCTTGTTGCCAGTACTTGGCCTCCAACGCAGGACGCTCAGCAGCCATCACCGCGGTAACAACCTCCAGCTCTGCCACCTTTCCTTCAAGTTGAGCCTGCGCCCAATAACAGCCTCATTTGACTTTTCAACTGAAGCAACAATCTTGTCCAGATAGAACGCCTCCCTTTCGGCAATTTTGCGTCCTTCCTTCTCGGCCTTCAGGCTCACTGTCAGTCTCTCAGCATTCATAGCGGCCTCCAGTACGGTCTTTTCCAGTTCCTCCGCTCGGGTGATGGATAGATGCATCCTTCGAATACACTACAACGGATTACAAAGTATTAAAAGAAAGAAGGCAGCAGCATAACACCAAAAACAAGCAAAGCAAGAATGCACTTACAGCAGTCATCATCTGAAGGGTCCCCTTCAAAATAGGAATATCGCGGGGCCCATTATGGTCAACCATGTCCACCGGCATCAACAGAGTCTTGGTCAAGTCAAAAGCAAAATCTTTGAAAGCAACAACCGAATTAGAGATAGAAATAGGCCTGCCTTGATGCAGCATCGGCAGTTCCCATTTCTCAAATACTTCGTCCTCAATAGGATCTTTAGAAACTTCCCCAACCACTGCCTTGCCAGCCTCTCTCCTCCTCTTCTTAGCCCTCACAGCAATCGAAGTGGAGGGCTCGGCAGTAGTCACGTGAGTTCTAGAAGCTCCCACCTCCAATTTCACATCCATGAGGCTCTTCGCCTCGGCCTTCAACAAAGGAGTCTCCAAAGCATCAGAGGCGCCAAAAGTCTCAACTTCCAAATCCACTAGCACTCTCCTCTTCGACATAGACCCACCCCTTGCGAAACTGGGGACAGGAGAGAGCGTCCTTTCAGGCAGCGCACCTTGGCTCGGCGGCGATTCGTAACCAGGGGGTAAGGGATGTATCAGTCTCAGTGTCAGAATCTAGAAGGGATGCAGCAAGCCTCGCCTTTTTCGGAATGATAGAGCGGTAAGTCGCTTGGTAGTCTAACAACTCTGGTGTGGACCTCTTCTTGTACCTCAGAACGGCTTTGATGGCCTCAGCGCTTTCCCGGTTCGGCCTGCGCTGAAAATGGGAAGCCTCTGCAAAAAAGAAGTACTACATTAAAGCAACGTCCAAAACAAAAGCAAGAAATACAAAAGACACTAGAGGAAGGATTCAAACCTGGGTAGCCATCCTTCAGGGGCATCCGTTCAGACTGGAATTCAGTCCCAACAGGGAACTTCCAGTTGCCACCAACTTGCAGAAAATCATCATTGTGTTTGTCTGAATCAGGCAAATCAGTCACCAGATGACAATCGATCGAACGAACACGCAGGTAGTACGTGCTGTGATCCTTGTTGTGCGAGAAAGTGTAGCGACCTAAAATGTCCCAAATATCGAGATTCAAACCCAACCGCTTGTTGAGAACAGACACACCACAGATGACACAAAACAAGTTAATAGACACTTGCATTGGGGTGAGTTGAACCTAGTGTAGAAATCGGCGCACCAACGGGTCGAGGGGAAACCAAACCCCTCCCTCAACGATGGATGCAACCGGAAAGGCGGCAGTATTCCTAGTGCCTATACGCTTGGCATTGACCTTGGCTAGCGAAAAGATCACATCATCGGGGATATTATAGTCACGACGAAACATGGCCATGGCCTCAGGAGTATCAACTAATGAGCGAAATTTTTCCATTAAACCAAACCTAGTGGTACAGGGGTAGAACTCAGGTAATAAGGTATGGAATACAACGGTGCAAGGGCCAAACGAGACGATTAAAACAGAAAAAGATAGGGGAAGAAGGATCACAGGAGAACTTACAGAGATCGGAGCAGCGGTGGTGGACGGGCGGCGTTGAAGCAAGAGCGAAAGCAGAACATCTGGACAGAACACCAACGAGACTGGCTCAGAGGAACGGAAAGGGTTTTTTGAAATTCTCTAGAAAAATGAAAAGCAGCTAAAGGGTTTTGGATTGACAGCCCAGAGTATTTATTGCAACAGCCGGCATGAAGATACACGAAGCACGACTATCGGTATGGAATCGGCGCACTATCTTTGCACATGTATCCCACGCCCCCACGTGTCATCACGAAAGGACGCACGCAAGGGTTGTGTGTCAGGATTGAATCGTCACCAAGGCCGAACTGGGGAAGAACCGAAGCGATGTGACGCTTGGAAGTACAGAACCATAGCTCCCTCCAAGGGGAACCTTAGCGCGAGCTAGGGGGCAAATGAAGGGGCTAAATAAGGAATGGGTTGGACTCAAACCTTGGGCCGGTCCAATCCCCTAAGCCCAAATCAAAATGGGTCAGTTGAGCTTGTGGGCAACCCAATTAAGCCCAACTCAATTACTAACAGTCCACCCAAGTCCTCAAGCACTTGGGCCCAACTCGCAGTGGAAAGGCCAGTCCAGTTGCAATACTGGGCCAGAGTCGAGCTGCAGGACCCATTCTATGGGCCAAACTGATGGGTCGAACCCATCACCAGAACCAAAATGGACGAGCCCATCCCAACAATAGCCTCCCAAAAGGCTGAGCCGAGGTACAATGGTGCCGAGCTGAGGAAACCTCTTAAAAGAAACGTGGAAGCTATGAGTATATGCATGTGCAAGCTGCCACCTCAGCTGATCCCCCACACCTAGAATCACGGAAACAGTTAAACCAGAGGAATGTGGTTTGTTATCAACATGACTACAATGAGTATAACCACCTCTTGACAACTACCAGATGGTCCCCCACCTAGGGCCATGCTAAAAGGAAACTTGGCAGCACCAAAGCTCCATGAAACCATATTGGAAAACAAGCAAGGAACTCTATATATACTACATAAACTTCACATTGAAGGTAACTGATCTAAGCTAAATCCCACTTACTACAAACTCTACTCTCTACACTTCTTCTCTGATTACTAATTCCCACACCGGAGGGGTTATCCGGCCAACTCCGGCCGAGCAGCTCTTACGATGCTTCCTGCTGTAGGACCTAAATCCTTGGATAGTCCAACCGAGTGCGGAGCCCCGATCCACTTTCATTTAGTGCAGAATCCGGTACGCACACCAAGTATTCTTGGACACCAAGAAAACTCAAATTAAGAAACAATAAACTAATCTAATTTTTGGAAAACAAGAAACCGAAGAAATTAGAAAAACAAAATCAAAACAAATTAAGAAACCTAATAATTCTAAAATATTTATACTAAATTACAAGAATCCTAATAAAATAATATATCAAAAATATTAAAACTAAAAATTCTTAAAATATTGTCCTACATCACTTACACATTAGATATATGATAGGCATTTTGCCTCAATCCAAATTTACTAGCTAAATATAGTTAGTCTTCAAAAGTTAAGCAAAGTATATTTGACCTTTGTGATTATTTCTTTTTATTTTTGTTGCTTATCTGACAATTCATAATGCGAGTACTGTTTGGATGAATAGTTAAAATAAATAACAAATTGAAGTAGAAATATGGAAAATGTAAATAGGTAAAATAATTTTTTTTTTAAAAAAAAGGCTAAATGCAAAACAGGTTGGAGATTCTCTAAATTGTTTATCATATGGACTTTTGTGTGTGAATTTTTCATGAAATAAATTATATTGATTTGATAATTATTAAGGTTTCATATGTTTAGATGTAAAATACGCATTTAATATTGTTTGATTGAATAAAAAGTAAGTGAAATATTTTTTATTTTATCATAGTTCCTAAAATAATTATAAGTTAATTCTTAAGAAGTTCACTTTCAATTTGGCTCTTTCAGCACATTGATCTTTTCAAAGGTGAAAGGGTTCCTCTTCATTTGGTTTCTACCCAATGCATATGGTAGAAAGTTTTTGTTTCAAGGGTCAACTAAATCCTGCAAAATAAAAAGTTTTTTTTTATTGTGTACAAAATTAATTTACATAAAAAATATTTTCAAGTGTAAAATGTTTTCCTATGAAACAAATGAATCCTTAATGATTTTCGCATTTATTTTTAAAAAATGGACAGCAAGTATTGTTGTAAAATGGCTTTGGAAAAACCTTATTTTTTTATTAACTTTGAGTATTAATTAAGGTAGGACCTAAGCGTTATTTTTAACGTTACTAATTGGGTTCATGTTTAATGTCGCGTAGTGAATAACATCGTGTATTTGGTTGCTCAAAACCATTTCCAGATGAATGAGAATTCAACGTGCATTTTTAGATTCGTGGAAATGGCTTTAGGTGAGTTTCCTATATGTTTATGAAATGTGGTTGTCCTACATTGGAAATGCTTAAGGATTTGTATGGGTTTATATACTTTAGCTTGGGATACTTAGGATGGCCCCCTAGGGGTACCCAAGTTTGTGGAAGGGTGAGGTTATGGATAAATGGGCTGGACTGGGCTTGGGCGCGGGTCCATGGTGTGAGGTTAGGTTGGGCTTGTCCAACCCAATACTCATCTTTTTTTGGCCAAAAACATTTGTAATTTATTTATTTTTAATTTTGGTTTCAAAATTCAAAATAAATTGGTCCAGTTTTTTCCTTTCACCCAAATAGTTTCATACCCACCCGTTCATACCTGTTGAATTCAAACCGAAGAAATTTGTATCTGTCCAAACAAGTTTTCTACCTATTGAATCTGTTCGAACAGTTTCCTATCTGTTGGCACCTGTTCGGAAAAGCCACCAGCTATCCTATATAAAGCCTGCCATCCAGCAATTCATCTCATTCAATTTTTCCCTCAGATTTTCATCTTTCTTCCTTCCTTTCCATCTTCCTGTTTTCTGCATCTATTCTGCATTTATTTTTAGGAAAAAAAAGAGAGAGTTAAAGCAAAGTTTTGGTTCGCTAAACTTGATTTTGTAGTGCTGCAAATCAAGTGTTAGTCATTGCACCTTGGGAAGTTGTAGACACCCCATTTTTGACCGTCCTCAAGACTTGGACGTCACCGCTTGAACACTTGGTGATTATCCATGTTTGTGTTCGTTTGGGAGTTCCCGGAGTTCTCGGCTGCGCGCGCCTTGCCTCGGAACCTCCGAACTCGACCGTTTGTGTTTGGTTTTGCACCAAACCCTTGTGTTTTGCCTTTGGAAGGTAGGGAATGCTTTGTGAGGCATTCCCACACACCACCGGCAGTGGCTAGAGGCCACAGGCTGTTTGGTGTTGCCACCGGCACTATATTGTGCCGGTCGGCACTATTTTGTGCCGGTCGGCACTCTTTTTGGCAAAATGACCATTTTGCCCTGCCGACCACTTTACAGCTATTTTTGGAGATATTTTCAGACAGCTTTCTGGTGTTTGTTTCCCCTCCATACACGTGTATGGAGGGATGAGCCCTTTTGATGCCTTAACTTGTAAGTTTTCATGCCTATACAAAAGAAGGCTCTTCTCTTGGCTAAAGGGGTTAGAAAATTTTGGAGAGTTAGAGAAAAAAGAGAGAGAGAAGCTCTGGTTTTGCTAGGGTTTGAGTTGCATACACCTTCTATCTCTATCTTCCTTTTGTGTGTCTAGGTGTTTTGTGCCTTACTATTGCACACAAACACCTAGTGTCTCACCTTCCTCTTGCAACTGAGGTTCTTGAGGCTTGTTCTTGAAGTTCTTGACTGGATTGAAGCTCAAGGGACCAACTACTCCAACCTTTGTGAAGAAAAGCTTCAAGGGTAAGAAAACTTACTTTATTTACCCCATTTTTGCACTCCATTTTTACCTAGTTTAAAACAGTTTTTTGCTTAGTTTATAACACATAAAGTTCTGTTTTTTAGCCTCTTTGTTGTATATTAAGGGTGCTAGGTATTTGGGTAGGTTTGACCATCCTTAGGCTTAAAAAGGCCACTTTTTGTGCTATTTTGTGGAGATCCGAGACTTTGGTGTTAGGATCTCTTCACCACTGAAATCTTGAGGGATTTCAGTGGTGAAGACCATGCCTTAGAGTCTCAAGAAGGAGAGGGCCACCCCCTCTCCTTGATGTCCTGAAAAGGGCAAATTTTGCTTCCTTATGGAGCTTCATGCTTGAGTGTGTGTTGAGCATGTTTGACTTGTTTTCCATGCTTATATTGCCATGTCATAAACATGATTTCAAGTTGGTTTTGGTCTCCTATGCATGCTTAGTATAGTTGCCTTGCAATGCCTCTTATGCCTTAACACGCCTAGGTTGTGTGCCTTCATTTCTAGCATATTTAGGCTTGTGTTTGTGAAGAATATGTGCTTATATTCCCATGTTTTAGGTCTGTCTATAAGTATTTTGGTCAATCTTAGCATGCATTACATAGCCCCTTTGTATTTGGCTTGTTGGCCTTAGGAGTATGCATGTGTAGTATGCCATGCTTGCACTATTTTCAATGATTTGAAACCATCTAACATCCATTTCAGACCTTGTGATGTGCTTGTTTGGCTGCCTTGCATGCCTCTTTAATGCTTTAAGAGCATGTGTTAAATGCTCCATGTTTTGGCTTAATGCATGCCTTTGGATTCATGTCATCTAGATCCATCTAGGTGGCCTTTAGGCTTAGTTTTATGTGTTAAAACTCTGTTCTTAAGTGTTTAAGTATTCCATGTGTGGTGTGTTAAGTGTGGTTTAAAGCCTCATTGGTTTGCTTTGAACCTTAGACCATTTGCATGCTTTATTTGGCTTGTTTTTGTTGCATGATTTGGCCTCATGATTTGCGTGAATTTCAGAGCTTTCCACGCATGCTTTTAGCCCATGTATGGCCTCTTTAAGTATGCTTGAATGTTACTTATTTATGCCTTGGGTTTGGGACCTCAACATGTGCATTTGTGTGTGTGTGTTTAGTCCCCCATTCTAGGCACTTTGGCTACTGATTTTTGGGCCTTTTAGAGTTGCCCAATTCATGTATAAGTCCATCCCCCATTGGTTTGCATGCTTGTCTGTATGCTTGCTTGTATGCTTGCATAAGTGCGTCACATTGTTCACTTTGCATGATAGATAACATGCTTAGGGTTGCATCACATTCGCATGCATGTTAGGCCTCTTGAAGTGAAGTATGATAGAGGTTTGGCACCCTTGTTTGCTTGATTGCATTGCATGCATTTGAAATTAAAATTGCACTCTCGGTTCTTTGGGCCATCATGCATAGAAATGCGTGATTGGTGGTCCGAGAACCGAGGCACATCCCCCTTTGAGTCCAAAATATGATAAGGATTGTGTTTGGTGCATACATGCTTTGAATCACATTGCCATGTTTTGTTGCCCTCCTGCTGTGAGTTGCAGGTTTTGCAGGCATTTTGTGCCGACCGGCACTGTTTAGTGCCGACCGGCAGTGAATTGCAGCCGATAGCTTCACTCAGTGCCGGTGGCCACATCCTTCAGCCGGTGGTGTTGTACCCCAGCCGGTGGTACTCCCCAGTGCCCTGAGAGGCACTCCTGGGACTTTGGCAATTTTCAGAGAAGGATAGCAGGGAAACAGAGGCACACTTGCATGACAGTGCGATTCTGAGCGAATCCCGGCGCGTGACGCATTTGGGCCCCTCCTCCCGAGGCATTTACTGTTTTAATTAGATTAATTATTTGTTTAATTAATTTAGTTAATTTGTAATGTTTAATTAGCTTGCGTAGTTAATTATTTGTATTATTCTTTTGGTCCCTCCGAGCGAGGGCAAAAATGTAATAAGTGTGGGTGTGTGGGCATGTATGTCTTCCAACCCCCACTTCTTTCTTCCCTTTTATTTACCTGCTTATGATGGTAGATTAGGGCATATTTAAATTAGCATACCTTATGCAATGCATGCGTGCATTCATGCATTTGTTGACATGCATCGGGCTCGGTACATCATATAAACTGCATCGTACTTTCAATTCCAAAATTGAATACGTGATAGTTGTTGCATTTCATGTGCCATGCTTAGGGTAGCCGAGCCTGTCTAGATTGCATCTATGCCTGTGTTGCATTAGCCATTTAACGTGAACTAGGTCATGCATGTTTGCTAACCGGGTTATTGTTTTTGGCACGGAGTACGATGTAAGTTTTTATGCTTTAGCACTTCGCATGCGTGTGAATGTTAACATGACAGCATGCTTGCCATGCGGCTAAATGCTTATGATATTACTGTTTGAATGCCTGTGGGTGGAGGTTGGATTGTCTGAGTTGGAATAACTCATTGAAATCCGTATTTTAGCCTACTTGCGGGTAGCAAAAACCAACACGTTTTTCAAGACAAAACGGATATGCAATGTTTATTTCCAAGTTAGGCAATCTAGTCTATACTTTTGTGTTGTGCGCATCACATAGTAATTCTAGGTTAATAACCGGAATAAGAACGTATAAAGTTTTCAAAAACGGATATCACGGTTAGTAGAGGCCGGTCTTCGGACCGGGCGAAAGGGGGTGCTCATAGCTGACCTTCCCCGATCGTACCCAAGCTCCCGAGCCAAGACCACTTTGGTGATGACGGACATGTGGCCTTCGGCACCGAGTCAGGGTTTCCTAAATTTCCCATTTTAAAATATTTAGGTGGCGACTCTGTAATCTGGCAAAGCAGTCCATGTTTGGCACTACTTTTTCAAAAATCTGTTTCTCTTCAAAACGATTTGCCGGATTTGGACTCTTTGGTTCAGATTTAGAACCGCGACACAAATCGAGTCCGAGCTGTAGCTGAGGTCCCCCGCGGACGCGCTACAGAAGTAAACGCCGGTAAAGCTCGAAACACTAGAGCGATGACGAAATCTACTTTAAGGAAATTGTGTCCAACATAAGTCTCGACTTATAATTTCTGTAAACAATTAATTCGGAATTTAATTTATATAATTATTTTTTGAATTATTTTATTTTGTTGTTTATTTTATTTATACATTTAATTTATACACACCACTAGATTTAACAAGTATATTGTCCAAACTTTAAAGACAAATATAATTAAATTATCATATTACAATTATTAAATTAATTTAATTATCTTATAATCGGTGATGTACACGACTCAGTGCTCCAAATTCTATTTCTCCTTGTACAAAGCTCAAAAAAACAAAAATTAGGAGAAATTATCCTAATAGTTCTTATATTTTGATTATTGTATCATTTTAATATCTTTAATTTTAATTAGTTTGATTTTGATATGAAATTTATGATTTTGTCTTTATTTAATTGATTACAATTTTTAGTTTTTTTTTTTTTTTTTTGAAAAATTTGTACATAAGTGTCATATGTTATATTTTTATTAGTAAAATTATAAACTTATTAAACTTAGTAAATTAACATCAACCAACTTAGTGACTATTTTTCTTCAAAAATCCTAATTGCCATTATTAATTTTATTAAATTGACATAAAATTTAAAATTAAAGATCAAAAATTAACTAATTGAAATGACAATGACCAAAATAATATAAAAGGCAAACTATAAGGATTACCATGTAATTTTCCCAAAATAATATAATCATCTACAATTTTTTTTATAAATAACTTTGTCTACATATCCAAAAAGAGAAAAATCTCATAATCAAAGGTACCACATAAATACTGAAAATACAATTTTTTTTGATGGGGGTCTAAAAACCAATAATAAACCTGTCCAAAGGGATTAAAAAATTACTGTTTGTTTGAAGCCCCTAATCCCAAAGGTTAATTTTTTTACATTTTAAATTCTTCTACATAAGACGCCGGCCGAAAAATTAAAAAATTGATATAACTTTGAAAAAAATTACTACAGCAAAAGTTCAAAAAAATGTGACTTATTTAACCCTACCCCACACCTTTGGCTTATTTGGCGTAACTTTTTTAAGTTTAAAATTGATAATTAAAAAATAAAAATTAAAAACACTATTACCCCAATTTCTAAATAATTGATTTTTTTAACTTATTAAAATTATTTTTACATTATAAATTATAAGTAGAAATTACACCGAATACTCTGACAATGGGCGATGGGTAAAGATCGAAGGTAAAAGGGTAGAGATGAGAGAATAAAAATTTACTTTAAAAACAAGTGAAAATTTATTAATTTTTGTTCATTTTAAAAAAAATTGAAATTAATTATATTTTTTTAAAAAACCAAAATAATATATAGAATATATTTTTGTTTTCATTTTTTTTTTAAAAATAAAATAAAAACAAAATCAGAAACAGAGATCTTAACCAAACCACCATGCAAATTGTAGAACTCTACTCTCTCTCTCTCTCTGTATCTCTCTGAATAAAAATCTCTCTCGCAGAATCTCTCTTTTCCCATTTTCACACTCTCTCTGTCTCTCTAGACTCTATCAACGGTAGCCGGAGAACTTACCCTACGATCATGGGTTAGTTTTCTACTCTCTCTCTCTCTCTCTCTCTCTCTCTCTTACTATTTGTTGTTCTTATTTGTTGGAGCTTCTCTATGTTTATTTACTTTTTTTTTTCCCTTCTAATTCTGGATGAATTGGAATTGGAGTTAGTTAATTGTTATCTCATTCAGTTAACTTACTGGGTTTATGCTATTCTTGTTCAATTGCAATGGGTGTTTGCTAGGAGAGAGATATAGAAGAATAATAATGGCCTGTTTAGGTCTGTTCTTATATTTGCTGCTTTTGAGTCTGATGTGAATTGTTCTTATTCTTTAATCTTGTGCCACTGCATTAGGTAATTGTTATTTTCTTGGCTGGAATAGTTCTATTTCCCCCGTTGGCTTCTCTCTCTCTCTGAACAGTCACACACAAACAAGCCCTCTTTCCTTCCTTCTCTTAAGTGCAAGAATGCTCCATCTCATTGTGTACGTGTGAGGTGTTTGTTAAAATGTCAAGCTGAGAATAAGACATCCAATGTGTAAAAATATGAATTCACAGATATGTCAGGGCATCTCAAGCCCTTAATCATTACTCATATTGCATCAAATTTAAATTAAAGTATAAAAAATAAAAAATGGAAAAAAAGAAGCCCATAAACCAGTTCACTCCTCTACTTAAGCTCGTATCAAAGAAAAATACATCGTCCCTCCATTTCATCACCTCCAATTGCATATCAAAATAAGGTTTACTAACTTTTTTAGTCAAATCAAGGGAGATGGCTTTAGGGCATCTCCAACCCTAGACTCAAACTTAAATTTGAGTAAAAAGTTATTAAAATTCCCTCCATTCTTTTACTCAATTTTTTATATTTTTTATTATCAATTCTACTCAAATCAACTGGCCTTTTTGTCAGAATCACTAAAAACAAACATAGATACACAAATTTATACGTAAATAAACGTAATATAGCATATATACTTGTTTCCACAAATTCTTGCGTTTGCCAACAAAAATTTCTAATCACACTACCATTCGCAAAAATTCAATTTTATTTATTACACTTATCATAAGAAACATACACTCACCTTTTAAACCTTAATAAGAAGATAGAGAGAAGCTAGGGGGGTGGCATCAACTATAGTGGATGGTGGCGTTGGTAGTGGCAGTAGTGGTGGCCGGGGGAGATGGTAGTGAAGGGATGGGTTCACAAAATAGGCTCAGATGTTTTGTGATTAGGGAAAAATTGTAATAAAAAAAGAAAAAAGAAAAGAGTGGCTATTATGAGACAAAAGTGTCGTGTAAATCAATAACAAGAATCAGGATAATTTTTTAATTTTACATTAAGTCTTAAAAAATCAAGTGATCAAATACAATTGATCCCAAACTATGCATTTTGTTATATTTTGATTCTTAGAATATGCTTTTTGTTTTTTTTAGTCTCCAAACTATGTTAATGAAATATTAGAGAAGTTCAATTTTAGACATACAAATTCACCAATAATAATGTGGCAAGAAGTTTGGCCCTATACAATTGAGGGGTTGGGCTTCTTTCAAGTTCAAATATGAAATTGAGACAACTTGAGGAGCCCATGGGGTTACCACGAATCAATCTAAAATGTTCATTTGGTGGAAACCATACAGATCATCCAAAAAAATGGATGATCTATTTTCAAAAATACAATCGTTCATTTTTATAGAGACAAATGGGATAAGATGAATGGAATATATAATTATCAAATCAACCTAAGTTTTTCTGTGGATGATATACAATTAAGACCCTACAAAATAAACAATTCAGATCATAGAAACGAGACTCGTATTGCATCCCATAGGCCCCTCAAGTTCCAATTTGAATTTAACAGAAGCCTAACCCTTCTCAAAACATAAAAAAATGAAACAAGGAAACAAGTTTGGTTAGTTACCAAAAGGGGGGAGTGGCTGGAGGTAGTCGCCGGAGCGGATAGGGTGGCTAGATGACAAAAGGGTGTGGGAGGCAAGAAGGAAAGAAAGTTATTTGAAAATAAGTAAAAACACATTTTTGTTGTTTCCTCAAATTTAGAAAATTGTAACCATTTTTTTAAAAAGTGAAAACAATTACCAAACGTGTTTTTTATTTTAATTTTCAAAATTTCTTAAAGCTAAAACAAAAAATTAAAATAATAAATAAAAGCATAAAAATCTCACCAAACGAACCCTCATATTTACAATCCTAATTCAAAAATTTGTGAAGTTACCAACTCTCTAGGATTAAAAGTAGGATGTCAAATAAAAGGCTCCGAATCTACTAAAAAAACAAAAGTAGAAGAGAGAGAAGGAAAAAGAGAAGAATAGAGAAAAATTTGATCCCAATATGAATACAACAAATCAAGTACCAAGAGCACATGAAAATAAATAAATACATAATAAGCATTGTAATTGTGGTGATGATCCAATATGGGTAGAGCTCCCTCCTCTCTCTATATAGATAATTTCCTTTCCAATAACCACATATTGCATTTCCAATCCAAACTTTTGGGATGTGTGCAATTTTTCAATAATTCCCACCTTCTTAGGCCTCATTTGTCAACTATACATTTTAGCCAAAAAGTCAAAAAGTTACTATAAGTTGTCACATCACTCTCTATTTTTCTGCACATCTTTTCGTAAAAAGTCAAAACGTTACTGAAATAGCTTGTTCCCAAACGAGGCCAATCTTTGTTTAGCCTTGAAATCAATTCATCAGACATATCATCCAATTCAAGTAATTTAAGGTTGGTTAGATGTTCAATGCCAGAGGATAAGTCCTCTACCAATTCTGCATCTAACCAACCTCCACTCTCACCCATCTCAATTCTTTTAATCTAGTGAGGTATAATCTCACAAGCCTTTGAAATCCACCAACCTTGAAACACAATCTGTAACGCCCTCGAAATATACCCATAATGTCATACAATCAAGATACAGAAAAGAGATATTATATTACAATCATCAGAGTGTTCTTACAAAATGTATTACATGTTGACAACAAAAGTAAATGCCCTATGGGCTCACAACTCTCCAAGTCAACACTTGGGTTACAAAAAGAGAGTACTAACTCAGAATACAGAATAAGCCCTTGGCTTGATATACGCGTAATACAACAAAATTAACAAAAGAAGAGTCTTCAACTCCCACAACCATCCAAGCTAAGATCTCGGAGGTGGCATAATACCTGAACCTGAAAATGATGTCCCATATAGGGTGAGCTAACGCCCAATAGAGATATGCTAAACATAGTATGAATAATAACTAAATCGTTAGCAATTGATAAATGTCCAACTCATGCACGACAACTTTTAACACATTCCAATCCCTTGACTATTATGTCCATGTTCTATTCTTGTTTCCATTTCTTATCCAATTCTCAATTCATAACTATGGCTCAAAACCTAGCCAATCAATTTAAATGAGGTCATCCCTCATATCAACAGTATTTCTATTTCAGGTGAGAAAATATCCCATATTAAACATTTCATACTTCACAATAGATACACATTTTAGTGCTGTATCAATCTCAGACAAAAACACTTCTATGCTTTACAAATGATACACATTTTGGTGCTGTATCAATATCAAACAAAAACACTTCTATACTTCACAAATGATACACATTTTGATGATGTATCAATATCAAACAAAATCCGGTTTAGAGGTCCACCCCCCATCTTCCCCTAAACCGTGGAGTACATCCCCCATCTCATCCCACACAATGCAATGTATATAAGCAATTATCATGGCAAAAACACTGCTATACTTCACAAATGATACACATTTTGGTGCTGTATCAATATCAAACAAAATCCGGTTTAGAGGTCCATCCCCCATCTTCCCCTAAACTGTGGAGTACATCCCCCATCTCCTCCCACACAATACAATGTATATAAGCAATTATCATATACAAGTTCACTCAATCAATACACAATTTTGATGTATTATATCAACCGCCATATTCGATGGCTTACTCAATTGATTAGTTTTAGTTTGCCTAATCATCATGCATTGTCTACAACAATCAAGACTACCCTCCACCGGTAGCCCAAAGCAATTATTTCTAAACAGATAATAAATGCATCAACAGATATATAACCAATACTTTCAAAAGTGAGTGATTAATAAAATCCAACTCCACCGTTCCATCTCAGTATGAGCCAATTTCATTATATTCAACTCAATTTCATAATTCCTAACAAATGTCATTATTTACGCAAATGACCCAAATATACCCAAACATGGCATTCCCTCCCCCCCCCCTTTCTTTTTCTCAAAATAGACCCAAAGGTTCAAATGTTATCCACAACACTAACAACCTCTTTTTAAGACCCAAATTACATGTTTATGGGTTAAAATCATAAAACCCCTCTTTTCAAAATAGCACATTTCAAAACCCTAACTTCCCCAAACCAAACCATTTAAACAAAAGCTCAACATCTAGGTTAAAGCTCATAAAGATGAGTAGGAATCCCTACCTCACGAGATGAAACCCAAAGGAGAAGGTGAAGAAATCGAAAATTCTCCAAACTTCAAGATCTACGGATCAAAACGTAGCCCTCACCGATCCCCACACTTTTTACAAAGGCCCAAGGGTAAAGAAATACTCCTACTAGATCAATCCCTAGAGAGAAGTTGAAATATAGAGAGAGAGGCTCTCAAAAATGGGTTTTTGGAAAAGTAAGAGAGAGAGAGTGAAAGTTGAAAAGTGATCTAAAAAGACCTAGCTGATATTTGATATACGACTAGTCCGCTCGAGCGGAAAACAGGACGCTCGAGCGTCAAGCACAAAAATTGGACCCACTCGAGCGCAAAGATACCCGCTCGAGCGCCAAGACATAACAGCAAAACACACCTGCTCGAGCGTGAAAGGAAGTCCGCTCGAGCGCAGATTACCATCTCCCAGTACTTTTACAGACAATGGCTACCCGCTCAAGCGCCAATAGGCCCACTCGAGCGCGACCCACTCAAGCGTAAAGGAATCCGCTCGAGCGCGAAAAACACAACTGCAGTACTTTTGCAGAGGTACGAAATGCTGGAAGTGTATGAACTCCGCTCGAGCGCAAACGGACCCGCTCGAGCGGACTACCAAAAATCTTGGCAGCAACACTTGAGACCAAAATCAACCTATCTGTTCGAAACACGCCCAACATATCCCAAAACTCAAACATAGGAAATTAAAGGATGTCAACAAGATATACAACCACCAACTCCACGGAACCAAAGTCCGAAAAACAATAAACAATTGGGGAAAGACCGGGATCGCTATACAATCCTTTCCCTTCATATGTCTAAAGAAGTTCAACCTCAACCAAATTGGGCAAACCTTCAAGGGATTTCAGTGGATCATCCCTTAACTTACTCCATGCTAAACTTACTCTTACCAAGCTATGTAGTGAAGGTATCCAATGCGGTAACTTATGTAAACTTCCTTCTTGGAAGAGTGTTCGAAGAAGTTGAGGTGGTGAAGAAAGAGAATCTAGATCAATGATCTCGTCTTCCTCTGTTGCACGAACAATCAATGAACGAAGGTTCTCAGCTTCCCAAGGGACGAGCATAATCCCTTCCCATCTTCACTTCTCAGCTTTTGATGTGTAACCTCCTCAGTTGAGTCAACTTCCGTATCTCTGCCAGGAAAATGCCACCATTATTCCCATGGTTTGTTTCAATACAACAAAGTTTCTGTGAGGATGACAAAGTTCCTATTTCCACTGGGGCTTTTATATTGAGGAATGGTGTATCAGGCATCTGCATCTCTAGTGTGTAATTGGGATAGTAAAAAAAAAAAAAAATGAATTTATCTCATTTAACTAAGCATATAGTTCTTGATAGAGTTGAATGGTGAAAAAGGATTCATGTAGCTTACTCCAATTGATTGGGACATAAGGCTTAATTTGGTTTGGTTTGGTTTGGTTTGGTTTGCCATCAAAGACAACTTGGGAAATGTATTGGTACTGGCAGTTCATGAGATTAATCGATAATCTCTTGGACCAAATCTAGACAAGATAGTTTGATCCTAACCAACAAGCCATTGAATTTAGATGTTGTTGGTGTGGATGAAGTGATATACAATAACTAATAGCATCATTAAATTCTGGTGTAATACTTAAAACAAATTAAATGTGTACTTGCCTGTATTTGCTTAAATATTTGATTTGACATTGGACTTCCGTGTAGGGCCTTGATCTTCCTGAAATTCTTGTAGAAGTTGAAAGACGTGGGTCATCTTTTGATGAATTGTTGACAATTCTTGAGCAAGACGATTGGATATATAGTGATGGAAAGTCTACATCATGTGTCGTTTTCATTCTTGAAAATGTACAAGGAAGCAGGGTTGTTTGATCCAATTGCAAACTCCATTCAAGTTACAGAGTTTACGGTGA
Organism: Camellia japonica; assembly: GCA_030407325.1. Taxonomy (NCBI): domain Eukaryota; kingdom Viridiplantae; phylum Streptophyta; class Magnoliopsida; order Ericales; family Theaceae; genus Camellia; species Camellia japonica. Next base: position 16,537,349 of record JAPPVO010000031.1, on the reverse strand, counting down.
GTTTGTTGTGAATATTATGTTTCATTAATTTAAATAACAAAAGTCTCAAATTTGCATCCAATTAATGTTGCATGATCTAGAAAATGGTTTAGTTTATTCATTGAAATGCTTATATGTAAATCCAGTACTTAGATGGTTTAAACTATGTTATTGTATTTGTATGAGGTTGGAAGATCTGCTGACTGAACCCTCATATTTCACCTAAGTTTGCATTGAATGATTATTGACGGATTTTTTTCTTAATAAACACTACAAGAAAAGTGGGCTTAAAAGACGGAACTATTTGCGACGGCACACTTGCCGTCTCAAAAAAGCAGAGTATTTGCGACGGCACCATTTGCCGTCTCAAAAAAGTAGAGCATTTGCGACGGCACAATTTGTCGTCTCAAAAAAGGAGAGTATTTGCGACAGTAAATACTCTCCTTTTTTGGGACGGTATTTTCTACCGTCGCAAAAAAGTGACTTTTGTGTTTTTTTTTATTTTTTTAGTGAATATTTTTAAAGTTTTAAATATTTGTTTTAGATGCACCTTACTTAGATGTATCTAAAAAATAAAAAATTTATGAAAAAATATTTTTAAAAATTAATAAATACAAAAAAATGTATTGAATTATTGTATTTTTTTTGTATTTTTGGTATTTAGTGAATTTTTAAAAGCTTTTTTTTACAATTTTTTTACTTTTTAGGTGTATTTATGTTAGGTGTGTCTAAAAATTAAAAAAAAAATTACTTAAAATATTAAAAAAATTAAGTAAAAATAATATAACACGGAAAACATGAAAGTATAATTTTCTCAAAAGAGTTTTTGGAAAACTCTAACCTAGCATAGTGATCATATATATACAGTCACAAAATGGTTTGAATAAATTCAACGCTATTTTTTTGTCGCAAAAAATAAAATAAAAAAAACGATGTCGTCTTACTCTTTTGATATAACATTTCTCTTTTCATTCATTTTTTCATCTTCCTATCTCTCTGTCTCTTCTCTTTATCTCTCACTCATTACTCTTCTTTCTCTATCTGTCTATTTGTCTCTCTCCTTTTCTCTCTGTCTCTTGCCTATCTCTCTTCTCTCTATCTCTCTCATCTATCTTCTCTCTCTGTCTCTCTCGCTCATCTCTCTTCTCTCTCTGTCTCTCTCTTTTTCTGTGTCTTTCTCTCGCTCATCTCTTTTCGCTCTATTTCTCTCTCTTTTTGTCTATCTCTCGCTCATCTCTTGTTTCTCTCTCTTTTTCTATCTCTATCTCTATCTCTCTCTCTCTCTCTATCTCTCTCTCCCTGTCTCTCTCTCATTCTCTCTCACTCATCACTCCTCTCTCTCTCTCTCTGTCTGCTTGTTTATTTGTCTATTTCTCCCTCACTATGTTCGCCTTGCTCGCTTTCTCCCTCTCATCTTCTCTATTTATCGTGCTCCTTCTCGATTTATCGATTTACTATAAGAAAATACACTTTTAGCAACCACTTTGTCTCTCTCTCGCTCATCACTCTGCCTCTGTCTCTCTCTCTCTCTCTCTCTCTATCTCCTTTATCTGTCTCTCACAAAATTAAAATATTTTAAAAATATTTAAATATTTAAATATTTAAAATATTTAAAAAATTGATTTGAATTAAGTTTTGAAAAGAGCTTTAAATTATGTATTTGGTTATGAGTTTTGAAAAGTAATGATTATATTTTGAATTGAGTTTTGAAAAATGGATGTAGAATTATGATTTGAAAGCTTAAAACAAATACCATACTTAAATCGATGGGTGGAACTATGACCACCACCACTACTGTCACAACTACTACCATTACCTCTCATCCACCATTGCCACTCCATCTTCTCTACCACTACCACAACTTCACCACTAATCTCCTTCGCCGCCGCCACCACCACCACCACCTTCATTGTCGCTCCCTTTCATCTACTACAAAAAATTAGTTCTTGGTTTTTAGTAGCAAAAAAAAATAAATAAATAAGCCGCGGAAAAATATTTTTTATTAAAATATTACCCCTACTTCTTCAAAATAAAAAAATAATAATTTTTTTTCATTAAAATAAAAATAAAACAAATAAATTTTCAACCTTCGTAATTAAAAAAAATGAAAAATAAAAAAAATTCATTAACTACAAAAAATAAATTTATTTTAACCAAAAAAATTTCATTTTGCCGCTCTTTAATTCCCCCATTTCTTTTCCCCTTTTTGTTTCTCACGATCACAAATCATCAATCCCCAATCCCTTAAACAAAAAATTCCCAATTTCAAAAATTCCCCAAAAATTACCCCTACTTCTACCAAATAAAAAAATAATAATAATATTTTTTTCAGTAAAATAAAAATGAAACAAATAAATTTTCAACCTTAATAACTAAAAATAAATAAAAACAAAAAAAAAGTTTCATTAACTACAAAAAAAAAAAAAAAAATTATTTTAATAAAAAATAAATAAAACGACGTAGTTTACGCCGCTATCCTAGCTCTCCTCTTCTTTTTCTTTTTCGTTTTCCCGCTCTTTCTAATTGCCCCCTTTCTTTCCCCCCTTTTGTTTCTCACTCGTGATCTCAAATCCCCAATCCCCAACCGCTTAAACAAAAGAAGAGTAGAGACAGAGGAGCACCGACCTGACCTAGCGAAACTAGCCGACCTGTGTGCTGCTGCTGAGTGCCGACCTGGGTGCCACCGCTGACCACCAACGTGGGTGCTGCTATTGACCATCGACCTGGTTGACCTCCGACGACCACCAAAAATCTCCGTATGTCGTTCTCTATCCGTGAATCGCCGACCACCGAAAATCTCCCTTATCGTTCTCCCTTTGTCTTCAACTCTTTGCATAGGTCTGTTTTTCTCTTCAACTCCCTCTTCTGTAATATGTATATGTGTGTATATATATATTGAAGCCTATGAAATGTTGGAATATAAGTCCCTCCATTTTATGCTTTGAAGGTGTTCGATGATTTGCTGGTGTTGAAATGGTGAATTAATGATCTGGGATAGTTAATGTTTACAAAGATCCTAAATTTTGAACTCAGTATAAAGAATTTCCATGACAGAAATAATGAAGGAACTTGAATCAATATTTATGTTAAAAGAATTTGAATCACTATTTATGTTAAAAAGGATTTTTTTATTTTTTTTATTTTTATTATGTTTCTCAGGGAAATCAAGTTCTATGGTTTTTTTTTTTTTTTTTGATCTTCATAATCTGTAAATTAAGAACTGGGTTAATTTACATGTGTGCAATATATATTTAAATATATATTTTTTAAATATATATATGTACAACTGGCAGTGTGTGAGTCCTTCTCTCTCTCTCTCTCTCTCTCTCTCTCTCTCTCTCTCCATATATATATATGTATATCAGATTTTAATGGAAGAAGTTCGTGCCCTATTTTCCCCCCTAATGTTTCTTCACTAATTTTGCCATAATTTTTGTGCCCAATGGACTACAAGATTTACTATTCTTTGTCTTGAATTCAGTTCACACAGTTTATTTAGGAAATGATTAATGAAGTGCAAACAAATAATTTAAATTGTTGTTTTTGTTAAAGAACATTAAGAGAGAAAAGATAGAAAAAGAAAAATAAGAAGAGAGACTATTTTTTTTTTTTTTTTTGGTTTGGTTGAATTAGAAAAGTCTCTAATTTTTTTGCTTTGATGGAAATCTATAATTTTTGTTGTGCTCTAATTTCCGAAAACATATTATTTGCAGATATCGGTGATTGCGGATTTGTAAAGCATTTGAAACAAGCTATAGATTTTTAAAAACTAACACCATGACATTATAAGCACTCTGACATTAAATTGTTTTAAAGTGGAAATTGACAATGGTAGACCAAATTAAAAAGATTTCGGTGTTAATGATATGAGATTGAATTAAATTATATTTTTATGGGGAATCTTGATTGATGACTACTATTGTTTATTAGGAATATTTCATTTGTAGCATTTTGTTGGAGCTATACAGATTGCTATTGGCAGGATTTGATTCAATAGGGATAATTATGTCCTAAAATTGTTACACCTCTAGAGACTTTTATATTCGTATATGTATATATATATATGGATTATTATATTCATGTGGTTAAGTCGCTTAGATCTTCATTTTAAATTTATTTGGGGATCTGATATATCAGCAGTCCATTAAACTGCCATGTGATGTTTCGGACATTGCGCAAGGGCTTTGAGTCCATTTTACTGATGCATTTGCATTGGGACCGTGAAATAATTTCAACCATACATCCCTTCTGATGGCAGAATTTTATTTTATTTCTCTTGGATAAGTGCTTCTGATGGCAGTAATTATTCTGAATTTTAATGCCAATATTGATTTTTCTTAAAGGGGCATATTGTTTTGATTTATTTATTGAACTGATCAGCTCAAGCGAAGAACCACATGTTCTACGTATTGCGATTATTTGTTATGTTTTCAATATCTTTTCTTTTCTTCTCTTTTTTTTCACAGGCGAAGTGATGACTTATACATCAAATTATGTCATTGGGTCTTTTTTTTTTAACCTTAATCAGTTTGACATTGCTATTTTATTTTACCTGATTTGGGATGAGTTCCCACCATGTGAGAATGAGAGATGTGGATACCTAAGTGTTGAAAACTTAATTTCCTCGTGCTTTTTTTTTTTGGCCTTGTGAGATGTTAGTAATGGTCCATTTCAGACACATATTTTTCCCTTGCTAGTTAAAGAAATGAATGTATTCTGTCCTTGAGCCGGAGCATCCACACAGGTAGTGTGGAATTTTTGACGTAAATATTCCCTCACATGTGATTTGTGCAAGATTCATAATTCTAGAAAAATCTATAGACAGTGAGGCGCTCCATTTCACGTGATTAGAATAAGGGGCATTGGTAATATTGTGGCTTTTACTGTGAGTCAGTGCTCTTAATGAGTCACTCTGCCGCTTTTCTTCTCCACTATGGGTTTTGCCATTTGGTAACGTGCTATGTGTCATTGTGGGATTTTTTCTTTTTTAAACATCATTTGTAGGATCAAACCCTTCATCTCACATGTTCCTTTAAATATATATTGCACATCATGTGTCATTATGTTTCTTTATTTTTAATATTGTGAAACATGTTTATGATCAAGCTTCTTTTAGTCTCTTACTAGAATCGATGCACACATGATGCACGTAATCACCACTCATATATATATTGCTAACGCACTGCACTGTGGCAAGGTTAGTATTGTCCAACAATTACTCTATGAATACCAAACCTACAACGACAAAACCCTTGGGGGAAAAAAGTTGTTTTCCTCAAATATTTGTTCCCTCAAGCAACTCGTCAATGTGGTGATTCATGGGTAATAATAATGCCTGTATCTGTTTGGTAGTGTAGCAAGTGTCATAAATTTTTTACACAGTAATTTCAGTCAAATATTTATCCTGAGGTTCTTTAACACAAGCAACCATAATTTACATGCACGAACTCCAAATTTTTATATTCACATGACTCTAATTAAAGCAAAGGAAACTCCATAAAGTTCAACATTTTATTTTGCATTTCCTATTATCCCCTTTTATTTTAATTAATTATTCTCATATAATCATTTCTATTTGTAGAGGGCAGGTTGAACCAAATTTGATATTAGTGGAAAGACATGGGAATGGCACCTCAAAGAGGTAGTTTGTATTTTTCTCTTCCTTTGTTGCTCATTATGTCTTAGAAAAGTTTAATTTATATTTCACATTGAAAGCAAAGATAGATACTTGTGAAATGCTAGATACTTGTATATAGGTCTAGAGGTTTACATTTTGTTGTATAGCATATAGCTCAGTCTAGGATATATCTACACCTTTATGTGTACAAACATAATATATGCGTATATGCCAATTAATTGAAGGATGATGAACTTTTGTATAGATACTAGAAAGCTGACATTTCTTTGAAGGTGTCATAACTTATTTCCATTGCTTAATTTTCTTAGAAATGCATCTATTCTCATTGTTGATTGAGATGTTTAATTATCCATGTGGGATTTGATAACTAACAAAAAAAATGTTGTATTTGATGTTGTTGGGAGTTAGAGCCAGATTTCAGATATAATTTTTATGTTTTTTTGTATTTGATGCTATAGTAGTTAAATTTTTATTTTTGTATTTGATTGAGATGTTTAATTATCCATGTGGGATTTGATGACTAACAAAAAAAATGTTGTATTTGATGCTATAGTAGTTAAATTTTTATGTTTTTTTGTAATTAACATTAACACATAATTATAGTCATTAATTATTTTTATTTTTATTTTTCAGATATTTCCCATATAGGAGTGTGCTTCTTGTGGAATGTATGCCTGTGGAGAATGTGGCTAACTTTTGTTTTTGTTATCTATGAAGAATAATGAGAAAAACATTTAATTTTGGTTTATGTTATTTTGAATTATGAACAAAATCATGTATTTAAACATCATATATGTATTATGGAACATTATGTAGTGGGATAATTTTGTTGATGTGTAATTATGAATGGAAGAATATTTTATTATGGAGAAATTGTTATTTTATACAGGAATTTTTATATTATTATGCAATTATTATAGAGAAATTTTAATATTTTTAATAATTTTATCGCAAGATGTTTTTTTCTTTTTTGTGATAGCACTACACTGTCGCAAAAAACAGAAAATTTTAATATTTTTATTGATTTTGTTACAGGTTTTACTTTTTGCGACGGCACTAAACTGTAGCAAAAAATAGAAATTTTATTATTTAAGATAGAAATTTTATTATTTTTTAATACTGCGACAACAGTACACTGTCGCAAAAATAAAAATTTTCATATTTTTAATACTTTTTGTGATGGCACCACACCGTCACAAAAACAGCGCTCTTGCCGTTGAAAAAAAAAAGACTATTAGCGGCAGGAATTTTTTGTCGTCTCAAATAACATTTTTAGCGACGGTAAAATAGTGTCGTCGCAAAAAGTCAAGAAATTTCAAACATTATTAGCGATTGCAAAGTGCCGTCGCAAAAGACAAAAATGCCGTCGCAAAACATTAGCGACGGCATTGTGCCGTCGCAAAAACTCTTTTGCAATGCCCCCAGTTGCGACCCCGCTCTTGCCGTTGCAAAAAGTTTTTTGCGACGACATTAGGAGTATTAGCAACGGCATTTTGCCGTCGCAAAAAGCTGAAATTTTAGTAGTGAAAACTGTTATTGTCTATATGCACTGCTTTGTACTTATTTACGTACAAAAAATAAAGAATTTAAGTTTAGTTTAGGATAAATTACACAAATGGTCCCTAAATTATACCCTTGATTTCATTTTGGTCCCATATCTTTAATTTGCATCAATTGCATCCCTAAACTTCTCACATTAATCCAATGTAGTCCCTTTCTTAACTGTTGTCTAAAAAACATACTAAAAATTGCTTATGCCAATCTCACATCAAGCATTGAAGGACATAAAGGGCATTTTGATGCATCCATTTATACCATATTCTATCATTCAAAGAGCCAATTGTTACACAAACTTGTGTAATTAAATAAAATAGACAAACAGATTCATATGAAATGCAATTGAATTACAGGAAATGAAATCACGGGATTATAACATAAAACTTAACGAACAAAAATACATATAAGGAAAATAAGGATAGAAAAGCAAACCGAAACCTGTGTGATACCACAGTCTCCTTAAAATAGATAAGCCGCCTCACCGTAGGTGTTGGAGGTACGTCGACTTCTGTCTCCTAGGTTACGACAGTTTAGACCGGCTAACACAGAAGCACTTTCTGATAGTTTTGGTGAACCGAAAATGACAACACTCTCTTAACACAGGAAGAAAATTATAGGAAGATGCAAACTGACTGTATATCTGGAACGCAAAAATCTTGTACCAGAAGAAAGGAGATAGGTCTCCTTTTATACACCATGGGGGAGAGAGGAGGAGCCTCTAACTATAAAAGCTAGCAACTAATGCCCATGAAGGCTGGCACCTAATGGCCATTACTCCTACAAAACTACTGGAGTAATGGACCAAAACTGATGGGAAAAAATATCTGAGATATATTTTTTGTATACACTAGTGTGTATATCTGCAGCAGACTTGGCCCAAAAAGATTAGGTTGGTGGACCACCAATCCGGCCCAGCCTAAACCTAACCCATTCCGGCAAGTCTCAAGTCTCAAGTCTCAAGTCCCAAGATCTAAGATCCACAGACTAAGACTCGGTCCAGGCAAGCAAACGGCGCGCGCGTGTGGCAATTTTTCCATAACCAACTTAGACCATAGTTGTGACCCAAGCCCATCCTTGAAGCATCCATAACTCCCTTCCTTCGGAAAATTGGGATGCCCCAAAAGGCTCATACCCTTATCAAAATCTTAAGGTTTAAATACCCATCAAAGCTTTCCTCTACAATCAATGTGGGATTGGTAGTTATACACAATTCCTAACACCTAGGCCATCTTTATGAGACAATTTCTCATTCAATTCTCAATGGTTTTTTGTCATTCTTTTTGTGGTGTAAAGACCTTGTTACAAAAAATCTAAACTCATTTAATCCCACTGCAACCAATGGTTGAGACCTACTTTAATTTCACATTAAATTTTACCAAAAAACTATTTTTTCCAACACCAAACATGTAACGCCCTCAAAATAAACCTATAATATCATACAATCACAATAAAGAAAAGAGAATTCATATTACAATCATCAGAGTATTCTTACAAAAGGTATTACATGTTGACAACAAAAGTAAATGCCCTATAGGCTTACAACTTTCCAAGTCAACACTTGGTTACAAAAAGAGAGTACTAACTCTACACAAAATAAGCTATTGGCTTGATATACATGTAATACAACAAAAACAACAAAAAGAGTCCAACAACCTCAAGCCTTCCAAGTTACGTCCTTGGAGGTGGCATAATACCTGTACCTGAAAAGGATGTCCCATATAGGGTGAGCCAACGCCCAGTAAAGATATGCTAAACATAATATGAGTAATAACTAAAACATTAGCATTTGATAAATGTTTAACTCACATAAATCAATTCATAACCCATTTCAATTACATGACAAATGTGTCCATGTTTCATTCCATTTTCCATTTCTTATCCAATTTCTCAATTCATAACCCTGGCTCAGAATTTGGCCATATACTTTAAATGAGATTACATCTCATATCACAACATTTCCATTAGCCTCATCAGATACACATATTTGCTGTATCAATCACACATAAAAACGCTTCCATACTTCACAAATGATACACAGATTTGCTGTATCAATACTTCAATAGATACACATAAAAGTTGTATCAGTGGAGTCCATCCCCTATCTCCTCCCAAATAATATCCGGTTTAGGAGTCCATCCCCTATCTTCCCCTAAACTGTGGAGTACATCCCCTATCTCCTCCCATACAAAACAATGTATATAAACAATTATCATATACATAATCAATCAATACATAAATTTTGATGTATTATTCCAACCGTCATATTCGATGACATAGTCAATTGATTAGTTTCAGTTTGCCTAATCATCATGCATTGTCTACAACAATCAAGACTATCCTCCACCGATAGCCCAAAGCAATTATTTCTAAATAGAAAATAACTACATCAACAGATAATTTATCAACAATTTTCAAAGGTGAGTGATTAATAAATCCAACTTCACCATTCCATCCCATATTATGCCAATTTCATTATTCCATGATAAATGTCATTAATTACACTAATGACCCAAATATACCCCAAACATGGCATTTTTCCCTTTTTCTCAATATTGACCCAAAGGCTCAAATATTATCAACAACATCAATAATCTCTTTTTAAGAACCAAAACAAACATTGGACAACAATAATTCACTCCACGTAAGCACTAATGACCCAAGTGAATTATTATTATCAGCCCTAAGAATGCCAACTGACTCCCTAAATGCCCCTGCTATCTCTCGGGCCAAAGCGCCCATAGCCTGCTGTCCTACCGGCTCGGCCACTTTGGCCTGGCCAACTCCCTCCTGTACTGCCGGAATCTCATCCGGTATAGGCATCTCCTGCCCACCACGCCTACCACGCCTACCACGTCCTCGTCCTCGTCCTGACATCCTAATAAAGATACCAAAGACGTTAGCACATTAGTAAGTGTGCCAAAACTATAACACTTGCGTCCTAATGCATTGGACAACAATAATTCACTCCACGTAAGCACATAATCACATAAGCACCTATGAATTTCATTCCTGGATAATGATAGTCCCGAGGCGTCACTAAAGTTCCGGTTGGAAGCAGCATTGATCAAGTGCCTTTCCAACAAGACTACTAGAAACTCAAGGGTCCAATCAACATCCTAGAAACTACATTCCATACCCACATAGTCACATAAACATGTTATCATGTAAGCATATAACATTACACTAAGTCTCTATCAAACGAGACGAACCCATTGTGATACTAATCACTTCCCACGTACCCAAAGTATTCGAACCCAGTACGCTCTGATACCAAGTTGTAACGCCCTCAAAAATAAACCCATAATATATATATATATTTAACATGCAACGTTATAAGAAAACAAAACATTATTTCATTCATCAGAGTAACCTTAATAAAAGACATTACATGTAATAATGAAAGTAAATGCCCTACGGGCTTACATCTTTCCAAGCCACCACTTGGACACAAAAGTATGAGTACTAACTCATTTACACATTAAGCCCTAGGCTTGAGTTTACATGTAACATCAAAATGAAACAAAATGAACAACTAATCTAAACAGAGTCTTCAACTCCAAATCCATCCAAGCTAAGTCCTTGGAGGTAGCACATCACCTGAACCTGAAAATGATGTTCCCATATAGGGTGAGCCACAGCCCAGTAGAAATATACTAAACCAAATATAAGCATTGAATAAAGCAATAGCATTCAATAGATGGTTAACACAACTATTCATTTCACCAACATACAGTTTCATGACACTAATGTCTATGACACGTTTCACTTTCCAATATTTATTCAACTTTCCATTTATATCATGATGGCTCAGAACCTGGCCAACTATAACAATGACTATATATCACATTAACGTTTCTTCCAATATCAACAAAATAAATGAGTCAAAGGCTCATATCAAAACACTTCCATACTTCCGATTGATACACATTTTAGTGCTGTATCAACAACATGTAAAAACACTTCAAATCAATAAGCACACATATAGTGATGCTAATGGAGTCCATCCCCTATCTCCTCCCAAACAAAATCCGGTTTAGAGGTCCATCCCCTATCTTCCCCTAAACCGTGGAGTACATCCCCTATCTCCTCCCAAACAAAATGCATATGCAACACACAATCAATACACGTATTTTCTGTATTAATTCAATAGTCAAAATCAATGACTTAATCAATGTGATTAGTTTCAGTTTTCCTTAATCCACATGCAATGTCTACAACAATCACGATTATCCTCCACCGATAGCCCAAAACAGTTATTTCTAAACAGGAAATAAATGTATCAACAAATGTAAATTTAACATTTTCATAGGTGAGTAATTAAACTAACCAGCTACACCATTAAATCACTAAATTCCCCAATTCCTTGAATTAAACTCAATTCCACATTTTCCCTAAATTAATTAAGCAAATTAATTTATTTCAACCACTAGGGTTTTTCCCAAAATTACCAAACAACTCCCAACATATCAAAATACTAGAACTTAGGACAAAACCTATAATATGAAGTAGGAAATCCCTACCTCGAAGCGAAGAACCCGAATGGAGAAGATGACGAAAATCCAAAGTGCTCCAAACCCAAGATTGTTCAGATTAAAAGGAAGCCCTCGACTCACTCTGTCTTTTTAATAAAGGATCTAGGGTAGAAACACACTCTAAATAGATCAAACCTAAGAGAGAAGGTGAGTGGAAGGAGAGAGAAAACGTCCTTAGGGTTCTGAAATCAAAAAGATGCTGAAAAAATGTTTTAAAAACCGCTGCTGCCTATTTAAATAAAACAGGCTCGCCCGAGCGAAGAAGTGGTCGCTCGAGCGACCAGACACAAAGGATACTCGCTCGAGCGAAGGAATACTCGCTCGAGCGAAGGAAAGCTCGCTCGAGCCAACAATACGATGCTTCAGGTCTACAACCCAGAAGCACGCTCGAGCGACATAATGCTCGCTCGAGCGAAGGACTCGAAACTCGCTCGAGCGAAGAAAAGCTCGCTCGAGCCAACAAATACAGGTCTCAGGTCTATACTAGACGCAATTGCTCGCTCGAGCGAATAAACCCTGGATCGAGCGAAGCACCAAAAACAAATATCTCGCTCGAGCGACTAACTGCTCGCTCGAGCGAAGGACCAAAATTCTGGGCAGCAACCCTTTGCTCCCAAACACTCCCAACCTGTAACAAACCTGCCCAAAACATCCTATAACTCAAAATAAGGAATTAAAGGATGACAACAACAAATATGTAACAACAGAATCTACGGAATAAGTCCGGATACAACACCAAATAGAAAAGACCGGGGTCGCTATAACCTCCCCCCCTTAAAGAATTTCGTCCCGAAATTAAGCATAAGTTTTGAAAACAGTTTTTCTCAATTCCAATGGTATTACATTACAATAATAAACAACTTGACCCATACCGGTCATTTCATCTCTTATCAAGAGGCATCTCACAATAAGTAAAACAATAATATTTTAACTTGCATTATCAATATGCATCTTCAATTTCACAGTTTTCAATACATGATTCCCATTTCCATATCATATTCAATTTCATGATATAACTCCAATTCTACAACGCATTCACATATGCAATGTTTATAAACTTCCATTAAACCAAAACATTCACAATGTTTTACAACTTAAGACATATATATGTTCTTAAAGTTCATTAAAATTACAAAATCTCAATACATGATTACACATCAACAAACAGTCCGGATATTTCTCGCGGACTTCCAACTCACGTTCCCAAGTGGCTTCCTCCACCGTGATGTTTCCAAAACCTTTACCAAAGGGATGGTCTTGCCTCGCAAAACTTGATCCCGCCTATCCAAACCCGAACCGGTCTCTCCTCATACGAGACATCCTCGTCAACCACTAAATCGGTCCAATCCAACACATGTGATGGATCCGGCTCATACTTCCGAAGCATACTCACATGAAACACGTCATGAACTCCGGATAACTGCGGTGGCAAAGCTAAACGATAGGCAGCCTCGCCAATCCTCTCAAGGATCTCAAAAGGACCAATAAACCGAGGGGACAACTTCCCGCTCTTCCCAAACCTCATCAATCCCCGCCTAGGTGATATTTCAGAAAGACATGATCACCCACCTCAAACACCAAAGGTCTCCTCCTACGGTCGGCATAAGATTTCTGACGACTCTGGGCTGTAACAAGCCTCTTACGGATAAGCTCAACTTTCTCCGTCGTTTCCCTCACCAACTCCGGACCCAACAAAGGTGCATCACCCACCTCGGCCCAACAAACTGGAGACCTACACGGTCGGCCATACAAGGCCTCAAACGGTGCCATACCGATACTAGACTGGAAACTGTTGTTGTAGGCAAACTCCACAAAGGCAAGTGCCTCTCCCACGACCCACTGAAATCAAGAACACAACCCCGAAGCATATCCTCAAGGATCTGAATAGTACGCTCGGACTGCCCGTCAGTCTGAGGATGATAAGCCGTGCTAAAGGTCAACTTAGTGCCTAAGGCACTCTGCAAACTCTGCCACAACCTAGTAAAACGAGGATCTCTATCTGAGACGATCGTCACTGGGACCCCGTGCAACCTCACTATGTCCCGAATGTACAAGTCGGCAAGATGATCTACCGAATCTCTCACGCGCATAGGAATGAAGTGCGCCGACTTAGTCAACCGGTCTACAACCACCCAAATAGCATCACTACCCCGCTGAGTCCTCGGAAGACCTACAACGAAGTCCATAGTGACATGCTCCCACTTCCACTCGGCAATAGGCAAGGGTTGCAACAAACCCGCTGGCCTCTGATGCTCGGCCTTCACTTGCTGACAAGTAAGGCACTTAGACACGAAAGCTGCCACATCTCTCTTCATACCCCGCCACCAAAACTGGCGACCCAAATCCCGATACATCTTAGTGCCTCCCGGATGCACCGCAAGGCGTGAATGATGAAACTCTCGGAGTACCTCCTCTCGGCAAGACTCCGGCACAAACAGACGGTCTCGGTATCTCACACTCAGGTCGGGATACACCGTCAAACCCTTCTCAACCTTCCCATTGGAGATCTTCTCTCGGAGGATTCCACCTCAAGGTCACCTCTGAGCCTCTAACACTCGAGTCACAAGTGTAGGCTGCGCAACAACAGAAAACAAGGCCGCAGCCTCAACGGATTCGCCCAGAAGCAAATCAAACTCCCCAAGTGCACCCAACATCTCCCATTCCCGGATGGCTATACTAGCTAGTCACCAACAGATTTCCTGCTAAGGGCATCGGCCACCACATTGGCCTTCCCCGGATGATAATGCAACTCGAAGTCATAATCCTCAATGAACTCCATCCACCTCCTCTGCCTCAAGTTCAAGTCTTTCTGTGTAAACAGATATTTCAGACTCTTATGATCCGAGAATACCTCGAACCTCTCACCATAAAGATAATGCCTCCAAATCTTCAAGGCAAATATCACAGCTGCTAACTCTATCATGGTAGGGTAATTCTTCTCGTGTATTTTCAACTGACGTGAGCCATAGGCAACCACTTTCCCCTCTTGCATCAACACACAACCCAAACCCTCTCGTGAGGCATCACAATAGACTGCATAACCCAACCCTCTCTCCGGAATAATCAAGACTGGAGCGGTGGTCAGTCTAACTTTCAACTCCTGAACGACTTTTCACAAGTCTCACTCCATACAAATTTGACTCCCTTCCGAGTCAATCTAGTCAAAGGCGAAGCTAACCTGGAGAAATCCTTCACAAACCGTCGGTAGTACCCAGCTAATCCCAGAAAACTGCGGATCTCAAACACACTCTTAGGCTGTGCCCAATCTTGCACTGCCTCAGTCTTGGATGTATCAACAGACACCCTTCCCCAGAAACTACATGGCCTAAGAACTTCACCTCTTCTAGCCAGAACTCACACTTCCCAAACTTAGCATAAAGCTTATGGGCTCTAAGTAACTCAAGCACCACTCTCAAGTGCTCCTCGTGCCTCCTCTGAAGGTGAATAGATAAGAATATGTCTACAAAGACTACTACAAAACGATCAAGAATTCCCGGAATATCCGGTTCATCAAGTCCATAAACACTGCCGGTGCATTGGTGAGCCCAAATGGCATCACCAGAAACTCATAGTGGCCATACCGCGTACGGAATGCCGTCTTCGGAATATCCTCCTCCCTGACTCTCAACTGGTGGTAACCCGATCTCAAATCTATCTTAGAGAAACAACGGGAACCCTTCAACTGATCGAACAGATCATCTATACGAGGCATAGGGTACTTATTCTTAACCGTAGCCCGATTCAATTTCCGGTAATCGATACAAAGTCTCAAAGCACCACCTTTCTTTTAGCAAAGAGGGCCGGTGCTCCCCACGGCGAAACACTAGGACGATATAGCCCTTATCTAGCAACTCCTGGAGCTGAATCTTCAACTCAACTAACTCGGCTGGGGCAAAACGATAAGGTGCCATAGAAATCGGCGCCGTGCCGGGCACTAGTCAATAGAGAACTCAATCTCTCGTGAGGTGGCAAACAACAAGATCCTCGGGAAAGACGTCCGAGTACTCACAAACCACTCTTGGCAACACAGTCTGGGTCTCATCACACTCACCACTCTCAAAGCTAGCAAGTAGACCACTAAGCTCACTCCGCCCTCGCGGATCATACCCGGTGGCAAAACACTACCAACCCGGTCCCCCAGAAAATGAAAACACTCCCCGCTCACGGTACAACAAGTGACCCTCTGGCGGTAGCAATCAATAACTGCCCGGTATGACGATAACCAGTCCATACCCAAAATAACATCAAAGCCCTTCATGGGCATAACTACAAAAGGAAACGGAAGCCTATGATCGGCACCTCTATATCACAACCCCTAACACCTTGTTTCAAGATCAATTCACCCCCAAGAGGTGACACTACACAAATAGGAGATGCTAACTGTGCTAACTCCAACTCCAAAACAGATGCAAATGCAGCAGACACAAAGGAATGAGATGCACCCGTATCAATCAAAACACTAGCAACCGAATTGCAAAACAAGAAGGTACCTCTCACAACAGATGGAGCCGGTACAAGATCCTGCGCGGTAACAGCATACACGCGCCCAGATGTCTCTGATCAACCTGCTCACCCCTAGGAGCATAAGACTGCTGCACAGACTGGGACGATGAAGCCCCCTGATTGGCCCTCGAGGCCTGAACGACTGAGCTGGCTGATGACTCTGAGTCTGCCTCAAACCAGATGCACCAGATGTGCCACTCAACTGCGGGCAATACCTCTTCATGTGCCCTGCCTGACCACACTGAAAACAAGAGAGCGGCTGGCCTCTACCCTGACTCTGGCTCTGAGATCGAGCCGAAGAAGATCTGCTCTCTGTACTCCTCCCCTCTGAGGACAAACTGGAGACTTGTGGCCCAGCTGACCACACTTGAAACAGGTAATGTCTCCCTGGCTGCCTTTCCCAGAACTAGCACTCGGCACAGGAAAAGTCGATCTAGAAAAGCTACCCTGAGACTGCTGAGGGTTAAAACCCTTCTGTCTGCCATCACTCTGTCCATCCTGACTCCTCTTGGAGCCTTTCTGCCCTTCCTCCTCCTCCTGCATCATGATCTCAGTATGGGCTGCAGCATCAACCAGACGCCCATAATCTCGAATCATAGTCCCTACAACTCTCAACTTGAGGCCGCGCCTCAACTTCTTCTCGAACTCAATACAACGGCGTTCCTCAGACGCCACCAACTCAGGTGCAAACCTGGACAAGCTAGTAAATGCGGCCTCAAACTCGGCCACAGAAGAACTGTCTCTGCTTAAGCTGGCAGAACTGTCTCTCAACTCTCCTTAACAGCTGGAGAAGAACTTCTCCTGGAAAGCATTCACAAAAGCCTCCCAGTACCTCCTATACGACCCTTTGTAAACTTCCACCACTGACCCGCATCCCCCTTCAGCTGGAAAGATGCCAAGGTCACTTTCAACCCCTCGTCTTCGATGCCAAGCATCTCAAACGTCTTCGTTGTCTGTTCGAGCCATTCATCTGCCTTAAGTGGCTCTTTAGGATCACCAAAATTCGTCCGGGTTAGACCGGAAGAACTCCCTCTTCAAAAAGAAGGTCCTGCATCCGCAACAACAACCGGCTGATTCTCAGCTGAGAATGCCTACTGACTCCCTGAATGCCCCTGCTATCTCTCGGGCCAAAGCGCCCATAGCCTGCTGCCTACGGCTCGGCCACATTGGCCTGGCCAACTCCCTCCTGTACTGCCGGAATCTCATCGGTATAGGCATCTCCTGCCACCACGCCTACCACGCCTACCACGTCCTCGTCCTCGTCCTGACATCCTAATAAAGGAACAAAGACGTTAGCACATTAATAAGTGTGCCAAAACTATAACACTGCGTCCTAATGCATTGGACAACAATAATTCATTCCACGTAAGCACATAATCACATAAGCACCTACGAATTTCATTCCTGGATAATGATAGTCCCGAGCGTACTAAGTTCCGGTTGGAAGCAGCATTGATCAAGTGCCTTTCCAACAAGACTACTAGAAACTCAAGGATCCAATCAATATCCTAGAAACTACATTCCATACCCACATAGTCACATAAACATGTTATCATATAAGCATATAACAGTACACTAAGTCTCTATCAAACGAGACGAACCCATTGTGATACTAATCACTTCCCACGTACCCAAAGTATTCGAACCCGGTACGCTCTGATACCAAGTTGTAACGCCCTCAAAATAAACCCATAATATATATATATTAACATGCATTATAAAAAAAAAACATTATTTCATTCATCAGAGTACTTAATAAAAGACATTACATGTAAAATGAAAGTAAATGCCCTACGGGCTTACATCTTTCCAAGCCAACACTTGGACACAAAATATGAGTACTAACTCATACAAATTAAGCCCTAGGCTTGAGTTTACATGTAATCAAATAACAAATAAAACAACTAACTAAACAGAGTCTTCAACTCCAAATCCTTCCAAGCTAAGTCCTTGGAGGTAGCATATCACCTGAACCTGAAAATGATGTTCCCATATAGGGTGAGCCACAGCCCAGTAGAAATATACTAAACCAAATATAAGCATTGAATAAAGCAATAGCATTCAATAGATGGTTAACACAATATTCATTTCACCAACATACAGTTTCATGACACTAATGTCTATGACACGTTTCATCCATATTTATTCAACTTTCCATTATATCATATGGCTCAGAACCTGGCCAAACTATAACAGTGAACTATATATCACATTAACTTTCTTCCAATATCAACAAAAAATGAGAAAGGCTCATCAAAACACTTCCATACTTCCGATTGATACACATTTTAGTGCTGTATCAACAACATGTAAAAACACTTCAAATCAATAAGCACACATATAGTGATGCTAATGGAGTCCATCCCCTATCTCCTCCCAAACAAAATCCGGTTTAGAGGTCCATCCCCTATCTTCCCCTAAACCGTGGAGTACATCCCCTATCTCCTCCCAAACAAAATGCATATGCAACACACAATCAATACACGTATTTTCTGTATTAATTCAATAGTCAAAATCAATGACTTAACCAATGTGATTAGTTTCAGTTTTCCCTAATCCACATGCAATGTCTACAACAATCACGACTATCCTCCACCGATAGCCCAAAACAGTTATTTCTAAACAGGAAATAAATGTATCAACAAATGTAAATTTAACATTTTCATAGGTGAGTAATTAAACTAACCAGCTACACCATTAAATCACTAAATTCCCCAATTCCTTGAATTAAACTCAATTCCACATTTTTCCTAAATTAATTAAGCAAATTAATTTATTTCAACCACTAGGGTTTTTCCTAAAATTACCAAACAACTCCCAACATATCAAAATACTAGAACTTAGGACAAAACCTATAATATGGAGTAGGAAATCCCTACTTCGAAGCGAAGAACCCGAATGGAGAAGATGACGAAAATCCAAAGTGCTCCAACCCCAAGATTGTTCAGATTAAAAGGAAGCCCTCGACTCACTCTGTCTTTTTAATAAAGGATCTAGGGTAGAAACACACTCTAAATAGATCAAACCTAAGAGAGAAGGTGAGTGGAAGGAGAGAGAAAACGTCCCTAGGGTTTTGAAATAAAAAAGATGCTGAAAAAATGTTTTAAAAACCCCTGCTGCCTATTTAAATAAAACAGGCTCACTCGAGCGAAGAAGTGGTCGCTCGAGCGACCAGACACAAAGGATACTCGTTTGAGCGAAGGAAAGCTCGCTCGAGCCAACAATACGATGCTTCAGGTCTGCAACCCAGAAGCACGCTCGAGCGACAGAATGCTCGCTCAAGCAAAGGACTCGAAACTCGCTCGAGCGAAGGAAAGCTCACTCGAGCCAACAAATACAGGTCTCAGGTCTATACTAGACGCAATTGCTCGCTCGAGCGAAGAAACCCTGGATCGAGCGAAGCACCAAAAACAAATATCTCGCTCGAGCGACTAACTGCTCGCTCGAGCAAAGGACCAAAATTCTGGGTAGCAACCCTTTGCTCCCAAACACTCCCGACCTGTAACAAACCTGCCCAAAACATCCTATAACTCAAAAATAAGGAATTAAAGGATGACAACAACAAATATGTAACAATAGAATCTACGGAACGTAAGTCCGGATACAACCACCAAATGGAAAGAGACCGGGGTCGCTATACAATATATACTCAATATGCATTATTAGCATGCTTTCCCTTGAAATTTACTAATTTCAACACATATTTCATAATTCTATATCATATTCAATGTTCATGATATATTTCCATTTCTACAATACATTCAACATATGCAATGTTATACTAAACTTCCATTTCAAGGCAAGTTTCAAAATACTTCCATAAATCAAAACATATACAATGTTTTACAACTCAAGACATATTGAATGCTCTTTAAAGTTCATCAATATTACAAAATCCCAATACATGGTTAAACATTTACAAACAAGTCCGGATATTTCTCACGGACATCCACCTCACGTTCCCAAGTGGCTTCCTTCACTCCGTGATGTTTTCACAAAACTTTTACTAAGAGAATGGTCTTGCCTCGCAAGATTTGATCCCGCTTATCCAAGACCCGAACCGGTCTCTCCTCATACGAGATATCTTCGTCAACCTCCAAATCGCTCCAATCCAGCACATGGAACGGATCCGGCTCATACTTCCGAAGCATACTAACATGAAATACGTCATGTACCCCGGACAACTGCGGCGGCAAGGCTAAACGATAGGCAACCTCGTCAATCCTCTCAAGGATCTCAAAGGGACCAATAAACCGAGGGGACAACTTCCCACACTTCCCGAACCTCATCAAACCCCGCCTAGGTGATATTTTCAGAAAAACATGATCACCCATCTCAAATGCCAAAGGCCTCCTCCTACGGTTGGCATAACTCTTTTGGCGACTTTGGGCTGTCACAAGCCTCCTACGGATAAGCTCAACCTTCTCCGTCGTTTCTCTCACCAACTTCGGGCCCAACAAAGGTGCATCACCCACCTTGGCCCAACAAACTAGAGACCTACACGGTCAGCTATACAAGGCCTCAAACGGTGCCATACCGATACTCGATTGAAAACTGTTGTTATAGGCAAACTCTACCAAGGGCAAGTGCCTCTCCCACGATCCACTAAAATCAAGGACACAACCTCGAAGCATGTCCTCAAGGATCTGAATAGTACGCTCGGACTGCCCATCAGTCTGAGGATGATAAGCCGTGTGCCCAAGGCACTCTGCAAACTCTGCCACAATCTAGCAGTAAAGCGTAGATCTCTACCAGAGACGATCGACACTGGGACTCCGTACAACCTCACTATGTCCCGAATATACAAGTTGGCAAGATGATCTACCGAATCTCTCACGCGCATAGAAATGAAGTGCGCCGACTTAGTCAACCGGTCTACAATCACCCAAATAGCATCACTACCTTGCTGACGAAGTCCATAGTGACGTGCTCTCACTTCCACTCGGCAATAGGCAAGGGTTGCAACAAACCCGCTGGCCTCTGATGCTCGGCCTTCACTTGCTGACAAGTAAGGCACTTCGATACGAAAACTGTCACATCTCTCTTCATATCCCGCCACCAAAACTGGCGACCCAAATCACGATACATCTTGGTTCCTCCCGGATGCACCGCAAGGCATGAATGGTGAAACTCTCGGAGTACCTCCTCTCGGCAAAACTCCGGTACAAACAAGTGGTCTCGGTATCTTACACTCAGGTCGGGATACACAAACAAACCCTTCTCAGCCTTCCCACTGGAGATCTTCTCTCGAAGGGATTCTACCTCAAGGTCACCTCTCTGTGCCTCTAACACTCGAGTCACAAGTGTAGGCTGCGCAACAACAGAAAACAAGGTCGTAGCCTCCACGGATTCGCCCAGAAGCAAATCAAACTAGCCAAGTGCACCCAACATCTCCCATTCCCGGATGGCTATACAAGCTACATCACTAATGGATTTCCTACTAAGGGCATCGGCCACAACATTGGCCTTTCCCGGGTGATAGTGCAACTCAAAGTCATAATCCTCTATGAACTCCATCTATCTTCTCTGCCTCAAATTCAAGTCTCTTTGTGTAAACAGATACTTCAAACTCTTATGGTCCGAGAACACCTCAAACCTCTCACCATAAAGGTAGTGTCTCCAAATCTTTAGGGCAAAGATCATTGCTGCTAACTCTAGGTCATGTGTAGGGTAATTCCTCTCGTGTACTTTCAACTGACGTGAGCTATAAGCAACCACTTTCCCCTCTTGCATCAACACACAACCCAAACCTTCTCGTGAGGCATCACAATAAACCGCATAACCCAAACCTCTCTCCGAAATAATCAAAACCGGAGCGGTGGTCAATCTAACCTTCAACTCTTGGAACGACTTTTCACAAGTCTCACTCCATACAAACTTGACCTCTTTCCATGTCAATCTAGTCAACGACGAAGCTAGCCTGGAGAAATCTTTTACAAACCGGCGGTAATACCCAACTAATCCCAGAAAACTGCGGATCTCAAAAACACTCTTAGGCTATGCCCAATCCTGCACTGCCTCAATCTTGGATGTATCAACAGACACCCCTTCCCCGGAAACTACGTGGCCTAAGAATTTAACCTCTCTTAGCCAAAACTCACACTTCCCAAACTTAGCATATAGCTTATGGGCTCTAAGCAACTCAAGCACCACTCTCAAGTGTTCCTCGTGCTCCTCCTCAGAAGGTGAATAAATCAGAATGTCATCCACAAAAATGATTACAAAACGATCTAAGAATTCCCGGAATATCCGGTTCATCAAATCCATAAACACTGCCGGTGCATTGGTGAGCCCAAATGGCATCACCAGGAACTCATAATGGCCATACCGCATACGGAATGCCATTTTCGGAATATCCTCCTCCCTGACCCTCAACTGGTGGTAACCCGATCTCAAGTCTATCTTAGAGAAACAACGGGAACCCTTCAAGTAGTCAAACAAATCATCTATATGGAGCATAGGGTACTTATTCTTGACTGTAGCGCGATTCAACTTCCGGTAATCAATGCAAAGTCGCAAGGCACCATCTTTCTTTTTAGCAAAGAGGGCCGGTGCTCCCCACGGCGAAACACTAGAGCGAATAAAACCCTTATCTAGCAACTCCTGGAGTAGAATCTTCAACTCACTCAACTCGACTGGGGTGAAATGATAAGGTGCCATAGAAATCGGCACTGTGCCAGGCACTAAATCAATGGAGAACTCTATCTCTCGATGAGGTGGCAATCTAACAAGATCCTCGGGAAAGACGTCCGAGTACTCACAAACCACTCTCAGCAACTCAACCCCGGTCTCATCACACTCACTACTCATAAGGCTAGCGAGAAGACCACTAAGCTCACTCCGCCCTCACGGATCATACACCGGTGGCAACACACTACCAACCCGATCCCCCAAGAAATGGGAATAATCCCCGCTCAAGGTACATACTGTGACCCTCTGACGGTAACAATCAATAACAGCCCGGTATGACGATAGCCAGTCCATACCCAAAATCACATCAAAACCTGACATAGCCATAACTACAAAAGAAAATGGGAGCCGGCGGTCGGCGACCTCTATATCACAGCCCCAACACCCTTGTTTCAGAATCAACTCACCCCCAACAGGTGATACAACACAAATAGGAGATGCTAACTGTGCCAACTCAAAACCCAAAACAGATGCAAATGCAGCAGATATAAAAGAATTGGATGCACCCGTATCAATCAACACATTGGCAACCGAGTTACAAAACAAGAAGGTACCTCTCACAACTGATAGAGCCGGTACAAGATCCTGTGCGGTAACAGCATACACGTGCCCTGAAGGCCCCTGATCTACTTGCTCACCCCTAGGAGCAAAAGACTGCTGCACAGACTGGGACGATGAAGCCCCCTGATTGGCCCTCGAGGCTTGAACTGACTGAGCTGGCTGAAAACTCTGCCTCTACCCAGATGCACCAGAAGTGCCACTCAACTGCAGGCAAAACCTCTTCAGGTGCCCCGCCTGACCACACTGATAACATGAGAGCGGCTGGCCTCTGCCCTAACTCTGGCTCTGAGGTCGAACCGAAGATGAAGCTGCTCTCTGACCTTTTCCCCTCTGCGGGCAAGCTGGAGACTTGTGGCCCAGCTGACCACACTTGTAACAAGTCACGTGTCCCTGACTGCCTCTCCCAGAGCCTGTACTTGGCACTGGAAAGGTCGATCTAGCAAATGCACCCTGGGACTGCTGAGGGTTAGAACCCCTCTGCCTCCTACCGTCCCCCTGACCATCCTAACTCCTCTTGAAGCCTCTCTGCCTCTCCTCCTCCTCATGCATCATAATCTCCATATGGATCGTAACATCTACAAGGTGCCCATAATCCCGGGTCATAGACCTCCCAACTCTCATCTTGAGCCCATGCCTCAACTTCTTCTCAAATTCCAGGCAACAACGTTCTTCGAACGCCACAAGCTCAGGTGCAAACCTGGACAAACTAGTAAATGCGGCCTCAAACTTGACCACTGACAAACTTAGCTGCTTGAGCTGACAAAACTGGTTTCTCAGTTTCTCCCTGGCAGCTGGAGATAGAAACTTCTCCTGGAAAGCATCTACAAAAGCCTCCCACGTGCCACCAATACGACCCCTCATGTACTTCCACCACTGACCCGCATCCCCCTTAAGCTGGAAAGATGCCAAGGTCACCTTCAAAGCCCCGTCTTCGATGTCAAACATCTCAAACGACTTCGTCATATGTTCGAGCCATTCATCCGCCTTGAGTGGCTCTTTCGGGTCACCCACAAACTCGTCCGGATTAGACCGGAAGAACTCCCTCTTCAAGAAGGAAGGCCCTGCACCAATAACCTGGGCCTGGGCTTGATTCTCAGCTCTGAGAATACCCAAGGACTCCCTCAATGCCCCTGCCATCTAGCGGGCTAAGGCGCTCATGGCCTGCTGACCTACTGGCTCGGCCACATTGGCCTGACCAACACCCTCCTGTTGCGCCAGAACCTCATCCGGTATAGGCATCTCCTGCCTACCACGCCTACCACGTCTACCACCTCGTCCTCGTCCTGTCATCCTAATAAAGGTCACGAAGACATTAGCACATTCACAAATGTGCCGAAGCTATAACACTCGTGTCCTAATACATTGGACAACAGTAATTCATTCCACGTAAGCACATAATCACATAAGCACTTACGAATTTTATTTCCGGATAATGATAGTCCCGAGGCGTTGCTAGAGTTCCGGTTAGAAATAGTATTGATCAAGTGCTTTTCCAACAAGACTCACAGAAACCCAAGGATCCAATCAACATCCTAGAAATTAAATCCCATACCCATATAGCCACATAAACATGTTATCACATAAGCACATAACATTACATCTAAGTCTCTAACAAGCGAGACAGACCCATTGTGATACTAATCACTTCTCACGTACCCAAAGTATTCAAACCCGGTACGCTCTGATACCAAGTTGTAACGCCCTCAAAATAAACCCATAATATCATACAGTCACGATAAAGAAAAGAGAATTCATATTACAATCATCAGAGTATTCTTACAAAAGGTATTACATGTTGACAATAAAAGTAAATGCCCTATAGGCTTACAACTTTCCAAGTCAACACTTGGTTACAAAAAGAGAGTACTAACTCTACACAAAATAAGCCCTTGGCTTGATATACATGTAATACAACAAAAACAACAAAAAGAGTCCAACAGCCTCAAGCCTTCCAAGCTACGTCCTTGGAGGTGGCAGAATACATGTACCTAAAAAGGATGTCCCATATAGGGTGAGCCAACGCCCAGTAGAGATATGCTAAACATAATATGAGCAATAACTAAAACATTAGCATTTGATAAATGTTTAACTCACATAAATCAATTCATAACTCATTTCAATTACATGACAAATGTGTCCATGTTTCATTCCATTTTCCATTTCTTATCCAATTTCTCAATTCACACGCTATGTATTTGACTTTCAGTAATGAAGTAGAAGTCTTAGACGTGTTTTATTTTGTAAATAATGTTCATTTCTTGTGTCTTGCAATTTATTTAGGTGGAAAATGAGAAATTGCTTCTAATACTCTCCAAATGCCTTATGCGAAGCTGACATAAGCATTTTTCATATTTTTTTAGACAATAGTTAGGATAGGGGACTACATTGAATCAATGTATAAAGTTTAGGAATGTAATTGATACAAATTAAAAACTATAGGCCAAAATGAAATTAATGGTATACTTTAGAGATATTTATGTAATTTGCCCTTTATTTTACTATCATGAAACTAAACTTGAACTGTGAGGGTAAATATGGATGTTCAACTGAAATTGATTGTTGTGTGGACGTAAAACCCAGGTCCGGAATTTCACATATTATTTCTGCATTAATTTATCTTGTCCAAATTGCAGATAAAAGATGCTTATGCACTCAAGTTCTTTGAAAACAATTCAAGCCGCCTGCCAAAGTGGTGCAATGATACGGACACTATGAAGCTCCCTTTCTGCCAAATTCGAGGGAAGTATAGAATGGAATTACCTGGATACAATACAATGGATCCATACCCTCATATGAATGAAAGGTGCCCATCTCTTTCCCCAAAATACTCTAGGCCTAAGGGTTGTTAAAGGTCTTCTAATTTGTTTATTCTGTTTCGGAGTTTTTATACCACTGCTTTGTACAATACTAGGTTATATTTTTTATTTTTCTGTATACAACTTTTCTAATGCAAAGACTTGAAAGATTTCAAAAGTTTAGTTGATGTAGGTTTGATGTTGTTTGTAAATTTGCTAGCTCAATACAAAGAGAGTAATAGTAATTTCATTGTTACTGCACAGTTCTACTTTGGAATATCCTAATTCACAAATCTAGATGATGGAATAAGGTTTGATTTGGATGGAATTGCTATTCGTTTTCAAAGATCAATAAATTTTGGAAGGCATCCTACAAAAATTGTGAAGTTAGATCTAATCTATGTAAAGTTCAAGTGCCTAATATTGAATTTGAACTTTGAATCATATGGTCATGAAACAAAAATTTCAACTAAATTTCATATATTATTCTCATTTGTTGAGGTTCGTAAAGTTTGAAAATTGGTGTCCAAATGCTTTTTGCAGCCCTAAAAAAATTCAAAAAGTGATAATCCCAAGAAATATTCATTTTGAGATTTGAAAAACTTGTGCCAATTTAAATTAAAATGATTAAAAGTAGTGTTTAGGAACTTGTGGTTACTTTTTTTATTTTATTTTATACAAAGAACATAAAATATGTTTTTTCTTTATTCTGTTTATTTTTTATTTTTTATTTTTGTAAAAACTAAAATAAATAGCATATTTAGTATACATGTTCTCAAAACATAAAAAAATCAAAGAGTAGTGCTACTCTAGCCAACAAGTTAGATTCATTTTTCAAATTATGTGGTGCTTTATTAGAATATTGGGTAAATTATAAATACATTCCTTGAGGTTTGATCAAAATACATATTGCCTTATGTGATTTTGAAAATTACATCCTACCCTTTTAGGTTTCTAATTACATAACAAACAATCTCTTTTATTAATAAATTATCAAGTCAATTAACTATTTTTAATCATGTCAGAAATATATTTTAATTAACAATTCAGATAATTTTATTGTTATATAGAAAAATATTAAAAATTTTATTTTCTTGTTAGTTTTGTTAAATAAATTTTTTTGACAATGAGATGTTTGTAATTTTTAAAATTACAGGGGGTAATCTATATTTTAAGTATATCTTAAAAGGTGTATTTGTAATTTACCTTAGAATATTTAAGTCAACTCTCTCTAATATTTTCTCTAATTATCAACCAATCATCTCTTTTACATTACATATCACTGAGTTTAGAAAGTGAGTTTAGAAAATAGACTTATATATCATTTTCTAAAATGAAAACAAGTATAGTAAGTTACCAAAAAGGGGGAGTGATTGGAGGTGGTCGTTGGAGCAGAGAAAATGGCCAAAGGACGAAAGAGTGAGGGAGGTAGGAAGGAATGAAACTTATTTTAAAAATAAGTAAAAACATATTTTTCTTATTTCCTCAAATTCTGAGAATTGTAGCCAATTTTTTAAAAGTGAAAACAATTAGCAACCGTGTTTTTTATTTTAATTCTCAAAAAATTTAAAGCTAAAGCAAAATAAAAAATAAAAATAAAAATCTCACCAAACGAACCCTAAGATTTAGGATTGCAATTAAAATATTTGTGAAGTTACCAACTCTCTAGGATCAAAATTAGGAGGTCAAATAGTAGGCTCCTCATCTACTATAAAAACAAAAATTTAATAGAGAAAAGAAGAAGAAAAAAATGGAGAAAAATGTGATTCCAATATGAATACAACAAATCATGTAACGCCCTCAAAATAAACCCATAAAGCATACAATATTGACATGCTTAGACAAGAGAATAAAGCAAAAATACATTTCATCAGAGTAATTCTTACAAGTGTATTATATGTTAACAACAAAAGCAAATGCCCTACAGGCTTATAGCTTTCCAAGTCAACACTTGGTTACAAAAGAAAGAATACTAACTCTATACAAAATAAGCCCTTGGCTTGATATGCATGTAATACAAGAATGTAATCACAAAAGATGTCCCAGCCACTAAGCCTCTCAAGCTACGTCCTTGGAGGTGGCATGCTACCTGTACCTGAAAATGATGTCCCATATAGAGTGAGCCAAGGCCCAGTAGAGATATGCTAAACATGATATAAGCAATAACTAAAACATTGGCCAATGATAAATGTTTAACTCATATGAATCATTTCATAACTATGGCTCAGAATCTGGCCAAACAATTTACATGAGATCACATCTCATATCAGCAGTATTTCTATTTCAGATGAGATAATAACTCATATTAAACATTTCACACTTCATAACAGATACACATTTTAGTGCTGTATCAATCTCAGACAAAATCCGGTTTAGAGGTCCATCCCCCATCTTCCCCTAAACCATGGCACTTCCATACTTCACAAATGATACACATTTTGGTGCTGTATCAATATCAAACAAAGTCCGGTTTAGAGGTCCATCCCCCATCTTCCCCTAAACCGTAGAGTACATCCCCCATCTCCTCCCACACAATACAATGTATATAAGCAATTATCATATACAAGTTCACTCAATCAATACACAATTTTGCTGTATTATATCAACCGCCATATTCGATTGCTTACTCAATTGATTAGTTTTAGTTTGCCTAATCATTATGCATTGTCTACAACAATCAAGACTATTCTCCACCGATAGCCCAAATCAATTATTTCTAAACAGATAATAGATGCATCAATAGATAATTTATGAACATTTTCAGAAGTGAGCGATTAATAAATCCAACTTCACTATTCCATCTCATATTGAGCCAATTTCATTATTTTCAACTCAATTTCATATTCTCATCATAAATGTCATTAATTACATAAATGACCCAATTATACCCAAACATGGCATTTTTTCCCCTTTTTCCAATATTGACCCAAAGGTCTAAATATCATCAACTAACATCAATAATCACCTTTTAAGACCCAAAACATACACATTTGAGTCCAAAGGACAAAACCCCTCTTTTTATAAAACACAACTCAAACCCTAACTTCCCAAATATCAACCATTTATACAAATAGCTCAACACCTATGTTAAAGCGTATAAGAATGTGTAGGTATAGCGACCCCGGTCTTTTCCCATTTGATTACTGTATCCGGACTTATGTTCCGTAGATTATATTATCATATTGTTGTTGTTGTTGCCTTGTAATTCTTCAGTTGTGAGTTATGGAATATGTTGGGCAGGTTAATTGCAGGTTGGTTGGGTTTAGAAACCAATAGTTGATGTTCAATTTTTGGGTTGGTCGCTCGAGCGAGCTCTTCTTCGCTCGAGCGAGGTCTTTGATTTTAGTCCTTCGCTCGAGCCAGGGTCCCTTCGCTCGAGCGAGCTTTGCGTCCAGTACATAGACCTGATAGCAGTGTTTGTTGGCTCGAGCGAGCTTTCTTCGCTCGAGCGAGCTGTTTTGCTTTTGGCTCGAGCGAGCATCTCTTCGCTCGAGCGAGGCTTTCTTGTGTCTGGTCGCTCGAGCGACCATGTCTTCGCTCGAGCGAGCCTGTCCAGTATTTAAGTGTAACAGCGGGATTTTTAGGGCAGTTTTTCATTCTTTTTGATCTCAAACCCTAAAGTCCGACCTTTCTTCTTCTCTAAACACCTTTTCTCCTAGGTTTGATCTAGTTAGGGTGTGTTTCTACCCTAGTTCTTTTACAAATAAGATAGAGGAGAGTGAGGGCTTCCATTTAATCTGAGCGGTTGTCAGTTTGGAGCACTTTGGAGTTTCGAGCATCTTCTTCATCATCATCTTTTTGGGCTATTTCTTCGAGGTAGGGATTTCCTACTCCATTTATACGCTTTAATCTTAAGTGTTAGTATTTTGGTATGTGGGGGGGTAGTTTGGTAATTTTGGTATGTAGGGGTAGTTTGGTAATTTTGGAAGAAACCTTAGGGTTTTAGTTTAGATTAATTTGTATAATTAATTTAAAGGAATAATGTGGAATTTGGTTTAATTCATGGAATTGGGAATGTTAAATTTACATTCATTGAGGTATTTATTTCTTGTTTAGAAATAACTGTTTTGGGCTATCGGTGGAGGATAGTCATTGATTGTTGTAGACCTTGCATGCGGCTTAGGTATAACTGGAATTGAGTCAATTGTTTGACTGTTGAGTTAATACAAAACATTTGTGTATTAATTATGTGTTGTATATGGCAATTGTGTGTTTTATTGCATATGCATTGGTTTTGGAGGAGATAGGGGATGAACTCCACGGTTTAGGGGAAGATAGGGGATGGACCTCTAAACCGGATTTATTGGGAGAAGATAGGGGATGGACTCCAGTAGCATCACTCTTATGTGTGCTTAGTGATTAATAGATATATTTCTATTTATTGTTGATATGATACATCACTAAAATGTGTATCAGTTGGGAAGTATGGAAGTGAATTGGTTATGATTGATACAATACCAACTTGTGTATTTGTTATGGTTAGGTCTAACTTGAATTGTTATTCCTGTTGAATTGGAAGTATTGTTAATAAAAGATGAAACCCGTTGAGTTATTTGGCCAGGTTCTGAGCCATAAGTGGAAAGTAAAATGTGCCATAGACAATGTGTCATAGGCAGTATAGACATTCGTGTCATGAATATTGTAACTTGATTATAGTGTGTTAACCATGTATCAGATGCTAATGCTTTAGTTATTGCTTATGCTTGGTTTAGTATATCTCTACTGGGCTGTGGCTCACCCTATATGGGAACTTTATTTTTCAGGTTCAGGTGGTTCACTCCCTCCAAGGACTTAGCTTGTGAGGAATTGAATTTGAAGACTTATTTTATTTTATTTGGTTTATTTGAACATTATAATCTTTCAAGCCTAGGGCTTTATCTGTTTTGAGTTAGAACTCAGTAAATTGTGTCCAAGTGTTGGCTTGGCAAGATGTAAGCCCGTAGGGCATTTATTCTGATGTTTTATTTCATAATACTCTGATGGATGGATTTATATTATTGTTCTAATATAATAATGCATGATTATATTATTTATTGTGGGTTTATTTTAAGGGCGTTACAGTAGGAATCCTTACCTCAAGAGATGAGACTCAATGGAGGTGATGAAGAAATAAAAAATGCTCCAAATCCCAAGATTCTCGGATCAAAATGTAGCCCTCAACGATCCCCACACTTTTTACAAAGGCCCAAGGATAGAAAATCACTCATACTAGATCAATCCTAAGAGAGAATGGAGAAAGTAGTGAGAGAAGCTCTCAAAAATGGCTTTTCAGAAAAGTAAGAGAGAGAGTGGAAGTTGAAAAGTGGTTTAAAATCACCCAGCTGATATCTGATATACGTATGACCCGCTTGAGTGGAGAATAGGACGCTCGAGCATCAAGCACAAAAACTGGACCCGCTCGAGCGCCAAGACACAACTGCAAAACACACCCGCTCGAGCACAAAGAGAAAGCCGCTCGAGCATAGATTTCCTCCTTCCAGTACTTTTACAAACAATGAACTACCCACTCGAGTGCCAAGATGCCTGCTCGAGCGCGACCCGCTCGAGCGTGAAAAACACACCTGCAGAAGTTTTACAGAGGCACGAAATGCTAAGAGTGTGTAAACCCTGCTCGAGCGCAAGAAGACCCGCTCGAGCGGACAACCAAAAATCAAACTCCGCTCGAGCACAAAGGGACTCGCTCGAGCGTACCACCAAAATTCTGGGCAACAAGGAATGGGACTAAAGCTCAACTAACCTGTTCGAAACATGCCCAATACATCCTAAAACTCAAACACACGGAATTAAAGGATAACAACAAGATATACAACCACCAACTCCACGGAACCTAAGTCCGGAATACAACAATCAAAGGAAGAGAAACCGGGATCGCTATAAATCAAGTCCCAAGAGCACATGAAAATAAATAAATATATAATAAGCATTCTAAATGTGGTAATGATTCAATATGGTTAGAGCTTACTCTTCTGTCGCTATAGATAATTTTCTTTCCACATAGCCATGTTTTGTGTTGACAATCCCAACTTTTGAAATGTGTGCAATTTTCCAATAATTCCTACCTTTCAAGTCTCTGTTCAGGCTCGAAATCAATCCTTCAGAAATATTAATCAAATAAAGAGATTTAAGGTTGGTTAGATATTCAATGCCAGGGGGCAACTCCTCTACCAATTCACATTCTTGTATTAATAACACTTCAAGATGAGGCATTGAGCCAGCCTCCACCTTCACCTATTTCAATCCTTTTAGTCTAGCCAGTCCTAATCTCACGAGTCTTTGAAATCCACCAGCCTTGAAACACAATTCTTCTCCTTGAAACCACAACTTTGCATAATACTAGGTGGTTGTATGATTTATTTTTCTGTATACAACTTTTCTGATTCAAAGACTTGCAAGATTCCAAAAGATTAGTTGATGTAGGTTTGATATTGTAAGTAAATTTGCTACCACAATATGCACAAAAAGTAATAGTAATTTCATTGTTACTGCACAGTTTTACTTTTGCAAATCCTAATTCAGAAATCTAGATGATTGAATAAGGTTTAATTTCAATGGAATTGCTATTCTTTTTCAAAGATTAATAAATTTTGGAAGGCATCCTACAAAAATTGTCAAGTTAGATCTAATCAATGTAGCTGTTTGATGAGCCATCAGGATTGATTTTTGTTGTTTCGTAAATTGGTTCCACGGTTGATATTGGCATGCTTCTTCTTTCACTGGCTGTTCTATTACATCATGTTGCTCAATCAGTTGGGTAGAAAGAACTCCTGTTGTGTTAACCACGTCACGTCTACGAAGTGGAAAATCAACTAAAGATCTCTAAACATAGGAAGCTTGTCTTCGCACCTACACCCTTAACCAAGTCATCATTCCTCCAATTCTAACTACTACATATATTGAGTTTGAACTTTGAATCATATGGTCATGTATCAAAAATTTTAACTGATCGCAAATATTATTCTCATTTGTTGAGGTTTATAAAGTATGAAAATAAGTCTCCAAATGCTTTTTGCAGCCCTAAAAAATTCAAGAAGTGATAATCCTAAGAATTATTCATTTTAAGATTTGAAAAACTTGTGCCAATTTAAATTAAAATGGTTAGAAACCCAACATTTGAAGTAGTGTTTACTAACTTGTGGTTAATTTTTTCTTCTTCTTTGTACAAAGAACATAAAATATGTTTATTTTCTATTCTTTTTATTTTTGTAAAAACTACAATAAATAACACATTTAGTATACATGTTCTCAAGAACAAAAAAAATCAAAGAGTAGTGCTACTTTAATCAAAAAGTTAGACTTATTTTTCAAGCTTAATGATGTAGTACTCTATTAAAATATTGATAAATTATAAATGAGTGCAGCTATTAACACCCTATCAATTATTTTGAACTCCTATTTTTTAGCTCTTTTTTTTTTATTACAATAATAACCTCAAATGAAATTATTAAAAAAGGACATCAATAATTTTGGGGCATCCCATCATGAGTTAGGGCTTATGAGAGCACCTACTTCCATCACCAACCATTCATCTTCCCTAAATCTCACCTTCAAAACCTACCTAAAACGCTTTAGCGGAAATATTCCGACGGCAACGGTGACAATCATTTGATTACAAACACTTCTTCGATAATGACAATGAGTGAAAGTTTTTTCGGCAATCACAACTCTATGAGATGAGAAGAGTATAACAATAAAAACTCAAAAGAAGTTCATAGCTTTGATGGTGTTCTTAGCTTAGAGGATATTGGCCATGTAAGGGTAAATTTTTGAAAAAAATGGCAAAAATAATAAAAATTGTTCATCATTTTTTCAGAACTGAACTCCCAAATATATGATTGAAATTCTGGAACACAAGCCCAAACATTGTTTATTTGTTCGGAAATAGATAATTGAACATTTCTTGTTTATTTAGGAATAGATAATCGAAGTAGCAACAGAAGCAGGCAAACAAAGGAGGCCGGAAAACCCTTGGGTGGTCGACCGGTCAGTTGATCAGGGGGTAGACTGGTCGGTGAAATCCTACCTAGTTTTACTCACACAGAGAGTATATAAGTATAGTGAGGCCATGGATGAAGGACAAAAAACCAACCAGAGAAGTATGAAAGTAGATTGTGTTGTGTGTGTGAAAAGAGATAATAGGAAAAAAAAAATCAAACAGATTGAGAAACCTCGTAATGAAGCAGAGAAAAAACTTCTTCATTACCACAAATTTTTTTCACTGGTTTTAGGAGGTTCCATTGTCGCGGGTTTTGTTAAAGTTTTGGGAGAGAGGCTTTTTGAGGTGTGGAGGGTGTGGAGATGTGCATTTGAATGGGTGGAATGTTTTTGTTACCCAAAAAGCAACTTAAGAGGGGGGTGAATTAGGTTTCTACAATTAAAATTAATAATACCCCAATAAAATTAACTACTAGTACATCAAATTATTAACAATCACAATGATGAACTTAGCAGTAAATGATCAAGAAAAATAACAATGAAATATAACTAATATACAGGGTAAATCAAATGATTAACATATGAATATTAGATAGCTATAGCAGTAGTAGGAAAGTAAAGAGAATAGGGAAGATGAGACAAACAGATTTATAGTGGTTCGGCTTCAACCAAGCCTACATCCACTCCTCAAGCTTCACTTGAGATTTTTCACTATCTTCTAGCTTCACAGGGGTGCTAGCAACCTCTTTACAAATGGAGCAATCCTCCACGGATTTTACATAGACTTTACAATTCCAAACTCTTGCAAATATTAGGTGATTCACAATCACTCTCAAGATTTCAAGAATGCAGTGTTTGCAACACTTTTACAAGATGAAATGGTATTTTTGCTTTCAAAGAAATCTTACAATAAATATCTTTCAAAGATAAATATATAAAATGAAGCTTTGATTTTTCTGTAAATCTCACACAGGAAAGATGAGCTTAATGCTACAAGGCTCAGTGTATAATTTCTGAGAATAGATATAAGTGATTATAGATCAAAGAATATTTTCAGGTTTTTTGTTTTAACTTGTTTACATTAGAGACTTTGGTATATATAATGAAAATTATAGCCATTTATAACCGTTGTAGTCATTTGAATTTATATTCGTTTATAGCCGTTGTACTTCCATCATTACCAATTTGAATATCTTCCACTCTATCATTACAAATTTGAATATCTTCCACTTGAACCTTTTGAACCTTTTGGCCTTTTGACCCTTTATAGCTGTTTACAGCCGTTGTACTTCCATCATTACTAATTTGAATATCTTCCACTTGAACCTTTTGAACCTTTTGAACTGCTGCTGTGCTAGGCTGTTTGAACCTTTGTTTTAAGCTATTTGAACTCCTGATTTAATTAAATATTAAATACATTCTAACAATATTTAGGATAAAGGTTTAGATGAGAAATAATAGGACAAAATAAATTTTGATTCTATTTTTCTCTTTCAAATAAATCATCAAAATAAATTTTGATTAAAATATAATTAAATAAATCATCAAAATAAATTTTGGATTCTATTTTTCTTTTTCAAATAAATTAAAACATAATTAAATAAATCATCAAAATAAATAAGTCTAACAGTTTTTACAAGGATAATTTTGGTATTATTTGGGGAGAGAAAAGAAATTTTAAGGGTTTTACAATTTATATATAGGGGTCCAAAATAATTGATGGGGTGCTAATAGCATCACTCATTATAAATATACCTCTTGAAATTTGCTTAAAATACATATTTGCCCTATGTGATTCTAAAAATTACATTTTGCCCTTACATAACAAATAATTCATTTTATTAATAAATCATCAAGTTAATTAATTATTTTTAATAATGTCAGAAATATATTTTAATTAACAATTCAATTAATTTTATTTTTATATAGGAGAATAATTAAAATTTTCATCTTTCTGTTAATTATGTCAAATAAAGAATTTTGACAATGAGGTATTTGTAATTTTTAAAATTACAGGGGATAATCTATATTTTAAGTAAATCTTAGGAGGTGTATTTGTAATTTATCTTAGAATATTAAAGTTAACTCTATCTAATATTTTCTCTAATTATTAACTAATCATTTATGTTACATTATATATCACTGGATTTTTTTCTAATCATTAACTAATCATTTTTGTTACATTAGATATCACTGCATTTAGAAAGTGAGTTTATAAAATAGATTTGTATATTATTTTTCAAAATGAAAACAAGTATAGTAAGTTATCAAAATGGGGGAGTGGTCGAAGGTGATTGCCGGAGCGAAGATGGAAGGGTGAGTGTGGTAAGAAAGATTGAAATTTGTTTTGAAAATAAGTAAAATCACAATTTTCTTATTTCCAGAAATTCTAAGAATTGTAGTCAGATTTTTTTGAAAGTGAAAACAATTAGCAAACGTGTTTTTTATTCTGATTTCAAAAAATCTAAAGCTAAAGGAAATATATACAATAAAAAGGGTAAATGACACTTTGCACCCCTACACATTGAACCAAATCTCACTTTGGCTCCTACATATTAAATCATGACAGTCAACCCCTTACACTTTTGGTCAAATTCGACTTTGGTCTCTGCACATGAAATTGCGACAGTCAACCCCCTGTACTTTTAGTCAAATCTCACTTTAGTCCCTACACAAGTGTTAATATCCCATTTTCTGTTACTTAATTGTTTAAATGTTTAACAAAATCTAGTTATGTGATAAGAATGTGACTATGACATGAGGGAAAGAAAGGAAAATCATTTACATTTTCCACCAATACACACTTTATTCTAAAATTTATATCAAAATATGACTATATTAGGCTAAAATAAAATGTAGATTGTGAACAATTAAGAAGATGAACTAACATTTTGCATAAATTGAAATTATGAAACTTTATTTTTTACAGTAACACAGTCTTTTTGTCTATTCATATTTCTTTCTCTTTGATTTCTTTGTCGCATTTTTTATTTTATTTCAAAAGCTCTACTTTCTTACCTTTTCGTCCCAATTTTTACCATATGAATATATATCTATATAATAAAGCAGAACGGATTTTGAAAATGTGTTAGACACAACTGTCCTACTAGGACATTTCAATGGTTAAGATTCATTTACTTATTTAGATAGATGGCTGAGATTATCCCTAAATATATACCTACACATACTTCCCGCCCAAAGAAAGAGTGAACTTCCTCCTCTCACACGTCTCCCCTCTATTCTATCCTTATCTCTCTCTACTCCCCTTCCCGCTTGCCCACGTCTCCCCTCTATTCTATCTTTATCCCTCTCCCTTCTCTGTTCTCATCAGTTTGTAACCGATGCTCCTCTTCATCACCGACGCTCCTCTTCATCACAAGGTATTCCTGTCCTCCTCCCTCTCTCTGTTGTATTTTTTTCCCCGAAATACAATCAGTTTCTGTATCAGATTTTAAGTGAATCAATCTGCAGATTTGGTGTGTGTGGGTCAATGAATTGAGTTTGAGTTTGATGATTTTTCCCACCCTTGGTTGTTCCCTTCGCAATAGGTTATGCTTTACGGTTTTTTGGTGATCATAGTTCAGAGGTTGCAATTTCTGAGGTTGCGATTTCATTGCTCAGGTATGGCAATCTCTATCACAACTGTTCTTCTCACCCTTTAGAATCAGAATTTCATAGTTCTGAATCTTTTTATTTTCATCATTTGAAATTTCAGAGGTTAATCCCCAACCCATTTCAGTCCAGGGCTTCACACCCATTAAGTGTTTGTTTGAATGGGTTTGAGAGGGTGTTCCATTTTTTAACTGAATGGATATGGGTTCATTTATTACTTATTTTTTGCTTGAATCTGAATTTTTTGTGGGTTTGGTTGTAAAGTTGCAATTCATAATATTCTTTTACTTAAATCTGAATTTTTTGTGGGTTTTGTTTGGTTGGGTTGATTTTTAACTGAGTTTTGAATCTGGATATTTGTCATCATTACTGGTTTTCTTGCTGGTTTTCTTGAGTTGAACCAGTCAGCAATTCGCAAGACATTGTAGAGAAAGAAGATGCGAGAAAAAAAGGGGAATAAAAATGGAGGATTAGAGAATCATGAGTCATGTTTAGGAGCAGAAGAGGACATGGGTTTGAAAGGAGACAAGACAAAAAGTGAATGACAATGTGGGTTTTGATTGCAATTCATAATATTCTTTTACTTAAATCTGAATTTTTTGTGGGTTTTGTTTGGTTGGGTTGATTTTTAATTGAGTTTTGAATCTGGATATTTGTCATCATTACTGGTTTTCTTGCTGGTTTTCTTGAGTTGAACCATTCAGCAATTCGCAAGACATTGTAGAGAAAGAAGATGCGAGAAAAAAAGGGGAATAAAAATGGAGGATTAGAGAATCATGAGTCATGTTTAGGAGCAGAAGAGGACATGGGTTTGAAAGGAGACAAGACAAAAAGTGAATGACAATGTGGGTTTTGATGAGGCCGTGTGTTTGGGGACCAAGAAACCCTTCCAGAAATCAAGGAAAGTGAAACAGAAACTGAAACACAGAAAGAACTAGAACAAGAAAATGAAAGAAAGGAACTGTAGTAACAGACAAGTGTGGTTGTTGTGGGAGGAGTGGAATTGCCAAGATCCATAGTAATTGCAATCTGATTGTATACCAATTGATCAACCACTGGCCAACTTTCTTTCTCTACTCTTATTTATTTCTTTATTTATTTATTGGGTTTCACTATATCCAATTAATATATACATGATTAGAGAAGATTGGTTGAGTAAAACCCACAAGATGAGGAAGGGAAGCACTTTGATTTGATATATATATATATATATATATGTCTATATATCTATATATCTATAATAGATATATGATGAAGTTTACTGGAGTTCAAAGTAGCTTGCTTCTGTAATTGGTACCTTTGACATTATGTGGTGGCCATTCACATGTCAAGAGATCAATTATAATCCTTTGGAGATTTTGTTCGAATAATTTTGCTTAAGAGAGAATGAAACAAATCAGCAAATCAGCAAGAACAAACTGATTTGTGGAATTACAGAATCAAACAAATCAGCAAGGTGTTTTATATTCTTATAATATGCAGATGCATCTACTGATTTGTGGAAGAAGGTTCGGGAGGGAGACGAATATGGGTAGCTCCTTGCTGCTATTGTATATACACTGATAATAAAGTTGTCTCTCTTTATAACTCATTTAATCTCCTCATATTACTATTATTGAAACATATTATTTTTTATTTTATTTTAGGATTACCATTGTGTCCAAGTAGATTTTTGTTTAAAGTCTTCAAAGAGTAAGATGGGAGAAATAAAACACTTTTATAGTGTTGAAATTTGGATTTCCAGTATTATGATGAAGTTAACTGGAGTTCAAAGTAGCTTGCTTCTGTAATTGGTACCTTTGACATTATGTGGTGGCCATTCACATATCAAGAGATCAATTATAGTCCTTTGCGAGTGATTTATTTACCCAATTATCTGCTCTTAGCAGTCATTTGGTGTTTCCTTACTGCAATGCCTCTGCTAATGGGGTATTTTGGTCCTTGAACGGTTTTCCTTCATGCATTATCTGCTCTTAGCAGTTGCTCATAGACTGGTTGGGGCTCCATTTTGCTTAAATAGGGGTGTTAATTTCTTATTTAAAACAAAAGCTCTTAAACAGCTGTTTGGTAAATTTGAGGACAGTTTAGAAATAAGCTGCAATTTAGCTTTTCTGAAAAGCACTTTCCGAGGTGCTATTTCATTTAAGTCTATTTAAGTCTATTTAAAATGGGAAATTTAACACTTTCATTTAATCAACACTTTTTGTATTGAGTATGCTATGTTCCATGCCACGAAGTATGACAATATAATGTTTGTTTTTCTTATGTAGTTAGAATTTGATTGGCAGTAGTAACACTAACTGATGTGTATTTTAATTGTAATTTCTTTTAAATTGTAGAGTATTGGCTGGTGTGCATTATTTGATATTTAATTTTTTTTTTATATTTGATTTGTTTGAAATTGTAAAGTGTAGTCTATTAAATAGATTTTTATAATTGCATTTTAATCTTAAATTTAAATAGTGTTGCGATTACAATTATATTATAATCCTAACATTATTTACACCGTGCCTTCAGGCACGGGCATACGCTAGTATATATATATTATATAACTCTCATGTGCTTCTCACGTAGGACAAAATATATTGGTGGGAAACATGAATGATTTTCTTCTTTTACTCTCACTTTGTAGTTACATTTTTGTCACATGTCTGAATTTTTTTTAAGATTTAAAAACGGAGTAACAGAAGAGGGATATTGACACTTGTATAGGGACCAAAGTGGGATTTGAGTAAAAGTGCAAGGGGTTGACTGTCACAATTTCATGTGTAGGGACCAAAACGAGATTTAACCAGAAGTGCATGGGGTTAACTGTCATGATTTCATGTGTAGGGGCCAAAGTGAGATTTGGTGCAAAGTGCAGGGATGCAAAGTGTAATTTATCCAAATAAAAATCTCACCATTCAAAAATTTTTGAAGTTAGCAAATGTGTTTTTAAAAGTAAAAGCAATTAACAATTGTGTTTTTTTATTCCAATTTCAAAAAATCTAATGGTAAAGAAAAATTTTAAAAATTAAAAAAAAAAAAAAAAAAAAACTCACCAAAGAACCCTAAGATTTACAATCTCAATTAAAAAATTTGTGAAGTTACCAACTCTCTAGGATCAAAATTAGGAGGTCAAATAAGAGTCTCTCGGTCTACAAAAAAACAAAAACGTAATAGAGAAAAGAAAAAAAAAAAAAAAAGAGAGAGAAAATTTGATCCCAATATGAATTCAACAAATCAAGTACCAAGAGCACATGAAAATAAATAAATACATAATAAGCATTCTAAATGTGGTGGTGATTCAATATGATTAGAGCTCTCTCCTCCCTCTATAGATAATTTCTTTTACAATAGCCAAGTTTTGTGTCCGCAATCCAAACTTTTGGAATGTGTGCGATTTTCCAATTATTCCCACACTCTAAGTTTTTGTTCAGACTCAAAATCAATTCATCAGACATATTTCCCAATCCAAGAGATTTAAGGTTGGTTAGATGTTCAATACCAAAGGGTAACTCCTCTACCAATTCACATTCATCCATAGTTAACTCTTCAAGACGAGGCATCGAGCCAGCCTCCACTTTCACCCATCTCAATCCTTTTAATCCACCAAGGTACAATTTCACAAGTCTTTGAAACCCACCAGCCCTGAAACACAATTCTGCCCCTTCATATGTCTGAAGAAGTCGAAGTTCAACCAAATTGGGCAGACCTTGAAGGAATTCCAGCGGATCAACATCCCTTAACTTACTCCATCGTAAAATTACTCTTACCAAGCTGTGCAGTGAAGCTATCCAATGTGGTACCTTACGTAAACTTCCTTCTAGGCAGAGCATTCGAAGAAGTTGAGGTGGTGAAGAAAGAGAATCTAGATCAATGATCCCGTCTTCTTCTGTTGCACGAACAATCAATGAGCGAAGGTTACTAAGCTTCTCAAGGGACGTGCATAACACCCTCCCATCTTCATTTCTCAGGTTTTCAATCTGTAATTTCCTCAGTTGAGTCAACTTCCCTACCTCTGCTAGCAAAATGGTCCCATTATCATGGTTTGTTTCAATAGAACAAAGTTTCTGTAAGGATGACAAACGTCCTATTTCCGTCGGGGCTTTGAATCCGCATTGGTTTTTAAAACGATTTGAAGGAACTGGATCTCGTATGTAGCGATACAACAAGATATGGCGAAGTCGTTGGAGCTTGAGGATATCATTAGGCAACTAAGTGACATATGTATGTTTAAGGTCCATTGTTTCCAGGTTTTGGAGCTTTCCAATCGACTTGGGTATTATTTTTACCTTGGTTCCCCTCAAACTTAAATACCTGAGTTGAAATAGTTTCAAAACTTCATTTGGGAATGTCTCCAACAAGGCACCTCTCAAGTCTAGCACGGTTAGCAGCCGTAAACCATCATTTGACGATGCTAGAATGGACAACTTGGATAGTGAATCTGTTGCATTGAACATAAGCAAAGAACGAAGTCGAGTGAAACGCTTGCTTTGTTGTGTATATTCCCAATGATTGTTGATTGATAGGCGCCGCACCTTTTCTGGCCACACTCTGCTTTGTTCACTGGCTAGTGTCACAATGTCTTGTTCTCCCGACTTCGAAACAATAATTTCACGCCAAAGGTCATGGATGCGATACATTTGGACCCTTCTATCTCGTCTCCTCGTTGCGACTTGAATTAAGCTTCTATTGATTAGCTCATTAAGGTAGCCCTCGGCAACTTCTTCTATCATCATTCCTGCTTTTGATTCTACAAATCCTTCTGCCACCCATAACCGAATCAATCTCCAATGGTCAATCAAACAATCCTCTGGAAAAACACTTAGATAGAGAAAGCAGAACTTCAGATAATAAGGTAAATCAATGTAACTAAGGGACAATGTTTTGTTCATGCTTAGGAGTTTGTCATTTCCTTCAAGTTCTGCACCAAGGCTGCGGTAGATCTTATCCCACTCATCCACACTGCTCTTATCCTTTGTTGATAAAAGACCACTAATTGCCACAATTGCAAGCGGCAATCCTTCGCATCTATTCAAGATGGCTTTTGAAAGTCCTTCCAAATGTGAAGGGCAAGAATTCTCCATAAATGTTTTCCTGCAAAACAATGTCCAGGACTCTTCGGGAGTCAAGGGCTGAAGATTATAGACATCGCCATGATATTCTGTACTAGCGAAAGAAGCTAAATCTACATTTCTGGTTGTGAGCACTACTCGACTGCCACAATTGCCACTAGGAAACACATGTCTAAAAGATTGCCACACATGAATATCCCATATATCATCGAAAACAAGCACATACCTCTTTTGTTGCAGGAAAGCATTAATTATCCCTTTCAAGCTGTTGGTATCCATGTTGTCCATCCCTTGTGGGACTGGTTGCTTGATTTCTTCAAAAAGTTGTTTGATGATGCCTTTTAGGAGCACATCAATCTTGAAGGATTCAGAAACAGTGATCCAAACATGGCTCTGGAAATGATTCTTCGCAACTGCATCATCAAAGACCTTTTTAACCAGTGTTGTTTTTCCCAATCCGCCCATTCCTGATACGGAAAACACCTTGAGTCTGGGGTCTTCATGCGCCAACCACCTAATTAGTTGCGATTTGGGCTTGTCGATGCCCACTAGCTCAGATTCATCGAGTAGCAGGGCATCGCCACGATAATCATGGCATGCTGTGTTAAGACCAGTGGACCTTGAGCTTGAGCCTTGCTCTGACATACCATATCTGTCATGGTACCTCTGATGTCCCTTGGAAATATCTATGACTCTGGACTTCATTCTTTGAACTTCAGAAGCAATTTGGTGATGAGCTTTTAAAGTCTTAAGAAAGCAAGAAACCTTACGAAGAAAACCGCGAAATCCAGCGCCATGACGATGTCCGAGGCGAAGCATGTACAACTCGAGAACATCTCCAATGTCGTACGCAGCTTCTCGAACCTGCTTGACCCAAACTTTGAGTTCGGGATTGTTGTCTTCCATAGCATCGGCAACTCTGAGGAAAGCTATCATGCGATCGAATTCATCTCTGATGTATTGGATCTCTTCTCGAACTCCAGTCAACAAATTGGCCTCTTGTTGGAGGAAGGGTGTGAAGTTGGCTAGTAGATGGAACACTGCACTCTCAGCCATTTTTTTTTTTTAATTAAATGTGTTTTGTTGCAGAGGAGTAGCCTTTGCTTGGTTGGTTGGGTTCGAAGGGAGGAGGAAGATGAGCAAATAATAATGGTGGTCTGAACTCTGAACTGGGTTTGGGGATTTGTAATGCTAAAATTCAATTGGGGGTTTCAGTGATCCAGATGGGGGCATTTACTCGTTTTGATGTGTGAAATCTCATTTTTCTTCCTTCCTATTAAATTTGTTTTTGCGGTTCACATGGAGCCATCTTGCTTGAC
Source organism: Camellia japonica (assembly GCA_030407325.1). Taxonomy (NCBI): domain Eukaryota; kingdom Viridiplantae; phylum Streptophyta; class Magnoliopsida; order Ericales; family Theaceae; genus Camellia; species Camellia japonica. The sequence continues at coordinate 16,493,174 of JAPPVO010000031.1, read as the reverse complement.
CGAATAAAAAATAGAAAGAGACGAGTGGGGGGTGTTGTAACTGCCCCCACTTGGTACCAATCAAATTCGAGTAATATCACAAATTGATGGGAAATTCAATTGTATGCTATTTTTTATTACGATTTTTATGTTTTTGATTTTGATTAATCATGCTGTTAGTTATGATACATTATAATATTAATTATGTTATGTTTAATTATAATTATTTTTTTAATTATGTCATCATTTGAACAGAATATTTAGTAATTTATTTAAGGAGTTTTGGATGGATTAAGCAGATGTAATAGTTATTGAATTTTTAATTATATTTGAATAGTGAGTTTACTACTAATTGTTTTATTATTAGTTAATGGTGACACGGAATTGTACTGAATTTAAACTCCCATCCCACATGTGTGGTATTGGCTAAATATCTCTTGGTTAGAATTATAATTTGAGTATGGAGTTATATTTTGAGTTTTGAATTTTTATATTGTGTTTTGAAAAAAGAAAATTTGTTTAGTTATGAGTTTTGAAAATAATTTTGGAATGATTTGTAATGTTTTTAAATTTTTTTTGATTAATGTATAAAATGTGAAAAGAGTAGGAGAGATGAGAGAGAAAAAGTGATTCATTAATGGGAAATTTGGCTATAAACCCCCTTTGCCTTCCTTTCATTGTTAAAAGGACTAAGAAAAAAATTATACTTTCTAAATCCCCTCATAATTATAAAGTGTTGCATAAAGGACAAATTTATTATTTAAATATTTTATATGACTATTATACCCACTCTCTTCCCCACTCTCTTCCTTTCCACAGATGGCCTCTTCAAGAAGACCGGCGAGCTCTGCAACTTGTGCGGCACCGAAGCCGCCGTCATCACCTTCTCCAACGCCGGCAACACCTTCGCCTTCAGCAACCCCTCCGTCGACTCCGTCCTCGACTGTTACCTCTCCATGACTTCATCATCCTCCAGAGCCTCCGCAAGCTTCTCTTAGGGTTTCAACTCAAATCTGTGCACAGTTCCTGCAAATCGCACTGATATATATATATATATATATATATATGTGTGTGTGTGTGTTTGTGTGTTTTGAGATTTGAATTCGAATATATTTGTGTTTTGAGATTTGAATTCGAATATATATATATATATCTACATATTCCGATCTCTAATATATATATAAATATGTGTGTTTTGAGCCTTTAAGATCGGAGATTTGAATGATTTTTTAGTAGAAGAGAGACCTGTTAGATCAAGTTTTCGACAAAGAATTCGAATTGTGAAAGAGTACAGAGACGAATCACGCGACTGTTCAAAATTTTCAAAACAGTTCTTCAGATTTTTCATATATATATGTGTGTGTTTGTGTGTGTGTGTGTGTGTGTGTGTGTGTGTGAGGGAGAGATTTTTCATTTGGATAGTGTTGTTAAGTTCTTAAATTGATCTATTGATGAGTTGTTACTATGTTCTCTCAACTTTTTGTTGTAAAATTATTTTTGATTTTGATAAATTTTTGTGTCGTGAGTGAGCAATATGGATTGTGTATATGTAATAGATAACAGAGAAGCCAAAGAGGTGATACGAAAGAGGCAAGTAACTGTGAAGAAACAGGAGAACAGTGGTTGTGAATGATCTAATTTCATTTGATAGAACCAGAGTAAAATTTTACTCTGGTTCTATTGCTCTGTTTTTTTCATTTGATAGAACCAGAGTAAAATTTTACTTTTATACAGAGTAAAATTTTACTTTTAGCTTCAGAGTCTCACAGTTTACTTATTTTTCAGAGTAAAATTTTACTTTTATACAGAGTAAAATTTTACTTTTAGTTTCAGAATGCAAAATTTTACTCTTATTCAGAGTAAAATTTTACTTTTAGTTTCAGAATGCAAAATTTTACTCTTATTCAGAGTAAAATTTTACTTTTATATAGAGTAAAATTTTACTCTGAAATATATAGTGAAGATGACTTAATAGGAGAGCTGATAGATATGAGGGTAATATAGTAAAAGAAACAAGTTTTAAAATATCAGAGGGTTTTGAAAGTACTTATATAATTCTTATCCTTTTGAAAGACAAATTAGATAGTGAGGGGGCTATCACCAAATCCCCCTTGATTAATTGATTAATAATAATAATAATAATAAGAGAGAGAAGAAAGGAGTTTTGAATATTTTAAAAATTTGTTTGATTATGAGTTTTGATCCAAATCATGACTTAAAAATAGAGTTAAGTTTTGAAAAGTAAACCAAACACTATCTTATGTATTCTTATTTTTTTATTTGACGGAAAATGTCTTCTTTTTTTTTTTAATTTTTTTTAATACATATTTCTTATTGTTCAGTTGAATAAATAAAGAGCAAGTAAAATGTGTTTTCAAGATAACAATTTTTGGTCATAGTCTCCAAAATAATTTGTCACTAAAGATGTGGTAAGTTAATTTTTAGAAAATTCACTTTTAACCTGGCTATTCCACCACATTGAACTTTTCAAAAGTGAAAGGGTAGATCTTTATTGGTTGCTACCCAATGCATAGAGTAAATTTTGTTTTTTTATTTCAAGTGTCAGTTAAATATCAAAAAATAAAGGCCTTGTTTGGTTTGTATTTGAGATACATGTTTTGAGATAAAAGTATGAAAATTTGTTTGGTTTGATTTTTTTTTAAAAGATGTTTTGAAAATTATTTTGAGAGAGAGTTTTGAAAAAAGTAATTGATTTGATGTGTATGAGAGAGAGATTTGTTTGGAAAATTTGTAAACCAAACAAGTTTTGAAAAATTATTTTGGGAAAATTTGTTTGATTTGATTACTTTTGAAAATTTATTTGTAGATAATTTTTCTTAAAATTTTTTGAGAAACACAAACCAAATGCAAAATTAATTTACATAAAGAATATTTTTAGGTGTAAAATATTTTCCGATTTAGGTGTAAAATATTTTATATTGAAACAAACCAAACTTAAATGCTTTTCACATTTATTTTTGAAAAATGGACAACAGGTATATTGTCCACATTTCAAAAACAAATATGTTAAAATCATCTTTTTACAATTATTAAATTAATTATATATACGCATGGACTCAATGCATCCTTAGGTCATGTGATAATACTGAGACACATAAATCTTGAGGTATAATTTAATAAATAAAAATGTATCAAGACTGGTGGAAAAAAAGATGTGTGCTTAATAAGTGTTGCATATTGAGATTCTGCTTTAGGCTTTATTAGGGGTTGGGCTGACCTTGTAAAAACCGATAAGATGAACAATTTAAATCACTACAATACAGTCTATTCGATTGGAAATTATTTTCTATTTATAAAGGGTAAAAAATATTTTTCAAACTAAGATTTTACTAAGGGGAAATTAACATTAAATGGTAATTTAAAAAACATATTACAAATTTATGAAAAAATTTATAATTTTAATTATTAATATTTATAAAGTTTATCACTTAATTGTAATTATATTTTACAACTTTCACTCATGAAATTTCTCGTTTTACTAACACTACCATCGCCACCATTACCTCCACCAGTACATTGTCATAGCCATCGCCACCACCATTGCTACCACCACTTTCGCCACCCCCATGATCACACCACCCTTAGTATCTTCGCTTTCACATTCATCCTTATCATTAATACAATCATTCGAGCATATATAAAAATATTTTTTTTAATAAATATTTTTCACCAAAACAAAGAGAGCGTTAGTATTTTACAACTCCTATATGAAGTAATCTCACATTTTTGTTTGGTCTAATTTTTTTTCCAAGTTAAAAGTTAATAATCAAAAATTAAAAAACTAAAAGTATTATTTCCCAATTTCTAAATAAGTAAAAAATTCAACTTTTAAAATTAATTTTACATGCTATAAGTAGAAATTAAACAAAACACTCTTACCGTAGATTATAGTGAGGAGTGGTGGCTATGGGTGGCATTTGAATGTGGAAGGATGGATATAGTAAAAACACTCTCTGAAAACAAGTTTCATTTTTAATTTTTTTTGAATTATTTCTTTGAAAAAGAAAAAGAAAAAAAAAACGCAATATGTCATACTATAAATTTTATTTTTCATTTTTTTTTTGAATAAAATAAGAACAGAAATAGAAATCTTCAACACTCTCCCATTCGAGTTGAGTGGTACTTCTCTCTTGCAACGGTAGCCAAAGAACTTCGCCGACGACAATCATAGGTTAGTTTTTCTATCTTTATTTTTTATTTTTTGTAATCCTGCATTAATGGGTAACTGATTCAGTAAACATTGCTGGTTTATGGGAATTATAATTCAATGGGTGTTGGATAGGAGATACATATATATATATATATATATATAAAAGAACAATAATGGCCTGTTTGGGTGTCTTCTTATATCTGTTGCTTTAGGTAATTGTTATCTTCTTGGTTGGAATGGCTCAATTTTTTCACACACAAACGGTTAGAAATTGGGGGTCCATATGGCATGACTCTTTGAACCTTTTGAACCTGAACCTTTTGAACCTTATCCATGTAAGTTTGAATTTGAATTCAAAACTTATTTGGATAACCATTCAGGATATCTATATCTATCATATCAATAGATATGGATAGATGGATAGATAGATATTGATTGTTATATATCTGATTATATATTTTAGATAATATATTGATATATCATATACGTATATCAGATACGTTATTTGGTTTTTACCCATAACTTTTTTTCCTAAACTCTCTCTCTCTAACTCTCTCCCATATGAGAACGATACAGCTTCTGCACTGTGACTTGTGTGGGTGATACTCCTTTTGTAGTATCACTCCACTGCTGAGTTGGTTGTTCACATCCTGGAAGCAAGTGATTTACCCCCGAGATTCTTTGCTTCAGGCTCTATTAAAAGGTATGACTATGAAAATTTTCCCGTTGCGTCATAATACTTCATGATTCACATTGGTGTCAGAGCCAATATGAGTATTTTCATGCTTATTTTTATGCATTAAAATATGTGTATATTTTTATATAAATATATATACATGATATATGCATGAATATTAATAAAGGAGGTAGATGTCCACTCTCATTAGATTAAGAGCATAAAATACTTCATTTGTATGTTCATTAAATGTCATTTTTAATGCCATAAATGTATTTATTTTGGAAAATAGAGTCTGGCAGTATCGAAATTGGACCAGAAAACACCCTAGAAGGCGGCATGTGGGCCGCACGCGCCATCCGATGCCGACAGCGACTTCCACGCGCTTCCACACGCCTCCACGCGTTGCCAAGCGCGCGCTGTCTGTGTTTTCACGCGCGCGCCGTTCGCGCTACACACGCGCGCGCCGGGCGCTGAGCCACGCGTTGTGCCGGGCGCTGAGCCGTGCGGTTTTTTTTCCCATGCAGCTTGGTTGCTAATGTTAAGGGTCTGTTTGTTTTTTTTTTTAAAATCCAGAATTGCGTTAAATGATCATAAGTAATTCGTTATAGCTTTGTTTTAAGCGTAGTTGGAACCGTTAGACTCAGAATTAAATTTTCTATCTTCTGTAAAATTTTCAAAATTTTATGAAAATAAAAAAATATTTTTCCTGAAATAATAATTCATTATTTATGCTTTAAAATGCATCTGGTGTTGCATGATTAAGTTTCTGGGGCTAAATTTTTTATAGTAGACTATTGTTATGGCCTACTATTTACTGGTATGGTTATTGTATTTTATCAGATTCTGAAACATTTATTTCTAATTTTATGTGTGTTTATTAGTTATTTAAAAGTCCAGAAAATTTCAGAAGTGATATACTTTCTGTTATGGCATCATTTGAATATTAAATACAGCATATTGTTATTTTTGCCTAGAGTTTCTAATATGTTGTAATTGAAATAGCATGATTAATTGTTACTTGTTTAAATTCCATTATTAATTGTGACATAGCATGAGTTGGTTGTGAATCTACATTATGATGCTATTGTATGGAATTAGATTTTTTTATCATGCTTTTAGACATGCCATAGTCAATGGGAGGTTATTCGGTTGAGAGAAATCTTTGTAGATTAACTCCCGAAAACCAATATTTTGCGCATAAATTAAATTAAATTTTAGATAATTGTCACCTGTGGCGTAAGAGATGATTATGAGCATAGCGGATTTTCGATCTTGCGACTTGTGTAATATTGTCACTATTTAATTCAGATTTTTATGGCAAAATTATATTATGCTAATCAAATTAATACCAATGCGAATTTCTCTCTAAATTGATTTAGCTTATGGAAGTTAATTTGGTTGACCTAGACTTAGTAGAGATGTTCAAATGTGAACAATGTAATCCCATTCTTTAGATGAGCAAAAGTCTTGGAGACTTTAGGTCAAATCTTAATTGAGCCAAAGTAAGGAAACATGACTCAAAGTCGCTGTGGTTTTGTTGCCTTGTTTGGCATAATAAAAACTAATGTGTGCGCTATGGTTAGCGGCACGCTACGTAGTTTTGGTTGGCGAGTTTTGGAGTTATGAAATTAGTAAGCCCTCAATAGATCTGTCTATGATCTTGACTAATGAGCTGCGCGGATTGACTTTGTAATTTGACTTGTAAATAATGTTACATCATTGGATGAAGTAACATTCAAGAGTCACGTCATCCAAGAAATGCGAGCTTAAATGAATTAGTCATTAAGTGTAAGACGGGTAGCCAGTATGAGCAGTATTTTGCTCTCTACCCAATTATTGGGAGTGGATGGAGCAAAATTTCATGCACTATAATAGTGTGCGTTGAAATATCATGTGAAGTTAAAAGATTAGCGCTTAGAAGCTGCAAAATCAATTAACACTAAGTGAAAAGATTAGCGCTTAGTGGCTGCAAAATCTATTAGCATTGCCAACTTGTCTAAGTCTGGACACTTACTGTTTCCACACTTGAGTGTGAGACAGGAGGAGGGGCTTCTTTGTATGATTCCTTAGCTAGGCTAACGTTTTTGAGTAATGTTTACCACTAAGCACAAACATTGCAGCATAGTAATGAAAAGGTCAAGGCTGACAAAGTTGTTATGACTCTAAGAATTTGACGCATGGCTCGTGAGAGCATTGTATTGAATTAGACTCTTTAGCCTAATTCGCACATAAGTTACTTCAGAAGCTGTCATAGTTGATAGCTTATTCTTTCATTCTTGTGGATAGTAGAATTAATTGCAAGTAACTATGAAGCGAGAAATAGATATGGCAAGAGGAGTATCATCATCTTTCAACTAGATGCATTGAAGTATATGGAGAATAAAATTGACTTGAACATGCAGGGGATTAGCACTTACTAGTTAAATTTGCGACTTAGGCGCACTTGATATCTCTATGACATCCTTTTATGATCTAGTAAATATGAATTAGTCGCAAGTCATTACCTAGTTAGGCCTAAACCTTTAAAACTTGTCTTCAAAAACTCACACATTAGGATGATTGGAATTAGTTTATGACATTGGTCATGAATCGGTGGCTTATTATACTTAATCACATTAATGAGAAGATGCATGGATGTTTTGAGTAGGCCTTCTTGGGCCCACTTGCTTGTGACATCCTGTTCTCATATGAATGTGTAACTTTGTTCGCAATGGTTGCGCACAAGTAAGTAGGAAAGCCGTAGAAGGTCATTTGTATTGGCGCATTTAGTCCACTATGATATTTGTGACTAGATATGTGTAAGGGTATGATAGCTAAGCCTCAATCTCGACACATTTATAGATTACGATACGCATCTGAGTCAAGACTATTTGATCTCCCATAAGTCAAAAGTTTTGAAATGATTTATGATATTGCACATATGAGGTCAAGATCAATTAGATAACAGCTTTCATGTTTTTAGTTTTGACTAAAGTGGCAAGTATCTATTTGAGTCATTTTTTTTATAAAGCTCTGTGAAGAGAAATGGATGCTTGGAAAATTGATTATTCCTAGTACTCAACAACACAATGGTGTAGTAGAGATAAGGAATTAAGTATTATTAATGTTAAGTGAATGATGGCGCAAAATGTTTCCTAATTGGGAATTGCACTTTAGTTTGTTGCCTATATCCCTAACTAAGTGCCCTTTATATCAGATTTTACACTCCATTTAAGTAATGGGTTAGCAGAGAGCCATTTATGGGCGAACTATAACCATCAAAGCATCTTATCCTTATTTTACTTCTCATAAGGTTGCGAAGTTAAGACCTACGGTTCTATGACGCGTTATTGTATGCTGTCTTGTAAACACTTGGGATTATGTGACGCATTATTGTGTGCTGTCATGTAATCCCTCCGGGTCAAGTGTATATAGGTAAGTAGCTTTGTGGGAGTGTAACTAAGTCACATAAAGTTTTCTTAGTAAAGGTGACGTGAATAGAGTTTTGGAACTCTATAAGATAGAGAATTCTAATCATAGCGCCTTATGTAGCCTAGTTGAGAATGAAGAGAAATTTCCAATATCCTAGAGACAGTGGGAGCGATGTGCCTACTAGTGGATTACTCCATTAGAGAAGAATACTCTACATTCTTTGTTGTGTGGTAGCAAATGTGAAAATTTTCCACGTCATCACTGGGTGATTGAGAGGGAAACATTCATGATTGCTCCGCAAGATGATAAAGAGCCTAGGATAATGCCAAAGGCTCTAGTCCCCTATTTTTAGAAAGTGGATCAATGTTGCGCAGTTTAAGACAAAGTCTTTGAGGATTAACCATTTCTATAATTTGGTTGACTTTCCATTATGATGCGAAACTGTTCTAAAGTTATGCGTAATTTGGATAGTCATTGTTGAGGCATAAGGCTCGCTAGATACCGAAAAGTCGTACCATTAAGGAAAGTATAGACCATGAGAAGACTTCCTCCTGGGGAATGAGGTTATTTTGACTTAAGCTATGATTGACATAAATTCGGAACATTGATTTGTGGACATTGTGACCCAACTTTCTCGTTAGAGAATTGGATAAGTAGATTCGTAGGGATTTACCTTCTGCTTTTATGGTGAAAAGTTAGGAGCGCAAAAAGGTTGCTAGTTCCAATAAATCTTTTACAGCCTAAAACGAAACAGTTATCCAAATAGTGGTTCTTAGATTTTGTCAAGCCATGATAGGCCAATGATAATTGATGAAGACCACTGAGGCATGATCAATGGTCGAAAAGAAGTTTTTCCTTACTTAGCCATTATGAGCCAGGAATTTATAGGGTTATCGCCACCTAGGGTGGGCAGTTCTCTGTTTTAGATATAATGGACATGGGTGATGTAATTTATATGCTCGGATGTACGATCCTTAGGGATTGTTTTGGGAGAATTCCTGTTTTGTCCTCGATGACTTACATGAGGAATATTCTAGAACGATTCTAGATGCAAAATCATTGACTTACCTATCGGTAAAAGCCAGAGCCTTAGCTATTGAGTGAATCCTCGGATTGTCTTTGGGAGAAATAGATTACCTATATTCCTTGATCTTTTCTTTGCTGTGGGAGCCTAAAGTACGCTATGTGGGCGTATTTGGCATGATAAGTGTTATCTTTGGTAAATGGTCAGCAGAGTTGTTTAGACATTGACCTTGCTCATTAGACTGTGGATAAAATGCTTTACTAGTAGTATATTAATTTGCTCCTTGTAAGATTCAATGCGCTAGTTAGGTGCATCTTGAATGGAAGCAGATTGGTCACCAAAATATCTTTAGAGAGGTAATTGTGCAAGAGGTAGTGATCTTGAACCACTTCATGTGAGGCGCCAATGGTGGATTCCGTTGTATATGCTTATCGCAAGAGATGCTGATGAGGCTTATGCTTGGAATCTATAATTTCGCAGACTGTGGTCGTTTTTTTTAAAATCGATCACTTATTTGTTATGAGATGATAGGATGTTGACACTATTATGGTTTGTGTCATAATGATTAGCAGATGATGATGTCAGCAGGCAAGATTGGCTCACTCACACGAGCAATCGCCTTTGGCGCTTGGGAGTGAGCAAGGATGAGACTAGTGCTTTATTTTTTATTTAGAGCCAAGAAAGGCTTAAATTATCCACTATGTATGTCGCCTTGGTTACAACCAAGATGAGGTCGTGTTAAGGACCAAACATAGATGTCAGTACCCACTTTCCATGTTGTCCCTGTTATGATTAACCAGATACGAGATCTCATTTGGCGCCTGGAAGGTGAGCAAATAGAGAATTCAGGTTAGGCGCTAGAAAGCGACTAGACTAAGATCTGTATGGTGTATCGAGTATGACGTCACTCTTTTGGAAGAGTTACTCCACCGTAACATGTATTCATACTGTATGTGCTTGGCGACCGAGTAATGAGGTGAGAGAATGGATCCCTGTTTCCTCACCGTGTGAGTCTTACGTGTCATTATTGATATGACTTTCATTTATGTACCCTTTTGTGACTTTTGACTATGTCATAAGGTAAGGGGTTGATGTTCTGCTACTTTGGTATGTTGCCTGCGGTCATGTATGATTCAGCCTTAAGGGACATCACTAGGAAAGCGGTCAATCCTAAACTAAATGGCATGAGGGCAAAGAGAAGATCATCTAGTATTACACCACTGTTGTATATTCACTGCCGGCAACTCACATCGCTCTGTATGAGAGGCGGATTGAGTGTGAATATATTGCAAGAATTGAGAGGGTCAAACATGCTCTTTTTGAGGGATTAGAGATGTTTTTTGGACCGGTGTAATTAGATGGGTCTAGGGTATATGAGACACTATTTCTGTTCTTTTTGGGCTGATGTCTCTATGCTGGCTCATTTTGAGTTTCTAGCATAGAGCTCCCACATGCAGGTGTTCTCAGCAGTCGCACGGTGCATTGGCTAGTATGAGATTGTTCATTTTTGGGGAGATTGAGATAGAAATGTGGCAGTGTCATGCCAACTCATGTGCAAGTGGGAGATGTTAGAAATTGGGCGCCTATGTGGCATGACCCTTTGAACCTTTTGAACCTTATCCATGTAAGTTTGAATTTGAATTCAAAACTTATTCGGATAACCATTCAGGATATCTATATCTATCATATCAATAGATATGGATAGATGGATAGATAGATATTGGTTGTTATATATCTGATTATATATTTTAGATAATATATTGATATATCAGATACGTATATCAGATACGTTATGTGATTTTTACCCATAACCTTTTTTCCCAGACTCTCTCTCTAACTCTCTCCCATATGAGAACGATCCAGCTTCTACACTGTGACTTGTGTGGGTGATACTCCTTTTGTAGTATCACTCCACTGCTGAGTTGGTTGTTCACATCCTGGAAGCACGTGATTTACCCACGAGATTCGTTGCTTCAGGCTCTATTAAAAGGTATGACTATGAAATTTTTCCCGCTGCGTCATAATACTTCATGATTTATACAAACAAACCCTCTTTCTCTCTCTTAAGCGCAAGAATATTGGATATGTACATCCTGAATATGTGAAAATATGAATTCATAGCTATGTTAGGGCATCTCAAGCCTTAATCAATACCCATATCAAATTCAAATTTGAGTAAAAAACTCCCAAAACCCTCTTCACTCCTTTACTTGAAAAGCTCATATCAAAATGAATTCCCTCCACTCTTTTACTTAATTTTTTATCAATTTTACTCAAAACAAGGGACGCCTATATTCTTTACTCAAATTTCTATCCAATCTAAACTTTACAATTGGCAACTTTCCACTAATCTCTTCTACTTCAATCCATAACTTCCACTCAAACTTGACACTTTGGCAATTTTGCTCAAATTTGAGTTTATTCATTGGAATGATTCACATCTAATGAAGCCGTTTACTCAAGCTTCTACTCAATTTGAGTAAAAGCTTTAAGGGTCAGAGATGGTCTTAGGCCAAAGGGATGTCACATTGAGGGACAAAGCGGGGTAGGCCTCTGACCCATACTTGGCTATTGCCATCCCTATTTTCGGATTCAACTTCCGGCAGTGGAAAATATTGTGTTATGATAGTGTGAATGAGATCAAGGACGAACAAAAGCCAATGTGAAGTGAAGTTTCGACACAACTTATGTCGGCCTAAGCTTAGACACAACGTATTTTAGCTAGGCTCGTATATTATTTTCATTCGTTGAGGTTTATAAAGTTTGAATATAAGTCTTCAAATGCTTTTTTGGAGCCCTAAAGATTTCAAAAAGTTAGAATTCTAATAAATATTCATTTTGAGATTTGAAAAACTTGTGCCATTCAAAATTAAGATGATTAGAAACACAATATTTAAAGTAGTGTTTAGTAAGATGTGGCTAATGTTTTTGTTTTCTACGTACAGAGAACATAAAATACATTTATTTTTTGTTTTTTATTCTTTATTCTGTTTTTTTTTTTTTTTTGTAGTTGTAAAAACTAAAATAAAATAAATAGCATATTTTGTATATTAATTCTCAAAACATATAAAAACTAAAACATAGAAAAAAAGTTTGGTAAGTTATCAAAAGTAGGGTGATAAACGAGCCAAACTGTCACACCCCACTTTTTATTACTCGAAAACATTACCAAAGCCTGTAAATTTAGGTCCATATTTTTTTTTATATAAATATTTACAAATGTCTATTACACTTGAGTAATAGAATCACAAAGATACATGTTCTCCCTCTCTCAATAAATACATGCCAAGCTTCTGCCACGAAGCTACAAATAAATAATTACAAATACAACTCCACTACCTTTACATCTACTAAGAAAGCTATACAAATGAACTGAAGAACTCCATAAATCTTCAATCAAATAACCCAAACTTTCTTCCTGTAAAAAGATTAAACAACGACGGGGTGAGCACTAATGCCCAGTAGAAATCTCATAGTTCTAAATCAATAACGAACACACAGATAGAAATGATCATGCATGCGGGGTGATACAATATAGTAGGGTGACATTTCATAATCTCAAAATATCATAAGTAAGGTATCTTTTTCTCAAAAACAATTTAAACACTTGTAGGAAAAACCTTCAGCCATAAAAATCATCCCTTAACTTTAGAAAATCATAGATCCTTGTGAAACAACCATATTTAAGAAATAACATCATTTAAATGTTATTAACCAATTTCCCAAACATTTCTCAACTAATTTTCCATTGTTAATACTCTTCTTTTCCTTCCATTCTTCTTTTCTACTCTTCACTTTTAACTTAAAACCCCAAAATTTCAAGTTCCATTTCCTTTTTGACTCGCCAACAATTCTCCTATACTCATTTCACCCCGTTAATTTCACCCGCAAAGTTTCATTTCAAGATAACACAATGTTAATAAACTCTTCGAAGCCAATCCTTTATTTAATTATAGAACAACTCTCACAATTTACTTTTATTAACACAACTACTTCATTAAGTTTACCATCATAATCTATAATCCTCATATCTATTTTTGGTTCCCATTATTCACAAATAATGCCCATGCACTTTTCCTCTTTAAACCAAATTATACATCAATATGAAATTTCACCAATTCATCACAAGCAACAAATAACATCATCAACTCAACATACCTCTCAACACATAGCTCAACACAATCCACCTTTTGCTGACTCACTACGGCGGGAGTGAACTCCCAAAAACCATTTTCATAAAAGCCATTTTCTTTCAAAACCATTTTCGAAAACCAACCATTCTTTTAAAATAAATTTCCAAGTTTTGTAGAGTATTCTCACAAAGTATGTACATAGTTATGCTTTTTCCTCAACACAAAAGTAAATGTAAATGCAATGCTATGCCAAGATAAATCAATGAGGAAAAACATCCGTTCCAATGCATTGTTTCCAAATCACCATGTTCTCAATGTCATCATGTGATTCAATTTCAATTGTTCAAAACTTAACATTTTATTTCAAGGGCGGTAAATACGTCTCTGGTAATCCCTAGGCCGGTGTCTGCAAGTAGACTATACAAGTACTACCAAATTGTCATTTTTACCAATCGCAACTGGAAAAATCAACAATCACCTATCCGCGCGGACTTTTCGGTCTTTCACCCCGGACCTGCAGGCCAACTTATTCAAATTGTCATTTTTACCAATCGCAACTGGAAAAATCAACAATCAACTATCCGCGCGGACTTTTCGGTCTTTCACCCCGGACCCGCAGGCCAACTTATTTCTACACCACCTGTCAAGACTTACCATCATTATTTACCCCAAAACCATTTCATGAAAACATTTCTCATACAAATCATTTTCTGTCATGAATGCAAATCTCTTCGATTTAGAAACACCATGCACAATAATAAATGAAATGATATGTAAATGCAACAATTTCCATGGTTCATAACATTCCTTATGAAGTCAACCATATGCACATGAAGTTTTCAAAACCATTTCTCCAACTCAATATATTTGAAAGATTACCATTCTTGCAAAACACATTAAGGAATTACACCCATTCATCTTTCATTCCAAGAAAGAAAAGAGTTTTATGAACATTTTCATGTTCCCCAAAAATCTCCAAGTTTCTAGTGTTTTCACCAAAAACCAAACATTTCCCATCCTCATAAAGAAACCCCATTAAATCATCCACTTGAGTTTTAAAATAACTAAGCCAATCCACTAGGAATTTAATAAAATAATTTGAGATTAAGCCCATTTTGGAAACTCTACATTTTATATCACAAAAACCAAAATCAACATAGTCAATACAATTCTACATAATCACCACAATTCAACATATCTTAACTCAACACCACTAATTATAATTCAAAGTGTACTCCCAAATTTTCATTTCATCATTTCATTCCAAGGTTCATGTTATCCATATCATTAACTAATCCTTTTTCCCAAGTTTCATTTCATATCATAGCATAATTTACAATATCCATAAATAAGGTTCAAGCGCTAATTTTTAACATGATTTTCAAACATTTCCAAAATTCAATTAAACTTGTATATATACAATTCCATACCTCAATTTCATGATTCTACTTTCAATTTGGGCAAACTCATTGTTTATCATCATAAATCAACCTAGGGTTTCAAGAAAAATCTAGAAATTTCAAGAAAAATACAAATTTCTTAACCCATTACTTTTTGTTCCAATCTTTCCATTTATTATACACCCTAGGTCCATAATCCATAAACCATAATCTAAACCCCATAATAACACCCCAAACTCTTCAAATCCGAAATCCCCCAAATTTCCATAATATAATTCTATATGCTCAAAATGTAGATTTTGCATTTATATACTCCAAAATACCACAAATCTATCTATTAATGTAAGCATTGAAGGAGAACTAGGACCCCTACCTCAAGATTCAAGCAAGAAAAGCAAGCTTTGAGAAGAATCCTCCACAAATTCGAATTTCAATCGGTTGAAAAATGTTGATCCTCTCTTGTTTCCATCCTTGATGCAAGAACCATGGTGGATTGTTGATAAAAGTGGAGGAAATCAAGGTTTTGGGAGCTAGGGTTTCGGACATGGAAGAGGGGAGAAGAAGAGGGGAAAAGAAAATGCAAGAAATGAGCTCAAAATCACGTTTTTGAGCTGCTGTCCCGCTATTCCCGCTCGAGCGTCCAAATTCCCGCTCGAGCGGACCTGCTCCCAGCACAGATGTCAAAACTTCGAACAGGTATAACTTTTTCATGCGGACTCCGTTTTAGGTCGTTCTTGTGTCCAAATTGAAGCCCCGGAAATAAGCTTTCCAATGGTTCTAACCTCACATCCAATTCAAAGTATGGAAGGAGAAAAGGGCAAAAGAGTGACGGCTGGTCAAAAACTCAAACTCCAAACTTGGGGCTTTTTATCTAATCTTATCCAAATACCTTGTTAAAACTTCAATTAAGGTTCCAAACATCACCCAAGGGTCCTCAATTATAATATTTAAAGTCCACTCGTCAACCCATCAATATCAAGAGTCCAACAACCGTACAAGTTTTAAGGTGACGGGCACCACTTTTCATCAATCCAAAGTGAATCTAGATCCGAGTCATTACAACCTTCCCACCTTAAGAAATTTCGTCCTCGAAATTGCATCCGTTCTAACGAAAATAACAACCTTATGCTCACCAATTCTTAACAACCCCTAGTTCACAACAAAGCATGTGAGCACCCATACATATCCACCAAACCTTAACAACTTTCAGTTACACCTCGCTTCAATTCTAAACCCAAAATACCAAGCGTTACACAAACAATAATTTCCTTGTTCAAAAAAAAAAAAAAAAAAGAGTGGACCAGTATACTTTTCAAGCTTGGTTTAATAACTTTATGAGTTTTAAAATTTGTTCAAACTCGGTTCCTTTAATTTTTGAGTCAATCTCAAACGAGCTTTTGTCGAACCGAACTCGAATAGTTTTGTATTTTTATATAGTTTTAGGTTTATTGAATTGAGCTGAATGAGTAACTGCCTATTCAAGCTTGGTTTGAAAACTTTAAATAGCTCCAAAATGTGTTCAAAGCTTGTTTACTTAACGAACTGAGCTCAAACGAGGTTTTAACAAGCCAACACAAGTCGAGCTCGGACTATTTGGTTCATTTATCACCCCTAACCAAAAGGGGGAGTGGTCGAAGATGGTCGCTGAAACAAAGAGGGTGGCCAGAGGATAGAGGGAAGCAAGAGGGAATGAAACTTAAGTAAAAACACAATTTTTTTTGTTTCCCCGAATTTTGAAATTATCGCCATTTTTTTTAGAGTGAAAACGATTACCAAACGTTTTTTCATTCCAATTTTCAAATTTTTTTAAATCTAAAACAAAAATAGTAATAATCATAAAAATAAAAACCTCACCAAACGAGCCCTAAAATTTACAATCCCAATTAAAAAATTTGTGAAGTTACCAACTTAGAGTTAGGAGGTCAAATAACAGGGCTCCCGATCTACTAAGAAAACAAAATTGTAATAGAGAAAAGAAAAAATAAATAAATAAAAATTTGATCCCAATATGAATACAACAAATCGAGTACCAAAAGCACATGAAATAAATACATAACAAGCATTCTAAATGTGGTGGTGATCCAATATGGTCAGAGCTCTCTCCTCTCTCACTATAGATAATTTTCTTCCACATAGCCACGTTTTGTATTCACAATCCCAACCTCTAGTATGTGTGCAATTTTCCAGTAATTCCCATCTTCTAAGTCTCTGTTCAGGCTCGAACTCAATCCTTTAGACATATCAACCAAATAAAGAGACTTAAGGTTGTTTTGTCATCAAAGACCACTTGGGAAATGTATTGGTACTGGCATCTCTTGAGATTAACTGACAATCTCTTGAACCAAATCTAGACCAGATAGTTTGATCCTAACCAGCAAGCCATTGAATTTAGACGTTGGTCTGGATGGAGTGATATACAATAACTAATATCATCATTAAATTCTGATGTAATACTTAAAATAGATGAAATGTTTACTATCTTTATTTGTTTAAATTTTTTATTAGGCATTGGACTTCTATGTAGGGCCTTGACCTTCCTGAAATTCTTGTAGAAGCTGAAAGGGATGGGTCATCTTTTGATGAATTGTTGACAATTCCTGAGTAGGATGATTGGATATACAGTGATGGGAAGTTCACATCACGTGTTGTTTTGATTCTGGAAATGTACAAGGAAGCAGGGTTGTTTGATCCAATTGCAAACTCCATTCAAGTTACGGAGTTTACATTCAATTTTATTAATTTAAATAACAAAGTCTCAAATTTGCATCCAATTAATGTTTCACGATCAATACAACGGTTTTTTTTTTAAAATAATATTATTTATTGAATTGGCATATATTAAATCCAGTATTCAGATGGTTTAAACTATGTTATTGTATTTGCACAAGGTTGGAAGATCTCACGATTGCACCCTCACATTTCACCTAAGTTTGCATTGAATGATTATTGACAAATTTTTCATCAATAAAACTATTATTTTCTGCATGTGCACTGCTTTGTACTCATTTACATACAAAAAATAAAAGAATGTTAGTTTATTTTAGGATAAATTACATAAATGGTCCCTAAAGTATACCCTTGATTTCATTTTGGTCACTAATCTTTAATTTGATTCAATTGCATCCCTAAACTTCACATATTAATCCAATGTAGTCCCTTTCTTAATTGTTGTATGAAAAACATACTAAAAATGTTTACGTCAGTCTCATGTCAAGCATTTGAAGGGCATAAAACGACATTTTAACACATCTATTTATGCCTAATACTATTGTCACGCCCCACTTTTTTATGCTAACGAATACCATTACCAAATCCTTTATTGCAACACAATTTCAGAGATCATGTGCGGAAATTCAGTACAATAACGTGTACTATTATAAAAGGTTCTCTCATTTGAATATGAAATGAATGCAACATGAAATAAAATTAAATAAATTGCTCGTAGGCTTACATCTTTTAAATTAAAAGAAAGGGCTTAACCCTTTTATATCAATGGCATTCCGCCTACAAATAAAAGGCCCCGTGGCCAACACATAAAGAAGATCCTCGATCTAGAAATCTTTCTCGACGTTCACCTGAAAAATGATTAGCAACGTGGAATGAACATAAAGTGTAGTAGGGATCCCAATATGATCTAAACAATAACAACATACAGATAGCTATAATCATGAATGCTTTAAATCATATCATATACATAATGTGACGGTTTATACAGAAATATACTTGTATAGGAACTTTTGTCAAAATCATTCATTTCATTCAACAACATAAGCATTTTACTTTTCTTCCTTCATGTTACCTTTTTCCAAATTCATATGACAATAACAAGCTCCTGAAATCAATCTCACAAAGCTCGTTACGTTTTCTCACACTTTCTGGACATATAGCTGATTTGCCTTCTTGAAACATGTTCACAAGTATCTGATGTCCTTCACATTATTCACAATCTCAATACAGTACTTACGTCTGTTTTCAACACATTCATGTCTTTAAATATATATATTCTGTCATGACTCGAACCCGCCCCTGTGGGTTAAGGACATAACCGGCCAGTAATCATGGGATTACCTACGGCCTCAAACCAAACCAAACGTATTTTAACAAAGTTAATGGGGGCCAAACGGAAGCAATTCAAAACTTTGTCCATAGAGCTGTGCTTACATGACACATCAAAACAAACCATACATATAAATATTAATAAACTCACAACTGAAATACAGTACTGTAAAATTCTGTTCAGACAGGATCATCCAAAACTAAGTCAACCCATGGAACTATATACAGACATATACAAAACTTCGCCAACATGACAAAATATAAATACATTACAAAAGGGCGAAGATGGGTCTCGTGCGTGAGACACGAGGGCTGACTTTCCAAAATCTATGTTGATCTACTTAGGCTTTACTGGGGCTGAGTCTGGACCTCTCTTAACTCACCTACAAACACATGAATGAGCATGAGCGAAAGCCCAGTGAATAATATCAAGTAAGGGAAATGCATTGAAACATTATACAACAAACGGCCTTGGGCCCAATTCATTCATGTTAACTGGCCTTTGGCCTTTTCAAACTTTCATATCAAACTGGCTCTTAGGCCTTTATATCAGACTGGCTCTTAAGCCCTCATATTAGACTGGCTCTTAGGCCTTTCAAACTTTCAGACCAAACTAGCTCATAGGCCTTTCAGATGTTCAGATCAAACTGGCTCATAGGCCTTTCAAACTTTCATATCAAACTGGTACATAGGCCTTTCAACTGGCACATAGGCCTTTCAAACTTTCATATCAAACTGGCACATAGGCCTTTCAGATGTTCAGATCAAACTATGTCCGCCATTCAAATTAATGAATTTTACAAAACTTACATAGAAGTAGCAATTGGACAATAACATGTGTCAGATATTACTCATAGTGATCGGCTAATTGGTTCGCCCTGGAACTCGACCCTACACATGCCATGAACATAAAAGGGTCACTAACAATTCAATCTGTTCAAAATTCACATTTTCCTCTTTAGGCTTCATTCTTATCTCTTTAACTCATTTACAATGCTTAATGCATGCCTAAAAGTGTTTGCAAGTGAAAGAGAATAGAAAACGAAACACAGAATGCATTTTCAAAATTTCAGAAAACAGGGTCCCCGCTCGAGTGTCAACTTCTCCTCTCGAGTGGACCTTTAAGGCTTGCAAAAGTACTGGTTGCATCAAAATCACGCTTGAGCGTGAACTCTGCCGCTCGAGCGGAAGGCCTGTCTACATAGCTCCCTGCTCGAGCGTGGACTTTCCCCGCTCGAGCAGACCCATGCCTGCAAAAAAAATACTGGGAGCATGAATTTCCCGCTCGAGCGTCGGTTCCCCCACTCGAGCGGACGTCAAAATTCTAGGTTTTCTAGAATGTGATCTTGAGTTCAATCCTACCTCCAAAGATTCCAAACTCACAATTTTTGGCTCAAACTCCAAATATACTTGTGCTAACATGTTATAAACACCAAATTACAACATTTAGAAGCTTAATTTCATAAATTAAACACATGCATGGCTCATTTCCTACCAAATTCTTTATCAACCTAATAATTTCATGCATTTAACACTTATACTTTTTTGAATGGCACATCCATGTGGCTTCTTACTCTCATTCTCAACTTAGATGATACAAATGGTGATCATAACATGAGTTTTAACCAAAACTCCACATGAATCATGTATTTCAAGTTCAAACATGCAAATTTAAAACAATTTCTTACATGCATGCACATATTGGCCCTCAATTCAACAAAACCAAATCAATTGCATCATGCTCAAACAAATTCATGTTCTTGACCATTATTCCAATTTGCATTCACAAAATTACAACTTAATATTCATGAATCCACTTACCTAGAGGTTCAATTCTTCACAAATTATGGTCAAATCTAGAGTTGATCTTCAATTTATCAAGCTTCAAAATCAAACTCACAATCTCCTTCTCTCTCTCTCTCTCTAGCCGGCCTCTTCCTCTCTCCTTAGAGTTGAAATTAGCCCAAAATGTAACAAAGGAGGAGAATTGAGGGTGTATTGCCTCTCCAACAAAACCCACTAATTTCAATATAATATTACTAAAGTAATTGGGCACTAATTTAACAATTTAATCAACTTAATCTGGCCCGAATCAATTTTTCAATTAAACTTCGCCATAGGCTCTAAAAATTATGCCAATCACAATGGCGCAATCAATTTCGGGTTCTGTGGCCGATAAGGCCTTCAATTTAATTTCAAAGGCAAATAGTCAAACAGATATTCCTATGGTGAACTGATAGAAATTCAAAACCACATATATTCACATAATGGCACACAAAATCATATTAATCACATAATCATACTCAAATTAATGACCAATTAGCATACCATGGAACAGGGGTATCACAGTCTTCCCCCTTTTAGGAAGTTTGGTCCTCCAAACTTAGGTTACCTTTGTCGGGAAACAAATGTGGATAGCGTAGTCGCATTTCCTCCTCTTTTTCCCACGTGGCATCCATCCCATAGTGTTCTTTCCATTCAACTTTCACCATTGGGATGGACTTGTTTCTCAATTGCTTCACTTGTCGATCAACAACTCGTTCCGGCCATTCAGCGTACTCCATATTTTCATCCAAAGCTACCCGGTGATAGTCAATCACATGAAACGGGTCTCGGAGGTAACCCCTCAACGTCGACACATGAAACACATTATGGATTTGTTCAAATCCCGGTGGCAAAGCAACTCTATAAGCAACTGGACCGAGCCTTTCCAAAATCTGAAACGACCCAATGTAACGGGGCGACAACTTGCCCTTTTTTCCAAACCTGACTTGGCCCTTCATTGGAGACACACGAATAAACGCATGGTCACCAACCTCATACTCAAGAGGTCTTCTTCGAACATCTGCATAGTTCTTTTGTCGATCCTGAGCTGTTTTGAGCCTTTGACGAATAGTCTTGATTTTCTCAGAAGTGTCTTGCACAATTTCAGGCCCAAGCAAAGCTCTATCCCCGACCTCTGTCCAACAAATAGGTGATCTACACCTCCTACCATACAAAGCCTCGTATGGTGCCATACCGATGCTGGAGTGGAAGCTGTTATTATAAGCAAACTCTGCAAGTGGCAAATAGTCTTCCCAACTCTCCTGAAAATCCAAAGCACACATCCGAAGCATATCTTCCAAAGTCTGTATTGTTCGTTCTGACTGCCCATCTGTCTGTGGGTGGAATGTAGTACTGAACCTTAGTTCTATTCCCATAGCTTCCTGCAAACTCTTCCACAATCTAGATACAAATTTCGGATCTCTATCTGACACAATAGATACCGGAACTCTGTGTAAACGGACAATCTCATCAACATAAATAGTAGCCAATCTGTAAGCAGTAAATGTAGTTTTGACAGGTAGAAAATGTGCAGATTTAGTCAGTCTATCAACTACAACCCAAATAGAATCCATACCTCGAGAAGTCCGAGGTAGGCCAACAACGAAATCCATAGTCACATGCTCCCACTTCCATTCAGGAATAGGGAGAGGTTGAAGTAGACCGCCTGGTTTTTGATGTTCAGCTTTAACTTGCTAACATTGAAGACATTTGGACACAAATTTTGCAATCTCTTTCTTCATTTTAGGCCACCAATAGGTTTGTTTCAAATCCCGATACATTTTATTGTTGCCCGGAAGCATAGCAAATACGGATCTGTGGGCTTCATCTAAAACTCTCTTCTTTAGTTCCGGAATATCTGGGACACACATTCTGTTCTGAAACCTCAACACTTCATTCTCAATGCTAAACTCTGCTTTCGGACTTGTCTCAAATTCATCAATCACTTTCTTGAGGAATTCATCCTCCTTCTGTTTCTGCTTGATTTCATCGATAATTGCCGGCTCGGCTGTAATAGCGGCTATCAATCCGCCCTGTTCCATATTACCACTTTGATTTCAGACTTCTCAAAATCTTGCAAGATCTCTTTTTGTTCAGTAAGCAAGCAAGCCATACTCCCCGTTGATTTTCTACTCAAGGCGTCAGCAACTGTATTAGCTTTCCCAGGGTGGTACTGAATTTCAAGATCATAGTCTTTTATCAGTTCAAGCCATCTTCTCTGTTGCATATTCAGCTCTTTCTGTGTAAAGAAGTATTTCAGGCTCTTATGATCTATGTAGACTTCACACTTTGCCCCATACAAATAATGCTGCCAGATTTTCAAAGCAAAAACGACTGTGGCCAATTCTAGGTCATGTGTTGGATAATTTTTCTCATGTGGCCTCAACTGTCGGGAGGCATAAGCAATAACCTTCCCGTTCTGCATTAACACACAACCCAAACCTTTATAAGATGCATCACTGAAAATCACAAAATTTTCCGTACCTGAAGGTAGCGTCAAAATTGGTGCAGTAGTCAATCTTGTCTTCAATTCATGAAAGGCTGATTCTCTTTCACCATTCCACTCAAATGGCTGCCCTTTTCGTGTCAATTGGGTAAGAGGCACTGCTAATTTTGAAAAATCTTTCACAAACCTCCTATAGTACCCGGCTAAGCCCATGAAACTACGGACTTTTGTCACATTAGTCGGTGTAGGCCAATTTACAATCGCCTCTATTTTCTGTGGGTCCACTGAAATCCCTTCTCTGTTGATCACATGTCCTAAGAAAACAACTTCATCCAACCAAAACTCACATTTCTTTAATTTAGCAAACAATTTCCTTTCTCTAAGTATTTGCAAGATAGTTCTCAAATGTTGTTCATGTTCAAATCTATCTTTAGAGTATATCAAGATGTCATCAATAAAGACTACGACAAATTCATCAAGGTAGGTCTTAAAATATGGTTCATTAGGTCCATAAATGCGACCGGAGCATTAGTCACTCCAAATGGCATAACAAGAAACTCAAAATGACCATACCTTGTTCTAAACGTTGTTTTCTCAACATCTTCTGCCTTTACTTTCAACTGATGGTACACGGACCTTAAATCAATCTTGGAAAACACCTGTGATCCCTGCAACTGGTCAAATAAATCATCAATATGGGGTAGGGGGTACTTGTTCTTTATCGTTACCTTATTCAGTTCTCGGTAATCGATGCACAAACGCAAAGTTCCGTCCTTCTTTTTCACAAATAATACTGATGCACCCCAAGGCGAAGTGCTAGGTCGGATAAACCCCTTGTCAAGCAAGTTTTGCAACTGTTCTTTCAATTCTTTCATTTCGGTAGTAGCCATTCTGTAGGGAGCTTTAGAAATAGGTTGGGTGCCTGGCATAGTCTCAATTGTAAACTCTATCTCCCTGTCTACCAATTCCTCTAGCAATTCATTTGGAAACACATCTGGAAATTCTCTAACAATAGGGATATCATTCAATTCAACATTCACAGATTGTTCAGTCAACGCATAGCACAAATAACCCTAGCACCCTTTCTTGATTAGTTTACATGCTTTCATTGCAGATATCAAATAAGGTGGAGGCACTACCCCATTTCCCACAAACACAATTTCTTTCTGTTCTGGTGGTTTAAACACAACCCGTTTTGTCACACAATCAATGGTGGCACAATACTTGGTCAACCAATCCATGCCCAAAATTACATCAAAATGCCTAAAGTTCAAGGACAACAAATCTACTTATAGGGTGGCGTCCTCAACACGCATTTCACAAAACCGGTATATAGATTCACACAATACAGACTCCCCAGATGGAGCAGACACACATAGCAGATATGGCAATAATTCTAAGGGTCTATTCAATCTAGATGCGAATGCACATGTCACAAAAGAGTGTGTGGATCCGGAATCAAGTAACACAAAGGCATCCTGATTACAAATAGAAATATTACCTGAGACAACTGCATTGGCATTCTGTGTATCGCCCAAAACAAGCGCAAAAACTCTCCCCTGTCTCACGATATCCCCGGTGGTAGCGGATCTCAAAGTGTTTCCTGGCTTTGAAATCGATACAGTGGAACTAGTAGCTTTCTTTCCTCCATTTTGATTACAATCTCGGGCCATGTGCCCTTGTTTACCACACTTGAAACAGGCCCCTGACACACGGTAACAAACCCCACGGTGCCTTTTCCTGCAAATGTTGCACACGGGAGATGTGTCTTGGAAAGAATTCGAGGTGTTTGAGGAGCCCGTGTTTTGCTTTTTCAGAAACTTCTTCTTTGAAAAGAAGCCTTGTCTTTTGTTACTTTTCCATTCTGTTGTTGGCTTGGCTTGTCTAGCTATGTTGGCCTCTGATATGATGGCCCTGTCTAGCACTCTAATGTAGGTTTCTAGCTTTAAGACATTCACTCTTTCAAGGATGTCACTTCGAAGCCCACCTTCAAAATGTCTCGCCTTCTTATAATCTGTGTCAATCACATGTGGCGCAAACCTGGCCAATTCAGTGAATTTGGCCTCATACTCAGCCACTGTCATACTATCTTGCTTTAATTCCATAAATTCTGCCACTTTCCTATCACGAACACACTGCGGGAAGTACTTGTCGTAAAAAATTTCCAGAAATTTTGCCCAGTCAGCATCTTTGTAACTCTCACGCATTAACATCCACCCTCTTCTTGTCTCGTCCTCTAGCATAAAAGTAGCTAGAAGCACTTTTTGTGTCTCCGAACACGGGAACACTTCAAATAGTTTTTCAATCCCGCGAACCCAAGCTTCAGCTTTCAAAGGATCTAGTTCGCCATGGAACTATGGTGGTTTCATTTTCTTGAACTCTTTGGTGAGGGCTATGATTCGGTCATCATTCTGATTATCTGGCACAGGAGATGCCGGAGGCAGAGGTGGAGGATGTGGCTGCTGCCACTATTGTTGCCATTCTTGTTGTTGCCTCAATGACTCTGCCATTTCCTGAATTAGTCTCTCCATTCTATCCAGTCTGGTGGTAGTAGACTCTTCTATCTCATCACCCCTTGTCCTCACCATCTAATTAAACTTGCATTATAATTTATGCAAAAGTTCACAAATATGCATATAACAAGAGCATACATATTCAATTAATTGTAATGCAAGTAAATCACAAATTATAACACATAGTTGTTCATATTAAAATGGTTAAGCACATTCTCAATGCTTTCAATTTCATACTTATGAATGCATCCTAGATCTTTTCTAGATGCTTATTGCTCTTTTGGACAAGTGTGTGAGCTATTAACTCGTGCTCTGATACCACTCTGTCATGACCCGAACCCGCCCCCATGGGTTAAGGACATAACCGGTCAGTAATCATGGGATTACCTATGGCCTCAAACCAAACCAAACATATTTTAACAGAGTTAATGGGGGCCAAACGGAAGCAATTCAAAACTTTGTCCATAGAGCTGTGCTTACATGGCATATCAAAACAAACCATACATATAAATATTAATAAACTCACAACTGAAATACAGCACTGTAAAATTCTGTTCAGAAAGGATCATCCAAAACTAAGTCAACCCATGGAACTATATACAGACATATACAAAACTTCGCCAACATGACAAAATATAAATACATAACAAAAGGGCGAAGATGGGTCTCGTGCGTGAGACACGAGGGCTGACTTTCCAAAATCTATGTTGATCCACTTAGGCTTTACTGGGGCTGAGTTTGGACCTCTCTTGACTCACCTACAAACACATGAATGAGCGTGAGCGAAAGCCCAGTGAATAATATCAAGTAAGGGAAATACATTGAAACATTATACAACAAACGGCCTTGGGCCCAATTCATTCATGTTAACTGGCCTTTGGCCTTTTCAAACTTTCATATCAAATTGGCTCTTAGGCCTTTATATCAGACTGGCTCCTAGGCCTTTATATCAGACTGGCTCTTAGGCCCTTATATCAGACTGGCCCTTAAGCCCTCATATCAGACTGGCTTTTAGGCCTTTCAAACTTTCAGACCAAATTGGCTCATAGGCCTTTCAGATGTTCAGATCAAACTGGCTTATAGGCCTTTCAAACTTTCATATCAAATTGGCACATAGGCCTTTCAACTGGCACATAGGCCTTTCAAACTTTCATATCAAACTGGCACAGAGGCCTTTCAACTGGCACATAGGCCTTTCAGATGTTCAGATCAAACTATGTCCGCCATTCAAATTAATGAATTTTACAAAACTTACATAGAAGTAGCAATTGGACAATAACATGTGTCAGATATTACTCACAGTGATCGGTTGATTGGTTCGCCCTGGAACTCGACCCTACACATGCCATGAACATAAAAGGGTCACTAACAATTCAATCCGTTCAAAATTCACATTTTCCTCTTTAGGTTTCATTCTTATCTCTTTAACTCATTTACAATGCTTAATGCATGCCTAAGAGTGTTTGCAAGTGAAAGAGAACGGAAAACGAAACACAAAATGCATTTTCAAAATTTTGGAAAACAGGGTCCCCGCTCGAGCGTCAACTTCCCCGCTCGAGCGGACCCTTAAGGCCTACAAAAGTACTGGTTGCATCAAAATCACGCTCGAGCGTGAACTCTGCCGCTCGAGCGAAAGGCCTGTCTACATAGCTCCCCGCTCGAGCGTGGACTTTCCCCGCTCGAGCGGACCCATGCCTGCAAAAAAATACTGGGAGCATGAATTTCCCGCTTGAGCATCGGTTCCCCCGCTCGAGCGGACATCAAAATTCTGGGTTTTCCAGAATGTGATCTTGAGTTCAATCCTACCTCCAAAGATTCCAAACTCACAATTTTTGTCTCAAACTCCAAATATACTTGTGCTAACATGGTATAAACACCAAATTACAACATTTAGAAGCTTAATTTCATAAATTAAACACATGCATGGCTCATTTCCCACCAAATTCTTTATCAACCTAATAATTTCATGCATTTAACACTTATACTTTTTTGAATGGCACATGCATGTGGCTTCTTACTCTCATTCTCAACTTAGATGATACAAATAGTGATCATAACATGAGTTTTAACCAAAACTCCACATGAATCATGTATTTCAAGTTCAAACATGCAAATTTAAAACAATTTCTTACATGCATGCACATATTGGCCCTCAATTCAACAAAACCAAATCAATTGCATCATGCTCAAACAAATTCATGTTCTTGACCATTATTCCAATTTGCATTCACAAAATTACAACTTAATATTCATGAATCCACTTACCTAGAGGTTCAATTCTTCACAAATTATGGTCAAATCTAGAGTTGATCTTCAATTTATCAAGCTTCAAAATCAAACTCACAATCTCCTTCTCTCTCTCTCTAGCCGGCCTCTTCCTCTCTCCTTAGAGTTGAAATCAGCCCAAAATGTAACAAAGGAGGAGAATTGAGGGTGTATTGCCTCTCCAACAAAACCCACTAATTTCAATATAATATTACTAAAGTAATTGGGCACTAATTTAACAATTTAATCAACTTAATCTGGCCCGAATCAATTTTTCAATTAAACTTCACCGTAGGCTCTAAAAATTATGCCAATCACAATGGCGCAATCAATTTCGGGTTCTGTGGCCGATAAGGCCTTCAATTTAATTTCCAAGGCAAATAGTCAAACAGATATTCCTATGGTGAACAGATAGAAATTCAAAACCACATATATTCACATAATGGCACACAAAATCATATTAATCACATAATCATACTCAAATTAATGACCAATTAGCATACCACGGAACAGGGGTATCACATATTTAGTATAAAGGGAAAACAACAAGCAACCAACAACTATCTACTCAACAAATGAGGCAACTCGGCCTTCCAGAACCATAACCATCATAACCCATGATATACATAGATATACTGAGACAATAATGATAAACAAGTTCCGCTTTACCTGCCTTAAGCCAAGGATACATCTTTCTATAACAAAATGCCAAGTCAAGGATATACATTTCCATAACAAAATGTCAAGCCAAGGATACACATTTCCATAATGAAATGCCAATTTACCAGATACCAGCTAGAAGGTAATGGTACCTCTGCCAAGTTCTCCAGGCACTAGTTGGAAGGTACTAGTATCTCTCATTCGAAGCGTGGCCAATTCTCCAAGCGCTAGCTAGAAGGTAATCAGCTTGCTTGGTTTCATTTTTCCAAAAACACTTTTTAGAAAATTCTACTTTCTTACTTTCCGTGTTTTTTTGTTTTTACTAAATTTTTTTAATATTTTAAGCATTTTTTTTTTTACTTTTTAGACACACCTAACATAAATGCACCTAAAAAGTTAAAAAAAAAAAATTGTAAAAAAAATCTTTTAAAAATTCACTAAATACAAAAAAAAAAATACAAGAATTCAGTGCATTTTTTTTTATTTTTATATATTTATTAATTTTTAAAATATTTTTTCACAAATTTTTTACTTTTTAGATACATCTAAGTAAGGTGCATCTAAAAAAGTTAAAAAAAAAATGTTTAAAATTTTAAAAATATTCACTAAAAAAAAAAAAAAAAAAAAACACGAAACCCAAAAAACTCAATTTTCAACAAACTTAATCCAAAGAACTCAAACCAAACACACTGAATGGTACCTCTCATTCGAAGCGCAGCCAATTCTCCAGGCACTAGCTGGAAGGTAGTGGTACGTCTCATTCAAAACGCAAGCACATTCCCAACCATCTCAACATACAAGAATGCATACTAACACAAGTGTAATACATACACAATGTATATAAACACATAATCACACATGGAGTACATCCCCTTTCTCCTCCCAAATAATCATACATATACAATATACATAAAGATAGTCATATTCAATGACAACCAACGAAGGATTAGTTTCAATTCACCTAGTCCATATGCAATTTCTATAACAGTCATAGGTATCATCCACCGATAGCCCAAAATATATATTTCTAAACATATATACAATCTCTAAAATAGATAAACTATCCATATTTTCATAGGTGAGAGTTTACAAATATCCAACTCCGCCATTTACATTCATATCTATCCATTTCTACATCTAATACGAAAAAAAAGCAAAAATCCAATTCTCACAAGACTTTCAATCCAATAACAATGATAATATGTAAAGGTTCCAAGATCTGACCTCAAGTTCATTATTCGTTTACAAAGGGTGGTGATTTCATTTTCTTTCAAAAAGACCATTTTTGTTTATTTTCCAATCCACACAACTCCAACCATTTTCTAAGAATTCATTCTCGTCATTTTACAAAACCAAAACCAAATCCATCCTCTTTATTTTACAAAACTAATTCCATTGGTATCAAAACCATAACTCAACTCAACTTCACATGATTAGTTTAAAACAATACCAACACCATGGTTACTTCTCTTTTTATTTTCTTTTGATATAAACACAATTATACAACCCATATTAGCAAAATATAAAGATTATTCAACTTCCTCCCTTTTAAATCCATTAAATCAAAATAGTAAATTAAGGCTTTCCTCCCTTTCTTCACAAACATAATAAATCTTTTTCCCAAATAACCCAACAACAAACAACTTAACAACTCCAATCACAAATATCAAACCCTAAATCCCCTTTCATGGCTTTCAAGAAAATCCATAATGAATGTGGTTTTTACGCAATAGAATCTACCACATATCTATCTATAGGCGAAGTATTGGAAAGGAGCAAAGAAATCCCTACCTCTTGAAGCAAAGAGAAAACAACCCAAAAGTCACCGGCAACGAAATCACAAACTACTTGGATCAATAGAAAGCCCTTGACAAGATCTACAACCTTTCCCAAAGGACCAAGGTGAAAAGAAGGCTTTAGGTGAGTAGATCTAGAGATTTAAGTGAAAAATTTTGAGTTTTAGAGAGAAAGAAGAGAACTCACGGTTTGAAAGGAAGAAGGGGAGGAAAATAATGAGAGAAAAGTGGTTTGGTCCTATTTATAGTAGTAGCAAGTAGCCCTAAGGTCAAATAAAATAATAAGCCCCAAAACTCCCCAAGGGTAGGGCTCATTCGAACCCCAAAATTCTGAAAAAAACAAGCAGGGGTTAACCCTTCGGGCAGCGGGTCGACTCTTTAGGTAGAAAAGACAATCTGGCACAAGTAAGGGGGGTCGACCCTTAGACAAGAGGGGGTCGACCCTAATTTCCAGCAACTAACACACAGACTCTGCAATATAAACCCTTCCCAGACTGGTGTCGACCCTATATTCCAGCAACACTTCCAAAAACTTCACCAACATGTAAGGGTCAACCCTTAGGAAAGGTGGTGTCGACCCTAGAATAGAATTTCTAAGTCTCCAAGAAACTTTTGATAAGAACAAGTGCGAACAACCAAACCCAACAAGTTTAAATCGGATTATACTCCTCCAAAACCAACATACAACAACACCAAAGATTTTTCAAAATAAAATAAAGGATTCAAATACACTTCCCAAATGTTTTAAAAATGATACAAGTGCTACAACTATCATTCAAAGTGCCAAATACCCTACGTATTCGACTTTCAGTAATGAAATGAAACTCTTGGATGCGTTTTATTTTGTAAATAATGTTCATTTCACGTTTCTCATGATTCATTTAGGTGGAAAATGAGAAATTTCTCATAATGCTCTCCAAATGCCTTATGTGAAGATGGCATAAGCATTTTTCATAATTTTTTTAGACGATAGTTAAGATAGGGGACTACATTAAATCAATGGGTAAAGTTTAGGAATGTAATTAATACAAATTAAAAACTATAGACCAAAATGAAATCAATGGTATACTTTAGGAACTATTTATGTAATTACCCTTTATTTTTACCATCATGAAAATAAACTTGAACTATATGGAAAAATGTGGATGTTCAATTGAAATTGATTGTTGTGTGGATGTGAAACCCAAGTCAGGTACTTTACATATTATTTTTCTTTGTTAATTTGTCTTGTTCAAACTGCAAATAAAAGATGCTTACACTCTCAAGTTCTTTGAAAACAATTCAAGCCACCTGCCAAAGTGGTGAAATGGCGGAGACACTATGAAGCTCCCTCACTGAGGGAAGTATCGAATGGAACTACCCGGATACAATACGACGGATCCATACTCGCATATGAATGAAATATGCCCATCTCTTCCCCCAAAATACTCTAGGCCTAAGGGTTGCTAAAAAGTCTTCTAATTTGTTTATCCTGTTTTGGAGTTTTTATACAGCTTTGTATAATATTAGGTGGTTATAACATTTATTTTTTTGTATACAATTTTTCTGATGCAAAAACTTGAAAGATTCCAAAACATTAGTTGATGGAATTGCTATTCTTTTTCAAAGATCAATAAATTTTGGAAGGCATCCTACAAAAACTATCAAGTTAGATCTAATCTATATAGTTTGATGAGCAATCAGGATTGATTTTCATGGTTCTGTAAACCAGTTCCACGATTGATATTGAGGTGCTTTTCCTTCCACTGGTCGTTCTATCGCATCATGTTACTCAGTCGATTGGGTAGGATAAACTCCTGTTGTGTCAACCACGTAATGTCGGCAAAGTAGAAAATCAACTAAAGTGCTCTAAACATTGGAAACTTGTCTTCACACCTACACTCTTATCCAAATCATCATTCCTCTGACTCTAAATACTACATATATTGAGTTTGAACTTTGAATCATATGGTCATGAATAAAAAAAATTAACTAATTGCAAATATTATTCTTATTCGTTTGAGGTTTGTAAAGTTTGAAAATTAGTCTCCAAATGCTTTTTGCAGCCCCAAAAAATTCAAGAAGTGATAATCCTAAGAATATTCATTTCGAGATTTGAAAAACTTGTGCTAATTTAAATTAAAATGATTAGAAATCCAATATTTGAAGTAGTGTTTATGAACTTGTGGTTATTTTATATTTTTTCCCCCTTATGTACAAAGAACATAAAATATGTTTATTTTTTATTCTTTTTATTTTATTTTATTTTTTGTAAAAAATACAATAAATAGCATATTTAGTATACATGTTCTCAAGAACATAAAAAAATCAAAGAGTAGTGCTACTTCAATAAAAAAGTTAGATTTATTTTTCATGCCTAATGATGTGGCACTCTATTAAAATATTGATAAATTATAAATACACCTCTTGAGATTTGCTTAAAATATATATTGCCCTTTATGATTCTAAAAATTACAGTTGCCTCTTTAAGTTTCTAATTACATAACAAATAAGACATTTTATTAATAAATGATCAAGTTAATTAATTATTTTTAATGATGTCGTAAATATATTTCAATTAATAATTCAAATAATTTTATTATTATATAGGAGAATAATTAAAATTTTCATCTTTCTGTTAAGGGGGATGCACCAATAAATCCCAAATTGATATCTTGTAATTCATTTGATCCTATGAATTTTCTTATGAACCGTTAGGTCCTATCCCAATGTTAATGACCATTAAACATCAAACATCATCATCATTCAAATAACATCAAACATCACAACGTCATTATTAAAACAATATCAAACATCATCATCAAAACAACATTAAACATCACAACATCATTATCAAAACAATATCAAACATCATCATCAAAACAACATCAAACATCACAACATCATCATCAAAACAATATCAAACATCATCATGAAAACAACATCAAACATCAAAAACATCATCATTAAAACAACATCAAACATCATAACATCATCATCAAATATCATCATCATCATCATCATCATCATCATCAAACATCATCACATCATCAACAACACAACATCACAACATCAAACTAAAAAAATATACATCAAACATCAACATATACATTATACATCACTAAACAAACAATGGTCAATGTGTAGGCATTCCAGACCTTCAAAGCAAAAAAACAATCTGAAAAAGAAAAAAAAAATTCTGGGTAATTTTCGAACATCAAACATCGTCAAAACAACATCAAAAAATTTCTGGGTAATTTTCAAACATCAACCAATCATCTTTCTCAAATCTTCATAATCTTCATTCATCTTTCCTTTAGATCAATGGCCTAGAATAACTGACAGACCTATCCCCTCTCTATCACATCTCAAATACAAGTCTCCAAGTTCAACAACGCACATCGCCCCCCATTCTCCCTCACTGCAAAAAATTTCTACGCCGACGCCTTCAATCAACTGCTTCACGATGACTCATATCCTTCAAATCTTCTCTTTCTACTCCACTTTCACCATTTTTTCTTCAATTTTTGTTTTTGATCGACAATTTTTCATGTTTCCGATTCAAATTCACATTCTAATTCATCAAATCAATTCTCAATTCTCAATTTTGATTGTATATAAATATGTTTGTTTATGTATAGGTAGATATGTATATGTATATATATATATATATATATATATGCGTGTGTGTGTGTGTTTCGATTTGAGATGGGTTTTCCTTGATTCGATCTAACATGGTAACCAGAGGGATCGTGATCACGAAAGAGCTCAGGCTCGAGGCACCGCCAAGGGTAAAGGCAAGGACGATGGATTAACCCCCGATGTGTTTTCACTTCATTCTCACTTTCAAGTTAGGTTTAATTATAATTTGATTCGTTTTTGTTGATTAAGTTAGGTTTTGGGTTCAATTTGCTAATGTTGTTGCCCAATATACCTACTGGATTAATTAGGTTACAATCATTCTTAGATTGTTGTTTCTGGAACTTGCTGATGATGATTATTAAACATTGATAATACACGCGATCATGTATGAAGAATAATTTTGATGATGTTTTGTTAATGTTTGATATTGTCGATTGGGGCAGTTAATGTTGCTAATGTAGCTAATGTTTTGATGATGTTAATAATGTTGTTGATGTTGCTGATGTAGATAGTTAGACTAAATGGTGCATAAGAAAACTTGTAGGACTAAATGGTTTAACTTTCTACCAAATAGGATTTACTGGTAATTTTTCCTTCTGTTAATTATGTTAAATAAAAAAAATTGATAATAAGATGTTTGTAATTTTCAAAATTACAAGGGACAATCTATACTTTAAGTAAATTTTATGAGGTGTATTTGTAATTACTTTAGAATATTTAAGTCAACCCTGTTTCTAATATTTTCTCTAATCATCAATCATTCATTTCTTTTACATTATACATCACCGGGTTTAGAAAGTGAGTTTATAGAATACGTTTGTATATCATTTTTCAAAATGAAAACAAGTATAGTAAGTTACCAAAAGGGGGGGACTGGTCGAATATGATTGCCAGAGTGAAGATGAAAGGGTGAGGGTGATAGGAAAGAATGAAACTTATTTTGAAAATAAGTAAAATGACAATTTTCTTATTTTTAGAAATTTTAAGAACTGTAGCCAGACTTTTTTGAAAGTGAAAACAATTAGCAAACTTGTTTTTTAAGCTAAAGAAAAATAAATAAAATAAAAATCTCATCATTCAAAAATTTGTGAAGTTAGCAAATGTGTTTTTTAAAAGGTGAAAACAATTAACAAATGTGTTTTTTTTATTTCAATTTCAAAAAATCTAAAGCTAAAGAACATTTTTAAAAATTTAAAAAAAAAAAATCACCAAACGAACCCTAAGATTTACAATCCCAATTAAAAAATTTGTGAAGCTCCCAACTCTCTAGAATCAAAATTAGGAGGTCAAATAATAGGCTCCCGAACTACTAAAAAAACAAAAATGTAATAGAGGAAAGCCAAAAAAAAAAATAAAGAAAAATTTGATACCAATATAAATACAACAAATCCAGTACCAAGAGCACATGAAAATAAATAAATACATAATAAACATTCTAACTATAGATAATTTCCTTCCCAATAGCCAAGTTTTGAGTCCCCAATCCAAACTATTGGAATGTGTGCAATTTTCCAATTATTTCCACGCTTGAAGTCTCTGTTCAGACTCGAAATCAATCCATACATATCACCCAAGTCAAGATATTTAAGGTTGGTTAAATGTTCAATGCCATAGGGTAACTCCTCTACCAACTCACATTTATGGATAAGCAACTTTTCGAGATGAGGCATCGAGCCAGCCTCCACTTTCACCCATCTCAATCCTTTTAATGCACCAAGGTATAATGTCACAAGTCTTTGAAATCCACCAGCCTTGAAACACAATTCTGCCCCCTCATATGTCTGACGAAGTTCCAGGAAAACCAAATTGGGCAAATCTTGAAGGGATTCCAGTGGATCAACATCCCTTAACTTACTCCATCATAAAACTACACTTGCCAAGTTGTGCAATGAAGGTATCCAATGTGGTACCTTATGTAAACTTCCTTCTAGGAAGAGCATTCGAAGAAGTTTAGGTGGTGAAGAAAGAGAATCTAGATCAATGATCTCGTCTTCTTCTGTTGCACGAACAATCAATGAGCAAAGGTTACTAAGCTTCTCAAGGGACGAGCATAACACCCTCCCATCTTCATTTTTCAGGCTTTGAATCTGTAATTTCCTCAGTTGAGTCAACTTCCCTACCTCTCCAAGCAAAATGGTCCCATTATCATGGTTTGATTCAATAGAACAAAGTTCCTATAAGGATGACAAGCGTCCTATTTCCGTCAGGGCTTTGAATCCGCATTGGTATTCAAAAGGATATGAAGGAGCACCATCTATTATGTAGCGATACAACAAGATATGGCGAAGTCGTCAGAGCTTCAGGATATCATCAGGCAACTCAGTGACATACGTTTGTTTAAGGTCCAATGTTTCTAGGTTTTGGAGCTTTCCAATCAACTTCAGTATTATTTTTACCTTGGTTCCCCTCAAACTTAAATACAGTCGAAATAATTTCAAAACTTCATTTGGGAATGTCTCCAACAAGGCACCTCTCAAGTCTAGCGCGATTAGCAGCCGTAGACCCTCATTTGACGATGCAAGAATGGACAACTTGGAGAGTAAATCTGTTGCATTGAACATAAGCAAAGAACGAAGTCGAGTGAAACGCTTGCTTTGTTGTGTATATTCCAAATGATCGTTGATTAATAGGCACCGCACCTTTTCGGGCCACGCTCTGCTTTGTTCACCAGCTAATGTCACAATGTTTTGTTCTCCCGACTTCGAAACAATAATTTCACGCCAAAGGTCATGGATGCAATACTATAGACACCCCTATTTTTGACCGTCCTCAAGACTTGGGCGTCACCGTTTGAACACCCGGTGATTATCCATGTTTGTGTTCGTTTGGAGTTCCCGGAGGTCTCGGCTACGCGCCTTGCCTCAGGATCTCCAAACTCGACCGTTTTGTGTCTGGTTTTGCACCAAACACTTGTGTTTTTCCTTGGAAGGGCAGGGGATGCCTTGTGAGGTCTCCCCACACATCACCGGCCGTGACTTGAGGCCACCGGCTGCTGTTTGTGCCCATCGGCCATATATTTGGCCGACCAGCACTCTTTTTGGCCGATCGGCCATCAATTTTGTAAAAATGGCAATTTTGAGCAGCCGACTACTGTTCATCTGCTTTTGCAGATATTTTAGGACAGCTGTGTGGCATTTGGTTCCCCTCCATACGCGTGTATGGAGGGATGCCCCCTTGTTAGCTTATTGAATAAGCTTTGCAAGATGGGTTGCCTATAAGAGAAGGGGTCTTCTCTTGGCATTAGGGTTAGAGAAATTTTGTGAGAAGAACACAGAGGAGAGCCCTGGTTCTAGGGTTAGAAAGTTGTAACTATTCTATCTCTCTTTTTCTCTCTTTTATGTTCTAGGTGCTTTTGTCCATACTATTGCACATAAACACCTAGTCTTTCACCTTTTCTTGGTTCTTGAGGGACCTGAGGCTTGTTCTTGCTGTCATTGGCTGGATTTGAGCTCAAGGAGGCAACAAAATCACCTTTTGTGAAGAGGTCTACAAGGGTAAGACACTACCCCCTTTTTACCCCATTTTTGCACACTACTTTTGCCTATCTTAGAACTGTTTTCAAGCTTAGTGTTTAATACAAAAAAGTTCTATTTTTGGGCTCTCTAAATAGTTTGTTTAGAGTGTTTTGTGGTTTGGAGGTGTTAGACCCCTCCTAAGCCTTGAGAGGCCTCATTTTGTGCCATTTTCGGTGAGCTCCGAGACTTTCGTGCTTGGGCCTCCTCACCACTGAAATCTTGAGGGATTTCAGTGGTGAGGATGGTGCCTTGAAGTCTCAAGAAGGAGAGGGCCACCCCCTCTCCTTGTTGTCCTTGAAAAGGACCAATTTTGGCCTCTTGAGGGAGCATCATGCTTAAGTGTTTGTTGATCATGCCATGGCTGTATTTCATGCTTATATTGCCATGATATAACATTGTTGTGTGTTGGTTTTGGTGCATCATGTTAGTTTAACATACATGCCATGTAATGCCCCTTTGATGCCTTAACATGTCTTAGGTTGTAAACCCTTATTCTAGCATGTTTTAGACTTGGTCTTGTGAAGCTTTTGAGCTTGTTTCACCATGTTTAAGGTTTGTCCATAGTTATTTGGGTCGATCTTGGCATGCTTTGTGTGGCCCCTTTGCATTTTGGTTTGTTGGCCTTAAGTGTATAAGTGTCTAGCTTGCATTACTTGCTTCGGTTTAAGTGGTTTGGCACCATTTGTAGCATCATTTCAGCCCCTTTGATATGCTTGTATGCTTGCTTTGGACACCTCTTTAATGCTTTGAAAGCTTGTGTTGAATGCTCCATGTTTTGGCCATTGTGCATGCTTTTGAATTTGAGCCACTTAGATGCCATCTAAGGGTCCCTTTTGCATGGTCAAGGACTGCCTTGAACCTATTTTAAGCCTTCTTGGCCTTACGGGGCTTGGTTGGCTTAGCCATGGTTTGAGCCTCTTTGCCTTGCTTCAAGTACCTGGACTATTTGCATGCTAATGTTTGTCTTGTTTGAGTTGGTTTGGCACCTCTTATAGCATGATTTTCAGAGCTTATGTTGCATGCCTAGTGTCCATGTTATACTCCTTTCAAGTGTGCTTGAGAGTTACTTGCTTAATGCTTAGATTTGTGTCTTAACATGTGCATGTGTGTATGTGTGTTTAGCCCTCATGCTTGAGCATTTTGGCCACTGTTTTGGGCCTAATTAGAGCTGCCTAATTCATGTTTAAGTCCATCCCTTCATTGGTTGCATATGCTCCTTGTGTGTTTTAGCACATTGATAAGTTGTTGCATGTTGGAATTTGCATGATTGAATGAAGTCACATGTTTGTTTGCATGCTTGAACATCCACATTATATCTTGCATGCTTGTTGGTTAACATTGATGTTTCATGTCTTGTATGCTTGTTAGCTTGTATGCTTATTTGCATGGCCATGGTTGCATACTAGTCAATGTTCCTAGGATTGCATTGCATCAATGTGCATGCTTGGCCTCTTGAAGTGAGTGTGATAGAGGTTGGCCCTTTTATGTGATTATGTGCATTGCATTACATTTGAAATCGAAGTTGCACACTTGATTCTTTGGGCCATCACGCATGGAAATGCGTGATTGGTGGTCCGAGAATCGAGGTACATCCTCCTTTGAGTCCTTAACGTGATAAGGGGCTTGTTTGGTGCATATATTGCTTGAATTACAAAGCCATGCAAGTTCTGTCCTCTGCTGCTGTAAGTTGCAGGTTCTGCAGGCAGTTTTGGCCGACCGGCATAATATAGTGCCGATCGGCCATCCATTGGTAGCCGATGGATGCATCTTGTGCCGATGGCCATATCTAGCAGCCGATGGTGATTCTACTCAGCCGGTGGTATTCCCCAGTGTCCAGGGAAGCAATTCAGAGACTTTGGCAGTCCTCAGAGGAGCAGAGCAGGGAAAACAGAGGCAGTCTATGCATGGCAGTGCAATTCCGAGCAAGACCGAACATGCATTGCATTGGACCCGCTTCCCGAGGCGGTTTACTATTTTTTCTAGCTTAGTTAGTTTGTTAACTACTTAGGGCGAATCTGTAGATTAATTATCTGTAATATTTATTTGGTCCCTCCGAGCGAGGGCGAATCTGTAATAAGTGTGGGTGTGTGTGTGTGCATGTCTTCCAATCCCCACTTCTTTCTTCCCTTTTATTTACCCGCTTATGATGGTAGATTAGGGCATGTTTAAATTAGCATACCTTATGCCATGCATGCGTGCATCCATACATTTGTTTTGCATGCACCGGGCTTGGCGCATCACGCTAACTGCATTTGTACTTCAATTCCAAATTGAATACGTGCATCAATTGATTGCATTTCAAATGACATGTTTAGGTTAGCCGAGCCTACTCTAAATTGCATCCTGTATGTGTTGCATTAGTCAAATTGACATAAACTAGGACCATGCATGTTTGCTAACTAGTTTATTGTTTTGGCATGGAGTACGATGTAAGTATTTTCATGCTTTAGCATACCGCATGCGTGTGAGTACTACCATGACAGCATGCTTACCATGTGGCTAGATGCTTATGTGATAAACTGTTTGATTGCCTGTGGGTGAAGGTTGGATTGTTTGAGTTGGAAAAACTTGTTGAAATCCGTATTTTAGCCTACTTGCGAGTAACAAATCCCAAAACATTTTCTAAAACAAACGGATATGCAATATTGTTCCAAATTAGACGATCTAGTCTATACTTGTTTGCTGTGCGCATAACATAATAATTCTAGGCTAATAACTGGCATAAGAACACATAACGTTTTCAAAATCAGATATCACGGTTAGTAGAGGCCGGTCTTCGGACCGGGCGAGAGGGGGTGCTCATAGCTGACCTTCCCCAATCGTACCCAAGCTCCCGAGCCGAGGCAACTTTGGTGATGACGGACACGTGGCCTTTGGCACCGAGTCAGGGTTTCCTAAATTTCCCCATTAAAAAATATTTAGGTGGCGACTCTGTATCTGGCAAAGCAGTCCATGTTTGGCACTTCTTTCAAAATCTGTTTTCTTAAAACGATTTTGCCAGAGTTGGACTCTTTGGTTCAGATTAAGAACCGCAACAACAAAAGGGAGTCCGAACTGTAGAAAGAAGCCCACGGGCGCGTCTACAGTTTCTGGCGACTCTGCTGGGGAGTTTAGAGAGCTTGACTCGAACTCGTGATATCCTGTTTTGATTTCATTTATGTGTTTCTTTGCATTGCATGTGCATTGGTGCACCTAAGACAGCGTGTTGGCCATCTGCTATTCCTGAGCGGTTTGCCGGAGGCATGACTTTGTCAAAGCATGCCATAAGGCTAACCGGTTGCGAGCTCTGCCAGTATGGGAACACAAACCCCGGTTTTACCGGGGCACCCTTTTCGACCATTCGACCTAGTGCATATTCGGAATCCATAGTGACCATTCCAAACTAGGACAGGTTGCTTACCCGATGTTAGGTTGTTTGAAACCGCCGCGTGCGTAGTGAAACCCTAGCTCCTGACAAAATAGGACAGGGAAACCCTACCCCAACATAGGGGTGTATTGGCTCTCATTTATTTGCTATATGCTTTTAGAGTGTATCTCTATAGAGAACGCACATATCAGTTTGCAAGTTTGAGTACCAGGCCCGAGGGCACCAGTGTCAGTATTTGATAGAATCAGTTATATCTGAGGGTATCCGATTCAGTATTTTGGACAGTAATTTTGGGGAACAGTGATCAGTAGTGGAGTACAGTTGTTCGGCCGCACCTGTGTTTGATCCGTTTGGGCTGAAATGCTGCTTGTTTTTCCTTTCAAGGTTCAGAGAGTTCCAGAATAGTCAGTGTTTCCCCCTTGCCGAGGCAAGACCTATGATGACGTAGAATTCGGAAGAGATAGTGGTTATGACAGCTGCATTAGATCAAGGGATCACTCTGCAAAGTGAGACCAATGTTGATGTGCCGCATCCACCCAGGTCGCCTGCCGCACATCCGGTTTGAACCCCTCAGCTATATCAGGCTCGCGAGCCTACTACATTTGAACTGATGGGGATGATAGGTGATCTTCAGAGATCCGTGGCGGATCTCGCCTATGGAATGTCTGCTTCGCCACCAGCCGCACCATATGCCGGAG
This sequence comes from Camellia japonica, assembly GCA_030407325.1. Lineage (NCBI taxonomy): Eukaryota > Viridiplantae > Streptophyta > Magnoliopsida > Ericales > Theaceae > Camellia > Camellia japonica. The sequence continues at coordinate 16,451,616 of JAPPVO010000031.1, read as the reverse complement.
GCTGTGTACCCCAGGAGCCCCTGCTGTTAGGACGGATCGTGATTGAACTCAGCCAACCGGAGATAGCCTCCAGCTATGGCAACGACATACCAACCCAAATCCTAGATCAGGCTGAGGCCCGAGACAAAGGCAAAACGAAGGCAGATGCCGATCCTATTGAACAACTGCTGTGGGCAGTCGAGGCTTTGAAAGCTGGGGGGATGAACAAGCAACAGATATCTGCAGTTATGACAAAAGCTGTAGAGGATGCTTTCCCCGCTCCACCTGAGGGTAGTTCGAGTCAGTCCAAAAGCCGGGATAGGCCCCGTCATGCCAGGACAGTTCCTTTTGCTCCCAACCCTGCACCCGGGAAGGATCAGAAATCCAAGGCAGTGCCTGCCGACCCGTTCACTAGTGCGTCTAGCAAAAATGCTCAGACTTCAAAGTACTTGCCCCGAGGGTGCAGAGTCTTTCATGCTCTCTACATGCCATTGTCCAAGGCACTTCAGATCCTTGCCGAGAGGGGACACCTTAAACCCCTGGAGCCTCGGCCTCTCCCGAAAAACCTCCCTGCTACACATGATGCTGCTTTGTACTGTGCGTACCACCAGCAAACCGGTCATGCTACCGATAATTGCTTCTGCCTCCGTCATGAGGTACAGGATTTGATTGACAATGAGGTTATCCTCCCACCCACCTCAGCCAAGTCCGTTACTACTCAGCTGTTGGACTTTGAGGACACTGATACTGCAAGTATGTAATCAGAGAGTAAACCACCTGCGGGCGACGCTTGGTATGTTTTTGATGTGGCGTCTGGCACGCATTTTTGAGCATCTACGAATATTAATTTTGTAAATTCTGGCTTGGGTGTCGAGTCAGTCTTTTGTTTTGTTTTGAGTCTGTCTCATTATCTTGAGTCAGTCCTTTTGCTTACGGGTTTGTCTTGTTATAGCAAGTCAACCCCCCCCCTTTTTGTATAGAATGCTAGGTGATTCCGAGGTTGTTGCCTCGAACACCGTTTTGTCTTGTAATTACCCGTTTTTGGTTTTTGAGTCTGTCTCAGCCGAAGGGCCAGTTATACCAACAAATCTGAATGAAACAGTTGTGGCTATCTTATTTTCATGCCTGCTTTCAGTGTGAATTAGTTGTGCCAGAGGAGGCGAATGGAACATCAGTACATTCTACCTACTCTCTTGTGCCTTGAACATCGTTGTAATGACCTAAGTTTTTCAAAAAAAAAAAACTTTTTGAACACTGTGGTGAAAACAAAGGGGAAGGAATTCCTCGGGATTTGCAAAACTTTGATCAACTGAGAGAAAGAGAGGCGTGCTAAGCCTTTTTATGAATGAAATCATGCCTGTCAGCGTGAGTACTGAGAAGGATCCTGGTTTGATCCAGACTAGTTCCACACTATCTTCAGCACGAGCGATTTGTCGCTTTCTTAAAAACTTTCAAAAAAAAAATGTTTTGCGGGGTCCTGTGAAGACTTGTGTTGAATTGCTCTTGAGATTGTGCAGCCTAAGATCGCTCTCAGCCTCGAGATTCAATCTATCTGTTGCGACCCTGGAATCCGTTCAAAACGTTCAACAGTTAATTGCCATGGAAGGCCTGTGTGGCCCAATTTGAAGCTGCCCTCAAGCAAAAGGTATCAAATTCAGATCAAGAAGATTAGATCTCACCGGCAGAGGCTCGTGAAGCGACCGTGATGGATCCTTTTGCAAATCAGTACAACAGCCATTCTCCTGGACTCAGGTGACGTCAGGATCTCAAAACCATTTGACATGGACTATGCTACACTTTTACCCTTTGAGAGGCTCGCTGGGCCGAAAACCCGGAAGGGCGACCCAGGCAAAAGTTAGAGCAAGAAAAGAAAAGAAAAAGAAAAGAAAAGAGAAGAACAAACAAAAAAAAAAAAGAATGCGAAAAAGGAAAGGAAAAGAAAAGAAAAGAAAATTCTGAACAAAAAATTAGAAAAAGAAAAGAAGCTCGCAAGGTCGAAAACCCGCATCGGGCACCTTGGCAAAAGTTAGAGCCTAAAAAGTGAAGGTTAATACCCGAGTGTACCTTAACCGGAACTACGTAAGGCTTGATTCCCATGTTTGGGATACGTAGGCAACTTCATCTTGAAGTCCAGCCCCCGACGCTTTCATAAGCGCCTCAGTCCATGTAATGGTTTTGATCATCCTTGCTTCCTCTGCATCCAACAATCCGGTTGTAACAACCGTGAACTACGTAGGCTTGATTCCCATGTTTGGGATACGTAGGCAACTTCATCCTGAAGTCCAGCCACCATTGCTCTTACAGTGACTGTGTCCATATATTGGTTCAGACCGTCGCCTTCGGAGTTCAGTCGTCATCGATAAAGACCATCTGCATAAATGCTGCGGCATCATCCAGACAAGGGGCAACTTTCCGTTGCCATGCATTGCCATAAGTTGCCCTGAGTTATTATCCAAACCAGGGGCAACTTTCCGTTGCCATGTACCCCCTTTAAGCAAGGGGCAATTTTCCATTGCCTCCGATCCAAGGTTGCGTATCTCGGGGGTAAGTTCCGCGCTCATCGAGCGTTGATTGTTTGCAAAAATAGTTTTTGAAAAATTTTACTGAAGTTGACTATTTTCTCAAAAACTATTTCATTTTCCAAAACCGGACCATCTTCTTGGACCCAAAAAGGAAAACTTTTCAGTGCTCACAGCCTGACTTGCATGATTTTGAATCAGAAAATCGAACAAGTATGTTAATCCAACTCTCATTTTGGTCAAAACTGTTTTATAAAACAAAAAAAAATGGTCAAAGTGACGAACTAGGGGCGCAATTGAGTCAGGTCTCCTGTCCTTTCCCCGCCGTCAACATACTTGCCAGAAAGGCGCTCTATCCGCCAGAAGAAATAGCCGTGGGCTAACGGTGTTAGGCATGAACCCGCAATTCCCTATTCATTCATCAATCGCCCTGGGGAGGGATAAAAAATGAGAGAATAAAGAATAGAGAGGTGTAAGCAGAAAGAGAAGTGAGCAAGAGGGTTTTGAGAGAAAAACCGAGCCTGAGGGCCGAGCGATGTGAGAATCACAAATCAGAAAAGGGTGGGAATATACCCGAAGGAACTGGCTCCTCGAGATCTGAGGTCTTTTGTTCTTATAAACACGTCCGTGTGTCGCATCTTTTGTCTCGTTGACCTCAACTTTCGTCTTGAGTCTTTTCCAAGCGTGCCTCGTTGTGTCCAGGCCGCTCACCTTTTGTTTGAGTCTTTCCCGCTGTATTCGGTTTTAGGCTCGATACCCCGGTTGCAGAACCCCTCTTTAAAAGTTGAAATCGTTTATATTCAGAGTGCTGTGCCATTCTCTACATTGTATGCGAAACAAAAGAAGAAAAAGGAAAATTTGGGGCATCCGACTGTGTTTAAACTGGAACCGTTTCAGCTTTCGTAGTCCGTCTTATCAGATTGGGGCTGTTTGCTCAGGGTTTGCTGTGTGTAGAATGAACCAAATACTGTGTTATGGGCTGTATGCAAATTAAATCCCCAGTGGAGTAAGGGCTGTGTGTTCAAAGTCAGGCAATGGGATGCTTGGGTTGTTTTGCTGCTGGGTGGTTAGTTATCTGATTATTACAGTGCAAGTGTTCAATTTTCAGACAATAGATCAATTTCATTTGCATTGAGATGTAATATGATATGATGTGATGCGATGCAATGCATGAGATACACAAATGTAACAACTTTTAGATAAAAAAGTTTGTTTCATTTCATAATCTTTTCAAGTACATAAGTTTTGGAAACAAAATCTGCCTGCGGCAGTACAAAGTACCCTAACTACTAACAAAAGGGGAAAGTGCAGAAAAGAAGAAAAACTGCAAAAATCTGTATCAAATGTCAAAAATGGCTCCAGGGCTATCAGTCTGTCCTAGTCCTCTTCCTGGACGAAGGTCCAGGAGCATCATCAGCATCGTCACCAGAGCCCGAGTCAATACCACCTCCGGTCTCCTCCTCAGATGACCCCGCCTCTGCCTCTGCCTCGGAGTCGGACTCGGACTCGGACTCATCATCATCATCATCAAGGACTGGAGCCCGAGAGCTACTCCCGACATGAGTGCGCCCCCCTCTGGTGCGGGGATATACTCTGCCATCCTGGGTAGAAATGGGAGGTCCAGCCGGAGCACCACCCACCGGAGGAATCTGGAAGGGAGGCTGAAAAAGCATGAAAGGCGAATACATCAGAATACTGTGAGCAGTGAATCAGTATAGAATACAGTGTATGAGTACAGTCTGTGAGTGCTGTAAGTAGTGAATCAGTATAGAATACAGTGTATGAGTACAGTCTGTGAGTGCCGTGAGCAGTGAATCAGTGCAGAATACAGTGTATGAGTACAGTGTATGTATGCTGTGAGCAGTGAATCAGTGCAGGATGCAGTGTGTGAGTACAGTGTATCAGGTGCCGTGAGGGCTGGATATCCAGTGTTGTGTCGTGCATCAGATTATGCAAAACAATTTGTGTATGGTTTGAGGCTGTGGCCAGAAAGAACATACCGGAATGCTGTAAAGGGCTAGGAGGTCGAAGGTCCGCTGTAGCATCCCCATCATGGAGGCATTCATCTCCAATGACTGCCGGGTGTACTCGGAGGAAGCCTGCAAAAATATCGGATACATCAGTATTCTGCGGAATATTAAATAAACTGAAATGAAACGACTGTACAAGAATGCAGTAATACATACAGGAGGCAAGTCGGGGACACCGACTAACTCGTGATCAGCCGGGGGAGGGGCGAAAGGGGATCTGGTAGGTCGCCCCACCCTGCCCTCTGAAAGTCAGTGAAGTGGGCAGAGCGGGCCAGCCGGTCCCCCGCCCTCGCTGAACTCCGCCTCTACCACGGACTCGAGCTCCCCTCGACACTCCCCTTCCAGCCCCTGCTCCCGCTCCAGCCGCTGGCGCCGCAGGTCTCTCTCTCTCCGCTCGGTGGCCGCCGCTCAGAGGTCGCATGATGAAGGTCCGGACGTACTCCAAGTAATCGCCCTCGCCTCTGAAGCCGTCTACCTCCCAGCCGATCGTATAGTCGATCATCTGATCGGTGGTGAATCTCTCGGTATCCCTCATATGCTCAGGAGGGTGCACCGGGACTATCTGCTCCGGTAAACCCAGGGTCTGACGCAAGAAACGCTCACCCGGGTACCAAGCCCGACAGACCGGGCCCTCCAGCAGAATCTGGAAACGCGAGGTCTCATCGGCACCGGCAAACCGATCCCGCATCACGGCTGGCAAAGGAGCCCAAGGCTGCCAGGTGATCTGAAAATGAAATACAGTTTGTCATCTACTGTTATTGAAACATGCAGTGCAAAGACGAAGCTTAAATGAACTGCAAGTAAAACATACGTTAACGGCGGAAGAAGATGAATGACTCGCGGGGCCTCCGCACGCACCTCCCGTCGAAGCGGCGCGAGAACGGGACGACGAGAGGGGTCTCTGCATCGGGTACGGGAGCAAGCCTAGGAAAGTAGGCATAAACCCACAACTGCAAGGTAAATACCAGTGCATTTATCAGATAAAGCAGAATATAGAATAAAAGCAGAAATAGCAGAGCCATGTGTTGTGCAGTGTATTGTGCAGAGTGTACAGTGTGAGCAGTGTACAGTCAGTGTAAAGCAGAGTATGTGTGTGCCGTATGTACAGTATACAGCAAGTATAAAGCAGAATATAGTGTGTGCAGTGTACAGAGTACAGAAAATATACAACAGAAATGAAAGGCAGAAAAAGAAATGTACCTCCCAAGCATGCCAGTAGCCCCCGAGCAACTGTCCACTGCCGCGGGAAGCTGAGCTCATATATCCGTAGAGAGTGGCCAGAGCAGCGCCACCCCAGTCGTAATGTAAGATATCCCTGACGTCCACCAGTGCGCTGAGCAGGCAGAGAGGCACGGTGTTCGCCCGGTCGGCGAAAATGGTCGTCCCAAACAGGAACATGAGAAAGCCGCGTGCGTATCTCTCCACGGTCTCCTGAGTCATCGGGGCTGCCTCAACGAGGGAGGGCTGGACCCTGAACTGCACCTCAAACCAGGAATATCGGACGAAGCCGGGACGCGCCAGAGGCGGCAGCTCGCCGAGCAAGTAGATCTAAGCGGCCTCCCACTCATCCATATCAGTATCAAAGGGGATCGGATCACCCCCTACCCCGATGCCAGTGAGCATCGAGAAATCATAGGGAGTCATCGTCATGTCCCCCGTCACAGAGAAATGGAATGAATCGGTGGTGTCCCACTACCTCTCCACCAGAGCGGCAAGGAGAGGTCTGCATGTAGTAAGTCTGGAGAGTCCTCTGCAGAATGTGCCAAAGCCGGCCTGGTCCACGATGTGGCGAACTGCATCGGGTAGCTCGACGTACCAATCACGAGCGATAGTATTCCCATACCCGCGGATGGTATGGGAATCTCCCTGTTTTCAAACAAGTAGTTGCGAAGTAATATAAAATGTACAGTTTTGAAGAAACAGTCAAAATCAGTGCAAATGTAGCATGCGTGCAAGTTTTTCAGATTCAAACAGATACCGGGTGCCGGTGTGCTTATAGTGAACTACAACGTATGATGCGTCATCGTGTTTGTGTGGTTCGGTGCAAATTTAGCATGTGTGCAAGTTTTTCAGATTCAAACAGATACTAGGTGTCAGTGAGTTTGCAGTGAAATACGGTATGTGCCGTGTGTTTGGGTGATTAAGGCTAGTGCAGTGTGTGTGCATGTGTCGGTCTTAAACAGATGTTAGTTGCAAGTGTGTCTGCGATCAACTACAATGAACAGTGTATCAGAGCATCTGAGCTAAAGCAATTAAAGAATGTAATCAGCTATGACAGTTGACAGTTAAAAGTTCTACATTGCAGAATGTAAAACAGAAAAAAATGTTACCTCGGAAACGCCGAAGGATAGGTGAGAGGCAGGCTCACGTAGTAGAAGCTCGGGATCCAGCGCCCTGTCAAAACTCCTGAACTGGCGCAGTCCGTCGGGGGGCAGAACGTGAATCGCCGGCCGGTAGGTCGCCGGATCGAATGGGCGGACGCTCAAAGGAAGGAGCTCGGCCCCGGGATCCATCTCGTGATCCGGAGGAGTCCCGCCCTATGGAATGTCATCGGCCATGTCAAAAAATGACGAGGAAAATGGTCGGAAAATGAAATCGGGCTGGAATATGGAAACTCAACCGAAAAGTCAACCCCCGGGAGGGTGGGAAATGACCGGAGAAGCCGGAAAATGGAAGAGACACGAAGATCGAGAGCAAATCAAGGGGAACAAACCCCAAAAAACGGAAATAGCAAAGGAGGTACCGAAACGAAGATTTGTTCAGATGAAAATGTTCGAAACGTGAAGGAGATCGCGAATCGAACGATGAAACGGGGGTTAAAACGCAAGAAAACGAGGAGATCGAAGGACGAAAACACTCTAGAAAGAGAGGGGGAGAGATTTCGGCTAGGGAGGAATGAAAAAAAATAGGGCTAGAAGCCCTATTTTAAAAGACCCGAAGCAAAAAGTCAAAACTGCCCCGATACAGGGACTTTTTGCCGGTCGGCCACATTATTTGCTGGTTGGCAATATATTGTGCCGATGGAACTGTTTGATGGCCGATGGACGGCCGGTGATGAATTGTGATGACCGGTGGACAGCCGGTGGTCTCCCACAGTGGTTTTTGAGCCTCCTACACCTTTCCTTGGGCTATATGAGTGGTCTAGAGCCTTCATTGCTTAAAACAGTGTAAAACAACGCCTCTCCGACGCTCAACCGGCCTCCGTTTTGGCCTTGGATCGTGTCTTCTGCGCGTGGCACTCAAATTCGTGCAAGGTGTATCCTTCTCGTATCCTTTTGGCTTTTACAAAACTCAAAAGTCACCCCGCGTGCATCGCATTTCAATTCGCACCGTCACGTGCATCATATTTCGCATCGCGCTGTTTTGCGCATATCATTGTATTTGGCATGCATTGCATCGCGCTGTCTTGCGCATCACATCTCAAACCGCATTCGCCCGGTCTGGCGAGACCTTAAACACGCACGGTCCGGCGGGACCAAAAACACGCGTGGTCTAGCGAGACCTTAAACCCACTCGGTTGCATTATCATGCGCCTCAAAAGTCGCGCATTGTCGCGCATTTCGAAATCATACATCTCTATGCATCATCATGCATCGTGCATCGTCATGCATCTCATAAGCCGCGTGTCATCAAGCACTAAGATAAGATCATGCATTGCATTGTCATGAATTTCAAGCGACTTGCGTTATCGCGCATTCCATGCATCATGCATTCCAAAAAAAAAAAACACAAAACAATATAGCTGCATTGTCATACATCATCGTAAATAGTTGCATTGTCATGCATCATCATAGATACATGCATCGTAAACACTACATTGTCATGCATCATTGAATGTAGTGCATATTTGTATATATCGCATTGTAGTTTGCATGCATTCATTGCATCACCCTCCATCTATGGCTTGCGCCCTTCCATGTTGAGCTTGGATTGGTATGTGCCTATACTTTTTACGTCGAAGCATAGTTCAGTGGACCGTTCTATGTTAGACGTGGCTCGTATGCGTCCATGCCTTTCCTAGGCAAGATTTGGTTTGGCCTGCGTGCCATATCCATTGTATCTATTCCATTGCATGCACCCATTGCATCACCTTCCATCTATGGCCTGCGCCTTTCCATGTTGAGCTTGGTCTGGTATGTGCCCATACTTCTCGTGTCAAAGCATAGTTCAGTAGACCGTTCTATGTTAGCCGCGGCTTGTTTGTGTACATGCCTTTCCTAGGCAAGATTTGGTTTGGCCCGCGTGCCATATCCGTTGTATCCATTTCTATTGCATTTTAGATTGCATGCATTCACTGCATCAACTTCCATTTATGGCTTGCGCCTTTCCATGTTGAGCTTGGTCTAGTATGTGCCCATACTTCTCGTGTCAAAGCATAGTTCAGTAGACCGTTCTATGTTAGCCGCGGCTTGTTTGCGTACATGCCTTTCCTAGGCAAGATTTGGTTTGGCTGCATGCCATATTCATTGTAGATATTACATTGTAGTATAATTTTTGCATCCGGCATTAGGATCATTGTCCTTTCCCCAGCGGGTCGTTTCCCCACTTATGTCATTCCCCCACAATACTCGTTCTTGTGTCCGTCTACATTACTCATAGTTCAGTTGACCGTTCTATGGTAGGCAGACTTGTTACCCCCATCAATCTATTTGACATTTGTGTGGTTTCGAACCGCTCATGATTGGATCATGATTCAATTGCTTTGCATATGCATTGCATTTTCATTTGCATTATTCACACATTGTTTTGTATATATTGCATATCATTTTGCATTTATTCTTACATTGTCATGCATATTGCTAACAATATCATACCTGTTAAGTTGTTTTCTTTACAGGCACGATATTGTATGTACAGTTCATTTACCGCTGGTGGAACCAGACGAACCGCACAGGTATTGTATCCTCCGTGTGAGACGTATCGAGAATTGCATAATTCTCTTACATCCTTTCTGCACTGTAGTGTAGTTTGGCGTATGCTAGCTTAAAACTGTTGCATGTGTGCTTCGTTACAGCTTTTCTTTGCATGATCATAAGTTGTGCTCGGCTTCGTGCATTGTCTTACATTTTGCCCCTGCCTTCGGGCGCATACCTTTTTTTGTCTTGCATGTTTGTCTAAGTCTTCGGCCTTGTCAAAAATGGGTCGTCTCTAGGCTTTGACATTCACTCCCATCATTGTTATGACTTTCGAGTTCTGTCAAAGAGGGGCAACTGTAGACACCCCATTTTTGACCGTCCTCAAGACTTGGGCGTCACCGTTTGAACACCCGGTGATTATCCATGTTTGTGTTCGTTTGGAGTTCCCGGAGGTCTCAGCTACGCGCCTTGCCTCAGGATCTCCAAACTCGACCGTTTTGTGTCTGGTTTTGCACCAAACACTTGTGTTTTGCCTTGGAAGGGTAGGGGATGCCTTGTGAGGTCTCCCTACACATCACCGGCCGTGGCTTGAGGCCACCAACTGCTGTTTGTGCCCATCGGCCATATATTTGGCCGACCGGCACTCTTTTTGGCCGACCGGCCATCAATTTTGTAAAAATGGCAATTTTGAGCAGCCGACTACTGTTCATCTGCTTTTGCAGATATTTTAGGACAGCTGTGTGGCATTTGGTTCCCCTCCATACACGTGTATGGAGGGATGCCCCCTTGTTAGCTTATTGAATAAGCTTTGCAAGATGGGTTGCCTATAAGAGAAGGGGTCTTCTCTTGGCATTAGGGTTAGAGAAATTTTGTGAGAAGAACACAGAGGAGAGCTCTGGTTCTAGGGTTAGAAAGTTGTAACTATTCTATCTCTCTTTTTCTCTCTTTTATGTTCTAGGTGCTTTTGTCCATACTATTGCACATAAACACCTAGTCTTTCACCTTTTCTTGGTTCTTGAGGGACCTGAGGCTTGTTCTTGCTGTCATTGGCTGGATTTGAGCTCAAGGAGGCAACAAAATCACCTTTTGTGAAGAGGTCTACAAGGGTAAGACACTACCCCCTTTTTACCCCATTTTTGCACACTACTTTTGCCTATCTTAGAACTGTTTTCAAGCTTAGTGTTTAATACAAAAAAGTTCTATTTTTGGGCTCTCTAAATAGTTTGTTTAGAGTGTTTTGTGGTTTGGAGGTGTTAGACCCCTCCTAAGCCTTGAGAGGCCTCATTTTGTGCCATTTTTGGTGAGCTCCGAGACTTTCGTGCTTGGGCCTCCTCACCACTTAAATCTTGAGAGATTTCAGTGGTGAGGATGGTGCCTTGAAGTCTCAAGAAGGAGAGGGCCACCCCCTCTCCTTGTTGTCCTTGAAAAGGACCAATTTTGGCCTCTTGAGGGAGCATCATGCTTAAGTGTTTGTTGATCATGCCATGGCTGTATTTCATGCTTATATTGCCATGATATAACATTGTTGTGTGTTGGTTTTGGTGCATCATGTTAGTTTAACATACATGCCATGTAATGCCCCTTTGATGCCTTAACATGTCTTAGGTTGTAAACCCTTATTCTAGCATGTTTTAGACTTGGTCTTGTGAAGCTTTTGAGCTTGTTTCACCATGTTTAAGGTTTGTCCATAGTTATTTGGGTCGATCTTAGCATGCTTTGTGTGCCCCCTTTGCATTTTGGTTTGTTGGCCTTAAGTGTATAAGTGTCTAGCTTGCATTACTTGCTTCGGTTTAAGTGGTTTGGCACCATTTGTAGCATCATTTCAGCCCCTTTGATATGCTTGTATGCTTGCTTTGGACACCTCTTTAATGCTTTGAAAGCTTGTGTTGAATGCTCCATGTTTTGGCCATTGTGCATACTTTTGAATTTGAGCCACTTAGATGCCATCTAAGGGTCCCTTTTGCATGGTCAAGGACTGCCTTGAACCCATTTTAAGCCTTCTTGGCCTTACGGGGCTTGGTTGGCTTAGCCATGGTTTGAGCCTCTTTGCCTTGCTTCAAGTACCTGGACTATTTGCATGCAAATGTTTGTCTTGTTTGAGTTGGTTTGGCGCCTCTTATAGCATGATTTTCAGAGCTTATGTTGCATGCCTAGTGTCCATGTTATACTCCTTTCAAGTGTGCTTGAGAGTTACTTGCTTAATGCTTAGATTTGTGTCTTAACATGTGCATGTGTGTATGTGTGTTTAGCCCTCATGCTTGAGCATTTTGGCCACTGTTTTGGGCCTAATTAGAGCTGCCTAATTCATGTTTAAGTCCATCCCTTCATTGGTTGCATATGCTCCTTGTGTGTTTTAGCACATTGATAAGTTGTTGCATGTTGGAATTTGCATGATTGAATGAAGTCATATGTTTGTTTGCATGCTTGAACATCCACATTATATCTTGCATGCTTGTTGGTTAACATTGATGTTTCATGTCTTGTATGCTTGTTAGCTTGTATGCTTATTTGCATGGCCATGGTTGCATACTAGTCAATGTTCCTAGGATTGCATTGCATCAATGTGCATGCTTGGCCTCTTGAAGTGAGTGTGATAGAGGTTGGCCCTTTTATGTGATTATGTGCATTGCATTACATTTGAAATCGAAGTTGCACACTTGATTCTTTGGGCCATCACGCATGGAAATGCGTGATTGGTGGTCCGAGAATCGAGGTACATCCTCCTTTGAGTCCTTAACATGATAAGGGGCTTGTTTGGTGCATATATTACTTGAATTACATTGCCATGCAAGTTCTGTCCTCTGCTGCTGTAAGTTGCAGGTTCTGCAGGCAGTTTTGGCCGACCGGCATAATATAGTGCCGATCGGCCATCCATTGGTAGCCGATGGATGCATCTTGTGCCGATGGCCATATCTAGCAGCCGATGGTGATTCTACTCAGCCGGTGGTATTCCCCAGTGTCCAGGGAAGCAATTCAGAGACTTTGGCAGTCCTCAGAGGAGCAGAGCAGGGAAAACAGAGGCAGTCTATGCATGGCAGTGCAATTCCGAGCAAGACCGAACATGCATTGCATTGGACCCGCTTCCCGAGGCGGTTTACTATTTTTTCTAGCTTAGTTAGTTTGTTAACTACTTAGGGCGAATCTGTAGATTAATTATCTGTAATATTTATTTGGTCCCTCCGAGCGAGGGCGAATCTGTAATAAGTGTGGGTGCGTGTGTGTGCATGTCTTCCAATCCCCACTTCTTTCTTCCCTTTTATTTACCTGCTTATGATGGTAGATTAGGGCATGTTTAAATTAGCATACCTTATGCCATGCATGCGTGCATCCATACATTTGTTTTGCATGCACCGGGCTCGGTGCATCACGCTAACTGCATTTGTACTTCAATTCCAAATTGAATACGTGCATCAATTGATTGCATTTCACATGACATGTTTAGGTTAGCCGAGCCTACTCTAAATTGCATCCTGTATGTGTTACATTAGTCAAATTGACATAAACTAGGACCATGCATGTTTGCTAACTAGTTTATTGTTTTGGCATGGAGTACAATGTAAGTATTTTCATGCTTTAGCATACCGCATGCGTGTGAGTGCTACCATGACAGCATGCTTACCATGTGGCTAGATGGTTATGTGATAAACTGTTTGATTGCCTGTGGGTGAAGGTTGGATTGTTTGAGTTGGAAAAACTTGTTGAAATCCGTATTTTAGCCTACTTGCGAGTAGCAAATCCCAAAACATTTTCTAAAACAAACGGATATGCAATATTGTTCCAAATTAGACGATCTAGTCTATACTTGTTTGCTGTGCGCATAACATAATAATTCTAGGCTAATAACCGGAATAAGAACACATAACGTTTTCAAAATCGGATATCACGGTTAGTAAAGGCCGGTCTTTGGACCGGGCGAGAGGGGGTGCTCATAGCTGACCTTCCCCAATCGTACCCAAGCTCTCGAGCCGAGGCAACTTTGGTGATGACGGACACGTGGCCTTTGGCACCGAGTCAGGGTTTCCTAAATTTCCCCATTAAAAAATATTTAGGTGGCGACTCTGTATCTAGCAAAGCAGTCCATGTTTGGCACTTCTTTCAAAATCTGTTTTCTTAAAACGATTTGCCAGAGTTGGACTCTTTGGTTTAGATTAAGAACCGCAACAACAAAAGGGAGTCCGAACTGTAGAAAGAAGCCCACGGGCGCGTCTACAAATACGTTTTGGCCCTTCTATAATCTCTCTGTTGTGGATCGAGGGCACACCAAGAAACACAAACAAGCAATAATACAAGAGTTTCAACATGGTTCGGCAAGTCGCCTACGTCCACGGGCAGCGAATTTCACTATATTGAAAGAAATGGAAATATTACAACAGAGACACACTCTCACACTGTTGTTCACTCACTGTTTTTTTCTCTATCTTCTCTTCCTCTATTTATATACATAAGATGGAAGTGAAAAGGCTGGAGAGCACAGTTGGAGAGCACATGGCCAGCTGTGTATGTATCTTTCAGTGCCGTCCATGTCGGTTGGCAAGCTGACTTGTGCGTTGGCTTCACATGGAGAGTCATCTACTTTGTAGGTTGGCAAGACCTCATGGCGAGCCTTGCATGGCTAGTTGGCAAGATGAATCTTTAGCCAATCTTCAACAAATCTCCACTTTAGCGAGGATTCTCTTATCTAACATAGTGATTGATCAACACTACTTTGCACCCGAAGGTGTTCAGTTCCGAGAGATGTTGACCAAGTCCAAACAATGTTGGAACTTGATCCCAGAAACCACTTTTGTGAGCATATCGGCCGGATAATCTGCAGTACTAATCTTTTGAAGCAAAATATCCCCTTCATTCACAATTTCTCAGACGAAATGAAAACGAACATCAATGTGCTTGGTGCGGGAATGATGAACCTGGTTGTTTGCCAAACAAATGGCACTCTGACTGTCGCAGTGCACCTCAACGTGCTTCTGAACAATACCCAAGTCCTCAATCAACCCATGTAGCCAAATAGCTTTCTTAAAGACTTCTGTAGACAAAGCCACTGTTGACTGAAGCATTGACCTCCAACTCACCGGCCCTTTAGCAAGCGTAAATAAATACCCTGTTGTTGATCGGCATTTGTCCAAGTCACCAGCATAATCTGAGTCCACATATCCAACCAAATTCTGCCCGAGTCGGTTATCTCTCTCAAACTTCAATCCTAGATTAACCGTGCCATGTATGTACCTTAGGATCCATTTTACTGCCTGCCAGTGATATTTTCCTCGATCATGCATATACCTGCTTACCATACTCACAGCATGTGAGATGTCAGGCCTTGTACAAACCATAGCATACATTAATGCACCAACTGCATTTGCATATGGAACTTGTGCCATATGTTTCCGTTCTTCTTCTGTGCGTAGAGACATCGAAGCACTAAGCTTGAAATGAGGGGCCAATGGTGTACTCACAGCTTTTGTTTTCCCATTTATGCCAAATCTGTCTAACACCTTTTTCAAATATTGAGTTTGTGTCAGATGAACCGTGCCCTTCTTCCTGTCTCTCTTGATCTCCCTCTTGATCTCCATGCCAAGAATTTTCTTTGCTTCTCCCAAATCCTTCATTTCAAACTCCCTTGCTAATTGTGCCTTGAGTTTGTCAATCTCCTCATTGCTCTTTGATGCAATTAACATATCATCTACATATAAGAGCAAATAGATGAAGGACCAAACTGGAAGCTTACGGAAATATACACAATGATCAAATTGACTTCTTGTGTATTCTTTCTCTATCATGAACCGATCAAATCTTTTGTACCACTGTCTCGGGGATTGCTTCAATCCGTACAATGATTTGTTCAGCTTACAAGCCCAATTCTCTTTTCCAGCAACTTTGAAACCATCTGGCTGGGACATGTATATCTCATCTTCAAGATCTCCATGTAAAAAGGCAGTTTTGACATCGAGTTGGGCAAGCTTGAGATCAAACTGTGCAACAAAAGCTAACAAGATACGAATAGACGTGTGCTTCACAACAGGTGAGAATACCTCATTGTAGTCTATTCCTTCCTTCTGAGCATAGCCTTTAGCTACCAATCTAGCTTTGAATCTGATGTTGTCTTTACCTGGGATGCCTTCTTTCTTGGTGTAAACCCACTTACACCCAATTGCTTTCTTGCCTTTTGGAAGTTGCACCAACTCCTAAGTCTGGTTCTTGTGAAGTGACCTGATCTCTTCATCCATAGCCTCCTTCCAATTAACACTTTCTGCATTCTGCACGGCTTCCTTGAAAGTGCAAGGAACATTGTCTTCAATGATTGGAAGTGCATAGGCTACCATATCAGTCATCCAACCAGGTTGCTTAGTAACCCTTTTTCCTTTCTTGATTGCAATGGGTTTTGATTGTTGTGGGGCCTCTGGATCTTCATTTTCATCTGAACTCTCTTCAGAGCTATCCACCGAGACTTCTTTAGGATGGTTGATTGGCTGACTAGTCTTTGCTGGAGTCTCAAACTCCACCTGCACTGACTTCTTCAATGCTTCATCATTTTCTTGAGGATTTGGTTGCTTTAGCATTGTAGACTCATCAAAGGTAACATCTCTTCTAGTGACAACTTTCTTTGATTTAGGGCACCAGAGTCTGTATCCCTTGACACCATCACTAAAGCCTAAGAAGACAGCTTTCTTGGCTCTAGGATCCAACTTAGATTCTGTAACATGAAAATAGGCTGGACATCCGAAGATACGTAGCTGATCATAATCAGTAGCTGGCACTCCTAACCATACCTCTATAGGAGTCTTGCCATCTAGTGCTGCAGTAAGTAGTCTGTTGATAAGATGACGAGCATAGTTCAATGCCTCGCTCCAAAATGCCCTGCTCAATCCAGAATGTGATAGCATACACCGGACTTTCTCCACCAAAGTGCGGTTCATGCGTTCTGTAACTCCATTTTGCTGCGGTGTTCTAGGAACTGTGAAATGTCTCACTATCCCTTTATTCTGGCAAACCTCAAAGAATGGATCTGATGTGTACTCCCCGCCATTGTTAGATTTGAGGTTCTTGATCTTTCTGCCTGTCTAGGTCTCAATCATTTTCTTCCACATAAGGAAGATTTCTAACATTTCATCTTTATGTTTCATTGTGTAAACCCAAACTCTTCTTGAGAAATCATCAATGAATGACACAAAGTAGTGTTTACCTCCCAATGAAGCATTCTTGGAAGGGCCCCATACATCGGTGTGAACATAGTCTAAAATCCCTTTGGTACGATGAATTGCAGTACCAAACTTGATTCTTGTTTGCTTTCCCAGTACACAATGCTCGCAGAACTCAAACTTCCCTGTTTTGGCGTCTTTCAACAGGCCTTGCTTTACTAACCCTTGTAAATCCTTCTCACAGACATGCTCTAGGCGCATGTGACAAAGTCTGGAAGTGTCTGATTCATCATCTTCTGAGCTGGTGGAGACAGCCACTCTCTTTGTGACTGTAGAGCCGTCTAGGAAATATAAATTTCCCGGTTGAGTACCTTTCATTGCAACAAATGCTCCTCGAACAACTTTGAGGACTCCACCTTCCACAGTTACTCTGTAACCTTTAGAGTCTAAAACTCCCACTGAGATGAGATTCTTTGTCAAATCTGGTCCATACCGAACATCTTCAAGTGTTCTGATTGTTCCATCATGTATCTTCAGTCGAATTGTTCCAATCCCCTTTGTCTGGCAAGCTTGGTCGTTGCCCATCAGCACAACTCCTCCATCGAACTCTTGTAAGCTCGAGAACCACTGCTTGTTAGGACACATGTGGTAGGAACATTCGGAATCTAGAATCCATTCATCAGACTGGCCATATGATGAAACTATGAAGGCTGATCCTTCACCATTATCTTCATCTCGTGCAACGTTCACCTTTTCTTCTTTCTTGTCTTTATTGGGACAATCTTTTGCCCAATGCCCCTTCTGGCGACAAGCAGCACACTCGTCTTTTACAAGACATCTTTTATCTAATGATTTCCCTCTGGATTTTGAGCGAGACTTTCCTCACCCTGTATATCTTCTATTATTTGTTCTGCCTCTGACTGTCAATGCCTCGGATGCTGAGTCCCTGTTTGCAGATTTATTTTTCCTTCTGAATTCATTATTTACCAAGGCGTTTGCAACATCAACATAATTGATCTTTTCTTTACCGTACAGTAAAGTGGTGGTGAGATGATCATATGTATCAGGCAAGGAATTCAACAGCAACAATGCTTTATCTTCATCATCAATGTGATCATCAAAGTTCTTCAAATCGGTAAGAATTTTGTTGAAATTGCTTAGGTGTTCGTTCATCGAAATACCTTTCTTATAGTCGAAACGAAACAACCTCTTCTTCAAGTAGAGCCGGTTCTCAATGCTCTTTGTCATGAACTTGTCTTCCAGTGCCTTCCAAAGCTCCTTCGCAAGATCATATTCTGTGAAGGCATACTTCTCCTCTTTTGCAAGGCAAAGTCGGATGGAACTGCAGGCTAGGAGATTCACTTTCTTCCATTCTAACTCGTCCAGGTCATCTGGTTGGTCTCCCAGAGTGAAGTGCAGGTTCATTGGGACAAGCATATCTTTAACTTCGCATCTCCACATGCCGAAGTTGCTGCTTCCATCAAACTTTTCTACCTCGAACTTAGCATGGGACACCGGGGTCCAATACCTAGAGTTGTTTTTAGCCGCGGGGCTGCTTGTAGACCCGGCTAATCTCCTCTCTGTAGATTTTGCCATTTAGAATTTTTTTTTTTTTAGAAACTCCGATTCAAAAAACTGACCGTACGAATGTGTCCAGAATACTCCAAATAGTTGGAAAGTACTATTGGATTGCCAAAAACAGACTCCGAATGACTCAGATCAAGCCAAAACAGTGTGGATGGTTCAAATCTGAAAAATCTGGTGCGTCTGAGATGCACCAGATAATTACTCTGGTTCGGCTGGTCAATGACGCGGTCAACGACGCAGCCTCTAGGGCGGCGCAGCTCAGCGGCGCGATTTAGCTGCGTGGTCAACGCGACTCAAAGCTAGTCAACGGCTCGAGAACGCGGCTTAGCGGCTTGACTCCGACGCGGCTTGGTCAGCGGCGGTCAACGGCTCCTGGTCGGCTTGACGGCTCGGCTCGGCTCACGTGACGTCAGCCTGACATCAGAACCACGTGCGCTCCACTCGTCTTCTTCCTCTCGTCGGCGCGTGGGGCGCGTGGTGAGAGTGGGCTTCACTCGCCTTCTTCTCACGCGCCTGTTCTGGGGCTGGGCTTTGCTGTTCTGGACTCCTCTTCTCAAGGGCTTCCTCTTGGTATGCTCAAAAGTGGATTTCAGTCACTTCGAAATCTGGGCACTTTTGGAAAAAATTCAATTTTTCACCACTCTGGCTCTGATACCAATTGTTGTGGATCGAGGGCACACCAGGAAACACAAACAAGCAATAACACAAGAGTTTTAACGTGGTTCGGCAAGTCGCCTACGTCCACGGGCAGCGGATTTCACTATATTGAGAGAAATGGAAATATTACAACAGAGACACACTCTCACACTGTTGTTCACTCACTATTTTTTTCTCTATCTTCACTTCCTCTATTTATACACATAAGATGGAATTGAAGAGGCTGGAGAGCACAGCTGGAGAGCACACGGCCAGCTGTGTATGTATCTTTCGGTGCCGTCCATATCGGTTGGCAAGCTGACTTGTGTGTTGGCTTCACATGGAGAGCCATCTACTTTGTAGGTTGGCAAGACCTCATGGCCAGCCTTGCATGGCTAGTTAGCAAGATAAATCTTTAGCCAATCTTCAACACTCTCATCTTTGCCACTTGAACCAAGCTTATATTGATTAGCTCATTCATGTAGCCCTCGGCAACTTCTTCTATCGTCATTCCTGCTTTCGATTCTATAAATCCTTCTGCCACCCATAACCGAATCAATCTCCAATGGTCAATCAAACAATCCTTTGGAAAAAAAAACTTAGCTATAGAAAGCAGAACTTCAGATAATAAGGTAAATCAATGTAACTGAGGGACAATATTTTGTTCATGCTTAGGAGTTTGTCATTTCCTTCTAGTTCTGCACCAAGGCTGCGGTAGATCTTATCCCACTCATCCACACTGCTCTTATCCTTTGTTGATAAAAGACCACTAATTGCCACAATTGCAAGCTGCAATCCCTCGCATCTATTCAAGATGACTTTTGAAAGTCCTTTCAAATGTGAAGGGCACGAACTCTCCATAATTGTTTTACTGCAAAACAATGTCCAGGACTCTTCGGGAGTCAAGGGTTGAAGATTATAGACACCACCATGATATTCTGTACTAGCGAAAGAAGCTAAATCTGCATTTCTGGTTGTGAGCACTACTCGACTGCCACAATTGCCACTAGGAAACACATGTCTAAAAGATTGCCACGCTTGAATATCCCATAAATCATCGAAAACAAGCACATACCTCTTCTGTTGCAGGAAAGCATTAATTATCCCTTTTAAGCTATTGGTATCCATGTTGTCCATCCCTTGTGGGACTGGTTGCTTGATTTCTTCAAAAAGTTGTTTGATGATGCCTTTTAGGAGCACCTCAATCTTGAAGGATTCAGAAACAATGATCCAAACATGGCTCTGGAAATGATTCTTCACAACTGCATCATCAAACACCTTTTTAACCATTGTTGTTTTGCCTAATCCGCTCATTCCTAATACGGAGAGCACCTTGAGTCTTGGGTCTTCATGCACCAACTACCAAATCAGTACCGATTTGGGTTTATCGATGCCCACAAGCTCAGATTCATCGAGTAGAAGGGCATCACTGCGACAATCATGCCATGCTCTGTTAAAAACAGTGGCCCTTGAGCTTGAGCCTTGCTCTAACGTACCATATCTGTCATGGTACCTTTGATGTCCCTTGGAAATATCGTCGACTCTGGACTTCATTCTTTGAACTTCAGAACCAATTTGGTGACGAGCTATTAAATTCTTAATATAGCAAGAAACCTTACGAAGAAAATCGCGAAATCCAGCGCTATGACGATGTCCGAGGCAAAGCATGAACAACTCGAGAACATCTCCAATGTCCTACGCAGCTTCTCGGACTTGCTTGACCCATACTTTGAGTTTGGGATCGTTCTCTTCCATAGCATCGGCAACTCTGAGGAAAGCTGTCATGCGATCGAATTCATCTCTGATGTATTAAATCTTATCTCGAACTTCGGTCAACAAATTGGCCTCTTGTTGGAGGAAGGGTGCGAAGTTGTCTAGTAGATGGAACACTGCAGTCTCGGCCATTTTGCAATGTTGATGAGAAATTAATAATGGTGATGGTGGTCACAACTCTGAACTGAAGATGAGAAATGTTGTATATGATTCAAAATCTCCTTTTTCTTCCACAAGAACTTGTTCAATGATTCCTTCACATGGACCATGCTTCTTGCTTGAGAAAAAGAAAAGAAGATAAAGGATAGAGAATGGGGGGTGGAGAATGTCCCCCACTTGTGTTGTGTGGAAGCAACTATCAATCTCTCCCTGTCTAAAATAAATAAAAAGAGATGTGATTGAGACCCCTCCAATCACCACCCCCACCACCCCACACACACGTGGCGAGTGGTGATTGGAGGAGAAGAAAAAAAAAAGAAAAAAAGAAAAAATGACCAATCAAAAAGAGAGAGGGTCAAATGGGGGTGGGGTGGGGTGGGGGGGGGGAAGGGGTCCGGATCATTTTTCAAATAAAAAAACCCATCACTAGTTTTTCTGTTTTAATTATATATTAGCAATTTCATCTACTTAACTTTCAAAATTTTTAATTGTAATTCGTGTAGTTCAGTTGGAAACAATTGTACAGTAAAATTTGATTTGACAAACAAACAGATTATTTTAAAATTTGAACAATTTAAATTGTATAACACAGTACTCATTTTTCTTTCTAAAGATAAACTACGTGATGTGGTACAATTAGGTGCATAGGAAAATTGGGATTTTATAAAAAAAAGACTATGAATCATTTTTCATCCAAAACTTTAATCACTATTTTTAATTTTCTTTAATTGGCACAAATAGTAAAATTTAAGATTAAATATATTACGATTGACATGGCATGAACCAAATTGACATAATCCATAAATAATCTGCAATGCATTTAATCTAAACTACTGACACTTATTAATATGCAAACTAGTTTAATACTAAAAAAAAAGTTAAATTAGTTTTTGCAGTTTTTTTTTTTTTTGGGGGGGGGGGAGGGAACGAAAAAAAAAATGATGTACATACCTTGTTTGGTTGAGAAAAAACAAAAAACAAAACAAAACGTTTGGTAAAAAAATGAAAATTGAAAGTTGCTCATCATTTAATGGTTCTCTTTTTTAAGATAAAAAATATTTTTTTATATTGATTTTTGTCAAATTAATTTTTATTTTAAAAAAAAAATTGTAAATATATTTTGAAAACTCAATACCCCAAAATATTTTGTCTTAATTTTTGTCAAATTAATTTTTTTTTTTACGAACACATTTGTGCATTTAGGCCACTCTAAATAAATTTTTTTTGAACAAGACCACTAAATAATTGCTCAAACTCGAAGTATTTAGCTCCATGTTTTGGTACCGAAAGTCCGATGTGTTCCACTGCATACGTTTTAGCCCCACACGTTTTAGCGGGCAAAAAAGGATTTGACTAACTGTTGGCACCATAAAT
Source organism: Camellia japonica (assembly GCA_030407325.1). NCBI lineage: Eukaryota > Viridiplantae > Streptophyta > Magnoliopsida > Ericales > Theaceae > Camellia > Camellia japonica. The sequence goes on along the minus strand of JAPPVO010000031.1, from coordinate 16,429,570 downwards.
CTGCAATCTTTTCCAGGACACGTGACATCCTCTTATTCATTTGGAAGTTAAAAGAAGTTATAGAGATGATGGAGAATATGAAGGACAAAGTGGATGAGTGGAAGGACAAAGTGGATGAGTGGAAGGACACATGGCAAGACAAGAATAAAGATGGAAGAAATGGGTAGTTACTAAGTAGTTATTGCTGTATTTTTTCCTTTATAAATAGCCATTAATGGCTACATTGTAACAGATCCAGAACTTAAATCAAAGACAATTGATTTCAATATTTCTTGTCATTTTCCTTATCTTAGGAGTAGTTTAACATAGATTTATATTTCGAAGCATTTATTTTCAGCACTTCCATTTCGATGCATTTTCTGCACTTCCTTTTCGAAGCATAAGAGTAGAGGTAAGTAATTATTAATTTGATTGTTCACTCAATCGTCCTTCTCCGTCCCCCTTTCTTCTTTTAATTTTTCTTTTCTCTACACTTTGGCAATTTTGAAGTCCTCTTTGTTGAGGCAAAAGAACCGTCAACGCAATCGCTTGATAATTGGCTTGAATTTAATCTGTAAGGATTTTTCAATCCTTGCTGGCACGCTCGCATTTATAATATTTTCCTTCGTAGGAAAAATAAGCCAACAATTTTTGGTATGCCCAGTGGGACTGCCAAGTGTAAGAAATGACAAACGATTTGGATTTCGTCATTCGAACTTGTCAATTTGAAATATATTGGCGTGAAAGAAAAATTTTGAATCTTCAAGAAGAGATCCATTTTCTTGATGAAATAAACTTTCATCCATTACAATATTATTTGGTGGAAGAAAAAAGACACCATTTAATTGGAGAAATTCATCAACTTGATATGGAAATTCGCCAATGGAATGATGAGTTATCAATTCTCACTACCAAGTCTTTAACTGAGGCTTTAATGGCCGGAATGGTGAATTTTTTCAGAATTTTTCCATGGTTAAAAATAGTAAAAGCAAAGAGTTGATTTCATCGATGGCTCGGGGGGTTCAAGAGACTGTTTTTAAAGAGCCAAATTATGAAATTAACATAACGAAAGAGCATGTTTTTTAGCCAAATTTGGCTAAGAATGATGTTTCATACATGGATCGGGGGGTCCAAAAACTAATTTTTAGAGAGTCAAGTCATGAAAATAACATTCTTGTGGGGGATTTTCATAAGCCATTAATGGCTAACATGGAAAAACAACCCACTTTGCCAAAGAATTATGAAAATCAATTTGGCAAAAGTCATGTTTTTAAACCAAACATGGTCGAGAATAATGAACAAGCCACTGTTCATGAATTCAAAATTTTTGACATTTTTCAAAATGTCAAAAAGTATGAATTTTCATGGTCACACTATACCATGCCTTTTGGTGTTTAAAATCCTTTTTGGATTTGTGGTTCACATCAAAATATAATTCTGATGATGTGACTAATAAAATTAACAAATTGTTCTTATGAGTTCGAAGCACTAAGAACAAGGGATGACCATTTAAAATGCATGAACTTGGCTAGAAAAAGCCTATGCATTTAAATAAGTGGTTGAGAATGGCTTATCTTTTCAAATTGATGGCTAGTTGTTTGTATGTACACAATCAAAGCATTGAAGATTCATTCGAAGCATCAAGAGTTGTTTCGAAGGTTGATTGCTTCGCCTTCGAAGCTGTATAAAGCTTCGAAGATACATTCGAAGCATCAAGAGTTGTTTCGAAGGTTGATTGCTTCGCTTTCGAAGCTGTATAAAGCTTTGAAGATACATTCGAAGCATCAAGAGTTGTTTCGAAGGTTGATTACTTCACCTTCGAAACTGTATAAAGCTTTGAAGATACATTCGAAACATCAAGAGTTGTTTCGAAGGTTGATTACTTCACCTTCGAAACTGTATAAAGCTTCGAAGATACATTCGAAGCATCAAGCCTAATCTTGAAACTTCATTGTAAGTATCATCATCCTATATCAATGCTTCCAACCTTCGAAGGGTGATGTTGTTCTTTCAAACTTGTGCTGCAAGACCTTCGAACGATGAATTTGGTCTTTTATACCACCTTCGAAGCTTGTTATTGGTCATCTAGTCATAATTTCATGCTCATTCGAAACACTTTATTGGTGCTATTATATTATTCGAAGCACTTTGTTAATATTATTCGAAGCACTTTATTGCTTAGATTAGTCATGTGCTTGGTTCAGCCCTTCAAAAATTCAAGTAAATATCATTTTTAAGGGCCGTGGGGGGTAATGTTGGCACCATAAATCTGTAATTTTTTCCAGGACACGTGACATCCTCTTATTCATTTGGAAGTTAAAAAAAGTTATAGAGATGATGGAGAATATGAAGGACAAAGTGGATGAGTGGAAGGACACATGGCAAGACAAGAATAAAGATGAAAGAAATGGGTAGTTACTATGTAGTTATTGCTGTATTTTTTCCTTTATAAATAGCCATTAATGGCTACATTGTAATAGATCCAGAACTTAAATCAAAGACAATTGATTTCAATATTTCTTGTCATTTTCCTTATCTTAGGAGTAGTTTAACATAGATTTATATTTCGAAGCATTTATTTTCAGCACTTCCATTTCGATGCATTTTATGCACTTCCTTTTCGAAGCATAGGAGTAGAGGTAAGTAATTATTACTTTGATTGTTCACTCAATCGTCCTTCTCCGTCCCCCTTTCTTCTTTTAATTTTTCTTTTCTCTACACTTTGGCAATTTTGAAGTCCTCTTTGTTGAGGCAAAAGAACTGTCAACGCAATCACTTGATAATTGGCTTGAATTTAATCTGTAAGGATTTTTCAATCCTTACTGGCACGCTCGCATTTATAATATTTTCCTTCGTAGGAAAAATAAGCCAACACTAACTATGCGTAGACAATGACAACGAATTTGTCTTGAATTATATGGTGGGTGGGGCAACTCTAAGAGCATCTGTGTTAGTCTCAATAAATTTTTAATTAAATTATAATTTAAAATTTATTTTTATTATTTTTATTAGTTATTTTTTAATACTTACTGCATTAAACTCTCTATTCTAACTCAATTTTATTAAAATAATAATTTCTTATTGTATTTTTTATTTTTTATTTTTTTATTAATTTGATGAGGTGTCATCCAAACAATTCTTAAAAAAATACCAAAAAAAAAATTACCGTTGACCGGTTGACCAGCCGATTGACTGGTTAGACTAATTTTCGACATTTTTCTTTTTTTGCTACAGGCACTCACGGGACATCCGGTGGGATATCCCAAGGACATCCGGGTGGACGACCGGTTTAAAGATTTGGGCCTAGTTTTACTCCAGAAAATATAATAAAAAATCATGTAGCTAATGAACAGTGGTTGTAGCAAATTTAACAAAAAGTTAATTTATAAAAAATTTGTTGAGCTTGATAGAGGAAAAATTTTGCGATTTACTAGTTATATTATACTTTTTTGTTATTTTGACCATTTTGATCATGCTGATGGGAATACTCTAAGGTCGATGGCTAAGGTAGGGTAGGATGGGCTAAGAGCAAAGCAGGACTAATTAATTTTATAACTTAAAAAAATGTAAATATTAATAAAAGCTACCAGATGCAAGAAAAAAAAAATAGATGTTAAGCATCATATTTTAGTATTTTAATCTTATTACCTTAAAAAAATTAAAGATTATGTATTATATAAATAAATATATTTAATAGATATAATCAGGACAGGAAATAAAATTCACGCAGAGTAAGACACGGATGTAGGGCAGAAGAAAATTATCTTCCCTAATTGTACAGTTGTTGGGCTCATGCAAGTTATCATGTGTCTTATTTGGAGATCTAATTTTTTGATTTGTTATTTTTTTGTATAAATTATTTATGTGGTTTTTTTTTTAAGGTCCCTGGTATTATGATTTTATAGCATAAAGGACACCAAATATTTTCATAATGTCTAAGGTCCCTCAACAATATTTTCATAATGTCTAAGGTCCCGCAACCTTGATCCAGAGAAAATTCAGTCCAGAGAAAATTCGTCCAGAGAAATTCTGGCCCTGGACCAAATTTCTCTGGAAAGTCTACAGCAATTATGAATTTCTCAGAATTTCTCTGGCCCAATTCTTCCTACAATATTCTCAGCATTTCTCTAATGCATTGGCTGAGTCCAGAGAAATTTTGAATTTCTCTGGTCCAATTCTCTTCAAATTTCTCTGATTTGCAAATTTCTTTAGTTTTCTCCTAGAGAAATTAATTTCTCTAGACTCCAAACCAAAGAAAAACAATGCACACACAAACACATTAAATAGAGAAAGAGAGAGAGAGGGGTTAAACAAATGTTGATACCTAGAGAACAAATAGAAGAGACCCAACTAACCTGGAGATATGAAAGCAAATAGCACTCAGGAAAACAAATGGTCTTACTTTATTTATGGTTTGGTTGAGGAGACGATAGTGTAGTAAGTTTAGAGAAAAGCCAAGACAAGGAGACAAGTTGCAGAAGCGAAAATTCAGTTTAAAAACTAGAGAATTTCTCTGGTTTCAACCCAGAGAAAATTCAGTTTAAAAGCCAGAGAATTTCTTTGGTAGACCCAAATCTTCATTACAATGACTGTTATCAAACTTTTCATCATTTTGTTCACAAAACATGAAAATGAAAACAATACCCAAAAAATAATTTGAATGCCACCGCAAACAAAATTCCTAGAGTCACCACTACTGATTGGAGTTCATAATACATTAATTAAAAATAAAAGTTGTAAATCAAAATCAACTAAAATCACAATTCAAAAATCCAAGAATAAGGAGTTAACCTGATTGACTGCTGGAACCATTTTTGCAAACTTAAGCAATTCTTTGATCTGCTCTATATTAAAATGGCTAACGCCAATGGCTCGAACTAGACCCAACTCCACCAGACCTTCCATTGCTTTCCATGTAGTCTTGAACCGATTCAGAAACTGCCTATACTCACTCCCTGACTTAGTAGGAGGATCAGTAGCATCTCCAAATGCCGAGCTCTCAGGCCAATGCATCAAATAGAGATCCAAGTATGACACTCCAAGATTCTTAAGAGATACTCTAACAGAATTCTCCATCTTATTGAGTGAATTCATAGTATCAGAATTTCTCTAACTTACTGAGGATCGCGCTTGAGTTCTTGTTTGTAGCCGAGCTGGTCGAGGCGAGCATGGCCTGAATCGAGTGTTGTGTCACCGTTTTGAATCTGCGATGGGAGTGCCATGTTTTCTTCACCACGACCCCAAACCATCTCTCTCTCTCTATATATATATCTACAACCTCATTGGAGCTCTGTTGAATCTTCTAATCTGCAGAGAGGCTGACTTTTATTTGGTGTGTGAAATGGAATCTGATTTGATTAATCTCCATCTATCAGCTTCACTGCGCCACAATTCCGATCAGAGACGATGCTTCTCCCTCTCTTCTTGGGGGCTCTCTGTTGCTGCTGCGGCTGCGGCTGCGACTCTAGGATTGGAGTAACAAAAGGACAATCCGAATCAGAATGAGAATGCTCTGATCATACTCCCACCTCGCACCGCCTTCGACTCCATCTTCGCCGGTGTTAAACCCTAACTTCCATTGATAAGTAACAGAATAGATAGAATACGATGAAGATGAGAGAAAAAGAGCACGAGATCGTAGAGCCGCCCACATCAGATCACACCCACAATATATATATATATATAGATCATAGAGCTCAATCGGCTGGAGAATGAAGTCAGGGTGAGGAACAAGAGTTGATCTGGACGGGTCTGAGAATGGAGAAGTTTAGAGAGAGAGAGACATGAGTTTTGATTTGATAAAGTCAAATTTCTCTGTGATATGTTCAGGGATCATAGACATCAAAAAATAATTTTGTGGATCTATTCCATTACGAAAAGTGGGAGAGGGACCCTTGACTAATTTTCCCATTATTTAATAATCATAATTACATAGTTTTTACCTGCCTTCACAAATTGGAGGACAAGTATGCCGTTTATTTTTTATAAATAAATATAACAAAATTATCTAGTTATAATTATTTTATTTATTTATTTTTAATATATAATTTACACACAATAACCAAGATAAAAATTTAAATAACTATAATAGGACCTATTATGGCCTAATAATAGGCCCAACCACACCACAGCGGGGGTGAGTTTTTTTTGTCTTTTTTAGTTCAGCTTCGTTTATCTTTAATTTTTTTCTTTTCTTTTTTTAAATTAGAATCATTTAGATGAGACAAGCCTAAAAACAAAATTGATTCTTTTTAAATAAAAAATAAAAAATAAAAAATAAAAAAAAGTTGAAAAAATAAGCTTGACCTTTTATTAATGGAAAAATTATTTATAAGTCCTATAAGGGAGACTTATACTACATATGATCCTAATAAAAAACTAATAATCTCATAAATTCTGTGAGAAGTTTGTTGACACACTTACCCTCAATATTAGTTGTTAATATCGAAAACAATGGCAAGATCATATATAGGAAATTGAATGTTACCATAGATCATATTTATATGAATGTTGTAACACCCCAAAATATTTCAACATGAACTACCCATACGAATGATCCTTCATTACCCAATGACAATAATCCCTCCAACATCGCATATATAATAAATGGATTAAATACAAAAGTTTCACTTGCAATTCATATTCACAACATAACGAATACACTAGTTCTATAACATGTGAAGCATCTAATCTCAAAAACAAATAAAATGCCCTTAAGGGCTTACATCTTCCAAGGCAATAGCCCGGTTACACAAAATGGTCTCTCGGACCCATACATATTTGCCCTTGGCTTTACAAAATATCACAACAAGATAAGAGCTTTATACTCTTTACAATTATCCGCGCCCTCAACTTGGCGGGATCACCACGTCATTACCTGCACCAAAGTCCCATAAGGGTGAGCATAAAGCCCAGTAGAGAATTCTAACAAAGTATATACAGTTATGCAATTCTCAATAAAAATGCAAATGTCAATGCCATGTCATGCCATGCTCCTTTAAGGAAATATCATTTCATGTTCTTTGAAGATTTGAATTTTTCAAATAAAATCTTGCAATCTCCACACATGTCAAACTTCCAATTTTAATCAACAGAGGGGCGGTAAATACGACACTGGTAATCCCTAGGCTGGTGTCTGCAAGTAGACTCTGCGAGTACTACCAAACTGTCATTTTTACCGGGATTAACCGGAAGGCTCGACACCTATCCGCGCGGTTTTCTGGTCTTTCACCATGGACACTCAGGCCAACTTATCAAACTCATCCACACCCCCTATCCGGACTTACCACCGTATTTACCCCATAACACATTTTCACAGTTCTCATTACAAAATAATCTTTTTCAAAATAAACGTTTTCCAATTCATTTCAATATGTGTAACAATGATAATAAATCAAATGAGAACATGATGCAATACATAATATCTCATAACATTTCTCCATTTTCAATGTCTCCACAATAATGTCAACAATCACATTTTTCCATTACCTCTTTTCATTACTCTTGCCCAAGATAACCACATGTTATCTACACTTAGCCACAATTTCACCTTTCACAATTCTTAGCAATATGGTCCCATCAATACAACATGTAATGTTTTTCAAATGTTAATTTTCACAATCCATAATGCACAACAATTATCATCTTCCACTTAAATATTTCCATACATTCAACAATAGTTTAAAAATAAGTCCTCCATTCTCTTATATCATGAAAATTATCATTTCTTTATGTCACAATGTGAAATCCACACTCATTTACTTGTTTAACACAAGAAAAGAGAATTTCATAGTTTTCCTCAAAAAAACCCCAAATTTCTAGATTTTTACAAAAACCTAACATTGTTCATCTCTTTTATAAAATCTCACCACACACATCAATCTCGGCTCAAGTTGTCTAAAATTTCAAGAAAATCTCTAAATGTACACAAGGTGGAGTTTGTTTTACAAAAACAATCAACCCTTTGAGCCACCAAACCCATTTTCGAAATTTCTCAAGGAGAGTTACAAGATCAACTAAAAACTTCATAAATATATATATATATATATATATAACTCAAAGGAGAACCTTCTAGGATTTATAAAAGATTTGGGATGCAACCCACATTTAAAACATCTCTATATTTTCAAAACACAAGATTGAAATCAACAAGGAACTATATGAAAGTTCTTAAAACCATCATAAAGGTAGCAAAACTTGTATATATAACTCAAGAATATCCCTACCTCGAGCTTGGAAGAGAAGATGAGCAAAAAGGTTGAAACCCCAAAGTTGTCGAAACCAACTTCTACTTGGATCAAAACGAAGCTCTTGACGAGATCTACAATCTTTCTCAAAGGAGTAAGGCAAGAAGATGCTTCCAAGTGAGTAGATCTAAAGATTTTGAGTGAAAAGTGCTTTTGAGAGAGAGGGAGATGGTGTTTTACGGTTTAGAGGGGAGAAAGAGAGAAAAAGGTAAAAGAAATGATCAAGTGAGGGCCTTTATATAGTACTAGGACAAAATTAGATATAAGCCCCAAAGTCAACCCAAAATATCTAGTCAAAATATCCCCAAAAAGTAGGCCCAAACCGGTGGAAAAATATGGGAAAAAGTAGTAGGTGTCGACCCTCTGCAATGCAGGTGTCGACACCTAAGAAGAAATCTGGAACACTAGGCTTGACTGCACAGCAGGTGTCGACCCTTCCACAGGCAGGTGTCGACACCAAAAAGCAGTGAGCAAATTCAGGACAAGGGTCGACCCTTCCACAGACTGGTGTCGACCCTTGCAGCCAACCCAAAAGAGAAGGTGTCGACACCACCAAGCCCGGTGTCGACCCCAGAACATGATTTTCAAGTTTTCAAACAACTTTTCAACTCGAACAAGCGTGAACGAACAATCCGAACAAGTTTAAATTAATTTTCACTCATCCAAAAACCAAGATACAACAACACTAAAGGTTCCCAAAACAAAATAAAGGATTCAAATACACTTCTCAAAACTTTTAAAAGGGTACAAGTGCTACAACCACCCCGCCTTAGGAAATTTCGTCCCCGAAATTTAAACAAACCATCGAACCAAAGAGTTCTAGCAACGACACTCATTTTAACAACATTTTCCAAGTCACAACATCAAAGTTCAACAAATCATTGATTATTTTCTTCCTCACCATCCCATCAAAACACAAACGTTCAAACTAGAAATGAAGTGAAACCTCTAGAACAATAATCTATCTTTCCATAACGTCATACTCAAACCGACAATACATACAACGACATGTGATCACAATTTAACATTCTCCCCTTCATCACTAAGGGACATTTCGAATTCTAAAGCAAAACAACTAAACTTGCACAAATAAATCCGGATACTTGGAGCAGACTTCTGCTTCCCGTTCCCAAGTCGCTTCCTTAATCCCATGGTGTCTCCACAACACCTTCACTAACGGTATGGTCTTACCCTACAACACTTGCTCTCAGGTATCTAAGATTTGAACTGGTCGCTCTTCGTAGGAGACATCCTCATCTTCCTCCAAATCAACCAATCTAACACATAAGAAGGGTCGGGCTCGTACTTCTTAAGCATTGACACATGGAACACATTATGAACTCCCGAAAATTATGGCGGTAAAGCTAGCCAATATGCTCCTTCCCCAATCCTCTCTAATATCTCGAAAGGCCCAATGAACTTCGGAGACAACCTACCACTCTTACTGAACCTCATCAAAGTTTGCCTAGGTGAGATCTTAAGGAACACATGATCACTTACTTTAAAAGATAAAGGTCGTCTACTCTTATCGGCATAACATTTCTGTCGACTTTGGGTCATAGCTAACCTCTTTCTGATGAAAGCAACTTTCCCGGTTGTCTCCCTCATGATTTTCAGGCCCAACAAAGGTGCATTGCCCACCTCAGCCCAACAAACTGGTGTCCTACAAGGTCGGCCATACAAGGCCTCAAACGGTGCTAAGGAAAACTTCCCAACTAACCAAGGAAACACAAAACCAACTCCCAGTCACAACCAAAATTGGAATACCACCCCGACTCTAGGAATGCCAAGGATACCGAATTAGTCAATAGCACAAGGAAAGGGTCACAGACTTCCCCTCGATTCACACCACTAACTGGGTCTATGAGACTAGAACAACAAACAACCGCGGCAACCCCATGCACGCCCTAGGTATCCACTACCACTAACCCAAACACTCTCCACGCTTCGCACTCCAACAAGACGGGGACTAGATTTTCACCACAAGATCCTTGGTTACCTCGTTAAAGGAAAAAGGTTACAACAAAACTCGGCTCAAGACAAGACTCCAGCCTAACAAGTTCTTATAACACCCAACCATTTAATGCCCAACCATTCACATAACAGAATATACAAAATTCAAGATTTAGCAATACAATTAAAGCAGTTATAGCATCCCAATCATAAGGGTATGATAATTAACAATTCATCCTCAAAAGAAAATTTCATCTTTTTCCCAATTCTTGGTAAAAATCGTTTCTTTTACATATAAAACATTTTCTCAAGGGTGTTCCAAAACTCACACCGATCATTAGCCAAAATACATTTTTTTTTTTTTTGTCTTACAAGTAAAACCCAAGTTTCATTTATTTTCCAGTACCATTCTTACATAACAACCGGTGAACCTCTACCGTCACCCAATAACATCCATCACCCACACGGCGATGCCACAACCAACATAACATATCATTTTCGCAATGTTCATTAACATTTCCACACTATTATCAACACAGATTACCACAATCACACCCTTTCGTTCAACCAATATCATTATGTTTACTATGTAATTTATCATCCACACAAGATAGCAAAAGGACACATAAACTAGTTTCAACAAAATTGCTTACATCATCTTGAATGAAAACTCTTTTCCTCGTTTATATGTTTTTATCAAAATTCGTTTAAATTCATACCGTTTTCCAACCAAATTTCATGTCATAAATACAGAGTAAAACTCATTATTTTGTAAACATTTTCCCAAAACAAGTCTTAAAATCTCACCCTAAGGGTTTTAGTTAAAATAGAATTGTCATGAAAGTTTTCAAAAGTTGGAAACCACCCCTCATTTTATCTTCTCAATATATAACCGGTGAATCCCGACCATCACTCAATCACATTCATCACACTCACAACGATTTCTACAATGCAAACATTACATTTCCATGACAACAAAAGTTAGTAAATAAGCACGGTGCCAAAAGAACTATGCAACACGCATAACTTTCCAAACTTCAAAGGTGTCATACCAACACGAACACAAACTAAGAAGACCATAGATACATGAAGACTTACAAGCGTTCCCAACCAAAAAGCTAACACTTTACCCCAATTCTCGGGTTTTCAAAACTCACATCGGGAAACGCACATCGACTACTACCTGCACAAGCAAGGCTCAACACCCCTAAACACAACCCGCAGTTCAACACCGCCTTCTATCTAAACCCATGTTAAATTCCCAAAGATTCAACTTTATAACCCACATCTAAACCATTCTAATGTGACTATATGTCACTCACCTTGATATCGATCAACTTGACTAATCACTTGAGAATTTTTCCACTCCCACTCTATTCACGTAGAGACAGGTTTTCAAACACCGTTCCACATACTTTCAAGGTCTTTTCGGCCTCCCTAAAACAGACTACTCCACTATTGTTCCCATAGAAATTTTACTCGTACACCAGGATGGCAAACACACTCTTACATTCAACACGAGACCGAATAGGTCAAAGGCGATCACACGATCCCGGGAACCCAAGACAAATCTCCCTAATGGTACACGCATCACTTAAGAACACAAAATGTTCGCCACACTAATAATACTTCAAGCATCTACTCATGAAATTCTTTTCTCACTCAACTCTCTACCCGCAATCTAATAACGTCCCATACTCATAACTGACCAAGGCATAATAGTGACCCCACTTACGGTTGACAAGACCACAACCAACTCACTAATCAACAACTCGACGCACTAAGCGACACACACTAGTACTCTTCTCACTATACCAAGGTATGGATCTCATACTTCCTTAGACATTCCCGCATCACTTCCACCAATCTTCACTAGACTCTAAGGTCTCACGTTTCCTCAAACTTACCAAAATAAAGAGCTTAAACTTTTAGCCCTCATTCCAACACTACGCTAGTCACAAAGATTTCCACGAATCTCTCATTTTCCACAAACAAGTTCCAAACTAATTAAGAATTTAAAGGTCATCGCACGACCAACACAAAGTTTAACATTCATTATACAGCCACACTAGGATCATCAATATCCTTAACAACCTTTCAGTACACATACAGAAAAGGGTATTCAAGGCTCATTGCATGCCCAACACATAAGGGTCTACAAACAACAATGCATATACACATACAACATATAACCATAGTGCCCTAACACCCTACAGCACACCGACCAATAACAAAAGCTTCACAGCTAACAACATCGATCTTTAAAACAAAAGTCCCTCCCTACAGGGCGATACTACTGTGCTGATTGAAAAGCCAACCCTCGCGAAGCTCTCGAAACCTGGCCTCTCCGGGCCTGATACCGATAACGTCCCCAACTGGACTGGTGGGATAAAGTCTGACTAGATTCTAAAACACCGAAAAGATCTACATGTAAAGGGCAAAAACGTCCAGCATGGCCCCTCTGACCACAATTAAAACAAACAACGGCCTCGCAACTCTGAACCCGATTTGGAGCCTGAACCTCACTGGATCCCCTAACGGACAAACTCGAAACCCCTGATGAAACTGAATCTAGGAGTGAGCATGCGCTTGCCTCTACCTCTTGCTAAGTCCAGTGTACTTATGATCTGTAGGAGTTACCAAAGTGGCCTCCTCCCTGACTCGACCAACACTGCTAACCACTGCCTCTGCATGGGTCGCCGCCTCAACTAGATCAACATAATTCTTCCACTTAGATCTAACCGTCTTCCCCCGAATATCATCACGCAACCGCCTCTCAACCTCATAACAATGACGCTCCTCTATTACCACCAATTCTAGAGCAAATCTCGACAAACTAGTAAACCTCATCTCAAACGGAGCCAAAGGAGTAACATCTTGACGCAACTCAACAAACTGTTTGCCTAACATTTCCCGAGCAGAAGGAGGGAAATACTTGGCCAAGAAGGCCTTGGTAAACACAACCCACGTGGCACCTACGGTACACTCCACATACTTCCACCAATAACTCGCATTTCCCTTGCAATAGGAAGGTTGCCAAAGAAACCCTCAACCCCTCGTCCTCGACTCTGAGCATGTCAAGAGTCTTGGTAATATGTTCCAACCAACTCTCCGCCTCCAGCGGTCTTGCCTCTCCTAAAAACTCCGGTGGATTGGAGCGAAGAAACTCCTTAGTAAGCTTGAGGGTACGCTTGTTGTCCTCCTCATTGAGAGCTAGAGCATCTTGCACCGCTCTCACCACCTCGGGTGCAACTTCCTCGCCGACAGCCGATGCTGTAACGACAAGTGCTAGGGGAACCGCCATGTCCCTATCGACACTCCTATTACCCATCCGTCCTCCATTTCCTCATGTAGACATCCTACAAAATCTACTAAGTGCACGACGCAACAGCCTCCCCGAGGCACACACTCTCACCACCACGACTTTGAACTCTTCTCGACATCCTAAGGAACAAGATAGATAAATTGGTACATAATTCCAATGTACTCGCAACTCACCTCACACGTAAAACTAATACAATTATATATATTCCAGTACATAAGCAATCCAATTCATTCCACATTAGCACGTAGTCACATAAGCACATACGAATTATCCTTTAGTGATGCGATTCGTCCCACGAGAAACCAAGAATTCTTAGTAGAAGAAGTATTGATCAGGTACCCTTCTAATAAGACCTCAAGGAATCTAATAGGCGCAAACAACATCCCAAAAGTCTAATCCCATACCCACATAGTCACATAAGCATGTTATCACATAATCACACAGACAAAACATTTCCTCATCATGCGAAATGAACCCATTGTGGTATAACAACCACTTCCTGCGAGCCCCAAGTATTCAAACCCGGTAGCTCTGATACCAAGTTGTAACACCCCAAAATATTTCAACATGAACTACCCATACGAATGATCCTTCATTACCTAATGACAATAATCCCTCCAACATCGCATATATAATAAATGGATTAAATACAAAAGTTTCACTTGCAATTCATATTCACAACATAACGAATACATAGTTCTATAACATGTGAAGCATCTAATCTCAAAAACAAATAAAATGCCCTTAAGGGCTTACATCTTCCAAGGCAATAGCCCGGTTACACAAAATGGTCTCTCGGACCCATACATATTAGCCCTTGGCTTTACAAAATATCACAACAAGATAAGAGCTTTATACTCTTTACAATTATCCGCGCCCTCAACTTGGCGGGATCACCATGTCATTACCTGCACCAAAGTCCCATAAGGGTGAGCATAAAGCCCAGTAGAGAATTCTAACAAAGTATATACAGTTATGCAATTCTCAATAAAAATACAAATGTCAATGCCATGTCATGCCATGCTCCTTTAAGGAAATATCATTTCATGTTCTTTGAAGATTTGAATTTTTCAAATAAAATCTTACAATCTCCACACATGTCAAACTTCCAATTTTAATCAACAGAGGGGCGGTAAATACGACACTGGTAATCCCTAGGCTGGTGTCTGCAAGTAGACTCTGCGAGTACTACCAAACTGTCATTTTTACCGGGATTAACCGGAAGGCTCGACACCTATCCGCACGGTTTTCTGGTCTTTCACCATGGACACTCAGGCCAACTTATCAAACTCATCCACACCCCCTATCCGGACTTACCACCGTATTTACCCCATAACACATTTTCACAGTTCTCATTACAACATAATCTTTTTCAAAGTAAACGTTTTCCAATTCATTTCAATATGTGTAACAATGATAATAAATCAAATGAGAACATGATGCAATACATAATATCTCATAACATTTCTCCATTTTCAATGTCTCCACAATAATGTCAACAATCACATTTTTCCATTACCTCTTTTCATTACTCTTTCCCAAGATAACCACATGTTATCTACACTTAGCCACAATTTCACCTTTCACAATTCTTAGCAATATGGTCCCATCAATACAACATGTAATGTTTTTCAAACGTTAATTTTCACAATCCATAATGCACAACAATTATCATCTTCCACTTAAATATTTCCATACATTCAACAATAGTTTAAAAATAAGTCCTCCATTCTCTTATATCATGAAAATTATCATTTCTTTTATGTCACAATGTGAAATCCACACTCATTTACTTGTTTAACACAAGAAAAGAGAATTTCATAGTTTTACTCAAAAAAAACCCCAAATTTCTAGATTTTTACAAAAACCTAACATTGTTCATCTCTTTTATAAAATCTCACCACACACATCAATCTCGGCTCAAGTTGTCTAAAATTTCAAGAAAATCTCTAAATGTACACAAGGTGGAGTTTGTTTTACAAAAACAATCAACCCTTTGAGCCACCAAACCCATTTTTGAAATTTCTCAAGGAGAGTTACAAGATCAACTAAAAACTTCATATAATATATATATATATATATATATATATAACTCAAAGGAGAACCTTCTAGGATTTATAAAAGATTTGGGATGCAACCCACATTTAAAACATCTCTATATTTTCAAAACACAAGATTGAAATCAACAAGGAACTATATGAAAGTTCTTAAAACCAACATAAAGGTAGCAAAACTTGTATATATAACTCAAGAATATCCCTACCTCGAGCTTGGAAGAGAAGATGAGCAAAAAGGTTGAAATCCCAAAGTTGTTGAAACCAACTTCTACTTGGATCAAAACGAAGCTCTTGACGAGATCTACAATCTTTCTCAAAGGAGTAAGGCAAGAAGATGCTTCCAAGCGAGTAGATCTAAAGATTTTGAGTGAAAAGTGCTTTTGAGAGAGAGGGAGATGGTGTTTTACGGTTTAGAGGGGAGAAAGAGAGAAAAAGGTAAAAGAAATGATCAAGTGAGGGCCTTTATATAGTACTAGGACAAAATTAGATATAAGCCCCAAAGTCAACCCAAAATATCTAGTCAAAATATCCCCAAAAAGTAGGCCCAAACCAGTGGAAAAATATGGGAAAAAGTCGTAGGTGTCGACCCTCTGCAATGCAGGTGTCGACACCCAAGAAGAAATCTGGAACACTAGGCTTGACTGCACAGCAGGTGTCGACCCTTCCACAGGCAGGTGTCGACACCAAAAAGCAGTGAGCAAATTCAGGACAAGGGTCGACCCTTCCACAGACTGGTGTCGACCCTTGCAGCCAACCCAAAAGAGAAGGTGTAGACACCACCAAGCCCGGTGTCGATCCCAGAACATGATTTTCAAGTTTTCAAACAACTTTTCAACTCGAACAAGCGTGAACGAACAATCCGAACAAGTTTAAATTAATTTTCACTCATCCAAAAACCAAGATACAACAACACTAAAGGTTCCCAAAACAAAATAAAGGATTCAAATACACTTCTCAAAACTTTTAAAAGGGTACAAGTGCTACAAATGTGAAGAACCAAGATTTCGGTATTCACAACCCACTTCAGAAGCCATCATAAGAAAGTTTACAAATAAACAATCTAACTCCTAATTCAATAAATATATAATGAAAACTAAGAGTAACATTCACATAGATTCCAAGACTTTCCACGAATCAGCAACATTTTCACATTAAATTAAAAAAATCAGAAACCCAATAAGTTTGCGAAACGTAACGTGATGCGTATGTAAATATTGAATACAACAACATCACAACACAAATTCAAAGACAAATACAACCGAACGTAACATACACAAAACATGACAACATTGTAGATATGGGTTAACATACAACCTAAATATAATATCATTTGAGGCTAATGAAAGTGTGTCAATGTATGGTTGTACAATTTTTCATAAACCAACAACATTTTCACATTCAATTAAAAAAAATTAAAAACCTAGTAAGTTTGCAAAACGTAACGTGACACGTACGTAAATACTAAATACAACAACGTCACAACACAAATTCAAAGATAAATACAACTAAATGTAACACACACAAAACATGACAACATTGCAGATGTGAGTTAACATTACAACCTAAATGTAACGGCATTAGAGGCTAATGAAAGTGTGCCAATGTATGGTTGTACCATTTTTCATAAACCAATAACATTTTCACATTCAATTAAAAAAATTAAAAATCCAATAAATTTGCGAAACGTAACGTGACACGTACATAAATACTGAATACAACAATGTCACAATACAAATTCAAAAACAAATATAACCGAACGTAACACGCACAAAACATGACAACATTGTAGATGTGGGTTAACATTACAACCTAAATGTAACATCATTGGAGGTTAATGGAAGTGTGTCAATGTATGGTTGTACCATTTTTCATAAAACAACAATATTTTCACATTCAATTAAAAAAATTGAAAACCCAGTAAGTTTGCGAAACGTAATGTGACACGTACATAAACACTAAATACAACAACGTCACAACACAAATTCAAAGATAAATACAACCTAATGTAATACGCACAAAACATGACAGCATTGCAGATGTGGGTTAACATTACAACTTAAATATAACGTCATTGGAGGCTAATGAAAGTGTGTCAATGTATGACTGTACCATTTTTCACAAACCAACAATATTTTCACATTCAATTAAAAAAATTAAAAACCCAATAAGCTTACGAGACGTAACATGACATGTACGTAAATGCTGAATACAACAACATCACCACACAAAATAAAAAACAAGTACAACTGAACGTAATACGTACAAAACATGACAACATTGCAGATATGAGTTAACATTACAACCTAAATGTAACGTCATTAGAGGTTAATGAATGTGTGTCAATGTATGGTTTTATCATTTTCATAAACCAGTAACATTTTCACATTCAATTAAAAAAGATTAAAAACCCAGTAAGTTTACGAAACGTAACGTGATACGTACGTAAACGCTGAATACAACAACATCACAACACAAATGTAAAGACAAATATAACTGAACGTAACATGCACAAAACATGACAACATTGCAGATGTGGGTTAATATTATAATCCAAATGTAACGTCATTAGAGGTTAATGAATGTGTGTCAATGTATGGTTTTATCATTTTCATAAACCAGTAACATTTTCACATTCAATTAAAAAAGATTAAAAACCCAGTAAGTTTACGAAACGTAACGTGATACGTACGTAAACGCTGAATACAACAACATCACAACACAAATGTAAAGACAAATATAACTGAACGTAACATGCACAAAACATGACAACATTGCAGATGTGGGTTAATATTATAATCCAAATGTAACGTCATTGGAAGCTAATTAAAGTGTACCAATGTATGACTGTACCATTTTTCATAAACCAGCAACATTTTCACATTCAATTAAAAAAAATTAAAAACCCAGTAAGTTTGCGAAACGTAACGTGATATATACGTAAACACTGAATACAACAATGTCATAATACAAATTCAAAGACAAATACAACCGAATGTAACATGCACAAAACATGACAACATTGCAAATATGGGTTAACATTACAATCTAAATGTAACAACATTGGAGATTAATAAAAGTGTGCCAATGTATGGCTGTACCATTTGTCATAAACAAGTAACATTTTCACATTCAATTAAAAAAATTAAAAAAAACTAATAAGTTTGCGAAACGTAACGTACATGTATGTAAACACTGAATACAACAATGACACAGTACAAATCCAAAGACAAATACAACCAAACGTAACACACATAATACATAACAACATTGTACATAACAACATTGTAGATATGGGTTAACATTGGATGGCTGTAGTAGATTGTGAAAGCCATATCAGTTAATATAACATTGAAAAAAGAACAATCGGAAAACACACAACAACAACACTCACCAATTGCAGAAGCAAAAAATCTTACCTCCTTCCTTCAAACACTTGGAGTCCAAATCGGCAAAAGCAAACAATATAACCCCTAATCTTGACGACAGAATCACCGATATCTATATCCAAACTAGCCACATTTTCAAAATTCACCGGAATCTGCGATCAATGCGATATTCACTCCCACGGACAAAGTGTACACATTCCACTTTCCTAAAAATCTCCAAAAACTTAATAAGCTAAATGATAGAATAATCTATAATATGAAAACATATAAAGGGTATAATAATACACTAATACCATTTACTCACAATTCATAGGATCTTGTGAAACACCTTTCAATCTAAATAGGACTTAAAACTCTATAAAAAACTACACAAGACTTCACATTAAATAAGTTCTCTTAATAAGACTAATAAATAATTTTTCCTTTAATTTTAGCCAAGGAAGTGAACTTAAGCCATGGCAATGGCCTAGTCCGGACCCAAAATTTAAGGCCTATGTCCATGGCTTTGACTAGTCAACAGTTTGTGTTCGGACCAAGTCATCTCTTATGGACTTAAGGCCCCGTTTGTTTTGGGCTATAGGGAGGATATTGGGACTAGTAATACCAAGGTATTACTAATGCCCTTGTTTGTTTGGGGAGACAGCCTTGGGACTATTAGTCCCTTGGTATTACTAATACCCTTGGAAGGGGGATTGGTAAGGAGGAGGTAGAGATGGTATTTGAAAATAGTGAGGGGATTAGAATTTTTTTTATTTTTTACATATTGGGAATTTTTTTTTAAATATAATGTTTAATTTTTTATATTTTTTTATTTGTTTTATTATTTTATATAAAAATAATTTAACAATTCCTCATTATTAATCCCCTCACTATCAATCCCCTCCATTCTATCTCTCAAAACAAACGGGGCCTAAGAATATGAGTTTATAGGATTCGAGTCTGGACTTGGCCATATGAGCCTAATCTAAACTTTAAATTCAAGAGAAATATTTTTAGGATGTGTATTATATATAAATTATGTTATTTATAAATTTGATTATTACAAATGACATAATTCCATACTATAGAAGATCATAATTAAAAAATAAATAAAATTGAGTTATTACTAAACATCATACAAAATATAACCAAACAACTCTTGAATTATAATTAAAATCTTATCATAACTAACATTACAATGTATGATAATTAATAATACAATACGTCATAACTATTGACTCAAAATTTGTAACAAAATGTGCATATAATACACACCTCAGAAGTGGTGTGTACTCTAGAATTTCACTTACTGCAATGCAATCTTTTTTATTAAATTCAGAATAAATTAAAAAAAGAGTTATTTATAACACAATCTTAAAACAGTAATGCTAGGGATCATGAAAAATATATCATGAATATTATCATGAAAGATTCTCAACTTTTGGATTACCCATACAATAAAACACCACACACTAATCAAGACTAATCAAGGGATGAAAAATTTTCATGATGTATTTCATGATATATTTTTCATGATCCCTAACATTACTCATCTTAAAATGCATTACAATAATTAGAATAGAATATTGAATCAAAACTCTATTTCTTGAAATACATAATTACGTTTTTTTTTTTTTTTTTGAACAACATAATTACATTGATTATGAGTAAATCCCATATTATTTAAGGGCCAGGTCGGTTGGACCTATAATTGAGCCTGGACCAGACCCAAAAAACTAGACGAACCCAACTTCTCTTCTCTCCCTCTCTCTCTACTGTGAATTATCTTTTGCTCTTGGAGAACTTCCATGACGATCATAGGTTAGTTTTCTACTTACTCTCGTTCTTCTCCGTTCTCTCACTATTTTTAGGTTCTTATTTGTTGAGGCTTCTCTATCTTTATTCTTATTTTGTTTTTTAATTTTTTTTTCTAAGTTTGCAATGATTGGGAATTGGAGTTGTTAATTTTATCTAATTCAGTTAAGATTGTGGGTTTTATGCTATTCTGCAACGTGGGAATTTTAATTACAATTTGTACTTTCTTGGAGATAGACAGAGAAAATAATATAATGGCATGTTTGGGTTTCTTCTTCTATTTCTTGCTTTTGGGTCTGATTGTGTGCGTGAGGTGTTTGTTAAAATGTCAAACTGAAGATGCTCATCTGCATAATGAAATGGTGGGTCTTGACAATGATTTGGGAAGGGCCTTTGTTTTTTGTTTCGCTATCAAATCAAACCAAAGCAAGCTTGGTGTCCCTATCAAGTGGGTTTTGTTATTGCTTTTCAGTAATAATGATTTTTTTAATGGCATTGAATTGGATGTCTGTTTGGTTTTCTTAATACTTTTCTACAGCATTTTCGTTCAAAATTACTTTGTAGGCAGGCACAAACTCTAAATTGAGCCTGTTTAAGAAGAGCAAAAAACCAATTCTAGGGGCCTCAACTTCACTGGTTTGAAACCTTTTCAGTGTTTGGTAAAGCATTTCAGAAGTACATATGTCAACCTTTACTCGATAAAAATTCCCAAAACCTGGTTAAAATCAAACCAAGTTGGCTGGTTTTTCAAAATTTCTGATAAATTAATGAAAGTGGAGCTGACCTGGTCCATTTTTTAGATTACCCAAAGCAAAGTATATAATGAAATTGAACTGTTTTTCATTCTTAATTTTAAGAAATGAATGACTATCATGTTCCTTTTATTTGAGCATTGTCATGTTTGCTTTATCTTATGAAATTCTTATCAAAAGTTCCCTCTCTTAAAAAAAACTTCATCTCCTTCCCTTAATGTATACCAGATTGCTTCTATAATCTTGAATATATGTCTTTCATTTATTATTTTATTTCAGACAAAGTCAAAGAGGATGAAATAGCGAAAAATATAAATATTTAATTTAGGTCCTTTACTCTAATGACCTTTTTGAATAACAAAAATGTCTTTCAGGTTTCAACTAATTGTCAACTGCCCAACTGTATGGTGATTCTCTCTCTCAGCTGAGAGTTGTTGGCAGAAAAGTAGTTGCCTCCGCCGACGCCAGTAAAGATCTTTCCATGGCGTCATTCAAGACATCAAACCCTAACCCTACACTCAAACATCCCCTTTCATGATGTAACCCAGCCAACAATCCTCTGTATCTCTCGTTTTTTAAGCCAATCTAAATCCCAAAATGAAGATACCTATGACCCTCCATTTTCATTCACCTCCAAAACCCTAAAACCCAATAACGAGAACAAGGAAAAGAAGCAAGGGAATAGTCAAAACAAAGCTTCATCGAAATCCGAGAAAGACTTGGACTTTCCATTGAAATCAAATGTACCCTTTGATTTTAGATACTCATACTATGAGACTAACCCTTCGATTGAGCCCATTGGGTACCGTGAACCACTGAGATTCTCTCCCTTTGGACTTGGCCGGCTTGACCGGAAATGGACCAGCACTTGTGCTCTAGAAGCAGTTGATTTGCTAAAGTTAGAAGAACAACGACGTGAGGTTCTTGGAGAAGAATAATAATGGCCTGTTTGGGTGTCTTCTTATATCTGCTACTTTAGGTAATTGTTATCTTCTTGGTTGGAATAGCTCGATTTTTTTCACACACAAACAAACCCTCTTTCTCTCTCTTAAACGCAAGAATACTGGATATGTACATCCTGAATATGTAAAAATATGAATTCATAGATGTGTTAGGGCATCTCAAGCCCTTAATCAATACCCATATCAAATTCAAATTTGAGTAAAAAAACTCCCAAAACCCTCTTCACTCCTTTACTTGAAAAGCTCATATCAAAATGAATTCCCTCCACTCTTTTACTCAAATTTTTATCAATTTTACTCAAAACAAGGGAGGCCTATATTCTTTACTCAAATTTCTATCCAATCTAAACTTAACAATTGGGCACTTTCACCTAAACTTTCCACTAATCTCTTCTACTTCAACCCATTACTTTCACTCAAACTTGACATGTGGTTAATTTTTTTGTTTTCTATTTTAATTTTTTTAATTTTTTTTTTTTTGTAGTTGTAAAAACTATAATAAAATAAATAGCATATTTGGTATACTTAATTCTCAAAACATATAAAAAACTAAAAAAAAAAAAATTGTTTGGTAAGTTGTCAAAAGGAGAAGTGATAAACGAGCTGAACAATTAATTTTCTTGTTCAAAAAAAAAAAAAAAAAAAAAAAAAGAGCTGAACAGTATACTTTTCAAGCTTGGTTTAATAACTTTATGAGTTTTAAAAATTGTTCAAACTTGGTTCCTTTAATTTTTTAGTCGATCTCAAACGGGCTTTTTTCGAACCGAACTCGAATAGTTTCGTATTTTTATATAGTTTTAGGTTTATCGAACTAAACCGAATGAGTAATTGCCTGTTCAAGCATGGTTTGAAAACTTTAAAGAGCTCCAAAATGTGTTCAAAGCTTGTTTACTTAACGAACTGAGCTCAAACGAGCTTTTAACGAGCCAACACGAGTCGAGCTCAAGCTATTTGATTCATTTATCACTCCTAATCAAAAGGGGGAATGGTCGAAGATGGTCGTTGAAACAAAGAGGGTGCCTAGAGGATAGAGAGAGGCAAGAGGGAATGAAACTTAAGTAAACACAATTTTTTTGTTTCCTGGAATTCTGAAATTGTAGCCATTTTTTTTAGAGTGAAAACAATTACCAAACATTTTTTTATTCCAGTTTTCAAATTTTTTTAAATCTAAAACAAAAATAGTAATAATCGTGAAAATAAAAACCTCACCAAACGAACCCTAAGATTTACAATCCCAATCAAAAAATTTGTGAAGTTTCCAACTCAGAGTTAGGAGGTCAAATAACAGGGCTCCCGATCTACTAAGAAAACAAAACTATAATAGAGAGAAGAAAAAATAAAATAAAGAAAATGTGGTGGTGAAATTTGATCCCAATATGAATACAATAAATCAAGTACCAAGAGCACATGAAATAAATACATAACAAGCATTCTAAATGTGGTGGTGATCCAATATGGTTAGAGCTCTCTCCTTTCTCACTATAGATAATTTTCTTCCACATAGCCGCGTTTTGTGTTCACAATCCCAACCTCCAGTATGTGTGCAATTTTCCAATAATTTCCATCTTCTAAGTCTCTGGCTTGAACTCAATCCATTAGACATATCAACCAAATAAAGAGACTTAAGGTTGTTTTGTCATCAAAGGCCACTTGGGAAATGTATTGGTATTGGCAGCTCTTGAGATTAACTAACAATCTCTTGGACCAAATCTAGACCAGATACTTTGATCCTAACCAGCAAGCCATTGAATTTAGACGTTGGTCTAGATGGAGTGATATACAATACTAATATCATCATTAAATTCTGGTGTAATACTTAAAATAGATGAAATGTTTACTATATTTTTTAAAACTTTTTATTTGACATTGGACTTCTGTGTAGGGCCTTGACGTTCCTGAAATTCTTGTAGAAGCTGAAAGGCGTGGGTCATCTTTTGATGAATTGTTGACAATGCCCGAGTAGGATGATTGGATATACAGTGATGGGAAGTCCAGATCATGTGTTGTTTTCATTCTGGAAATGTACAAGGAAGCAGGGTTGTTTGATCCAATTGCAAACTCCATTCAAGTTACAAAGTTTACGGTGAGTTTGTTGTGAATATTCAATTTCATTAATTTAAATAACAAAGTCTCAAATTTGCATCCAATTAATGTTTCACGATCAATACAATGGTTTTTTTTTTTAAATTTATTTATAATATTATTTATTGAATTGGCTTATATTAAATCCAGTATTCAGATGGTTTAAACTATGTTATTGTATTTGAATGAGGTTGGAAGATCTCAAGACTGCACCCTCACATTTCACCTAAGTTTGCATTGAATGATTATTGACAAATTTTTCCTCAATAAAACTATTATTGTCTGCATGTGCACTGCGTTGTACTTATTTACATACAAAAAAAAAAGAAAAGAATGTTAGTTTATTTTAGGGTAAATTACACAAATGGTCCTTAAAGTATACTCTTGATTTCATTTTGGTCCCTAATCTTTAATTTGATTCAATTGCATCCCTATACTTGACATATTAATCCAGTGTAGTCCCTTTCTTAATTGTTGTCTAAAAAACATACTAAAAATGCTTATGTCAGTCTCATGTCAAGCATTTGAAGGGCATAAAACGACATTTTGACACATCTATTTATTCCAAATACTATCATTCAAAGAGCCAAACACCCTATGTATTCAACTTTCAGTAATGAAATGAAGGTCTTGGATGCGTTTTATTTTGTAAATAATGTTCATTTCACTTGTCTCATGATTCATGTAGGTGGAAAATGCGAAATTCCTTGTAATGCTCTCCAAATGCCTTATGTGAAGCTGACATAAGCATTTTTCGTAATTTTTTTAGACGATAGTTAGGATAGGGGACTACATTAAATCAATGTGTAAAGTTTAGGAATGTAACTGATACGAATTAAAAACTATAGACCAAAATGAAATCAATGATATACTTTAAGAACTATTTATGTAATTTACCCTTTATTTTTACTATCATGAAAATAAACTTGAACTATATGGATAAATATGGATGTTCAACTGAAATTGATTGTTTTGTGGATGTAAAGCCCTGGTCAGGTATCTTACATATTATTTTGCTTTGTTAATTTGTCTTGTCCAAACTACAGATAAAAGATGCTTACACTCTCAAGTTCTTTGAAAACAATTCAAGCCGCATGCCAAAGGGGGTGTTTGGGAACCCACTTTTGAAGCTAAAATAGCCTCGAACACTAAAAAAGCTAAAAAGCCTCAAAAATTCTAAACCAATGATTTATATTTAAATAAAAAAATTAAAAAAAAAGTGGCTTGGCATGGGGCAGCCTATACTGTCACTTGACAGTGTAGGCACAGTTTAGCTTCAGCCTAGTACCACAGTGTAGGCATAGTGTAGGCACATATAGTAAATGACAATTTTGCCCCTTTAGACAAATTTTGGAAAAAGTGAGATTAGGGACAAATTTGTCATTTCAGCTTCAAACATCATTTCAAACACATTTTTCAATACAACAACTCAAATAAAAATTCGTCCTATCTTTCCAAATACAAAAACTAAAATAACCTACTAAAATAGTCAAAAAGCCTAAAAAATAGCCACTTCCCAAACACCCACAAAGTGGTGAAATAGCACTGACACTGTGAAGCTCCTTTACTGCTAAATTCGAGGGAAGTATCGAATGGAACTACTCGAATACAATACGATAGATCCATACCCGCATATGAATGAAAGGTGCCCATCTCTTCCCCCAAAATACTAGAGGCCTAAGGGTTGCTAAAAAGTCTTTTGATTTGTTTATCTTGTTTCGGAGTTTTTATACCATAGCTTTGTATAATACTAGGTGGTTGTATGATTTATTTTTCTGTATACAACCTTTCTGATGCAAAGACTTGAAAAGATTCCAAAAGATTAGTTGATGAAAGTTTGATATTGTTTGTAAATTTGCTAACACAATATGCACAGAGAATAATGGTAATTTCATTGTTACTGCACAGTTTTACTTCTGAAAATCCTAATTCAAAAATCTAGATGATTGAATAAGGTTTGATTTTGATGGAATTGCTATTCTTTTTCAAGGATCAATAAATTTTGGAAGGCATCCTACAAAAACTGTCAAGTAAGATCTAATCCATGTATCTATTTGATGAGTCATTAGGATTGATTTCCGTGGTTCCGTAAACCAGTTCCACGGTTGATATTGAGGTGCTTCTCCTTCCATTAGTCATTCTATTGCATCATGTTGCTCAGTCAGCTGGGTAGAATAAACTCATGTTGTGTCAATCACGTAACGTCTAAAAAGTGGAAATCAACTAAAGAGCTCTAAACATAGGAAGCTTGTCTTCACGCCTACGCCCTTAGCCAATCATCATTCCCTCGACTCTAACTACTACATGTATTGAGTTTGAACTGGAATCATATGGTCATGAATCAAAAATTTAACTAATTGCAAATATTATTCTCATTCGTTTGAGGTTTATAAAGTTTGAAAATAGGTCTCCAAATGCTTTTTGTAGCCCTAAAAAATTCAAGAATTGATAATCATAGGAATATTCATTTTGAGATTTGAAAAACGTGTGCCAATTTAAATTAAAATGATTAGAAACCCAATATTTGAAGTAGTGTTTATGAACTTGTGGTTAATTTTTTTCTTTTTTCTTTTTTCTCTCCCTATGTACAAAGAACATAAA
Source organism: Camellia japonica (assembly GCA_030407325.1). Classification (NCBI taxonomy): domain Eukaryota; kingdom Viridiplantae; phylum Streptophyta; class Magnoliopsida; order Ericales; family Theaceae; genus Camellia; species Camellia japonica. The sequence goes on along the minus strand of JAPPVO010000031.1, from coordinate 16,402,433 downwards.
ATATGTTTATTTTTTATTCTTTTTATTTTATTTTATTTTTGTAAAAACTACAATAAATAGCATATTCAGCACTTGTTTGGCATAATTGTTTGGGGCTAAAATAGTTACAAAAAGACAAAATATGTTAAAAAGTTAATAAGACAAAATGTCACATCTAAATCATAATCATTTCGTTTTTTCTCTCACAAAAGTTAAAAAAACCAAAAAGTTCATCCCAAACGAGGCCTTTTAGCCCCAGACAAAATAGTCAAAAAATCAAAAAGCCAATCCACAATCCGAACGAACCCTTTTAGTGCTACTTTAATAAAACAATTAAGACTTATTTTTCAAGCCCAATGATGTAGCACTCTATTAAAATATTGATAAATTATGAATACACCTCTTGAAATTTGCTTAAAATATAATTGGCCATTGTGATTCTAAAAATTACATCTCGCCCCTTTAAGTTTCTGATTACATAACAAACAACTCATTTTTATTAATAAATCATCAAATTAATTAATTATTTTTAATGATGTCATAAATATATTTCAATTAACAATTCAAAAAATTTTATTGTTATATGGGAGAATGATTAAAATTTTCATCTTTTTGTTAATTATGTTAAATAAATTTTCTTGATAATGAGGTATTAGTAATTTTCAAAATTACAAAGGACAATCTATATTTTAAGTAAATCTTAGGAGGTGTATTTGTAATTACCTTAGAATATTTAAGTCAACTCTCTTTCTAATATTTTCTCTAATTATCAACCATTCATTTGCTTTATATTATACATCACTGGGTTTAAAAAGTGAGTTTATAAAATAGATTTGTATGTCATTTTTTAAAATGAAAATAAGTATAGTAAGTTACCAAAAGGGGGGAGTGGTTGAAGGTGATTGCCAGAACGAAGACGGACAGGTGAGGGTGGTAGGAAAGAATGAAGCTTGTTTTGAAAATAAGTAAAATTAGAATTTTTTTATTTTCATAAATTCTAAGAACTGTAGTGAGATTTTTTTGAAAGTGTAAACAATTAGGAAACGTGTTTTTTATTCCAATCTCAAAAAATCTAAAGCTAAAGAAAAATAAATCAAATAAAAATCTCACCATTCAAAAGTGAAAACAATTAGCAAATGTGTTGTTTATTTCAATTTCAAAAAATCTAAAGCTAAAGAAAATTTTTAAAAATTTAAAAAAAAACTCACCAAATGAACCCTAAGATTTACAATCCTAGTTTAAAAATTTTTGAAGTTACCAACTCTCTAGAATCAAAATTAGGAGGTCAAATAATAGGCTCCCAGACTACTAAAAAAACAAAAATGTAATAGAGAAGAAAAAAAAAATAGAAAAAAATTTGATCCTAATATAAATACAACAAATCAAGTACCAAGAGTACATGAAAATAAATAAATACATAATAAGCATTCTAAATGTGGTGGTGATTCAATATGATTAGAGCTCTCTCCTCCCTCACTATAGATAATTTCCTTTCCACTAGCCAAGTTTTGTGTCCCCAGTCCAAACTTTTGGGATGTGTGATATTTTTCAATTACTACCACGTTCTAAGTCTCTGTTCAGACTTGAAATCAATCCATCAGACATATCAACCAATTCAAGTGATTTAAGGCTAGTTAGATGTTCAATGCCAGAGGGTAACTCCTCCACCAATTCGCATTGCCGGATAACTAACTCTTCAAGACGAGGCATTGAGCCAACCTCCACTTTCACCCATCTCAATCCTTTTAATCCACGAAGGTATAATTTCACAAGTTTTTGAAATCCACCAACCTTGAAGCACAATTCTTCCCCTTCATGTGTCTGAAGAAAAAGAAGTACAACCAAATTGGGCAAACCTTGAAGGGATTCCAGCGGATCAACATCCCTTAACTTACTCCATTGTAAAATTACTTTTACCAAGTTGTGCAGTGAAGGTATCCAATGTGGTACCTTAAGTAAACTTCCTTCTAGGCAGAGCGATCGAAGAAGTTGAGGTGGTGAGGAAAGAGAATCTAGATCAATGATGTCGTCTTCTCCTATTGTACAAACAATCAATGAGCAAAGGTTACTAAGCTTCTCAAGGGACGAGCATAACACCCTCCCATCTTCATTTTTCAGGCTTTCAATCTGTAATTTCCTCAGTTGAGTCAACTTCCCTACCTCTCCTAGCAAAATGGTCCCATTATCATGGTTTAATTCAATAGAGCAAAGTTTATGTAAGGATGACAAACTTCCTATTTCCGTTGGAGCTTTGAATCCGCAGTGGTATTTAAAACGAACTGGAGGAATATGATCTTGTATGTGGCGATACAACAAGATATGGCGAAGTCGTTTGAGCTTCAGGATATCATCAGGCAACTCAGTGACATATGTTTGTTTAAGGTCCAATGTTTCCAGGTTTTGGAGCTTTCCAATCGACTTGGGTATTATTTTTACATTGGTTTCCCTCAAACTTAAATACTTGAGTTGAAGTAGTTTCAAAACTTCATTTGGGAATGTCTCCAACAAGGCACCTCTCAAGTCAAGCACAGTTAGCAGCTGTAGACCATCATTTGACGATGCGAGCATGGACAACTTGGATAGTGAATCTGTTGCATTGAACGTAAGCAAAGAACGAAGTCGAGTGAAACGCTTGCTTTGTTGTGTATATTCCCGATTACTGTTGATTGATAAGCGCCGCACCTTTTCAGGCCACGCTCTGCTTTGTTCACCGGCTAGTGTCACAATGTTTTGCTCTTCTGACTTCGAAACAATAATTTCACGCCAAAGATCATGGATGCGATACGTTTTGACCCTTCCATCCTTTCTCAACTCTGCCACTTGAACCAAGCTTCTATTGATTAGCTCATTGAGGTAGCCCTCGGCAACTTCTTCTATCGTCATTCCTGGTTTCGATTCTACAAATCCTTCTGCCACCCATAAACGAATCAATCTCCAATGGTCAATCAAACAATCCTCCGGAAAAACACTTAGATATAGAAAGCGGAACTTCAGATAATAAGGTAAATCAATGTAACTGAGGGACAATATTTTCTTCATGCATAGGAGTTTGTCATTTCCTAGTAGTTCTGCACCAAGGCTGCGGTAGATCTTATCCCACTCATCCACACTACTCTTATCCTTTGTTGATAAAAGACCACTAATTGCCACAATTGCAAGCGGCAATCCCTCGCATCTATTCAAGATGGCTTTTGAAAGTCCTTCCAAATGTGAAGGGCAAGAATTCTCCATAAATGTTTTCCTGCAAAACAATGTCCAGGACTCTTCGAGAGTCAAGGGCTGAAGATTATAGACATTCCCATGATATTCTTTACTAGCCGAAGAGGCTAAATCTGCATTTCTGGTTGTCAGCATTACTCGACTCCCACAATTGCCAATGGGAAACACATGTCTAAAAGATTGCCAGGCATGAATATCCCATACATCATCGAAAACAAGCACATACCTCTTTTGTTGCAGGAAAGCATTAATTATCCCTTTCAAGCTGTCGGTATCCATGTTGTCCATCCCTTGTGGGACTGGTTGCTTGATTTCTTCAAAAAGTTGTTTGATGATGCCTTTTAGGAGCACCTCAATCTTGAAGGATTCAGAAACAGTGATCCAAACATGGCTTTGGAAATGATTCTTCACAACTGCATCATCAAAGGCCTTTTTAACTAGTGTTGTTTTCATTCTTTGAACTTGAGAAGCAATTTGGTGACGAGCTATTAAAGTCTTAATAAAGCAAGAAACCTTACGAAGAAAACCGCGAAATCTAGCGCCATGACGATGTCCGAGGCGAAGCATCTACAACTCGAGAACATCTCCAATGTCGTACGCAGCTTCTCGGACTTGCTTGACCCATACTTTGAGTTCAGGGTTGTTCTCTTCCATAGCATCGGCAACTCTGAGGAAAGCTGTCATGCGCTCGAATTCATCTCTGATGTATTCGATCTCTTCTCGAACTCCGATCAACAAATTGGCCTCTTGTTGGAGGAAGGGTGCAAGGTTGGCTAGTAGATGGAACACCGCACTCTCCGCCATTTGGCTATGTTGTATTTTGAAGGAATGACGATGATGTGAGAGAATAATGGTGCTCTGAACTCTGAACTGAATTTTGAACAATAGGTGAGTTGTGAGTTTGAAAATTAAGGATTTGTAATGCTCAAAATTTAACTCGGTTTCATCGATTCATGATTGGGGATTGGTTCACCTGGAGTTGTCTTGCTTGACCGAAGAAAAACAAAGAGACAAAGTTGGTGTTTGGGAAGAAAATGAGTTGGGTTTTTTCTTATTTTTTTCACTAAAAGACAAAAATTTACAAAATAAAAAAAAAAAAAACACATCCAAACAAAATATCACATCCAACCCCATAATCATTTCACTTTTTCTCTCACAAACATCACATCCAACCACAAAAAAACCCAACTATCTTTCCAAACACAAAATTTTTTTTATTTAATAATATCTTACATCTAATAAAACCTACATAAAAACCCACTTCCCAAACACCATCAAAGATGTAAATATGTCTTCGTTGTCAACAAGAAAACAAATTGAATAAGAAAAATATTATATATATTCTTATTTTTTGTTAAAATTTCTTTTTTATATACATAAGTTAGTGGATTTTACATATTTAAATAATCTAAGGCCATGTTTGATTCACAAGACTAATAGCGAAAGTATTAATAATCCCATCAAATTAGTGTAGTATTTACTATCCAATTAGATTAGTAAGATAAATTATCACCTTGTCCATTGTTTGATTTGCATTGGATAAGAAAATATATGAATGTAGGATTACAACTATATTTATCTTTTTTTTTCCAGTCTTACCTTCTATCAATTTTTCTTCACAATCTTTACTTTATCAAAATTTCTTCATAAACGTGGTTTCGAAAAAAATTATAAATAAAAGCAAAATACAAAATACAAAATACAAAGGCTATGTTTGGTTTGTTTTTTAATTTTTTTTAAAAAAATATAAATTAATTTGATAAAATAAATATCAAAAAATATTTCTAAATTTTTAAAAATTATTTTTAGCCTTTTAAAATATAAAATTATATAAAAATAATAAGTGTTTTAATTTTTAGTCAAGGGTAAAAGAGTCTTTTTATTTTATTTCCCAGCTCAGGATATATAATCTCACACCTACCCCATTACTAATAATCTTACAAATTTGTTGGATTAATTATCCATTAGATTAATAATCCTAAAACAAAATTTCAAAACAAACATAGGATTATTGGATCGACGAATTAATAATTTCAATCTCATACTCTAATTATGTCAATCAAACATACCCAAAAAGTTTTGAAGAAAATCTCTTCATACAAATTCCCAGCTAATAAAATCTTCTTTGCCTAAAGATCCCATAGTAAGGTCATAAATAAATGTTCAAAATTTTGTTTGCAATAATAAATAATAATAAAACAAATTTACATTAAAAAAAAATAAGATAAAAAATAAATAAAAATGTTTGAGAACTCTAATAAAATTCCAATAATTTCACCCACAATAATATGAAATAATAGGTGTTAACTTTTTATTTGTCATATATTCAATTTTGTGGGGCATTATTTCCTTACCACATTATTATGAGTGTATTTGGGAGTCTCAAATGTGGGTTTCTAACATTACTTAAAAATAAAATACAAAAGTTATTAATAAATATATTAAAATGCAATTTAAATAGGGAAAAATTACTAATAAATCTCATTTTGAAAATTGTTACTCTATTTAGTCCTAAGTGTTTTATATTAAACCATTTAGTCCTGTTTATTTTTGGTATAATATTTTTTTATATATGTTTTATATTGAGTTTACCTATATGCCCATATTGTGATTGGTTTTTGATTTTTTACTGGGGATATACATTTAAAGTTTGATGTAACATTACTTTTTTTTAGGAGGGGATTTCGGAGAATCTTATGGAAGCATATGATGGTCCCAGTTGGTGATGTGTGTTGTTAATGTTGGTGTTGGGAGGGGGGGGGGGGGGGGGGGGGGGGGGGTGTGTGTATTGCTGATAGATTTTTGGGTGGGTTGTTTGGAGTGGGGCTGATTGAGTATTTGAGGTTGGTTGTGTTTGACATAGTGTGTGGAAAAATTCAGGTTAGTTTATTTTTCAGTTTTATGACTTTGTTTGTGATGGGGTTCTGATGATGTTTCGGTGTAATTATTGGACTGTTGTGTTTATGATGATTGTTGTGGTTATAGGTTGTTAATTTTTTATTTTTTTTTTCCCCAATGTGGTTTACATGGGGGGTTTCGGATTTTGATTTGGTTTTCTTTTTGTGGGTTTTTGGTGTGTGTAATGTGTAGGTCAGTATTGGATTTTTTATTTTTTTCGCAATGTGGTTTATGTGTTTTGGGTGGGGTTTTCAGAACATGAGTTGATGTTAATTATAATGTGTAGTTCGGTGTTGGGAAAACATTTCCAATGTGGTTTCTGGGTTTTCTGTACGGGTTCCGAATTTTAATTTGGTGTCCTCTTGTGGGAATTGGTGTTTATAATGTGTTGTTTAGTGGCAGATTAACATTTTTTTGTTGCAATGTAATTGCTGGGTTTTGTTTGCAGGCTTCGGATTTTGAGTTGGAGTTTCTGTGTGGGTATTGATGTTTATAATGTTTGTTTCGGTATTGTATTATGGTGGGTATGTATGCGCAATGTGCCGACAAGTTGTATGTTTGTGAGATTTTTACTTGCTGATGTTTTTGTCGTATCGGTTAGGTGTGTTAGTGTTACATTGCTTAACATATGACCATTCAGTAGGAGTTTATTAAGATATGACGATGCAATTTGTAAAATAGGACACCCGTGCTTGACTTCTTGTAGTGCAATTTTGCGTTTGAAGAGGTTCAATTAACGTAGTGTAACCATGCGTAATGGTACATTTATGATGCTCTATGTGCAATGTTTTTTTTATATTATATTTTTTTTTGCAGCAGCCATGGAGTTTGCTGTGTTGTTGAAGAACCTTGCTGTGCAACTCTACATTCTACCTTCTGTCTAGTACCATGCTGGCTTGCACTTCCTGCAACAACATTAACATTACTATATCAGCAGGATACCAACCAACTGAACAACAATAACAAACAACACAACATTCCGATATCACAACAAGAACAATGACCAACAGAATACCATAACAAACAATGTATACTAACACTACTTGTCCAGCACAGAATTGGAAAAAACAAAACTGTCTTCAAACATTAGATAGTTGGGTTACATGTTTTATATAGTGTCTACCACCTAACTAACATACACAAACATTAAATATAATAATCGTAAACATTACACCATAAATCTAATTTCCGAAATCACAACAAGAACAATCACCATCACAACAAACTTCAACCCGCACTGCAACGTCTACCACCTAACTAATGCACACAAACATTAAATCTAATAACCGTACACATTACATGCACCAAATAGATATCCTTAATTACTGGGCCACGCATTTTACACTACATCGAAGCAACCAAATCAATGGTACTTACAAATGCAAATTGACATTGGCATTTCCACATAACCACATCACCTATTAACCTATTCTCATACCATACCCAAACAGTCAAACCACACTACATTGTCTACCACCTAACTATTTTCATCCCCTTTGTCAAAAACCAGCAACGGGTAAGACGTTAACTCACCGTGTAACTCAAATGCAATAACATTTCAAATACCATCTTCAACCCACACTGCAATGTCTACCACCTAATTAATGTACACAAACATTAAATATGATAACCATACACATTACATACACCAATAGATGTCCTCAATTACTGGGTCACGCATTTTACACCACACCGATGCAACCAAATCAATGGTACACCCCTATCTGAAATTAAAGGAAATTACAAATTTAGATTAACATTAACATTTCCACACCACAACATCACCTATTAACCTATTCTCATACCATACCCAAACAGGAAACCACAGTCCAATAAAAAAAAAAACTTTCCACTGCCCACCCCATCACTTTTTACCACTCATTCCGACATCACCCAAAAGCAGGTGCCCCTTACTCAGGTAAATAAACACACAACTAGACCATCACATAAGATAAGGACCACCGCACTTGCTTACTGAAACCAGGATACCAATCCACATTGTAACACAACTACATCATAATAAATGACACAACATCAGCAAACATTAAACCCAAACTCCATTTCAACAATGTACAACACAAAACACACCACCAATTGACAACGGGTTTAACAATCCGAAACGGAAAATCAAAAGCACACATCAGAAAACTATACAATACATACCTGCCGCCATGTTTCCCCGTGAAGATCGCCGACGCCGATGATGTGTAGATACCGTGTTCAATGTCAATCAAAGGTCGGAATGGTGCTCAGACTTAACTTCATGCTGGTAGCAACGTATTATAACGAATTTTTTTTCAGCAACCCAGGGTTTTCGGCGGCAATGGAATGTTAATTTGAGAATTAACATCAACATTACCAACCCAAACAAAAAACTCAAAAATCACAGAACCAATCTTGCTGCAACGTCAGAATCCCAATCCACAACCCAGAAATTACATTCCATATTCACCCAGATACGAGGGACATCAACGGAACATTGCGTATTGATGTTGGACAAATTGGTAAAATTAACACCACCACTAACCCATATTTACCCTTACTTTTGAATGCGTAGCACATAAAAACATGGGCTTTTAAGTCTTTAACATTAAACTAGGACCTATTAGTCTTCCAAAAAAATCATAGGACTAAATGGTTTAACATTTCCAAATTCAGGATTTACTAGTGCTTTACCCTTTAAATAGATGAAGTCAAAATTAGGGTAAATTAAAATAATTTTTTTTAAACTATGACCCATTTACATTTTACCCTTTTGAATTTCAAAACTCAACAGTTAACCCTTTAAAGGATTATCTTATTAAATAAACCTTTTTTGTTAGGATTTTATTAGGAATTTACAGAAAAATCATATTATGTTTAAAACACATAACACATTTATTAAATTTTTTGGACAATAACGCCCTTATCGGGTGATCATGTTTGCAGTTTACTACTAAGATAAGAGAGACAAAGTGCAAATGAAATCATCACGTAAAAATATCATTATCCTAAAATAATCAATAATAGGTATTATTGTTGTAGAAAATTAATAAATATGTCAATTTTTTTTGTAAATTTTTAATAAAATTTTAACAAAAAGAGTTAATTATAATAAGATAATATTTTGAAAAATTAACTGTTAAGCAAATGGACAAATTGCAAAAGAGTTAGAATTTAATGGGTTTTAGTAATTTACCTTTAAGAAATAAAGGTAAAATGTCGTTACTTTAATGACCTTTTAATAATAAAAGTATTTTATTCACATAAAAACCTATTAAATTATTAAAAAGTGTTATTTTGACTCTTTAAATTATAAAAACGTACAAATTGATTTCTAAACTATTGAAAAGTATCACTTTGCCTCCTAACTATAGAAGTGTACAAATAGACCTCCTAAACTGTAAAAATGTACTAACTAGACCCCTAACAGAAGGGTTAAAATGAAACACACCAATAGTTTATGGGATCCATTTATACACTTCTATAGTTTAAGGAATAAAGCGATACTTTTCAATAGTTTAATGATCCATTTGTATGTTTTTTATAGTTTATAAAGTCAAAGTGATATTTCTTAACAGCAATGATAGAGACCACTAAAAAATCCCATCACTAATAGCTCTAATGAGTTGGAAAATGTAAAAAATAAAAGAAAAAAGAAAAACACAAGAGACAACCATCACATCAAAGGGAGAGCCACCTCATTAGTGCTCCCTTTTTAGTGCTCCCAAGCATTAATCATTTCTTAATAATTAGGAATTTTTGTGGAGATAAGCCCAAATATTTTTCATTCAAATTTCAAGTGATAGTTAACTGCCAACTGTTTCAACCTCTGGTGTGATTCAACAGATGCTAGTAAAAGGTCTTTCCATGGCTGCTTTCAAAATTTCAAGCCGTAACCCTAGTCTCAATTATCTCCTTTCATAATGTAACACATCCCACATTCTTATCAGCTTGTCACACTTGCGTGACCCATACTTTTGAGTTCAGGATCGTTCTCTTCCATGGCATCAGCGACTCTCAGGAAAGCACTCATGCGATCAAATTCATCTCTGATGTATTGGATTTCTTCTCGAACTTCGGTCAACAAATTGGCCTCTTGTTGAAGGAAGGGTGCGAAGTTGGCTAGTAGATGGAACACCGCACTCTCTGCCATCTTGCAATGAACTCTGAATTTTAGAGTTTTGATTAAAAGGTGAGTAGTGAATTTGAAAATTGGTGAGTTGTAATGCTCAAATTCAACTGGGTTTCATCGATCCGTGATTGGTTCACCTGGAGTTAGAGCGGCAAACGAGCTGTGCCGAATTTTAAAATGTTTGAACTTGTTTATTAAAATTTTAACGAGTTCGAACTCAAGTTCAATAAAAATTTAACGAACCGAGTTTGAGTCGAGTTGGCTTAGGCTTGACTCAAGCTCGAGCCTGTTCACGAGCCTTAACGAGTCAAAAAATTCATAAATTCATACTTGTGTATGAAACTAAAGTTATAATTAAAATTTTGATTATACAATTATATATACAATATATATGAACATACTAAAAACAAGTCAATATTTTACCAAAATAATAATATCAACCACCACTATTATATAAATATAATATCTATAGTTAACTATTATTTACATTTATATTTTTTAAATATATAAATAACATATTTATCTTATTTTTATACAAATTTTTACATTATTTAATATATAAATAATAAATGTTAAATGAGCTAGTTAATGAGCCGAGTTTACAAGCCGAGCTTTAGTATATTTGGACTTATTTATTAAAAATTTAATGAGCTCTAACTCGAGCGCAAATGCAAAAAAGAAAAAAAGAAAAAAGAACCGAGTTCAAATGTCACGCCCTCAAAATAATACATAAAACCCAACATTCTTTACATGCATTGACACGAGAGAATAAAACATAATTCTATTTATCAGAGTATTCATTACAAATGTATTACATGTTGACAACAAAAGTAAATGCCCCATAGGTTTACAACTTCCGAAGTCAACACTTGGGTACTAACTCTTTAAACAAAGTAAGCCCTAGGCTTGATTTACATGTAATACATAAAAGATAACACAAAAAGTCTTTCAGCCTCTAGCCTCCCAGGCTACGTCTTTGGAGGTGACATACCATCTGTACCTGAAAATGACGTCCCGTATAGGGTGAGCCACAGCCCAGTAGAGATATACTAAACCAAATATAAGCAATGACTAAAACAATGGCATATGATAGATGGTTAACTCTTATAAACTAATTTACAACATCATCCAATTTCATGACATTAAGTCCATGTTTCATTTCATAATTCTTTACTTATCCAAATCATTCCAAAACATGGCTCAGAACCTGGTCAAACAGTTAAGTGAGATTACATCCCATATTAAAACATTTCCCTGATTCACAATTCAAGTGAGTCTACAACTCACAGTTTAACCACTTCCATATTTCAAATAATACACATAATCGCTGTATTAACACTTCCATTTAATACACATCTTTGCTGTATTAACACTTCAATCTGATACACATATTAGCTGTATCATTGGAGTCCATCCCCTATCTCCTCCCAAATAATAACCGGTTTAGGAGTCCATCCCCTATCTTCCCCTAAATCGTGGAGTACACCCTCTATCTCCTTCTACACAATACAATGTATATAAACGTTTATCATATACATGTTCAATCAATACACAAATTTGATGTATTATTCCAACCGTCACATACAATGTGATTAGTTTCAATTTTCCCTAATCACCATGCAGTGTCTACAACAATCAAGACTATCCTCCACCAATAGCCCAAAGCAGTTATTTCTAAATAGGAAATAAATGCATCAAACAAACATAATATCAACAATTTTCCATAGGTGAGTGATCAATTTATCCGACTACACCATTCCATCCCATAATTCCTCAATTTCATGGATTTCAACTCAATTCCACATTTTCACATTTTTCCCAAATTAATTATACAAATTAATTTATTACAACAAAATTAGGGCATTTTTCCCTAATCCTCAATAACAACCCTAAGGTTCAATTTCATCGATAATACAACAATAATTCCACTTCTCAATATCTTACATCCATATGGGTTTTAATATTTGAAAACCCCTCTTTTATAAATTACACACACAACCCTAACTTTTCCCAAAATTACCCAACATCTCCAACTAATCAAAATGACCAAAATTAAAGACAAAACTCATAAGATGGAATAGGGTATCCCTACCTTGAAGTGAAGAGCTCGGATGGAGAAGATGGTAAAAATTCAAAGTGCTCCAAACCCACAAATTTTCAAATTAAAAGGAAGCCCAAGTCACCCTCTATCTTTCTTACAAAGAGATTAGGGTAGAAACACACTATAAGTAGATCAATCTCTAGAGAGAAGGTGTATAGAGAGAGAGGGAGCTCGGATATAGGTTTTTGGAAACAAAAAGAATGAAAAGTGAAGTGTTTTCCCGCTGCTGCCTACTGATATAACACAGGCTCGCTCGAGCGAATGAGTGGTCGCTCGAGCGACCAGACACAAAGAACCCTCGCTCGAGCGTAGAAAGCCTCGCTCGAGCCAACAAATCGAAGTTTCAGGTCTGCAACTCAGAAGCACGCTCGAGCAAAGAAAATCTTGCTCGAGCGAAGAACTCCAAAACATAAACCTCGCTCGCTTGAGCAAAGAAAAGCTCGCTCGAGCCAAGAATTGCAACCTTCAGGTCCAGAACCAGACGCAGACGCAAACTCGAGCGAAGGAACCCTGGCTCGAGCGAAGAAGCTAAAACACAAAGCTCGCTCGAGCGACAAAAGCCTCACTTGAGCGAAGAACCAAAATTCTGGACAGTAACCATTTGCTTCCAATCACACCCAACCTGTAACAATCCTGCCCAAAACATCCTATAACTCAAAGACAGAGTATTGAAGGACGGCAACAAGATATAGTCAATAGCCAACACCATGGAACCTAAGTCCGGAATACAATAATCAAATGGGGAAATACCCGGGATCGCTATAACCTCCCCCCCTTAAGGAATTTCGTCCCCGAAATTAAGCACAAGTTTTTCAAAAGCATGTTTTTCTCAATTTTTCAACAACATTACGGTTCAATGTACAACAATTTGACCCACTACTGGTCATCCCATCTCTTATCAAGAGGCAATTCGCAATATATGTTACAACATGCGCTGTCAACATGCATTTCTTTCCAATCCAACAATTTCCAACATACATGGTTCACAATTCTATATCATATTCTATGTTCATGATATATTTCCATTTTTACGATACACTCAACACATGCAACCTTAATGACATACTTGCATTTCTACAACATATTTAACATACACAATGTTAAAATAAACTTCCATTTCAAGGCAAGTTCCATAATACTTCCATAAACCGAAACATATACAATGTTTTACAACTTAAGATATATTCAATACTCTTAAGGTTCATCGATACAACAAAATATACAACATATGTTCAAGCACCCCCAAATAGATCCGGATATTTCTCTCAGACTTCCAACTCACGTTCCCAAGTGGCTTCCTCCACTCCGTGATGCTTCCACAAAACTTTCACCAAAGGAACGGTCTTACCTCGCAAGACTTGATCCCGTCTATCCAAGACCCGAACCGGTCTCTCCTCATACGAGACATCCTCATCAACCTCTAAGTCGGTCCAATCCAATACACGCGATGGATCCGGCTCGTACTTCCGAAGCATACTAACATGGAACACCTCATGCACTCCGGACAACTGCGGCGGCAAAGTTAAACGGTAGGAAACCTCGCCAATCCTCTCAAGGATCTCGAAAGGGCCAATAAATCGAGGGGACAACTTCCCACTCTTACCAAATCTCATCAGACCCTGCCTAGGTGATATTTTCAGAAAAACATGATCACCTACCTCAAATACCAAAGGCCTCCTCCTACGGTAGGCATAACACTTTTGGTGACTCTGGGCTGTAACAAGCCTCCTACGGATAAGCTCAACTTTTTCTGTCGTTTCTCTCACCAACTCCAGACCCAACAAAGGTGCATCACCCACCTCGGCCCAACAAACCAGAGACCTACAAGGTCGGCCATACAAGGCCTCAAACGGTACCATATCGATACTCGATTGAAAACTATTGTTGTAGGCAAACTCTACCAAGGGCAAGTGCCTCTCCCACGACCCACTAAAGTCAAGAACATAACCTCGAAGCATATCCTCAAAGATCTGAATAGTACGCTTGGACTGTCCGTCAGTCTGAGGATGATAAGCCATGCTAAAGGTCAACCTAGTGCCCAAGGCACTCTGCAAACTCTGTCACAACCTAGCAGTAAAACGTGGATCTCTATCCGAGACAATCGACTCTGGGACCCTGTGCAATCTCACTATGTCCCGAATATACAAGTCGGCAAGATGATCTACCGAATCTCTCACACGCATAGGGATAAAGTGCGCTGACTTAGTCAACCAGTCTACAACCACCCAAATAGCATCACTACCCCGCTGAGTCCTCGGAAGACCTATAACGAAGTCCATAGTGATATGCTCCCATTTCCACTCGGCAATAGGCAAAGGTTGTAACAAACCCGCTGGCCTCTGATGCTCGGCCTTCACTTGCTGACAAGTAAGGCACTTAGATACAAAAACTGCCACATCTCTCTTCATGCCCCTCCACCAAAACTAGCGACCCAAATCACGATACATCTTAGTGCCTCCCGGATGCACTGCAAGGCGTGAATGGTGAAACTCTCAGAGTACCTCCTCTCGGCAAGACTCCGGCACAAACAAACGGTCTCGGTATCTCACACTCAAGTCGGGATACACAGACAAACCCTTTTCAGCCTTCCCACTGGAGATCTTCTCTCGGAGGGATTCTACCTCATAGTCACCCCTCTGTGCCTCTAACACTCGACTCACAATTGTAGGCTGCGCAACAACAGAAAACAAGGCCGCAGCCTCAATGGATTCGCCCAGAAAAAAAATCAAACTCGCCAAGTGCACCCAACATCTCCCACTCCTGGATGGTTATACAAGCTACGTCACTAATGGATTTCCTACTAAGGGCATCGGCCACAACATTGGCCTTCCCCGGGTGATAGTGCAACTCAAAGTCATAATCCTCAATGAACTCCATCCACCTCCTCTGCCTCAGATTTAAGTCTTTCTGTGTAAACAGGTATTTCAGACTCTTATGATCCGAGAACACCTCGAACCTCTCACCATAAAGGTAGTGCCTCCAAATTTTCAAGGCAAAGATCACAGCTGCTAACTCTAGGTCATGTGTAGGATAGTTCCTCTCATGTATTTTCAGCTGCCGTGAGCCATAAGCTACCACTTTCCCCTCCTATATTAACACACAACCCAAACCCTCTCGTGAGGCATCACAATAAACAGCATAACCCAACCCTCTCTCTGGAATAATCAACACTAGAGCGGTGGTAAATCTAACCTTCAACTCTTTGAACGACTTTTCACAAGTCTCACTCCATACAAATGTGACCCCTTTCCGTGTCAATCTAGTCAACAGTGAAGCTAGCCTGGAAAAATCTTTAACAAAACGGCGGTAATACCCAGCTAATCCTAGAAAACTGCGAATCTCAAAGACACTCTTAGGTTATGCCCAATCCTGCACTACCTCTATCTTGGATGTATCAACAGACACCCCTTGTAACGCCCCATTTTTCATGCCCAAATGATGATACATTTACTTCAAATCAAAATAACATAAAACAAATAAATACCCTTATGGGTTTACAAGTTCCAAGGCCTTAGCTTGGTTTCACAAAACGGTTATTCAAACCCACACATATAAAGCCCTTGGCTTACAATACAGAGTCACGCAAAATGAGAGCATTGTACTCCCAACACACATACTTCCACGCCTCTAGTTGGGTGGAATCACCACATCTTTTCCTGCACAAAAATCCCATAGGGTGAGCATAAAGCCCAGTAGAAAATTCTTAACAAAGTATATGCATTTTATACAAGTCTCAAGAGATGAAATGCACATGTCATGCTATGCCATTTTTTAAGATAATTTACATATTTATCCTTTGGAAACCATCATGCTCCATGATGTCATGCAATTTCAATTGTTCAAAACTTAACAATTTATTTTCAAGGGCGGTAAATACGTCTCTGGTAATCCCTAGGCCGGTGTCTGTAAGTAGACTATACAAGTACTACCAAATTGTCATTTTTACCAATCGCAACTGGAAAAATCAACAATCACCTATCCGCGCGGATTTTTCGGTCTTTCACCCCGGACCCGCAGGCCAACTTATTCAAATTGTCATTTTTACCAATCGCAACTGGAAAAAAATCAACAATCAACTATCCGCGCGGACTTTTCGGTCTTTCACCCCGGACCCGCAGGCCAACTTAATTCTACACCACCTGTCAAGACTTACCATCATTATTTACCCCAAAACCATTTCATGAAAACTATTTCTCAACATTCTTTTCTCAATGCAAGTTTTCAAATCGACCATCAAAGTGTAATGTAATGAAATGAAATGAAATGATATGCCAATACCATGTTAAAAATGTAATGCAATACTCCTTTCACTTTCGATATTCTCACACAACGTTCCCATTGTGATCAAAATTCTCATTTCAATGCAATTTCACAAGATGAATAAATACTCTTATTTCAATTCATCAAAGGAATAATATAATTCTCACATTTCAAATAATCTCAACAGTTTAGTCATCTCAAGACTATATTAATACTTTTAAACAACAATGCTCAAAATTTCAATAATCCTCATATTCCATGAAAATATCATTTATATGTAAATAAATAAACAATTTTCAAATATCATTTATTTTGGCACACAAAATAAATATAACAATCCCACTTTCGAAAATCAACCATCTTCTTGAATCAAAAATTCATTTTTTTTTATCAAAACAAATCAAAAGATGATTTCTAAAATCATTTAGATCTTGCAAAAATATATATATAACTCAAAGAAAATCCCTACCTCAAGCTTGAAGAGGAAACAAGCAAAAATCCAAATTTTTGATTATGCCGGATTTTGATCTCCACCGATCAAAATGTTGCTCTCACCAAATTCTCGGTCTAGCAAAGTCACATATGATAATCGGAAGGTAGTTGTAGCCTGCTTCCCTGGCACATCCTCATTAATCCTATGCTCGTTGCACAACCCATCCATCAAAGTACAGTAAGTAAACACATCGGGTGCACAATTCCACACCGGCATTTCTCTGAACACCTCAATAGTTCTATTAATTAATCATGATCTACACATTGCTTTGATAACCTCAAACAGAGCATAACACCTCCTTCTCATAGATTTTCTTAAGACCAGACCAAACATTTATAAAAGTTTGAGTGGTCCCCTTGCGGAAGTCCAAGATAATGAAAAAGAGGCCATAATAGATTGTTGCAATAGCCATTATAATATTGGTGAACAATTTCTTCATCAAGGAATACAGGAATACATCTCTTTTCAGCCAAAGCTTTAGTAAGTGCCCTCTGTCCGGCCTCTTCTGGCACATTAACACCAGCCCACCCAATCCATCTTGCCTCAAACTTGACAGATCCTACACTGTCACACCATCCCTCCTCAATTTCTCGAACACGAGCCTCATGTTCAAGTTGTTGCTGAAGTGTTTCTTGTGCTGTTTGACTTTCCAAAGACAAACGAACACGCCGAGCTCGAACACGATCCTGAACTCTCACCAGAGCTTGCATACAACGAAGAGTAATTGCTGCTTGCTTCCTCACAACATGGCCCCTAACAAGGGCTTGAAGTCTTACCAAACCTTTCAAAGCTCGTAAAGCTCGCCTAGCCAAAAATCCTCGAAAAGTTGTTTGGATGCATGTGGCTGCCCATTCTTCTCTCATATTCTTTTGATCTTGAACTGCATCCTGCACTTGCGGCAAGCTTGATGGAGAACCAGCAGCTTCTGGGATTGAAAGGATGTTTGCATCTACAATTGGTGGAGCAGCATTGCGATTGAAGTCATCTTGAATTATGTCAGCATCAATCTCAACTGAATGCTTTCTCCGGTGCTGGAATTTTCGAGTTCCATATTCATCCTTCTCTGAAGATTGTGATTTTTCTGATCTCTTTAAACCAACCAATGCTTTAATCCACTTCCCAGAGACACCCATGATTGATATCCCTTCAGCTCTACCACTTCAGACCTCTGATTAATAAGCTTCAGATGTAAGATATTTTCTCCACTTCAAAGTTGGCACTTGATTTAATTAGGTTAAGTCAGCTGCCAAAAGAACCTGCATATTCACATACTCGCGCTCCAATTTCACCCTTCTTGATTCTGAGAGAGAGAGAGAGAGAGAGATAAATAACTTAACAAAAATCCTTCCCACTCACCTTTATCTCAACTTTTCTCTCAAAGGCAGATGATCCTTAACACCTTTTGACCCCACTTCCAGCACTCACATTTCTCTTTTCTTTTATTTCTAAACAAATGTAGCCAGCCATACAACCAAACCAAAACCAACTTACTTTTTCTTTTTCTTTTTTTCTTTTTGAAGAATATGTATCCTTCCCTCACGACAGAAATTATTCCAGTAGCATTGAATAATTGCCACGTACTCATCCCCATCTCCTTTCTTTAAGTAGACCACACCACTTGAGTATATAAACATATTTTCCATTCACTTTAATTCATTCTCCACCGAAAGTGAGCAACCCTCAAAAATTTTCCATTACCACACATTTTTTATATTTATTTATTTGGGTCTTCACACCCCTTCCTCGGAAACCACATGGCCTAAGAACTTTACCTCTCTTAGCCAGAACTCACACTTCCCAAACTTGGCATATAGCCTATGGGCTCTAAGTAACTCAAGCACCACTCTCAAGTGTTCCTCGTGCTCCTCGTCAGAAGGTGAATAAATCAGAATGTCGTCCACGAAAACGACTACAAAACGATCTAGGAATTCCCGGAATATCCGGTTCATCAAATCCATAAACACTACCGGCGCATTGGTGAGCCCAAAAGGCATCACCAGAAACTCATAATGGCCATACCGCGTACGGAATGCCATCTTCGAAATATCCTCCTCCCTGACCCTCAACTGATGGTAACCCGATCTCAAGTTTATCTTAGAGAAACAACAGGAGCCCTTCAACTGGTCAAACAAATCATCAATACGAGGCATAGGGTACTTAGTCTTAACTGTAGCCCGATTAAATTTTCGATAATCGATACAAAGTCTCAAGGCACCATCTTTCTTTTTAGCAAAGAGGGCCGGTGCTCCCCACGGCGAAGTACTAGGGCGAATGAAGCCCTTATCTAACAACTCCTGGAGTTGAATCTTCAACTCACTCAACTCAGCTGGGGTAAAACGGTAAGGTGCCATAGAAATCGGCGCCGTGCCGGGCACTAAATCAATAGAGAATTCAATCTCCCGATGAGGTTGTAAGCTAACAAGGTCCTCGGGAAAAACATCTGAATACTCACAAATCACTCTCGGCAAAACAGTCTGGGTCTCATCACACTCACCACTCATAAAGCTAGCAAGAAGACCACTAAGCTCACTCTGCCCTCGCGGATCATACACCGGTGGCAAAACTCTACCAACCCGATCCTCCAAGAAATGGAAACAATTCCCGCTCAAGGTACATACAGTAACCCTCTGGCGGTAACAGTTAATAACAGCCCGGTATGACGATAGCCAATTCATACCCAAAATAACATCAAAACCCGACATAGCCATAACTATAAAAGAAAATGAAAGCCAGCGGTCGGCGACCTCTATATCGCAGCCCCAACACCCCTGTTTCAAAATCAACTCACCCCCAACAGGTGATACGACACAAATAGGAGATGCTAACTGCGCCAACTCCAACCCCAAAACAGATGCAAATGTAGCAGATATAAAGGAATGAGATGCACCCGTATCAATCAACACATTGGCAACCGAGTTACAAAACAAGAAGGTACCTCTCACAACAGATAGAGCAGGTACAAGGTCCTGCGCGGTAACAGCATACACACGCCCTGAAGTCCTCTGATCTGCCTGCTCACCTCTCAGAGCAATGGACTACTGCACAGACTGAGACGATGAAGCCCCCTGCTTGGCCCTCGAGGCCTGAACTAACTGTGCTGGCTGAAAAATCTGCGTCTGCCTCGCACCAGACGCACCAGATGTGCCACTCAACTACGGGCAAAACCTCTTTAGGTGCCCCGCCTGACCACACTGGTAACAAGATAGTGGCTAGCCTCTACCCTGACTCTGGCTCTGAGGTCGAGCCGAAGATGAAGCTGCTCTCTGCCCTCCTCCCTTCTGCAGGCAAACTAAAGACTTGTGACCCAGCTGGCCACATTTGTAACAAGTAACGTCTCCCTGACTGCCTCTCCCAGAACCTGCACTCAGCACTGGAAAGGTAGATCTAGCAAAAGCTCCCTGAGACTGCTGAGGGTTAGAACCCCTCTGCCTCCTACCATCCCCCTGGCCATCTTGACTCCTATTTGAGCCCCTCATCCTCTCTTCCTCCTCTTGCATAATGATCTCCATATAGGCCGCAGCATCCACAAGGCGCCCATAGTCTCGAGTCATAGACCCAACAACTCTAATCTTGAGCCCATGTCTCAACTTCTTCTCAAACTCCAAACAACGGCGTTCCTCAGACGCCACTAACTCAGGTGCAAACCTGGACAAACTGGTAAATGCGGCCTCAAACTCGGCCACTGGCATACTCAACTGCTTGAGTTGACAGAACTAATCTCTCAACTTCTCCCTGATAGCGAGAGACAGGAACTTCTCCTGGAAAGCATCCACAAAGGCCTCCCAAGTACCACCAACACGACCCCTCATGAACTTCCACCTCTGACCCGCATCCCCCTTTAGCTGGAAAGATGCCAAGGTCACCTTCAATGCCCCGTCTTCGATGCCAAGCATCTCAAATGTCTTAGTCATCTGTTCGAGCCACTCATCAGCCTTAAGTGGCTCATTCGGATCCCCCAAAAACTCATCCGGATTGGACCGAAAAAACTCCCTCTTCAGAAAAGAAGGCCCTGCCTCTGCAACATGAGCCTGGACTTGATTCTCAGCTCTGAGAATGTCCATGGATTCCCTCAATGCTCCTGCCATCTCACGGGCTAAGACGCCCATGGCCTGCTGACCTACTGGCTCGGCCACATTGGCCTGACCAATACCCTCCTGCTGCACCGCAATGTCATCCGGTATAGGCACTTCCTGCCTCCTAGGCCTACCACTTCTACCTCCGCGTCCTCGTCCTAACATCCTAATAAAAGTAACAAAGATGTTAGCACATTCATAAATGTGCCGAAGCTATAACACTCGCGTCCTAATGCGATGGACAACAGTAATTCATTCCACATAAGCACATAATCACATAAGCACCTACGAATTTCATTTCCGGATAATGGCAGTCCCGAGGCGTTGCTAGAGTTCCAGTTAGAAACAGCATTGATCAAGTGCTTTTCCAACAAGACTTCCAGAAACCCAAGGATCCAATCAACATCCTAGAAATTAAATCCCATACCCATTTAGTCACATAAGCATGTTATCAAATAAACACATAACATCATGTTTAAGTCTCTAACAAGCGAGACAAACCCATTGTGGTACTAACCACTTCCCACGAACCCAAATTATTCAAACCCGGTACGCTCTGATACCAAGTTGTCACGCCCTCAAAATAATACATAAAACCCAACATTCTTTACATGCATTGACATGAGAGAATAAAACATAATTCTATTTATCAGAGTATTCATTACAAATGTATTACATATTGACAACAAAAGTAAATGCCCCATAAGCTTACAACTTCCCAAGTCAACACTTGGGTACAACAAAAGAAGAGTACTAACTTTTTAAACAAAGTAAGCCCTAGGCTTGATTTACATGTAATACATAAAAGATAACACAAAAGGTCTTCTAGTCTCTGGCCTCCCAAGCTACGTCCTTGGAGGTGGCATACCATCTGTACCTGAAAATGATGTCCCGTATAGGGTGAGCCACAACCCAGTAGAGATATACTAAACCAAATACAAGCAATGACTAAAACAATGGCATATGATAGATGGTTAACTCTTATAAACTAATTTACAACATCATCCAATTTCATGACATTAAGTCCATGTTTCATTTCATAATTCTTTACTTATCCAAATCATTCCAAAACATGGCTCAGAACCTAGCCAAACAGTTAAATGAGATTACATCACATATTAAAACATTTCTGTGATTCACAATTCAAGTGAGTCTACAACTCACAGTTAACTACTTCCATACTTCAAATAATACACATAATCGCTGTATTAACACTTCCATTTAATACACATCTTTGCTGTATTAACACTTCAATCTGATACACATATTAGCTGTATCATTGGAGTCCATCCCCTATCTCCTTCCAAATAATAACCAGTTTAGGAGTCCATCCCCTATCTTCCCCTAAACCGTGGAGTACATCCTCTATCTCCTTCCATACAATACAATGTATATAAACATTTATCATATACATGTTCAATTAATACACAAATTTGATGTATTATTCCAAACGTCACATACAATGTGATTAGTTTCAGTTTTCCCTAATCAACATGCAGTGTCTACAATAATCAAGACTATCCTCCACCGATAGCCCAAAGCAGTTATTTCTAAACAGGAAATAAATGCATCAAACAAACATAACATCAACAATTTTCCATAGGTGAGTGATCAATTTATCCGACTACACCATTCCATCCCATAATTCCTCAATTTCATGGATTTCGACTCAATTCCACATTTTCACATTTTTCCCAAATTAATTTATTACAACAAAATTAGGGCATTTTTCCCTAATCCTCAATAACAACCCTAAGGTTCAATTTCATCGATAATACAACAATAGTTCCACTTCTCAATATCTTACATCCATATGGGTTTTAATAATTGAAACCCCTCTTTGATAAATTGCACACACAACCCTAACTTTTCCCAAAATTACCCAACATCTCCAACTAATCAAAATGACCAAAATTAAAGACAAAACTCATAAGATGGAATAGGGTATCCCTACCTTGAAGTGAAGAGCTCGGATGGAGAAGATGGTAAAAATTCAAAGTGCTCCAAACCCACAAATTTTCAAATTAAAAGGAAGCCCAAGTCACCCTCTATCTTTCTTACAAAAAGATTAGGGTAGAAACACACTATAAGTAGATCAATCCCTAGAGAGAAGGTGTATAGAGAGAGAGGGAGCTCGGATCTAGGTTTTTGGAAACAAAAAGAATGAAAAGTGAAGTGTTTTCCTCACTGCTGCCTATTGATATAACATAGGCTCGCTCGAGCGACCAGACACAAAGAACCCTCGCTTGAGCATAGAAAGCCCCGCTCGAACCAACAAATCGAAGCTTCAGGTCTGCAACTCAGAAGCACGCTCGAGCGAAGAAAATCTCGCTCGAGCGAAGAACTCCAAAACATAGACCTCGCTCGCTCGAGCGAAGAAAAGCTCGCTCGAGCCAAGAATTGCAACCTTCAGGTCCAGAACCAGTCGCAGACGCAAGCTCGAGCGAAGGAACCCTAGCTCGAGTGAAGGAGCTAAAACACAGAGCTCGCTCAAGCGACAAAAGCCTCGCTCGAGCGAAGAACCAAAATTCTGGGCAGCAACCATTTGCTCCCAATCACACCCAACCTGTAACAATCCTGCCCAAAACATCCTATAACTCAAATACAGAATATTGAAGGACGGCAACAAGATAGAGTCAACAGCCAACACCACGGAACCTAAGTCCGGAATACAATAATCATATGGGGAAATGCCCGAGATCGCTATATCAAATGAGCTCTTACTGAATCGAACTCGAATCTATTCACAAACAGTTCTATTCATTTGCAGTCCTACCTGGACTTGTTTGCTTGACCAAAGAAAAACAAAGAGACAAAAGAAAAATATATCTTCGTTGTCAACAAGAAAACAAATTGATTAAGGAAAATATTTTATATAATCTTATTTTTTTATTAAATTTTCTCATTTAACATAAGTGAATTTTATATATTTGTATGCAAATACTTCACTTAAATATTTGCTCATGTGAATGCTATAGGTCCACGATGTGTCCCGCACGTTTTAGCTGGCAAAAAAATTAATATTTTGGAGCGGAATAAATCACACGAGATTAGATATCGTTTTAATATATGAGAATTCTTAAATCCACAAGAACACCCTTAAATCCTCAAGAAGATAGAAGAAAAACTCTTTAAAATAGTATTGATTGAATGAATCCATTACATATGGTCGTAGGCTTATTTATAATAAACTAAATCTAAAACTTGTAAGAAAAGTAATTCTAAAATAAATTAGGAAACTTAAATCAACACAAATTAGGAAACCTAAAATTCTAAACTATTTAAAATCCTTGTCAAAATCTAATTCCAAAACCTTGAATCCACAAGGAAGAGAAAATATCTTAATATTATTGAATAAAAGTTGTTTTTGCCATTAGACTTACATAGTTATTTATAATAATGTAAACCTTGGAGACCAAGTATTCTTGGACACCAAGAAAACTCAAATTAAGAAACAATAAACTAATCTAATTTTTGGAAAACAAAAAACCTAAGAAATTAGAAAAACAAAATCAAAACAAATTAAGAAACCTAATAATTCTAAAATATTTATACTAAATTACAAGAATCCTAATAAAATAATATATCAAAAATATTAAAACTAAAAATATAAAAATTCTTAAAATTTTATCCTACATCACTTACACATTAGATATATGATAGGCATTTTGCCTCAATCTAAATTTACTAGCTAAATATAGTTAGTCTTCACAAGTTAAGCAAATTATATTTGGCCTTTGTGATTACTTCTTTTCATTTTTGTTGCTTATCTGACATTTCATAACGCAAGTACTGTTTGGATGAATAGTTAAAATAAATAACAAATTAAAGTAGAAATATAGAAAATGTAAATAGGTAAAATAATTTTTTTTTTAAAAAAAGGGCTAAATGCCAAACGGGTTGGAGATTCTCTAAATTGTTTATCTTATGGACTTTTGTGTGTGAATTTTTCATGAAATAAATTATATTGATTTGATAATTATTAAGGTTTCATATGTTAGATGTAAAATACGCATTTAATATTGTTTGGTTGAATAAAAAGTAAGTGAAATATTTTTTATTTTATCATAGTTCCTAAAATAATTATAAGTTGATTTTTAAGAAATTCACTTTGAATTTGGCTCTTTCAGCACATTGATCTTTTCAAAGGTGAAAGGGTTCCTCTTCATTTGGTTTCTACCCAATGCATATGATGGAAAGTTTTTGTTTTACCAAATCCTGCAAAATAAATTTTTTTTTTTAGTGTACAAAATTAATTTACATAAAAAATATTTTCAAGCGTAAAATGTTTTACTGTGAAACAAATGAATCCTTAATGATTTTCGCATTTATTTTTAAAAAATGAATAGCAAGTATTGTTGGAAAATGGCTTTGGAAAAATCTTATTTTTTGCTAACTTTGAGCATTAATTAAGGTGGGACCCAAGTGTTATTTTTAAAGTTACTAATTGGGTTCATATTTAATATCGCGTAGTGAATAACATCGTGTATTTGGTTGCTCAAAACTATTTCCACATGAATGAGAATTCAACGTGCATTTTTGAGCTCGTGGAAATGGCTTTAGGTGAGTTTCCTATACATTTGTGAAATGTGGTTGTCCTACATTGGAAATGCTTAAGGATTTGTATAGGTATATATACTTTAGCTTGGGATACTTCGGATGGCCCCCAGGGGTACCCAAGTTTGTGGAAGGGTGAGGTTATGGGTAAATGGGCTAGGCTGGGCTTGGGCGTGAGTGCGTGATGTGAGGTCAGGTTGGGCTTGTCCAGCCCAATACATATCTTTTTTGGGCCAAAAACATTTTTAATTTATTTATTTTTAATTTTGGTTTCAAAATTCAAAATAAATTGGTCCAGTTTTTTCCCTTCACCCAAATAGGTTCGTACCTACCCGAACAGGTTCATACCTATTGAATTCAAACCGAACAGATCTATATTTGTCCAAACAAGTTTTCTACCTGCTGAATCTATTCGAACAGTTTCCTATCTGTTGGCACCTGTTCGAAAAAGCCACCAGCTATCCTATATAATGCATGCCATCCAGCAATTCATCTCATTCAATTTTTCCCTCAGATTCTCGTCTTTCTTTCCTTCCCATCTTCCTGTTTTCTGCATCTATTCTGCATTTATTTTTAGAAAAAAAAAAGAAGAGAGTTACAGCAAAGTTTTGGTTCGCCAAACTTGATTTTGTAGTGCTGCAAATCAAGTGTTAGTCGTTGCATCTTGTAACGCCCTAATTTTTATACCCAAATGATAATATGATAACCATGGTTCTTTAAAGTAAAACTGAAAATAAATCCCTACACTTGCATTACATAATACAAATAGTCTTCAGGCGATAATACATTTACTTCAAATCAAAATAACATAAACAAATAGATACCCCCAAGGGTTTACAAGTTTCCAAGGCTTAGGCCTGGTTACACAAAATGGTTATTCAAACCCACACAAATACAACCATTGACTTACAAACAGAGTTACAGCAAAATGAGAGCCTTGTACTCTCAACACATATTTCCTCGCCTTTAGTTAGGCTAGATCACCACATCTTTTCCTGCACAAAAATCTCGTAGGGTGAGCATAAAACCTAGTAGGAAATCCTTAACAAAGTATATACATTTCATACAAGTCTCAAGAGATGAAATGCACATGTCATACTATGTCCCTTTTTGAAAGTAAATCACATTTTCATCTTTTGAAAACCATCATGCTCAATGATGTCATGCAATTTCAATTGTTCAAAACTTAACAATTTATTTCAAGGGTAGTAAATACGACTTTGGTAATCCCTAGGTTAGTGTTTGCAAGTAGACTATACAAGTACTACCAAATTGTCATTTTTACCGATATTAACCGGAAGGCTCAACACCTATCCGCGCGGGTTTTCGGTTTTTCACCCCGAACTCTCAGGCCAATTTATTCAATATCATCTACACTACCTATCAAGACTTATCAACGTATTTACCCCAAAACCATTCCATGAAAACTTGTTTCTCAATATTCTTTTCTCAATGCAAGTTTTCAAATAAACTTTCAAAGTTTAATGTAATCAAATAAATTGATATGCCAATTTCACAAGATGAATATAAATACTTTTATTCCGATTCATCATCCAAGAAATAACACAATTCCATCTTCTCAAGTATCCTCAACAATTAGTCATTTCAAGACTATTTCAACGTTTTGAACAATAATTTCCAAAATGAACAACAATTCTCATATTCCATGAAATTCATCATTTATATAAATATCAATAAGAAATTTTCTAAACATCCATTTATTTTGACACACAAAATAAATATAACAATATCATTCATAGATTTTCAATTTCTTTTACAAATTCTCTATTTCTACGTTTTCTCACCAAAACTATATAAATCAAATCTTTTGAAAGAAAACTTTCCAAAATCATCTTTTCTTCAATCAATGAAGATCAAAACCCATAAGATCATTTTAAAAGAACAAGAGACAAACTCACTTTCAAAATGGCTCAATTTCTTGAATCAACAATCAATTTTCAAAGCTATCGAAGAATGATTTTGAAAATCATCTAGATCTTGCAAATATATATAACTATATATAACTCCAAGAAAATCCCTACCTCAAGTGTTGATGAAGAATTGAGATGAAACCCCCAAATCAACGATGCCTAAACTCGATCTCCGCCGCACACAATGAAGTCCTCAAGATGATAACCAACTTTGATGAAGAACTTAGGTCTAAATCCCAATGGATTTGGAGAAATCAAAGAGAGAAGATGACTTCTAGAGAGAGAAGCTCTAGATCTGAAATTCTGGAGAGTTTTAGAGAGAGAGAGAGAGAACTGAAAAAATGATCTGAAATATCAGATTCACGAACTGATATAACATGGTTCGCTTGAGCGTGGAAAACCCCGCTCGAGCGTCAGACACAGCCTCCCGCTCGAGCGCAGAAAGCTCCGCTCGAGCGTCAAATACACTTTCCCAGTACTTTTGCAGACGAGTCAAACTTCTAAAACCAAACATTCTCCGTTCGAGCGCATAAACGGCCGCTCGAGCGGACAAGCAACTTCGAATACATTTTGCATTTTTGCTTTGGGGTCGTTACCCCTCGTCCCCGTCTAGGCGCTGCCCCGGAACCACCAAGGGACGCTACCCCCTGGACCCCCGCGAGCTGACTGGGCAGCTCGATCCCCAACCTACTCAGCGAAGTGGCAAAACATGAAAGAATTAACTTCTGATACAACTCTGCAATGCACAATTCGAGTTGGATTTGCATCTAAAGGTTTGAAGACATTACCTATTCCAAACACACCGCTACAACCCAATAACCAAAATAAGGGGAATACAGGGAAACTAAGATACGTAACACTGTTCAAAACCATACCAACCTGAGCACGGAACACCACACAGAGACGGGTCAAAACCGAGATCGCTACACATCTTGGGAAGTAGACGCCGGTAAATCTTGAAGCACCGGAGTGAGGGCAAAATCTACTTTAAGGAAATTGTGTCCAACACAATCTCGACTTATAATTTCTGTAAGCAATTAATACGGAATTTAATTTATATAATTATTTTTTGAATTATTTTATTTTGTTATTTATTTTATTTATACATTTAATTTATACACACCATTGGATTTAACAAGTATATTGTCCAAACTTTAAAGACAAATATAATAAAATTATCGTATTACAATTATTAAATTAATTTAATTATCTTATAATCGGTGATGTACACGACTCAGTGCTCCAAATTCTATTTCTCTTTGTACAAAGCTCAAAAAAAAAAAATCAGAAGTTGGTCTTATTAAATTAAACAAAGCTCATAAAATTTAAAATTTAATTTTAAAATTTAAAATTAAAATTTATCTTATTATCGCATTAGGTAATTGTTATTTTCTTGGCTGGAATAGTTCTATTTCCCCCCTAGGCTTCTCTCTTTGAACAGTCACACACAAACAAGCCCTCTTTCCTTCCCTCTCTTAAGCGCAAGAATGCTCCATCTCATGTGCGTGTGAGGAGTTTGTTAAAATGTCAAGCTGAGAATAAGACATCCAATATGTTAAAATATGAATTCACAGATATGTGAGGGCATCTCAAGCCCGTAATCATTACCCATATCAAATTTAAATTAAAGTAAAGTATAAAAAATAAAAAATGAAAAGAAAAAGCCCATAAACCAGTTCTCTCCTCTACTTAAGCTCGTATCAAAGAAAAATACATCATCTCTCCATTTCGTCACCCCCAATTGCATATCAAAATAAGGTTTACTAATTTTTTTAGTCAAATCAAGGGAGATGGCCTTAGGGCATCTCCAACCCTAGACTCAAACTTAAATTTGAGTAAAAAGTTATTAAAATTCCTTCATTCTTTTACTCAATTTTTTTTATTAATTCTACTCAAATCAACAGGCCTTTTTTCAGAATCACTAAAAACAAACATAGATACACATATTTATACATATATAAACGTAATATAACATATATACTTGTTTCCACAAATTCCAACAAAAATTTCTAATCACACTACCACTCGCAAAAATTTGAAAATTCAATTTTATTTATTACACTTATCATAATAACAAACATACACTCACCTTTTAAACCCTAATAAGAAGAAGAGGAAGATGATGAGGAGAGTGGCAGGGTAAGATAGAGAGAAGCTAGGGGGAAGGCATCAACTGTAGTGGATGGTGGTGTTGGTAGTGGCAGTAGTGGTGGCCGATGGAGATGGTAGTGAAGGGGTGGGTTCACAAATAGGCTTAGATGTGTTGTGATTAGGGAAAAATTGTAATAAAAAAAGAAAAAGAAAATAGTGGCTATTATGAGACAAAAGTGTTGTGTAAATCAATAACAAGAATCAGGGTAATTTTTTAATTTTACATTAAGTCTTAAAAAATCAAATGATCGGATACAATTGATCCCAAACTATGCATTTTGTTATATTTTGATTCTTAGAATATGCTTTTTGTTTTTTTAGTCTCCAAACTATGTTAAAGAATATTAGAGAAGTTCAATTTTAGACATACAAATTCACCAATAATAATGTGCCAAGGAGTTTGGCCCTATATAATTGAGGGGTTGGGCTTCTTTCAAGTTCAAATATGAAATTGAGACAACTTGAGGAGCCCATGGGGTTACCACGAATCAATCTAAAATGTTCATTTTGTGGAAACCGTACATATCATCCAAAAAAATGGATAATCTATTTTAAAAAAATACACTTGTTGTTCATTTTTATAGAGACAAATGGGATAAGATGAATAGAATATATAATTATCAAATTGACCTAATTTTTTCCGTGGATGATATACAATTAAGACCCTACAAAGTAAACAATTCAGATCATAGAAACAAGACTCGTACTACATCCCATAGGCCCCTCAAGTTCCAATTTGAATTTAAGAGAAGCCTAACCCTTCTCAAAACATTAAAAAAAAAAAAAAAAATTTAAAATTAAACAAGGAAACAAGTTTGGTTAGTTACCAAAAGGGGGGAGTGGTTGGAGGTGGTCGCTGGAGCGAAGAGGGTGGCTAGATGACAAAAGGGTGTGGGAGGCAAGAAGGAAAGAAACTTATTTTGAAAATAAGTAAAAACACATTTTTGTTGTTTCCTCAAATTCAGAAAATTGTAACCATTTTTTTAAAAAGTGAAAACAATTACCAAACGTGTTTTTTATTTTAATTTTCAAAATTTCTTAAAGCTAAAACAAAAAATTAAAATAATAAATAAAAGCATAAAAATCTCACCAAACGAATCCTAAGATTTACAATCCCAATTCAAAAATTTGTGAAGTTACCAACTCTCTAGGATTAAAAGTATGAGGTCAAATAAAAGGCTCCGGATCTACTACAAAAACAAATGTGGAAGAGAGAGAAGGAAAATGGGGAGAATACAGAAAAATATGACAACAAATTAAGTACCAAGAGCACACAAAAATAAATAAATACATAATAAGCATTGTAATTGTGGTGATGATCCAATATGGTTAGAGCTTTCTTCTCTCTCTATATAGATAATTTCCTTTCCAATAACCACATATTGCATTTCCAATCTAAACTTTTGGAATGTGTGCAATTTTCCAATAATTCCAACCTTCTGGCCTCGTTTGTCAACTATACATTTTAGCCAAAAAGTCAGAAAGTTACTATGAGTTGTCATATCACTTTCTCTTCTTTTCTGCACATCTTTTCGTAAAAAGTAAAAAAGTTACTAAAATAACCTGTTTCCAAACGAGGCCAGTCTCTGTTCAGCCTTGAAATCAATTCATTAGACATGTCATCCAATTCAAGCAATTTAAGGTTGGTTAGATGTTCAATGCTAGAGGATAAGTCCTCTACCAATTCACAATTCTGGATATATAACTCTTCTAGTTGATGCATCGAACCAACCTCCACTCTCACCCATCTCAATCCTTTTAATATAGTGAGGTATAATCTCACAAGCCTTTGAAATCCACTAACCTTGAAACACAATCCTTCCCCTTCATATGTCTGAAGAAGTTCAACCTCAACCAAATTGGGCAAACCTTCAAGGGATTTCAGTGGATCATCCCTTAACTTACTCCATGCTAAACTTACTCTTACCAGGCTATGTAGTAAAGGTATCCAATGCGGTAACTTATGTAAACTTCCTTCCAGGAAGAGTGTTCAAAGAAGTTGAGGTGGTGAAGAAAGAGAATCTAGATCAATGATATCTCCTTCCTCTGTTGCACGAACAATCAATGAACGAAGGTTACTTAGCTTCCCAAGGGATGAGCATAATCCCTTCCCATCTTCACTTCTCAACTTTTGAATATGTAACCTCCTCGGTTGAGTCAACTTCCCTATCTCTGCCAGGAAAATGCCACCATTATTCCCATGGTTTGTTTCAATACAACAAAGTTTTTATAAGGATGACAGAGTTCCTATTTCCATTGGGGCTTTTATATTGAGGAATGGTGTATCAGGCATCTATATCTCTAGTGTGTAATTGGGATAGTAAAAAAAAAAAAAAAATGAATTTATCGCATTTAACTAAGCATATAGTTCTTGATAGAGCTGAATGATGAAAAATGATTCATGTAGCTTACCCCAATTGATTGGGACATAAGGCTTAATTTGGTTTGGTTTGGTTTGTTTTGTCATCAAAGACAACTGGGGAAATGTATTGGTACTGGCAGTTCATGAGATTAATCGACAATCTCTTAGACCAAATCTAGACAAGATAGTTTGATCCTAACCAGCAAGCCATTGAATCTAGACGTTGGCCTGGATGAAGTGATATACAATAACTAATAGCATCATTAAATTCTGGTGTAATACTTGAAATAAATGAAATGTGTACTTGTCTGTATTTGTTTAAATATTTGATTTGACATTGGACTTCTGTGTAGGGCCTTGATCTTCCTGAAATTCTTGTAGAAGCTGAAAGACGTGGGTCATCTTTTGATGAATTGTTGACAATTCTTGATTAAGACGATTGGATATACAGTGATGGAAAGTCTACATCATGTGTTGTTTTCATTCTTGAAATGTACAAGGAAGCAGGCTTGTTTGATCCAATTGCAAACTCCATTCAAGTTACAGAGTTTAAGTGAGTTTGTTGTGAATATTCTGTTTCATTAATTTAAATAACAAAAGTCTCAAATTTGCATCCAATTAATGTTGCATGATCTAGAAAATGGTTTTATTTATCCATTGAAATGGCTTATATGTAAATCCAGCACTTAGATGGTTTAAACTATGTTATTGTATTTGCATGAGGTTGGAAGATCTACAGACTGAACCCTCACATTTCACCTAAGTTTGCGCTGAATGATTATTGACGATTTTTTTTCTTAATAAAACTTTTATTGTCTATATGCACTGCTTTGTACTTATTTACGTACAAAAAATAAAGAATTTAAGTTTATTTTAGGGTAAATTACACAAACAATCCCTAAAGTATACCCTTGATTTCATTTTGGTCCCATATCTTCAATTTGCATCAATTGCATCCCTAAACTTCTCACATTAATCCAATGTAGTCCCTTTCTTAACTGTTGTCTAAAGAACATACTAAATATTGCTTATGCCAGTCTCACATCAAGCATTGAAGGACATAAAGGGCATTTTGACACATCTATTTATACCATATACTATCATTCAAAGAGCCAAACATGCTATGTATTTGACTTTCAGTAATGAAGTGGAAGTCTTAGATGTGTTTTATTTTGTAAATAATGTTCATTTCATGTGTCTTGTGATTCATTTAGGTGGAAAATGAGAAATTGCTTCTAATGCTCTCCAAATGCCCTCCAAATGCCTTATGTGAAGCTGACATAAGCATTTTTCATATTTTTTTAAGACGATAGTTAGGATAGGGGACTACATTGAATCAATGTGTAAAGTTTAGGAATGTAATTGATACAAATTAAAAACTATAGGCCAAAATGAAATTAATGGTATACTTTAGGGATATTTATGTAATTTGCCCTTTATTTTACTATTATGAAACTAAACTTGAATTGTGTGGGTAAATATGGATGTTCAACTGAAATTGATTGTTGTGTGGACGTAAAACCCTAGTCCGGAATTTCACATGTTATTGCTTTATTAATTTATCTTGTCCAAACTGCAGATAAAAGATGCTTACACACTCAAGTTCTTTGAAAACAATTCAAGCCGCCTACCAAAGTGGTGCAATGATGCAGACACTGTGAAGCTCCCTTTATGTCAAATTCGAGGGAAGTATAGAATGGAGTTACCTGGATACAATACAATGGATCCATACCTGCATATGAATGAAAGGTGCCCATCTCTTCCCCCAAAATACTCTAGGCCTAAGGGTTGTTAAAGGTCTTCTGATTTGTTTATTCTGTTTCGGAGTTTTTATACCACTGCTTTGTATAATACTAGGTTGTATTTTTTATTTTTTTGTATACAGCTTGTCTGATGCAAAGACTTGAAAGATTTCAAAAGTTTAGTTGATGTAGGTTTGATGTTGTTTGTAAATTTGCTACCACAATACAATGAGAGTAATAGTAATTTCATTGTTACTGCACAGTTCTACTTTGGAATATCCTAATTCACAAATCTAGATGATGGAATAAGGTTTGACTTGGATGGAATTGCTATTCTTTTTCAAAGACCAATAAATTTAAGAAGGCATCCTACAAAAATTGTGAAGTTCAATCTAATCTACGTAGAGTTGAAGTGCCTAATATTGAATTTGAACTTTGAATCATATGGTCATGAAACAAATTTTAACTAAGTTCATATATTATTCTCATTTGTTGAGGTTTATAAAGTTTGAAAATTAGTGTCCAAATGCTTTTGAAGCCCTAAAAAATTCAAAAAGTATAATCCTAAGAGCTATTCATTTTGAGATTTGAAAAACTTGTGCCAATTTAAATTAAAATGATTAAAAGTAGTGTCTAGTAACTTGTGGTTACCTTTTTTTTTTTTTTTTCTTTTGTTTTCTATGTACAAAGAACATAAAATATGTTTTTTTTTCTTTATTCTATTTATTTATTTATTTTTATTGTAAAAACTAAAATAAATAACATATTTAGTATACATGTTCTCAAAACATAAAAATCAAAGAGTAGTGCTACTCTAGCAAAAAAGTTAGATTCATTTTTCAAATCATGTGGCGCTCCCTTAGAATATTGGATAAATTATAAATACATTCCTTGAGGTTTGTTCAAAATACAGATTGCTTTATGCGATTCTGAAAATTACATCATGCCCTTTTAGTTTCTAATTACATAACAAATAATCCATTTTATTAATATATTATCAAGTCAATTAACTATTTTTAATCATGTCAGAAATATATTTTAATTAACAATTTATATAATTTTATTGTTATATGGAAAAATAATTAAAAATTTTATTTTCTTGTTCGTTTTGTTAAATAATTTTTTTTGACAATGGGATATTTGTAATTTCTAAAATTATAGGAGGCAATCTATATTTTAAATAAATCTTAGAAGGTGTAATTGTAATTTACCTTAGAATATTTAAGTCAACCCTCTCTAATATTTTCTCTAATTATCAACCAATCATCTCTTTTACATTACATATCACTGAATTTAGAAAATAGACTAGTATATCATTTTCCAAAATGAAAACAAGTATAGTAAGTTACCAAAAAGGGGGAGTGATTGGAGGTGGTCGTTGGAGCAGAGACGGTGGCCAGAGGATGGAAGAGTGAGGGAGGTAGGAACGAATGAAACTTATTTTAAAAACAAGTAAAAACGTATTTTTCTTATTTCCTCAAATTCTAAGAATTGTAGCCAATTTTTTTAAAAGTGAAAACAATTAGCAACCGTGTTTTTTATTTTAATTTTTAAAAAATTTAAAGCTAAAGCAAAATAAATAAAAATAAAAATCTCACCAAACGAACCCTAAGATTTAGGGTTGCAATTAAAATATTTGTGAAGTTACCGACTCTCTAGGATCAAAATTAGAAGGTCAAATAGCAGGCTCCCTATCTACTATTAAAACAAAATTTTAATAGAGAAAAGAAGAAGAAAAAAATAGAGAAAAATTTGATCCCAATATGAATACAACAAATCAAGTACCAAGAGCACATGAAAATAAATAAATATATAATAAGCATTCTAAATGTGGTAATGTAACACCCTCAAAAAAATAACATTAAACCCACAATATAGACATGCTTTGATGTATAAAAGATCCACATTCTTCTATTCATCAGGGTTTGTCTATATTGTGGGTTTAATGTTATTTTTTTGAGGGCGTTACAACTTGGTATCAGAGCGTACCGGGTTCGAATACTTTGGGTACGTGGGAAGTGATTAGGATCACAATGGGTTTGTCTCGCTTGATAGAGACTTAGGTGTAGTGTCATATACCATGTGTTTAATTGATAACATGCTTATGTGATTATTTAGGTATGGGATTTAATTTCTAGGATGTTGATTGGATCCTTGGGTTTCTGGGAGTCCTGTTGGAAAGGCACTTGATCAATGCTGTTTCTGACCGGAACTCTAGTAACGCCTCGGGACTATCACTATCCGGAAATGAGATTCGTAAGTGCTTATGTGTTTATGTGCTTACGTGGAGTGAATTACTGTTGTCCATGCCTTAGGACGTGGGTGTTTAGTTCCGGCACATTTATAAATGTGCTAACGTTCTGTGTTACCTTTATTAGGATGTCAGGACGAGAAAGAGGTGCTAGGCATGGTAGGCCTGCGAGGCAGGAAGTACCTTTACCGGATGATATTCCGGCAGTGCAGGAGGGAGTTGGTCAGCCCAATGTGGCTGAGCCAGCAGGTCAGCAGGCTATGAGTGCCTTGGCCCGAGAGATAGCAGGGGCTTTGGGTATTCTCAGAGCTGGGAATCAGGCAGTTGAGGTAGGGCTTTCTTTCTTGAAGAGGGAGTTCTTCCGGTCTAACCCGAATGAGTTTATTGGGGATCCAAAT
This sequence comes from Camellia japonica, assembly GCA_030407325.1. Lineage (NCBI taxonomy): Eukaryota > Viridiplantae > Streptophyta > Magnoliopsida > Ericales > Theaceae > Camellia > Camellia japonica. The sequence goes on along the minus strand of JAPPVO010000031.1, from coordinate 16,365,904 downwards.
GAACCACTTAAGGCAGATGAGTGGTTGGAGCAAATGAGTAAGACGTTCGAGATGCTTGGCATTGAGGACGGAACACTGAAAGTGACCCTGGCATCCTTCCAGCTGAAGGGAGATGCGGGTCAATGGTGGAAGTACGAGAAGGTCCGTGTGGGTGGTACATGGGAGGCGTTTGTAAATGCTTTCCAGGAGAGATTCTTATCTGCAATTGCTAGGGAGAAGCTGAGAGATCAGTTTAGCCGGCTTAAACAGGAGGGTTTGTCTGTGGCTGAGTTTGAGACTACATTTACTAGCTTGTCCAGGTTTGCACCTGAACTTGTGGCAACAGAGGAGCGCCGTTGCTATGAGTTTGAGCGGAAGTTGAGGCGTGACCTCAAGTTGAGGGTTGGTGGGTCTTACATCCGAGAGTATAGACATCTGGTGGATGCTGCAGCTCATATGGAGCTTATGATGCAGGAGGAAGAAGAGGAGAAACATAGAGGCTCCAAGAGGGGCCAAGAGGGCCAGGGTGATGGCAGGAGACAGAGGGGTTATAACCCTCAGCAGTCTCAGGGTGGAGTTTCTAGATCGACCTTTCCAGTGTCGAGTGCAGGCTCGAGGAGAGGCAATCAGGGGGAGTTCACTTGTTACAAGTGTGGCCAACTGGGTCACAAGGCTTCTGTTTGCCCGTAGAATGGTGGAGGTCAGAGAGCTGCTTCTTCTTCAGCTAGACCGCAGAGTCAGAGTTTGGGCAGGCGGCAGCCTTTGTCTTGCTATCAGTGTGGACAGCCTGGGCACCTGAAGAGGTTCTGCCCACAGTTGAGTGCCACTTCAGGAGCGTCTGGTTCTAGACAGACGCAGGGATTTCAGCCAGCTCAGTCTGTGCAGGCCTTGAGGGCCAATCCGGGGGCTTCGTCGTCCCAGTCAGTGCAGCAGTCGTACGCTCCTAGAGGTGAGCAGGTGGACCAGGGGCCTACAGGGCGCGTGTATGCTGTTACCGCGTAGGACCTAGTACCGGCTCCATCAGTAGTGAGAGGTACCTTTTTGTTTTGCAACTCGGTTGCTAGAGTGTTGATTGATACGGGTGCATCTCATTCTTTTGTATCTGCTGCATTTGCATCTGTGTTGGAGTTGGAGTTAGCACTATTAGCATCTCCTATTTGTGTTGTGTCACCTATTGGGGGTGAGTTGATTTTGAAACACGGATGTAGAGGTTGTGATATAAAGGTCGACGATCATAGGCTTCCATTTCCTTTTGTAATTATGCCCATGAAGGTGATGTTATTTTGGGTATGGACTGGTTATCGTCATACCGGGCAGTTATTGACTGCTACCGCCAGAGGGTCACTTATTGTACCGTGAGCGGGGAGTGTTTCCATTTCTTGGGAGACTGGGTTGGTAGTATTGTGCCACTGGGGTATGATCCGCGAGGGCGGAGTGAACTTAGTGGTCTACTTGCTAGCTTTGAGAGTGGTGAATGTGATGAGACCCAGATTGTGTTGCCGAGGGTGGTTTGTGAGTACTCGGACGTCTTTCCCGAGGATCTTGTTAGTTTGCTACCTCACCGAGAGATCGAGTTCTCTATTGATCTAGTGCCCGGCACAGCGCCGATTTCTATGGCACCTTACCGTTTTGCTCCAGCAAAGTTGGTTGAGTTGAAAGTTCAGCTCAGAGAATTGCTAGATAAGGGCTTCGTTCGCCCTAGTGTTTCGCCGTGGGGAGCACCGGCCCTCTTTGCTAAAAAGAAAGATGGTGCCTTGAGATTGTGTATCGACTATCGGAAGTTGAATCGGGCTACGGTTAAGAATAAGTACCCTATGCCCCGTATAGATGATTTGTTTGACCAGTTGAAGGGTTCTCGTTGTTTCTCTAAGATAGACTTGAGATCGGGTTACCACCAGTTGAGGGTCAGGGAGGAGGATATTCCGAAGGCGGCATTCCATACGCGGTATGGCCATTATGAGTTTCTGGTGATGCCATTTGGGCTTACCAACGCACCGGCAGTCTTTATGGACTTGATGAACCGGATCTTCCGGGAATTCTTGGATCGTTTTGTAGTCGTTTTCGTGGACGACATTCTTATCTATTCACCTTCTGAGGAGGAGCACGAGAAACATTTGAGAGTGGTGCTAGAGTTACTTAGAGCCCATAGGCTATACGCCAAGTTTGGGAAGTGTGAGTTCTGGCTAAAGGAAGTCAAGTTCTTAGGCCATGTGGTTTCCGGGGAAGGGGTGTCTGTTGATACATCCAAGACTGAGGCAGTGCAAGATTGGGCACAGCCTAAGAGTGTGTTTGAGATCCGCAGTTTTCTGGGATTAGCTGGGTATTACCGTCGGTTTGTGAAGGATTTCTCCAGATTAGCTTCGCCGTTGACTAGACTGACTCGGAAAGGAGTCAAATTTGTATGGAGTGAGACTTGTGAAAAGTCGTTCCAAGAGCTGAAAGTTAGATTGACCACCGCTCCGGTCTTGATTATTCCGGAGAGAGGGTTGGGTTATGCGGTTTATTGTGATGCCTCACGAGAGGGTTTGGGTTGTGTGTTGATGCAAGAGGGGAAAGTGGTGGCTTATGGCTCACGTCAGTTGAAAATACATGAGAAGAATTACCCTACGCATGACCTAGAGTTAGCAGCTGTGATCTTTGCCTTGAAAATCTGGAGGCACTACCTTTATGGTGAGAGATTCGAGGTGTTCTCGGATCATAAGAGTCTGAAATATCTATTTTCACAGAAGGACTTAAACTTGAGGCAGAGAAGGTGGATGGAGTTTATTGAGGATTACGACTTCGAGTTGCATTATCACCCGGGTAAGGCCAATGTTGTGGCCGATGCCCTTAGCAGGAAATCCGTTAGCGATGTAGCCTGTGTAGCCATCCGAGAGTGGGAGATGTTGGGGGCACTTGGCGAGTTTGATTTGCGTTTGGGCAAATCCGTTGAGGCTGCGGCCTTGTTTTCTGTTGTTGCGCAGCCTACACTTGTGACTCGAGTGTTAGAGGCACAGAGAGGTGACCCTGAGGTAGAATCTCTCCGAGAGAAGATCTCCAGTGGGAAGGTCGAGAAGGGTTTGACGGTGTATCCCGACTTGAGTGTGAGATACCGAGACCATTTGTTTGTGCCGGAGTCTTGCCGAGAGGAGGTACTCCGAGAGTTTCATCATTCATGCCTTGCGGTGCATCCGGGAGGTACTAAGATGTATCGGGATTTAGGTCGCCAGTATTGGTGGCGGGGTATGAAGAGAGATGTGGCAGTTTTCGTGTCTAAGTGCCTTACTTGTCAACAAGTGAAGGCCGAGCATCAGAGACCAGCGGGTTTGTTACAACCCTTGCCTATTGCTGAGTGGAAGTGGGAGCATGTCACTATGGACTTCGTTGTAGGTCTTCCGAGGACTCAGCGAGGTAGTGATGCTATTTGGGTGGTTGTAGACCAGTTGACTAAGTCGGCGCACTTCATTTCTATGCGCGTGAGAGATTCGGTAGATCATCTTGCCGACTTGTATATTCGGGACATAGTGAGATTGCACGGGGTCCCAGTGACGATCGTCTCAAATAGAGATCCTCGCTTTACTGCTAGGTTGTGGCAGAGTTTGCCGAGTGCTTTGGGCACTAAGTTGACCTTTAGTATAGCTTATCATCCTCAGACTGATGGGCAGTCCGAGCGTACTATTCAGATCCTTGAGGATATGCTTCGGGGTTGTGTCCTTGACTTTAGTGGGACGTGGGAGAGGCACTTACCATTGGTGGAGTTTGCCTACAACAACAGCTTTCAATCTAGTATCAGTATGGCACCGTTTGAGGCCTTGTATGGCCGACCTTGTAGGTCTCCGGTTTGTTGGGCCGAGGTGGGTGACACACCTTTGTTGGGTCCGAAGTTGGTTAGGCAGACGACAGAGAAAGTCGAGCTTATCCGTAGGAGGCTTGTTACAGCCCAGAGTCGTCAGAAATCTTATGCTGACCGTAGGAGGAGACCGTTGGTGTTCGAGGCGGGTGATCATGTCTTTCTGAAGATATCACCTAGGTGGGGATTGATGAGGTTTGGGAAGAGTGGGAAGTTATCCCCTTGGTTTATTGGTCCTTTTGAGATCCTTGAGAGGATTGGCGAGGTTGCTTACCGTTTAGCTTTGCCGCCACAGTTGTCCGGAGTTCATGACGTGTTTCATGTGAGTATGCTTCGGAAGTATGAGCCAGATCCGTCGCATGTGTTGGATTGGACCGACTTAGAGGTAGATGAGGATACCTCGTATGAAGAGAGACCGGTTCGGGTCTTGGATAGGCAGGATCAAGTCCTGCGTGGCAAGACCATTCCTTTGGTGAAGGTTTTGTGGAAACATCACGGAGTGGAGGAGGCCACTTGGGAACGTGAATTGGAGGTCCGAGAGAAATATCCTGACCTATTTGTGGATGTTTGAACATATGTTGTATTGCTGGACTTTAAGATCATTAAATATGTCTTAAGTTGTAAAACATTGTGAATGTTTTGGTTTATGGAAGTATTGTAGAACTTGCCTTGATATGGGAGTTGATTATAATATTGCATATGTTGGCTATATTGTAAAAATGGAGTTGTATCATGTGAATTGATTGTGATATAATTTGTGAACCGTGTATGTTGGAAATAGTTGGAAATGGAAGAGAAATGCATGTTGAAATATATATATGTTGAGAAATGCCTCTTGAATAAGAGATGGAATAACCGGTAATGGGTTGAGTTATTGAATGTTAAAGTGTAACATTGTTTAAAATGGAGGAAAAACCTGTTTTTGAAAACTTGTGCCTAATTTCGAGGACGAAATTCTTTAAGGGGGGGAGGTTATAGCGATCCCGGGTTTACCCTTGTTGTACAGTGATCCGGACATGTGTCAGTGGATGATAGTAGTTGATTATTATCTTGTTTACATCCTTTCCTACTTTGTATTTGAGTTATAAGATGTGTTGGACAGGTTTGTTACAGGTTGGTTGTGTTTGGGAACCAAGTGTTGCTGCCCAGATTTTTGGACCTTCGCTCGAGCGAGGAGTCGGTCGCTCGAGCGAGAGTTGAGTTTTGTGTCTGGTGGCTCGAGCCAGGTATTCTTCGCTCGAGTGTGCGTCTGTGTCTCAGTTGGACCTGAGAGCTGTAGTTTTTGGCTCGAGCGAGCTTTTCTTCGCTCGAGCGAGCATTCTGTCGCTCGAGCGTGCTTTTAAGTTTTTAGCTCGAACGAGACTTTATTGGCTCAAGCGAGGGTTTTCTGTGTCTGGTCGCTTGAGCGACCAAGTCTTCGCTCGAGCGAGCCTGTTTATATCAACGGGCAGCAGCGATTTCAAAATCACTTTTTCATTCACTTTTCATTTTCAAACCCTAAAATCCGAGACTCTCTCTCTATAAACTTACTCTCTCTCTAAGATTTGATCTACCTAGGGTGATTTCCTACCCTAAGTCCTTTGTTAAAAAGATAGAGGGTGTTGAGGGCTCGATTTAATCTGAAAATCTTTGGATTTGGAGCACGTTGGTCGTTAGGTCTTCATCTCCTTTTGAGCTCAAACTTCGAGGTAGGGATATCCTACTCCTCCTTATGGATTTTGTCTTTAAATTTTAGCATTTTGATGTGTTGGGAGTTGTTATGTAATTTTGAGAAAACTTTGGGCCTTTGTGTGATTTTACAAAAGTTGGGGTTTGATTTATAGTGAACCTAGAGGCATGTTTGATATAGAGAAATGGAACCTTAAGGGTTGTAATGTTAATTATGGAAAATGCCCTAATTATATTGGTTAATTAATTGGTATAATTAATTGTGAGAAATGAGGAATTGAATTGGAAATGTTGAGATTGGGAGTGTATGGGATTAAAAAGGGTGTAGTTGAATTACTTATCACTCACCGAATTGAAATGTTGATTTAATATCCATTTGTGCATTTATTTTCCGTTTAGAAATAACTGCTTTGAGCTATCGGTGGAGGATAGTCTTGATTGTTGTAGACAATGCATGATGATTAGGCAAACGAAAACTAATCAACGGAATGTGTCATGGAATTTGACGGTTGAGAGAATACATTAACTGTATGTATTGATTGATTGTATATAGAACCAATGTGTTTGTATGCATTATGTGTAGAGGAGGAGATGGAGGATGTACTCCGCGGTTTAGGGGAAGATGGGGGATGTACCTCTAAACCGGATAGTGTTGGGAGGAGATGGGGGATGAACTCCGTAGACAGAGCTCATATGCTTGTCTAGAAAAGTGAAGATAGAGCTCATATGCTTATCTTTGAGAAGTGTAGATACAGCTTATATGCTTGTCTAGAGAAGTGTAGATAGAGCTCATATGCTTATCTTTGGAAATGTGATACAGTTCTTATACTTATCAGTTGATCTGTTGATATAGCTAGTATGCTTATCTATTATGAAATGGGAAAATGTTTAATATGTGTTATTATCTCATATAAGTTGTTTGGCCAGGTTCTGAGCCATGATGATGAATTGAGAATTGAAAGGAAATGGAAAATGAAATATAACATGGACTTGTAAGTCACAAAATTGCGGGATGATATATGTGGATGTATTAGTGTTGGCCATCTATCAACTGCTAATCTTTTAGTCATTGTTCATAGCTGGTTTAGTGTATTTCTACTGGGCTGTGGCTCACCCTATATGGGAATATCATTTTCAGGTACAGGTAGCATGCCACCTCCAAGGACATAACTTGGAAGGCTAGAGGTGGACAGACTTTTTATCGTCTTTCTTTTTTATGTATTACATGCAAATTCAAGCCAAGGGTTTAATGTGTAAATGAGTTAGCACATTTTTTTTTTTTTTTTTTTTTGTAACCAAGTGTTAACTTGGAAAGCTGTAAGCCCTTAGGGCATTTGCTTTTGTTGTTAACATGTAATACTTTTTGTAATGAAACCCTGATGAATAGAAGAATGTGGATCTTTTATACATCAAAGCATGTCTATATTGTGGGTTTAATGTTATTTTTTTTGAGGGCGTTACAGGTAATGATCCAATATGGTTAGAGCTTTCTCTTTTGTCGCTATAGATAATTTTCTTCCCACACAGCCACATTTTGTGTTGACAATCCCAACTGCTAGAATGTGTGCAATTTTCAATAATTCCCACCTTCTAAGTCTCTGTTCAGGGTCGAAATCAATCCATAAGAAATATTAATCAAATAAAGAGATTTGAGGTTGGTTAAATATTCAATGCCAGAGGGCAACTTCTCTATCAATTCACATTCCTGTATTAATAACACTTCAAGATGAGGCATTGAGCCAGCCTCCACCTTCACCCATTTCAATCCTTTTAGTCCAGCAAGTCCTAATCTCACGAGTCTTTGAAATCCACCAGCTTTGAAACACAATTCTTCTCCTTGAAACCACAGCTTTGCATAATACTAGGTGACTGTATGATTTATTTTTCTGTATACAACTTTTCTAATGCAAAGACTTGAAAGATTCCAAAAGATTAGTTGATGTAGGTTTGATATTGTAAGTAAATTTGCTACCACAATATGCACAGAGAGTAATGGTAATTTCATTGTTACTGCACAGTTTTACTTTTGAAGATCCTAATTCAGAAATCTAGATGATTGAATAAGGTTTGATTTCGATGGAATTGCTATTCTTTTTCAAAGATCAATAAATTTTGGAAGGCATCCTACAAAAATTGTCAAGTTAGATCTAATCTATGTAGCTGTTTGATGAGCCATTAGGATTGATTTTCGTGATTCTGTAAACCGATTCCACCGTTGATGTTGAGGTGCTTCTCCTTCCATCATGTTGCTCAGTCGGTTGGGTAGAAAAAACTCCTATTGTGTTAATCATGTAACGTCTGTGAAGTGAAAAATCAACTAAAAACCTCTAAACATGGGAAAGCTTGCCTTCATGCCTACACCCTTAGCCAAGTCATCATTCTTCCTACTCTAACTACTACTACTACGTATATTGAGTTTGAACTTTGAATCATATGCTCATGAATCAAAAAAAATTACTAATTGCAAATATCATTCTCACTCGTTGAGGTTTATAAAGTTTGAAAATAAGTCTCCAAATGCTTTTTGCAGCCCTACAAAATTCAAGAAGTGATAATCCTAAGAAATATAAATTATAATGTTTAGTTTCAGTTTTTGAATTCAGTTTTTTGAAAATTGAGTTTTTTTTTTTTAATTTTTCGTGTTTTTTTTTTTTAGTGAATATTTTTAAAATTTTAAGCATTTTTTTTTACTTTTTTTGATGCATCTTACTTAGATGTATCTAAAAAGTAAAGTATTTGTGAAAAAATATTTTAAAAAATTAATAAATACACAAAAATACAATATACTAAATTTTTGTTTTTTTTTTTGTTTGTTGTATTTTTGGTATTTAGTGAACTTTGTAAAGATTGTTTTCACAAAATTATACTTTTTAAGTGTATTTATGTTATGTGTGTCTAAAAATTAAAAAAAAAATGCTTAAAATAATAAAAAAAATTCAGTAAAAACAAAAAAAATATACAAAAACAAGAAAGTAAAATTTTTTTAAAAGTGAATTTTAAAAACTAAAAACAAACAGAGTGATTCATTTTGAGATTCGAAAAACTTGTGTCAATTTAAATTAAATTGATTAGAAACCCAACATTTGAAGTAGTGTTTACTAACTTGTGGTTGAATTTTTTTTTTTTTTTTTGGTTTTCTATGTACAAAGAACATAAAATATTTTTATTTTTTTATTCTTTTTATTTTTTTTATTTTTTTTATTTTTTATTTTTTATAAAAACTACAATAAATAGCATATTTTAGTATACATGTTCTCAAGAACATAAAAAATCAAAGAGTAGTGCTACTTTAACCAAAAAGTTGGACTTATTTTCCAAGCTTAATGATGTAGCGCTCTATTAAAATATTGATAAATTATAAATGAGTGCTACTATTTGCACCCTATCAATTATTTAGAACTCTCATTTTTTAGAATTTTTTTATTATAATAATAATCTCAAATAAAATTATTAAAAATGACATCAATAATTTTGGGACACCCCATCTCACAATTAAGTCTACACACTACCCTCAAAACCTTGAAAACCCTTTAACGGCAATATTCCAGTGGTAACGGTGATAATCATTTATTTACATACACTTCTCCGATAATGACAATGAGTGAAGTTTTTCCCGCAACCACAATTTTATGAGACGAGAGGAGTACAACAATAAAATTCAGAAGAGGTTCATAACTTTGATGATGTTCTGAGCTTAGAGGAGATTAGCCTTGTCAGGGTAAGTTTCTTGAAAAAAATGACAAAAATAATAAAAAAATCATCATTTTTTCGAGACTGAACTCCCAAATATATGACTGAAATTCGGGAACACAGACCTAAACATTATTTATTTGTTTGGGAATAGGTAACTGAACATTTCTTATTTGTTCGGGAACATATAATTGAAGCAGTAGAAGTAGGCAAACAAAGGAGGTCAGACCACCTTTGGGTGGTCAGCCGGCCAGTCAACTGGGGAGTCAACTGGTCAGTTAAATCTTACATAGTTTTATTCACACAGTGAGCATATAAGTATAGTGAAGCCATGGATGAAGAACAAAAACCAACTAGAGAAATATGAAAGTAGATTGTGTTGTGTGTGTGAAAAAAGATAATAGAAAAAAAAAATAATAAACAGATTTACAAATCTCGTAATGAAGCAAATAAAAAACTTCTTAATTATCACAAATTTTTTTCACTGGTTTTGGAAGGTTCCACTGTCGTGGGTTTTGTTAGGATTTTGGTAGAGAGGCTTTTTGAGGTGTGGGGGGTGTTGGGGTGTGCATTTGAATGGGTGGAATATTTTACAAGGATAATTTTGGTATTATTTGAAGGAAGAAAAGAAATTTTAAGGGTTTTACAATTTATAAATGGAGGTCCAAAGAAATGGGGGGCCAAAATAATTGATGAGGTGTTAATAACATCACTCATTATAAATACACTTGTTGAAATTTGCTTAAAATACATATTACCTTCTGTGATTCAAAAAATTACATTTTGCCCCTTTAAACTTCTAATTACATAACAATTAATTTATTTTATTAATAAATCATCAAGTTAATTAATTATTTTTAATAATGTCAAAAAATATATTGTAATTAATAATTCAATTATTTTTATTTTTATATAGGAGAATAATTAAAATTTTCATCTTTCTGTTAATTATGCTAAATAAAATTTTTTGACAATAAGGTATTTGTAATTTTCAAAAATTACAGGGGACAATCTATATTTTAAGTAAATCTTAGGAGGTGTATTTGTAATTTTCCTTAGAATATTTAAATTAACTCTCTCTAATATTTTCTCTAATCATTAACTAATTATTTCTTTTACATTATATATCACTGGATTTAGAATGTGAGTTTATAAAATAGATTTGTATATCATTTTCAAATTGAAAACAAGTATAGTAAGCTACCAAAAGGGGAGAGTGGCCGAAGGTGATTGCCGGAGCGAAGATGGAAGGATGAGGGTGGTAAGAAAGAATGAAATTTGTTTTGAAAATAAATAAAATCACATTTTTCTTATTTCCAGAAATTCTAAGAATTGTAGCCAGATTTTTTTGAAAATGAAAACAATTAGCAAACGTGTTTTTTATTATGATTCAAAAAATCCAAAGCTAACGAAAAATAATAAAATAAAAATCTCATTCAAAAATTTGTGAAGTTAGCAAATGTGTTTTTTAAAAGTAAAAACAATTCAAAAAATCTAAAGCTAAAGAATTAAATAGTAATAATTAAAAAAAAAAAAAAAAAAAAAACCTCACCAAAGAACCCTGAGATTTACAATCTCAATTAAAAAATTTGTGAAGTTGCCAACTCCCTAGGACCAAAATTAGGAGGTCAAATAACAGGCTCCCGATCTTAAAAAGAAATGTAATAGAGAAAAGAAAACAAAAAATAGAGAAAAAATTGTATGAATACAACAAATCAAGCATCAACAGCACATGAAAATAAATAAATACATAATAAACAGTCTAAATGTGGTGGTGATTCATTATGGTTAGAGCTCTCTCCTCCCTCACTACAGATAATTTCCTTTCCAATAGCCAAGTTTTGTGTCCCCAATCCAAACTTTTGGAATGTGTGCAATTTTGCAATTATTCCCACGCTCCAAGTCTCTGTTCAAACTCGAAATCAATCCATCAGACATATCACTCAAATCAAGATATTTAAGATTGGTTAGATGTTCAATGCCAAAGGGTAACTCCTCTACCAATTTACATTCATCGATAGTTAACTTTTCAAGATGAGGCATCGAGCCAGCCTCCACTTTCACCCATCTCAATCTTTTTAATCCAACAAGGTTTAATTTCACAAGTCTTTGAAATCCACCAGCCTTGAAACACAATTCTTCCCCTTCATATGCCTTAGTAAGTTGAAGTTCAACCAAATTGGGCAAATCTTGAAGAGATTCCAGTGGATCAACATCCCTTAAATTACTCCATCGTAAAAGAACTTTTACCAAGCTGTGCAATGAAGGTATCCAATGTGGTACCTTATGTAAACTTCCATCTAGGCAGAGTGTTCGAAGAAGTTGAGGTGGTGAAGAAAGAGAATCTAGATCAATGATCTCGTCTTCTCCTGTTGCACGAACAATCAATGAGCGAAGGTTACTAAGCTTCTCAAGGGACGAGCATAACACCCTCCCATCTTCATTTCTCAGGTTTTCAATCTGTAATTTCCTCAGTTGAGTCAACTTCGCAACCTCTCCTAGCAAAATGGTCCCATTATCATGGTTTGTTTCAATAGAACAAAGTTTCTGTAAGGATGACAACCTTCCTATTTCCGTCGGAGCTTTGAATCCGTAATGGTGTGGAAAACAAAGGGAAGGAGCAAGATCTTGTATGTAGCGATACAACAAGATATGGCGAAGTCGTTGGAGCTTGAGGATATCATCAGGCAACTCAGTGACATACGTATCTTTAAGGTCCAATGTTTCCAGGTTTTGGAGCTTTCCAATCAACTTGGGTATTATTTTTAACTTGGTTCCCCTCAAACTTAAATACCTGAGTTGAAGTAGTTTCAAAACTTCATTTGGGAATGTCTCCAACGAGGCACCTCTCAAGTCTAGCACGGTTAGCAGCCGTAGACCATCATTTGACGATGCGAGAATGGACAACTTGGACAGTGAATCTGTTGCATTGAACATAAGCAAAGAACGAAGTCGAGTGAAACGCTTGCTTTGTTGTGTATATTCCCGATTACTGTTGATTGATAAGCGCCGCACCTTTTCAGGCCACGCTCTGCTTTGTTCACCGGCTAGTGTCACAATGTTTTGCTCTTCCGACTTCGAAACAATAATTTCACGCCAAAGGTCATGGATGCGATACGTTTTGACCCTTCCATCCTTTCTCAACTCTGCCACTTGAACCAAGCTTCTATTGATTAGCTCATTGAGGTAGCCCTCGGCAACTTCTTCTATCGTCATTCCTGGTTTCGATTCTACAAATCCTTCTGCCACCCATAACCGAATCAATCTCCAATGGTCAATCAAACAATCCTCCGGAAAAACACTTAGATATAGAAAGCAGAACTTCAGATAATAAGGTAAATCAATGTAACTGAGGGACAATATTTTCTTCATGCATAGGAGTTTGTCATTTCCTAGTAGTTCTGCACCAAGGCTGCGGTAGATCTTATCCCACTCATCCACACTACTCTTATCCTTTGTTGATAAAAGACCACTAATTGCCACAATTGCAAGCGGCAATCCCTCGCATCTATTCAAGATGGCTTTTGAAAGTCCTTCCAAATGTGAAGGGCAAGAATTCTCCATAAATGTTTTCCTGCAAAACAATGTCCAGGACTCTTCGAGAGTCAAGGGCTGAAGATTATAGACATTCCCATGATATTCTTTACTAGCCGAAGAGGCTAAATCTGCATTTCTGGTTGTCAGCATTACTCGACTCCCACAATTGCCAATGGGAAACACATGTCTAAAAGATTGCCAGGCATGAATATCCCATACATCATCGAAAACAAGCACATACCTCTTTTGTTGCAGGAAAGCATTAATTATCCCTTTCAAGCTGTCGGTATCCATGTTGTCCATCCCTTGTGGGACTAGTTGCTTGATTTCTTCAAAAAGTTTTTTGATGATGCCTTTTAGGAGCACCTCAATCTTGAAGGATTCAGAAACAGTGATCCAAACATGGTTCTGAAAATGATTCTTCACAACTGCATCATCAAAGGCCTTTTTAACCAGTGTTGTTTTGCCCAATCCGCCCATTCCTGATACGGAAAACACCTTGAGTCTGGGGTCTTCATGCACTAACCACCTAATTAGTTGCGATTTGGGCTTGTCGATGCCTACAAGCTCAGATTCATTGAGTAGAAGGGCATCACTGCGATAATCATGGCATGCTGTGTTAAGACCAGTGGACCTTGAGCTTGAGCCTTGCCCTAACGAACCATATATATCATGGAACCTCTGATGTCCCTTCGAAATTTCTTCCACTCTGGACTTCATTCTTTGAACTTTAGAAGCAATTTGGTGACGAGCTTTTAAAGTCTTAATAAAGCAAGAAACCTTACGAAGAAAACCGCGAAATCCAACGCCATGACGATGTCCGAGGCGAAGCATGTACAACTCGAGAATATCTCCAATGTCGTACGCAGCTTCTCGGACTTGCTTGACCCATACTTGGAGTTCGGGGTTGTTCTCTTCCATAGCATCGGCAACTCTGAGGAAAGCCATCATGCGCTCGAATTCATCTCTGATGTATTCGATTTCATCTCGAACTCCGGTCAACAAATTGGCCTCTTGTTGGAGGAAGGGTGCGAAGTTGGCTAGTAGTTGGAACACTGCACTCTCAGCCATTTTGCAATGTTGATGACAAATTAATAATGGTGATGGTGGTCACAACTCTGAGCTGAAGATGAGAAATGTTGTATATGATTCAAAATCTCCTTTTTCTTCCACGAGAACGTGTTTGGTGATTCCTTCGCATGGACTGCTTGTGTTGTGTGGAAGCAGCTATCAATCTCTCCCTATCTAAAATAATAAAATAAAATAAAAACCCGAATTTGGTCACTATTTTTTCGGTTTTAATTATATATTAGCAATTTCATATATTTAATTTTCAAAATTTTTAATTTTAATTCATGTAGTTCAGTTGGAAACAATTGTACAGTAAAATTTGATTTGATAAACAAACAGATTATTTTAAAATTTGAACAATTTAAATTGTATAACACAGTACTCATTTTTCTTTTTAAAGATAAACTCTGTGATGTGGTACAATTAGGTGCATAGGAAAATTGGAATTTCAAAAAAAGACTATGAATCATTTTTCATCCAAAGCTTTAATCACTATTTTTAATTTTCATTAATTGGCACAAATTGTAAAATTTAAGATCAAATATATTACGACAAAAATGACATGAATCAAATTGACATAATCCATAAATAATCCGTAATGCATTTAATCTAAGCCACTGACACCTATTAATATGCAAACTAGTTTAATAATAATAAAAAAAGTTAAATTAGTTTTTGATTTTTTTAAATAAATAAATAAATAAAAGAAAAAAAAAGAAAAAAACGAATGATGAACCTTGTTTGGTTGAGAAAAAACAAAAAAACAAAACAAAACTTTTGGTAAAAAAACAAAAATTGAAAGTTACTCATCATTTAATGGTTCTCTTTTTTAAGATAAAAATATTTTTTTGATGTTGATTTTTGTCAAATTAATTTTTATTTAAAAAAAAAAACTAATAAACATATTCTGAAAACACAATACCCCAAAATATTTTATCTTAATTTTCGTCAAATTAATTTTTATTTTTATCAACACATTTGTATATTTAGGCCACCTCTTTTTTAATTTTTTTTAAACGAAACCACTAAATAATTGTTCAAACTCGAACTATTCAGCTCCATGTTTTGGTACCGAAAGTCTGATGTGTCCCACACGTTTTAGCCAACACACAATTTAGCAGACAGAAAAGGATTTGAGTGGTTATACATAAATAATATGACAATTAATTTGTCTTGAATTATATTGAGGGAGGGTGGGTGAGTGGGGGAAATAAAGTCGATGGCTAAGGTAGGGTAAGGTAGGGTGGGCTAGGAGCGACGCAGGACTGATTAATTTTATAACTTAAAAAAATCTAAATATTAATAAATGTAACAAGATGCAAGAAAAATAAATAAATATTGAGTATCATATTTTATAATATTATTATATTGAAAAAAATAAAGATTATATATTATATAAATAAATATATTTAATAAATATAATCAGCACAGGAAGATAAAATTCACGCAGAGTAAAGCACGGATGTAGGGGCGGAAGAAAATTATCTTCCCTAACTGTACGGTTGTTCGGGTCATGTGAGTTATCATGTGTCTTACTTTGAAGATCTAATTCTTTTGATTTGTTAATTTTTTTGTATAAATTATTTAATAATCATAATTACATGCTTTTTACCTACCTTTCACAAATTGGATGACAAGTATACCATTTATTTTTTATAAATAAATATAACAAAATTATCAAGTTATAATTATTAAATTTATTTATTTTTAATATATAATTTACACACAATAACCAAGATAAAAATTTAAATAATTATAATAGGCCCAACTACACCACAGCAGGAGTTAGTTTTTTTTGTCTTTTTTAGTTCAACTTATTTTATCTTTTATTTTTATTTATTTATTTATTTATTTTTATTTTTTTTGTCTTAAATTAGAATCATTTAGATGAGACAAGCCTAAAAATAAATTTGATTTTTTTTTATAAAAAAAAAAAAAGTTGAAAAAATAAACTTGACCTTTTAATTCTAGCCAAGGAAGTGAACTTAAGCCATGGCAATGGGTCAGTTCAAAAAAAAGCCATGGCAATGGCCTAGCCCGAACCTAAAATTTAAGGCCTATATCTGTGACAACCCTCACCTCTTATTAGTGTTAATCTCTGATTAAACATGATAAGTAATTGATTATGGTAAAATTCTGAATTAATTGCATAAGTGTATTACTTTAATTGCATTTCTATCTTTCTGTTACTGATTGATCTGTTCATGTTTTAAGTTTCGAATTGCGAATTTATGCTAATTAGAATTTATGTGATTTTATGGTAGGTTTAATTAAAATTTGATTTGGAAGGATTAAATTAGAATTGATAAAGTTAAATTACATCAACTTGAGTTATTACATTTTTGTCTTTTAGTGGGCCACTTTTAGAAGCATTGTTTGGGGTTAATTCATACACTTGACATATCATCTCTTCAGCCATTTCCTAGACAAAACCGTGAGAGATAGAGAGAGACTTGGTAGGAGATTGAATTCATCTAGAATTGTTTGAAACTTAGAGGAAATTGAAGGAGACTTAAAGATTAGGCTTCTACATTTGGAATTCAAAACTTAAGGTAGGAAATTCATCATCTCAATTGTGAATTTAAGTTATTTCTTGTATGGTTCATGGGAATATTGGAGATTAGAGTCAAGTTATGGCTTAAAGAGTTGAATTGAGTAGCTATGTGTGCATGCATGTACATATCATGAAGTTTAAGGTTGTTTTCCATGAAATTCTTCCATGTATGTCTAGATTATAGTTGTAATATAAGAATTCATCATGTTTTGGAGTCAATGGCTCATTTGATCATGTGTTAGAAGCTTTGAATTCCAAATAAACACATGCATGGTATATTTACATCATGTTCTTGAATTTTGGGTTGAAGTTGTGTTCAATTGGTTTACTTTGGGCTTTGAGTTTGTAAAATGATCTTCAAAAATATGTTGTACTATGAGTTTCCAAGTGTTTTCCAGAAAATTGGCCCAAAAGGTTGAGTTTTGATAAGTTTAATACTTGGTTTGAGCTTGGGAGGCAAATCTGGAAAACCCAGATTTTGGCTTCCTCGCTCGAGCGAAGGATTCCACGCTCGAGCGAGCACCTTTGTTTTCTGAGTTCCGCTCGAGTGACGGAATGCTGGCTCGAGCGTAGATTGCAAGCTCTCAGGTTTTCTACGTGTACAGACGCACGCTCGAGCGAAGGACTGTGTCTCAAGCTCGAGCGAGCATCGAGCGGAGATTTTCAGCAACCAGTACTTTTTGCATTTTTACAGACCGCTCGAGCGAAGGAGTTCACGCTCGAGCGACCCCTCTGTTTAGGTAAGCTCGCTCGAGCGAGACCCCTATTTTCAGCAAATTTTGAAAAGTGTTTTAAAGTACATCTTTGCATCCTCATTCCATCCTAGGCATTCCTAGGCCATATTTAAGGCATCTTAATGAGGATAATGTTATAGAACCGCACCAAGTCAAGATAGGGACTAAGTTGTTAATCCCGAATGTGTAACTTAGTGTGTGTTCGTGCTATTATTGTGTAGGGTTGGCATCCGAGGACGTTAATTAGCCTGCATGTAGCCCAGTACTCTGTGAGTAACAATGTTGTAAAGATACGTTCAATTATAATTATTTTCTGAACAATTGATTGTACTGTTTTCTAAAATGACACTGTTTACTGAATGAATGTTTGTCTTATTTGTAAACTGTACTCGTGGCATCCATAGCAACTTACTGTTACTGTTACTGCTACTGCTACTGTACTGTTACTGTTACTGCTATTGTTACAGAAATCTCTGTCGGTTGCAATACTTGGAACCAATACTGTACACTGTTCTGATGGCCATCAACTGACTGTTTGGTCTTTTAAGACCTACTGTACTGTTCTGCTATTGGATGTACCACATACGACTGCTATGGTTTCTAAATGACTGATATGACTGTTTAATTACTGAAAGGACATTCATTTTTAACCTCTTTGCACAGCTGTTATTCACTGGGCTTTAGTTCACTGTTTATATTTATATGTAGGCGTCCAGGCACCGAACCGAGGCTAGGAGCGTCAAGCCAAGCTCATGTTTTGTCAAGCCAACCACCGTGCCTCACTTCGAGGTTCCAAGCCTGTCCAAGCCAAGGCTGTTTTGGGGTGTCTTAGATCCACCCTTTTGTCTCTGTTTTGTACTGACTGAATAGACTTCTACTGTATAGTTATGGTATAGGGATTTAATCCCTAGCCTGCATGTCATGTGTGACTGATATGTATATATGTTTTGGTTTTGAATGTGGCTTGTTCATAAAAGTCTTTTTTTCCATTCAGATTTTCACAGCTCATTGGACATCTTTTAATTACTGTTTGGCTTCCGCCAGCCCCTTACTCTGTATTATTGTCATTACTGTTAAGCAGGTCTTCGTAATCACGGATTACTGGCCGGTTACGATGCTAAACCCATAGGGGCGGGTTTGGGTCGTGACAACATCCATGGCTTTGCTTAGTCAACAGTTTGAGTTCGAGCCAGGCCATCTCTTATGGACAAAAGAACATGAGTTTATAGGATTCGAGCCTGAATATGAGCCCAATCAAAACTTTAAATTCAAGAGAAATACTTTTAAAACGTGTATCATATATAAATTATGTCATTTATAAATTTGATTATCACAAATGGCATAACTCAATACTATAGAGGGTCATAACTAAAAAAAATAAAATTGAATTATAACTAAATCTCATACAAGGTATAACCAAACAACTCTTGTATTATAACCAAAATCTTATCATAACCAACATCACAGTGTGTGATAATTAACAATACAATACGTCATAACTATTGACTAAAAATTTGTAACAAAAGGTGCATATAATACACACCTCAACAGGGGTGTGTACTAGTGCAATCTTTTTTATTAAAATAAATTAAGAAGAAAAAAAGTTATTAATAACACAATCTTCAAATGCATTACAATAATTAGAATAGAATATTGAATCAAAACTTTATTTCCTGAAATACATAATTACAATTTTTTTTTTTTACATTCATTATGAGTAAAACCCATAAGTTAAATTAGTTTTTGATTTTTAAGAAATAAATAAATAAAAGAAAAGTAAAGAAAAGAAAAAAAACGAATGATGTAACTTTTTGGTTAAAAAAACAAAACAAAACAAAACTTTTGGTAAAAAAACAAAAATTGAAAGTTACTCATCATTTAATGGTTCTCCTTTTTAAGATAAAAATATTTTTAAACTCAAGTGAAATACTTTTAAAATGTGTATCATATATAAATAATGTTATTTATAAATTTGATTAACACCAATGACATAACTCAATACTATAGAGGGTCATAACTTAAAAAAAATAAAATTGAAATATAACAAAATCTCCTACAAAGTATAACCAAACAACTCTCGGATTATAACTAAAATCTTATCATAACCTATATCACAATGTGTGATAATTAACAATGCAATATGTCATAATTATTGACTCAAAATTCGTAACAAAAGATGCATATAATACACATCTCGAAAGGGGTGTGTACTATAGAATTTCACAATCTTTTTTATTAAATTCGAAATAAATTAAGAAAATAAAGTTATTTACAACACAATCTTAAAATGCATTACAATAATTAGAATAGAATATTGAATCAAAACTTTATTTCTTGAAATACATGATTATAATTTTTATTTTTTATTTTTTTAATAACGTAATTACATTCATTATGAGTAAAACCCATAAGTTAAATTAGTTTTTGATTTTTTAAAAATAAATAAAGAAAAGAAAAGAATAGAAAATATTGAATGATGTACCTTGTTTGGTTAAGAAAAAACAAAAAACAAAACAAAACTTTTGGTGAAAAAACGAAAATTCAAAGTTACTCATCATTTAATGGTTCTCTCTTTTAAGATAAAAATCTTTTTTTGATATAGATTTTTTGTCAAATTAATTTTAATTTAAAAAAAAAACAGTAAACATATTCGTAAAACTCAATACCCCAAAATATTTTATCTTAATTTTCGTCAAATTAATTTTTATTTTTACCAACACATTTGAATATTTAGGCCACCTCTTTTTTAAATTTTTTTTAAACAAAACCACTAAATAATTGTTCAAACTCGAAGTATTCAGCTCCATGTTTTGGCACCGAAAGTCCGATGTGTCCCACACGGTTTAGTGGACAGAAAAGGATTTGAGTAGTTATACATAACTATGACAACGAATTTGTCTTGAATTATATTTCAGCTCCATGTTTTGGCACCGAAAGTCTGATGTGTCCCACACGTTTTAGCCCCCACATGGTTTAGTGGACAGAAAAGGATTTGAGTAGTTATACATAAATATGACAACGAATTTGTCTTGAATTATATTGAGGGAGGGTGGGTGGGTGGGTGGGTGGGTGGAATAAAGTCGATGGCTAAGGTAGGGTAAGGTGTGGTGGGCTACGAGCAAAGCAAGATTGATAAATTTTCTACCTTAAAACAATGTAAATATTAATAAAAGTTACAAGATGCAAGAAAAATAAATAAATATTTAGTATCATATTATTAGTGTTTTAATCTTATTATATTCAAAAAAATTAAAGATTATATATTATATAAATAAATATATTTAATAAATATAACCAAAACAGGAAGATAAAATTCACGCAGAGTAAGGCACGAATGTAGGGGGAGGGGGGAAGAAAATTATCTTTCCTAATTGTGCAGCTGTTGGGCTCATGTGAGTTATCATGTGTCTTACTTTGGAGATCTAATTTTTTTGATTGATTAATTTTTTTGTATAAATTATTTAATAATCATAATTATATGCTTTTTACCTACCTTCACAAATTGGATGCCAAGTATACCGCTTGTATTTTATAAATAAATATAACAAAATTAATTATTAAATTTACTTATTTTAATAATAGTTTGCACACAACAACCAAGATAAAAATTTGAATGACTATAATAGGACCTATTATGGCCTATTAATAGGCTCAACAACACCACAGCGGGAGCTGTTTTTTTTGTCTTTTCAGTCCAGCTTATTTTATCTTTTATTTTTTTTATTTTATTTTTTAAATTAGAATCATTTAGATGAGACAAGCCTAAAAATAAATTTGATTTTTTTAAATAAAAAATAAAAATAAATTAAAAAAATAAACTTCACCTTTTAATTCTAACCAAGGAAGTGAACTTAAGCCATGGCAATGGGTCGGTTCAAAAAAAAAGCCATGGCAATGGCCTAGCCCGAACCTACACTTTAAGGCCTACATCGATGGCTTTGACTAGTCAACAGTTTGAGTTCGAGCCAGACCATCATTATTGACTAAAGAACATGAGTTTATAGGATTCGAGCTTGGACTTAGTCATATGAGCCTAATCTAGGCTTTAAATTCAAAAGAAATATTTTTAAAATGTGTATCATATATAAATTATGTTATTTATAAATTTAATTATCACAAATGGCATAACTCAATATTATAAATGGTCATAACTAAAAAAAATAAAATTGAATTATAATTAAATCTCATACGAGGCATAACCAAACAACTCTTCTATTATAACCAAAATCTTATCATAACCAACATCACAATGTTTGATAATTAACAATACAATATGTCATAACTATTGACTAAAAATTCGTAACAAAATGTGCATATAATACACACCTCAAAAGAGGTGTGTACCATAGAATTTCACTTAGTGCAATCTTTTTTATTACATTCAAAATAAATTAAGGAAAAAAAGTTATTTATAACACAATCTTAAAATGCATTACAATAATTAGATTAGAATATTGAATCAACACTTTATTTCTTGAAATACATAATGACAATTTTTTTTTTTTGAACAACATAATTACATTCATTATGTGTAAAGCCAATAAGTTAAATGAGTTTTTGAGTTTTTAAAAATAAATAAATAAATAAATAAATAAATAAAAGAAAAGAAAAGAACAAAAACGAACGGCGTACCTTGTTTGGTTGAGAAAAAAATAAAAAACAAAACAAAACTTTGGGTAAAAAAACGAAAATTCAAAGTTACTCATCATTTAGCGGTTCTCTTTTTTAAGATAAAATATATTTTTTTGATATTAATTTTTGTCAAATTAATTTTAATTTAAAAAAAAAAAACAGTAAACATATTCATAAAAATCAATACCCCAAAATATTTTATCTTAATTTTCGTCAAATTAATTTTTATTTTTACCAACACATTTGTATATTTAGGCCACCTCTTTTTTAATTTTTTTTAAACGAAACCACTAAATAATTGTTCAAACTCAAAGTATTCAGCTCCATATTTTGGCACCGAAAGTCCGATGTGTCCCGCACATTTTAGCCCCCACACGGTTTAGCAGACAGAAAAGGATTTGAGTAGTTATACATAAATATGACAACGAATTTGTCTTGAATTATATTGAGGGAGCGTCGGTGGGTGAGGGAAATAAAGTCGATGGCTAAGGTAGGGTAAGGTGTGATGGGCTACGAGCAAAGCAGGACTGATAAATTTTATAACTTAAAAAAATGTAAATATTAATAAAAGTTACAAGATGCAAGAAAAATAAATAAATATTTAGTATCATATTTTAGTGTTTTAAACTTATTATATTGAAAAAAATTAAAGATTATATATTATATAAATAAATATAACCAGAACAGGAATGATGTACCTTGTTTGGTTAAGAAAAAATAAAAAACAAAACAAAACTTTTGGTGAAAAAACGAAAATTCAAAATTACTCATCATTTAATGGTTCTCTCTTTTAAGATAAAAATCTTTTTTTGATATAGATTTTTGTCAAATTAATTTTAATTTTAGAAAAAACAATAAACATATTCATAAAACTCAATACCCCAAATATTTTATTTTAATTTTCATCAAATTAATTTTTATTTTTACGAACACATTTGAATATTTAGGCCACCTCTTTTTTAATTTTTTTTTTAAATGAAACCACTAAATAATTGTTCGAACTCGAAGTATTCAGCTCCATGTTTTGGCACCGAAAGTCCGATGTGTCCCACACGTTTTAGCCCCCACACGGTTTAGAACAGAAAAGGATTTGAGTAGTTATACATAAATATGGCAACAAATTTGTCTTGAATTATATTGAGGGAGGGAGGGAGGGTGGGTGGGGGAAATAAAGTCTATGGCTAAGGTACGGTAAAGTGAGGTGGGCTACGAGCAAAGCAAGATTGATAAATTTCATAACTTAAAAAAATGTAAATATTAATAAAAGTTACAAGATGCAAGAAAAATAAATAAATATTTAGTATCATATTTTTAGTGTTTTAATCTTATTATATTGAAAAAAATTAACGATTATATATTATATAAATAAATATATTTAATAAATATAACTAGAACAGGAAGATAAAATTGACGCAAAGTAAGGCACAGATGTAGGGGGGGAAGAAAATTATCTTTCCTAAATGTGTAGTTGTTGGGCTCATGTGAGTTATCATGTGTCTTACTTTGGAGATCTAATTTTTTTGATTTACTAATTTTTTTGTACAAATTATTTAATAATCATAATTACATGCTTTTTACCTACCTTCACAAATTGGATGACAAGTATACTATTTGTTTTTATAAATAAATATAACTAAATTATCTAGTTATAATTATTAAATTTATTTATTTTTAATATATAATTTACACAATAACCAAGATAAAAATTTAAATAACTATAATAGGACCTATTATGGCCTAATAGTAGGCCCAACTACAATGGCATGGGTCAGTTCAAAAAAAAGCCACGGCAATGGCCTAGCCCAAACCTAAAATTTATGGCATGTGTCCATGGCTTTGGCTAATCAGTAGTTTGAGTCCGAGTCAGGCTATCTTTTATGGACTAAAAAACATAAGTTTATAAGATTCGACCTTGGACTTGGCCATATGAGCCAAATTTAGGCTTTAAATTCAAGTGAAATACTTTTAAAATGTGTATCATATATAAATTATGTCATTTATAAATTTGATTATTACTAATGACATAACTCAATACTATAGAGGGTCATAACTAAAAAAATAAAATTGAAATATAACTAAATCTCCTACAAAGTATAACCAAACAACTCTTGGATTATAACCAAAATCTTATCATAACCTATATCACAATGTGTGATAATTAACAATGCAATAAGTCATAACTATTGACTATAAATTCGTAACAAAAGATGCATATAATACACATCTCGAAAGGGGTGTGTACTATAGAATTTCACAATCTTTTTTATATAAATTAAGAAAAAAAGTTATTTATAACACAATCTTAAAATGCATTACAATAATTAGAATAGAATATTGAATCAAAACTTTATTTCTTGAAATACATAATTATAATTATATTTTTTATTTTTTATTTTTTTAATAACGTAATTACATTCATTATAAATAAAACCCATAAGTTAAATTAGTTTTTGATTTTTTAAAAATAAATAAATAAAAGAAAAGAATAGAAAATATTGAATGATGTACCTTGTTTGGTTAAGAAAAAACAAAACAAAACAAAACAAAACTTTTGGTGAAAAAACGAAAATTCAAAGTTACTCATCATTTAATGGTTCTCTTTTTTACGATAAAAATCTTTTTTTGATATAGATTTTTGTCAAATTAATTTTAATTTTAAAAAAAAAAACAGTAAACATATTCATAAAAATCAATACCCCAAAAAACTTTATCTTAATTTTCGTCAAATTAATTTTTATTTTTACCAACACATTCGTATATTTAGGCCACCTCTTTTTTAATTTTTTTTTTAAACGAAACCACTAAATAATTGTTCAAACTCGAAGTATTCAGCTCCATATTTTGGCACTGAAAGTCCGATGTGTTCCGCACGTTTTAGCCTCCACACGGTTTAGCGGACAGAAAAGGATTTGAGTAGTTATACATAAATATGACAACGAATTTGTCTTGAATTATATTGAGGGAGGGTGGTGGGTGAGGGAAATAAAGTCGATGGCTAAGGTAGGGTAAGGTGTTATAGCGACCCTGGTTTTCCTTCCACTGATTAGTGTAATTCGGACTTGGTTCCGTGGATGTTGGTTGTTGGTTGTTTTATATCTTGTTTATATCATTCAATACTTTGTATTTGAGTTATAGGATGTTTTGGGCAGGATTGTTTCAGATTGGGTGTGATTGTGAGCAAATGGTTGCTGCCCAGAATTTTGGTTCTTCGCTCAAGCGAGACTTTTGTCACTCAAGCGAGCTCTGTGTTTTAGGTCCTTCGCTCGAGCTAGGGTTCCTTCGCTCGAGCGAGAGTTGAGTTTTGTGCCTGGTGGATCGAGCGAGAAGTCTTGCGCTCGAGCGTGCGTTTGCGTCTCATTTTGACCTGAGAGTTGTAATTCTTGGCTCGAGCGAGCTTTCCTTCGCTCGAGCGAGCGAGGTGTATGTTTTAGGTTCCTTCGCTTGAGCGAGAATTCTTGCGCTCGAGCGTGCTTCTGGGTTGCAGACCTGAAGCTTCGCATTGTTGGCTCGAGCAAGGCTTTCTACACTCGATTGAGGTTTCCTTGTGTCTGGTCGCTCGAGCGACCAATCCTTCGCTCTAGCGAGCCTGTGTTATATCAGTAGGCAGCAGCGGGTAAACACTTCACTTTTTCATCTCTTTTGATTTCAAAACCCTAGATCCATTTTCTCTCTCTCTATATACACCTTCTCTCTGGGGATTGATCTACTTTTAGTGAGTTTTTAGCCTAGTCCTTTTGTAAAAAAGATAGAGGGTCGTGAGGGCTTCACTTTAATCTGAAAATTTGTGGATTTGGAGCACTTTGGGTTTTCACCATCTTCTCTTTTCGGCTTCTAACTTTAAGGTAGGGATACCCTACTCTATCTTATGAGTTTTGTCTTTAATTTTGGACATTTTGATTAGTTGGTGATGTTAGGTAATTTTGGGAAAAGTTAGGGTTTGGTGTGTAATTTATAAAAGGGGGGTTTTTCATATATTAAACTCCATGTGTTTTATTAGTGTCAAATTGAGTTGAAATCCATGAAATTAAGGAATTATGGGATTGAATGGTATAGTTGGATTAATATATCACTCACCAATGTAAATGTTGATATTATATCTGTTTAATGCATTTATTTTCTGTTTAGAAATAACTGTTTTGGGCTATCGGTGGAGGATAGTCTTGATTGGTGTAGACACTGTATGTTGATTAGGGACAACTAAAACTAATCACAATGGATAAGTCATTGAATATGACGGTTGGAATAATACATCAAATATGTGTATTGAATGATCCCTGTATATGATAATTGTTTATATACTTGGAATATATGTATTGTGTGGGAGAAGATAGGGGATGTATTCCACGGTTTGAGGGAAGATAGGGATGGACTCTCAAACCTGTTTGGGAGAAGATAGGGGATGGACTCCATTAATACAGCAAATATGTGTATTAAATTGAAGTATTGATACAGCAAATCTATGTATCATTTGTGAAGTTTAGAAGTGTTTTAATATGATAATGATGCATCAAATATGTGTATCTATTGTGAAAAGAGAAGTGTTGGTATATGAGTTATAGTCTCATTGAATTGTTCGGCCAGGTTCTGAGCCATGTATATGAAATGTATTGGATAAGTAAAGGAAAGTGAAATGTAACATGGACATAATTGTCATGGAACTGTATTGGAATAAAACTGGTTTATAAGTGTTAACCATCTATCAAATGCTATTGTTTTTATAGCGATCCTGGTTCTTCCTCCTTTGAGTGTTGTATTCCGGACTTAGGTTCCGTGGAGTTGGTTGTTGTATATATCTTATTGTCATCCTTTAATTCCCTATGTTTGAGTTTTAGGATGTGTTGGGCGCGTTTCGAACAGGTTGGTTGAGCCATGGTCTCATTCTTTGTTGCCTAAACTTTTGGTGGTCCGCTCGAGCGGGTCCTTTTGCGCTCGAGCAGAGTTTGTTTTGTTGTTGGTCCGCTCGAGCGGGTACCTTTGCGCTCGAGCGGAATTTACACACTTCCAGTATTTCGCGCCTCTGCAAAACTTCTGCAGGTGTGTTTTTCACGCTCGAGCGGGTTTTCTTACGCTCGAGCGGATCGCGCTCGAGCGGGTAGTTCATTGTCTGTAAAAGTTCTGGAATGGGGTAATCTACGCTCGAGCGGCTTTCCCTTTGCACTCGAGCGGGTGTGTTTTGCAGTTGTATCTTAGCGTTCGAGCGGGTATTCTTGCGCTCGAGGGGGCCCAATTTTTGTGCTTGACGCTCGAGCGTCCTGTTCTCCGCTCGAGCGGGTCATACGTATATTAGTTGGCAGCTGGGCATTTTTGAATCACTTTTCAACTTCCACTCTCTCTCTTACTTTTCTGAAAAGCCATTTTTGAGAGCTTCTCTCACTACCTTCTTCCTTCTCTCTTAGGATTGATCTAGTATGAGTGATTTTCTACCCTTGAGCCTTTGTAAAAAGTGTGTTGATCGTTGAGGGCTACATTTTGATCCGAGAATCTTGGGATTTGGAGCATTTTTGATTTCTTCATCATCTCCTTTGGGTTTCATCTCTTGAGGTAGGGATTCCTACTCATCTTTATGAGCTTTAACCTAGATGTTGGGCTTTTGTTTAAATGGTTTGATTTGAGAAGTTAGGGTTTTGAAATGTGCTATTTTGAAAAGAGGGGTTTTGTTTATTTGACTCATCCATACATGTTTTGGGTCTAAAATAGAGATTGTTGATGTTATTAGTAATATTTGGGCCTTTGGGTCAATATTGAGAAAAATGGAAAAAAATACCATGTTTGAGTATATTTGGGTCATTAGTGTAATTAATGGCTTTTGTTGTGGAAATATGAAATTGAGTTGAATATAATGAAATTGGCTCATTATGAGATGGAACGGTGGAGTTGGATTATATTAATCATTCACTTTTGAAAACATTGACAATTTATCTGTTATTGCAATTATTACCTGCTTAGAAATAATTGTGTTGGGCTACCGGTGGAGGGTAGTCTTGATTGTTGTAGACGATGCATGATGATTAGGCAAACTAGAATTGATCAATTGAGTATGCTATTGAATATGGCGGTTGGTGTAATACATTAAAACTTTGTATTGATTGATTGAATTTGTGTATGATAATTGCTTATATACATTGTTTTGTGTGGGAGGAGATGAGGGATGCACTCCACGGTTTATTGGAAGATGGGGGATGGACCTCTAAACCGAATTCTTGTTTGAGATTGATACAGCACTAAAATGTGTATCATTTGTGAAGTATAGAAGTGTTTTTGCTTGATTTGATATAGCACTAAAATGTATATCATTTGAAAAGTATGGAAGTACTTGTTTGATTCGATATAGCACTAAAATGTATATCATTTAAGAAGTATGGAAATGTTTTTGTTAGACTTTGATACAGCACCAAAATGTGTATCTATCATGAAGTATGAAATGTTTAAAATGAGTTATTATCCCACCTGAAATAGAAATACCGTTGACATGAGATGTGACCTCATTTAAGTTAATCGGCCAAGTTCTGAGTTAAATTTTGAATTGAGAATTTGATAAGAAATGGAAACTAGAGTAGAACATGGGCATACTAGTCATGGGATTGAAATGGGTTATAAGTTGTTGTGTATGAATTAAACGTTTATCAATTGCTAACGTTTTAGTTACCGTTCATACTATGTTTAGCATATCTCTACTGGGCGTTGGCTCACCCTATATGGGACATCATTTTCAGGTACAGGTATTATGCCACCTCCAAGGATGTAGCTTGGTGTCACGACCCAGACCCGTCCCTATGGGTTTAGCACCGTAACTGGCTAGTAATCCATGATTACCAAAAGCCTGCTTAACAGTAAAACAGTAATACAGAGTACAGGGGCATGGCGGAAGCCAAAACAGTAAATAGATAATGTCCAATGAGCTGTGACAGTCTGTATGCAAAAAGACTTTTCATACACATATACAATCAGTACCAAATAGTATGCACAGTATTTACAATTATCCAGATCAGGGACTTGATCCCTATTAAAACAGTACAGTACAAAAACATTCAGTCTATACAGATCAGAAACAAAAAGGGGAAAACTAAAAGACCCCAAACAGCCTCGGCTTGAACAGTTCTGGAACCTCGAAGTGAGGCACAAAGGTTGGCTTAACAAAGCGGGAGTTTAACCCGACGCTCCTAGCAACGGTCCGGTGCCTGTACACCTACATATATATATGAGCAGTGGGCTAAAACCCAGTGAATAACATAATGCGTAAAGAGGTTAAGAATGAATGTTCTTACAATAATGAAAACAGTTCATTAGATCAGTATATCAGTCATAACAGTCATATGTGGTACATCCAATAGCAAAACAGTACAGTAGGTCTAAACAGACCGAACAGTCGGTTGATAGCCATCATATCAGTAAACAGTAGTGGTTCCAACGAGGGAACCGACAGAGATCTCTGTGACAGTAGCAGTACAGTATAGTAGCAGTAAATTGCTATGGATGCCACGAATACAGTTCACAAATAGGACATCATTTATTCAGTTAAGCAGTATCATTTCAGAAAACAATATAGTAAATCGTTCAGTAAATATTCATGTTTGAACATATCTTTACACAATTGTTACTCACAGAGTTCTGGACTACAGATAAGCTAGTACGCGTCTCCGGATGCCAACCCTACACAGTTACAGAGTGAACACACACTAAACTATACAGTTGGGAAAATAATAGCTTAATCCTTAATTTGCCTCGGTGTGGTTCTACCTCAGTATCCTCATTAAGATGCCTTAAACTAGGCCTAAGAATGCCTATGATGAAATGAGGATGCAAAGATGCACTTTAAAAGCATTTTCAGAATTTTCAGAAAAACAAGGTCCTGCTCGAGCGTCACTTTCCCCGCTCGAGCGGACATGCAGAACAAAGGAGCCCCGCTCGAGCGTGGATTCCCCCGCTCGAGTAGACTACAAAACATGCCAAAAGTGCTGGATGCTCGACATTTACGCTCGACGGGCGCTCGACCCCCGCTCGAGCGTGTGACTCAGGTCCCCACTCGGGCGTGCATTCCCCCGCTCGAGCAGACTGTAAAACAGTGCAAAGTACTGGATGCTCGAATTTCACACTCGAGCGCCACTTTCCCCGCTCGAGCGTGAGTCCAAATTCTGGAAATTTCAGATTGAACATTCAAGCTCAAAACTAAGTTTTAATGCATCAAATTCGATCCTCTTGGGCCAATTTTCTGGAAAACACTTCAAAACCCATAATATTACATGTTTCAAAGGTCAATTTGTAAAATCAAGGCCCAAAGGTGAGTTAATTAAATACAAACTTCAACTCAAAAATTCAAGAACATGGTGAACATGCACATGCATGAATTTAATCAACTTCTAAGCTTCCAATCCATGCTCCTAATAGCCAATTCCTTCAAAAACAAGATGAAATCATGGACTTCAACCAAAATGTAAACATGCATGCAAGAATTTTCCATGAAAACAAGCTCAAAACTTCATGATATGCACATGCATGCATGATACAAGCTTCAATTCAACATTCTAAACTAATTCTTGACTTAGATTACTAAACTACCATGAACCATGCAACATATGGCTTAATTTCACAATCAAGAAGGTAAATTCTCTACCTTAAGTCTTGAATTTAAGGTATGGAAGCTCAAATTTGCAAAACTTTTTCAAATCTTCTAAGTCTCCAAGCAAAACTTTGATGAAACCAAGCTCTCCTAACTCTCTTACTCTCTAGTCGGTTTGGGCCTCATGAAATGGCTGATGATATGTTTTGTTTGATGTAATAAGGTTCAAATATGTTTGTATAAAGTGGCCACTAGCATGGCATTTTGGTAAATTACCTAACCAATGTAATTTAGCTTTATTTAATCTAATTCGATCATACCAAATCACATTTCAATTAAACATACCATAAAATCACATAAATTCTAATTAACACAAAACACTAATCAATTTCTGGTTCGGCCGCCGATAAGGCCTTCAATTTGCAATTTAAACATAAAGACATGAACAGATAATTGAGCGATCAAACAGATGATATGCATTTAAACTAGCACATTCAATCAATCGGTTCAGAATTTCAATCAATTCAGTGACTATTTATGGTCAGTCTTAGTTTAGCAGTAATAAGTAGGGTTATCAGTAATCAGTGGTGAGGGTTATTACACTTGGGAGGCTTGAGGCTGTTAGACTACCTTTTGTTGTTTTTGTTGTATTATATGTATATCAAGCCAAGGGCTTTCTTTGTATAGAGCTTGCATTATTTTTTGTAATCAAGTGTTGACTTGGGAAGTTGTAAGCCCATAGGGCGATTACTTTTATTATCAAGATGTAATACATTTTGTAAGAATACTTTGATGATTGTAATATAATATCTCTTTCCTGTATCTTGAATGTATGATATTATGGGTTTATTTTGAGGGCGTTACAGTTTTGGTCATTGCTTATATTTGGTTTAGTATATCTCTACTGGACTGTGGCTCACCCTATATGGGACATCATTTTCAGGTTCAAGTGATATGCTACCTCCAAGGACATAGCTTGGAAGGTTTTGGAGTTGAAGACTCTTTTTAATTATTTTGTTATTTGGATATTACATGTAAATTCGAGCCAAGGACTTAAATTGAATTTGAGTTAGTACTCTCTTTTGTGACCAAGTGTTGGCTTGGAAAGTTGTAAGCCTATAAGGCATTTACTTTTGTTGACAACATGTGATATTTTTGGTACTTAACTACTCTGATGA
Organism: Camellia japonica; assembly: GCA_030407325.1. Classification (NCBI taxonomy): domain Eukaryota; kingdom Viridiplantae; phylum Streptophyta; class Magnoliopsida; order Ericales; family Theaceae; genus Camellia; species Camellia japonica. Next base: position 16,334,475 of record JAPPVO010000031.1, on the reverse strand, counting down.
ATGGAATGATGTTTTATCCTCTCATATCAATGCATGTTGAAAATGTTGGATTTTATGTATTATTTTGAGGGCGTTACAGGTGTGATGGGCTACGAGCAAAGCAGGACTGATAAATTTTATAACTTAAAAAAATGTAAATATTAATAAAAGTTACAAGATGCAAGAAAAATAAATAAATATTTAGTATCATATTTTTAGTGTTTTAAACTTATTATATTGAAAAAAATTAAAGATTATATATTATATAAATAAATATAACCAGAACAGGAAGATAATATTCACGTAGAGTAAGGCACGGACGTAGAGGGGAAGAAAATTATCTTTCGTAACTATGTAGTTGTTGGACTCATGTGAGTTATCATGTGTCTTACTTTGGAGATCTAATTTTTTTGATTTGCTAATTTTTTTGTACAAATTATAAAATAATCATAATTACATGATTTTTACCTACCTTCAAAAATTGGATGACAAGTATACCCTTTGATTTTTATAAATAAATATAACTAAATTATCTAGCTATAATTATTAAATTTATTTATTTTTAATATATAATTTACACATAATAACCAAGATAAAAAATTAAATAACTATAATAGGACCTATTATGGCCTAATAATAGGCCCAACTACACCACAGCGAGAGTTAGTTTTTTTTGTCTTTTTCAGTTCAGCTTATTTTATCTTTAATTTTTTTTTTTTTTAAATTAGAATCATTTAGATGAGCCAATCTTTAAAATAAAATTGATTTTTTTAAATAAAAAATAAACTTGACGTTTTAATTCTAACCATGGAAGTGAACTTAAGCCATGGTAATGGGTCAGTAAAAAAAAAAAGCCATGGCAATGGCCTAGCCCAAACCTAAAATTTAAGGCCTGTGTCCGTGGCTTTGACTAGTCAGTAGTTTGAGTCCGAGTCAGGCCATCTTTTATGGACTAAAAAACATGAGTTTATAAGATTCAAGCTTGGACTTGGCCATATGAGCCTAATTTAGGCTTTAAATTCAAGTGAAATACTTTTAAAATATGTATCATATATAAATTTTGTCATTTATAAATTTGATTATCACCAATGACATAACTCAATACTATAGAGGGTCATAACTAAAAAAAATAAAATTGAAATATGACTAAATCTCCTACAAAGTGTAGCGATCCCGGTTTCGACCCTTCTTTCATGTTTTGCCACTTCGACTGGGCAAGTCGGGGATTGAGCTACCTAATCAGCTCAAGGGGGTCCAGGGGGCAGCGCCCCTTGGCGGGTCTAAGGGCAGCGCCTTGGCGGGGTCGAAGGGCAGTGCCCTCGAAGCAAAAATGCAAAATGCATTCGAATTTTCTTGTCCGCTAGAGCGGAGAATGTTTGGTTCCAAAAGTTTAACATGTCTGCAAAAGTACTGGGAAGGTGTATTCGACGCTCGAGCGGGGCTTTCCATGCTCAAGCGGACCATGTTATATCAGTTCGTGAATTTGATATTTCAGATCACTTTTGTATATCTTTCTCTCTCTCTAAAAACATTTCCTCTCCTTTCTCTCCAAATTTCCCTATGCCAAATTGGATCAAAACATTGATTTCTCAAGATCCATTAGCGTTCTGCCATAGATTCTTCATCAAAGTTGGTTAACTTCTGAAGATCAAGTTTCGACACCGTTGATTTTGGAGGTTTCATCTCATTTCTTCTTCAAAACTTGAGGTAGGGTTTTTTTTAGAGTTATATATATATATATATATATTTTGCAAGATCTAGATGATTTTCAAAATCATCCTTCGATAGCTTTGAAAATTGATTGTTAATTCAAGAAGTTGAGCGATTTTGAAAGTGGGTTTGTCTCTTATTCTTTTAAAATGATCTTATGGGTTTTGATCTTCATTGATTGAAGAAAAAATGATTTTGGAAAGTTTTCTTTCAAAATATTTGAGTTACATAGTTTTGGTAAGAAATCTAGAATTTGGGGATTTTTTTAAAGAGATTGAAAATCCATGAATGGTATTGTTATATTTATTTTGTGTTTCAAAATAAATGGATGTTTGGAAAATTTATTATTTATATTTATATAAATGATGAATTTCAGGGAATATGAGAATTGTTGTTCATTTTGGAAATTATTGTTCAAAACGTTGAAATAGTCTTGAAATGACTAATTGTTGAGGATACTTGAAAAGAGGAAATTGTGTTATTCCTTAGATGATGAATTGGAATAAAAATATTTACATTCATCTTGTGTTGTTAGCATATCAATTCATTTGATTACATTAAACTTTGAAAGTTGATTTGAAAACTTGCATTGAGAAAAGAATGTTGAAAAACAAGTTTCCATGAATTTGTTTTGGGGTAAATACGGTGGTAAGTCTTGACAGGTGGTGTAGATGAAATTGAATAGGTGTCAAGCCTTCTAGTTATTACTGGTAAAATGACAGATTATAGGTGTCGAGCCTCCCAGTCAATGCTGGTAAAAATGACAAATTGGTAGTACTTGTATAGTCTACTTGCAAACATCAACCTAGGGATTACCAGAGTCGTATTTACCGCTCTTGAAATGAATTGTTAAGTTTTGAAGAATTGAAATTACATGACATCATTGAGCATGATGGTTTTCAAAGATGAAGATGTGATTTTCTTTCAAAAGGGCATAGCATGACATGTGCATTTCATCTCTTGAGATTTGTATAAAATGTATATACTTTGTTAAGGATTTTCTACTGGGCTTTATGCTCACCCTACGAGATTTTTGTGCAGGAAAAAATGTGGTGATGCCGCCTAAGTAGAGGCGAGGAAATGTGTGTTGAGAGTACGAGGCTCTCATTTTGCTGTAACTCTGTGTATAAGCCAAGAGCTGTATGTGTGTGGGTTTGAATAACCGTTTTGTGTAACCAGGCTCAAGCCTTGGAAACTTGTAAACCCCTTGGGGGTATTTATATTTACTTGTTGTTGGATTAATGTATTGTTGCATGAAGAATTATTGTATCATGTAATGTAAGTTTGGAGATTTATATTCGGTTTTTCTTGAAAGAGCTATGATTGCTGTATTATCATTTGGGCTACAAATTTGGGCCGTTACACAAAGTATAACAAACAATTCTTGGATTACAATCAAAATCTTATCATAACCAACATCACAATGTGTGATAATTAACAATACCATACATAATAACTATTGACTCAAAATTTGTAACAAAAGGTGCATATAATTCACACCTCAAAAGGGGTGTGTACTATTCAATTTCACTTAGTGCAATCTATTTTATTAAATTCAAAAAATATTAAGAAAAAAAATTATTTATAACACAATCTTTTGCATTGCAATAATTAGAATAGAATATTGAATCAAAAATTTATTTCTTGAATTACATAATTACATTTTTTTTTTTTGGAATAACATAATTACATTCATTATGAGTAAAACCCATAAGTTAAATTAGTTTTTGATTTTTTTAAATAAATAAAGAAAATAAAAAAAACAAATGCTGTACCTTGTTTGGTTGAGAAAAAACAAAAAACAAAACAAAACTTTTGGTAAAAACACAAAAATTCAAAGTTACTCATCATTTAATGGTTCTCTTTTTTAAGATAAAAATATTTTTTTGATATTAATTTTTGTCAAATTAATTTTTATTTAAAAAAAAACAGTAAACATACTCTGAAAATTCAATACCCCAAAATATTTTATCTTAATTTTCGTCAAATTAATTTTTATTTTTACCAACACATTTGTATATTTAGGCCGCCTCTTTTTTAATTTTTTTTAAAACAAAACCACTAAATAATTGTTCAAACTCGAAGTATTCAAATCCATGTTTTGGTACCGAAAGTCCAATGTGTCCCACATGTTTTAGTCCCCACACGATTTAGCGGACAGAAAAAGATTTGAGTAGTTTTACATAAATATGACAACGAATTTGTCTTGAATTATATTGAGGGTGGATGGGGGAAATAAAATCGATGGCTAAGGTAGGGTAAGGTGTGGTGGGCTAGGAGCAAAGCAGGATTGATTAATTTTATAATTTTAAAAAAATGTAAATATTAATAAAAGTTACAAGATGGAAGAAAAAAAAATATATTGAGTATCATATTTTTAGTGTTTTAATCTTATTATATTGAAAAAAATTAAAGATTATTGTGGGGAAGTATTCTGTGCAAGGCAGCACGTGGCTAAGGTGATGTCGAAGTGTCAACCGAGGTGCCACATGGCCTAGTCATGTTGCTGAGATGATCTCGGTAAGGCCGAGGTTATCTACAGACATATCGGAATCCGAGATAAGCAGACAAGGAACAAGAGTCTTAGAACTGGGTAGGATCTCATTCTGGATAAAGATAAGGCTCAAGAAAAGTTTATCTCTTTCTAGATGAGGGTCCAGGATGAGCATTGAGCCTGAGTTCACTAAAGCTAGGCTTCTAAAGAGATCAGATCATTGTTGGTTATATAAGCATGGCACCCTTGTGGGTTAAAGGTAAGTCTTTCATGTGAGTTTAAGCACAATTTGCAATCTTTGAGAGATATTTGTTTACTGACTTGATCGTTGGAGTGACCCCAGGTGGAAGAACCACCACTGGATTCTTATCTTTTTGTGACAGGTTGTTCAGGCTTAATCTATTCTACAGGTGCTCTCTAGCTGAGTTCTCCTTTTGGTTGTGTGGTCGGAAATCAACATCCACAATTTGGCGCCGTCCGTGGAAAACTTAAGGAGAATAGATGGCCAACAACGCACAAAAAAAAAAGGTTGGGGATGACATCAACAGTGAGAATTGCGAACATGTAGATCTTAACATTGGAGAGGAAAACCGTAACGGGGGGACACAGGATCCAAATCCTGGGGAGAAGGATGTCGGCAAAGAGGGTAATGCCCTGAAGAAAGCCGGCCAAGAAAAGTACTACAACGAAAGTGACCTCCAGGTATGGAAGAATAGATGCCGGAGGAAGGATGAGGAGATGAAAGAGATGGGGAAAAAGTTGACTGACCTTCAGTCAATGGTCCACTTTATGATGCAGAACAACGTTATGTAGCCGCCATTCCCGTTGTAGGACACGCCAATGCTAGTGGCAAAGACTGATGCCCAGAAAGAGAGGCAGAGAACAATCCCAGTGGTCCCGCAGCATGACCAGGAAAAGGAGCTTTCACATCAGCAATCGCGAGATATCGGGCGAACTAAATCAGTAAGAGTTGAGACGCAGAAGACGTCTCGCACTAAGGGGACTTATGTCAAGGAACCTTGGCATATTCAGGGGGAAAGGCCTGTGTTTTGACACAGAGAATGAAGAAAAGTCTAAAAGGACGCATAATAACGACAAAAATAGTGTGCCAAAACGGCTGACATCTGTTGACAACCGAGCTCCAGGCCGAACAAAGGAAGATTTGAGAGACTACCTCTAGTGGAAACGACTCAACGCCAAGGTCACATCCCCCATCAAGCCAAGAACCCCGTTCTCGATGGAGCTGGATAGGTTTGAGGCCCCAAAGAGATTCCACATGTCGAGGTTCCAGATTTATGACGGCAAGTTCGATCCAAACTTTCATGTCGACTTATATCTAAATTCTATGGCTTTGTATTGCGGAAATGAGCAGTTACTGTGTAAAGTGTTCCCCTAATCCTTCGGGGAGATTGTATCGGATTGGTTTCACAAGTTGTCAAAAGGAACTGTGAAGAGTTCGGAGAGCCTGGCCGAAATGTTTGTGGCCATATTTGTCACGAACAAGTTGCAGCCATTAAAGGTAGCTTCCTTGTTGGCTTTGAAAATTGGCAAATATAAGAACCTCAGGGTTTATACCAAACGGTATTATGAGGTGTTCAACCGAATACCGACATGTAACCAGGAGTTGGCGGTCATATCTTTCAAAAACAACCTAGAAGATGAATGCCAACTATGACAGTCACTTGCGAGAACTCTACCAAATAATATGGAGGAGCTCATGGCATGAATTAAGAAATATGTCAGAGCAGAGGAAGATACGCAAGTAGCAAAGACACCAAAGCAAGAGAAGAGAAACAGCTTGCCGAAGCGAGGCCGACATAATTCTAGTTTTAACAAGCAGGAGACAGTGTTGAGGGCCACACAGGCAATCACAACTGTGTTCAAGATCCCGATCTACAAAGTTTTGGAGAGGATCAGGAACCAGTTGTATTACAGAGCCCTAGAGAAGGTTCATGGCGAGTTTATGGATAAGAGCATTAGGAAACATTGTGCTTACCACAATGAGGATAGGCATTTGACGCAAGGATATAGGGCCCTGAAAACACACTTGAAGGATCTGGTCAGACAGGTTCACTTGAGGGACCTAGTGGATAAGGCCAGGACTAGAGAGAAACATGCCAGGTTCCCCCCAGCACCAGCAGCGCCACCTCCACCACTGCCGTAACAGGCAAATGGAGCTAGGGTGATCAATATGATTCACTTGAAGGTCAATGAGAACGATGTACGAGGGGAGACCCAGAGAGTGAGACACTTGCAGCATGTATATCAAGCCCAGCAGAAAAAGGCTGAGGACAAACGAATACCAAGTACTAATGGTTTCTTTTACTGAGGTAGGTTTGGACATGGTACAGTATCCACACAACGATGCCCTGGTGGTAACCCTCGGGATTGGAGAGTACCAAGTGAGGCGCATACTGGTTGATCAAGGCAGTTCTTGTAAGATCATGTATGTTAGATGTTACAAGGAACTTGGCCTCCACCCAAATGACCTGGAGCAGTCCAATGGTCCCATGGTCGGGTTCAATGGGACGCCAACGTGGCCTCTCGGAGCCATGAATATAGAGGTGCATGCAAGCACTAAGAAGGTGAGCACGGAGTTTACAGTCATTGATATCCTCTCCCCTTACAATATTATTCTGGGAAGAACATGGTTGCATGCAATGAGGGCTGTTCCCTCAATGCTGCACTAGCTATTGCGGTTTCAAACTAAGCAAGAGATTAAGGAAGTCAAAGGGGATCAGGAGCAAGCAAAGAATTGCTCCATGGTAGCAACAAGATCCACTTGCAATGTACGAGAAGCAGAAACAATGGAAATTGAAAACGAAGACAATGAGGTCCTTGATGATGTCAGCAAAGAACTAGCCAACAAGAGTGAGAAAGCATTGAAAACGATTCTGGTCCAAGAATGTGATGAGGAACGCTTCTTCCTTCTCGGCTTAGGCTTAACAATGGAAGAGGAAAAGGAGTTGGAAGATTTTCTGCGAGCAAACATAGAAGTGTTCACCTGGACGCCGTATGAGATACCTGGCATTAACCCCGAAGTCATTTGCCACAAGCTGAATGTGGACAGGTCAGCTAAACCTGTCATCTAGGGAGCAAGGAGGCCAACATTGATACATGTGGAGGCGGTTTAGGAGGAAGTGGATAAGTTACTGGAAGCCCAGGTCATTCAAGAGGTGAATTACCCTACTTGGTTATCCAATACAGTGGTTGTGAGAAAGAAGAACGACAAGTGGAGGGTGTGTGTTAACTTCACCAGTTTGAATAAGACTTGCCCCAGGGACAGTTTTTCACTGCCCAAAATCGATCAGTTAGTAGATACAACTTCAGGACATAGGAGGATGAGTTTCCTAGACGCATACAGAGTCTATCACCAGATAACAATGTATGTCCCAGATGAAGAGAAGACAACATTCATCACCCCGAAAGGACTCTATTGTTACAAAGTGTCATGACCCAAACCCGCCCCTATAGGTTTAGCATTGTAACCGGCCAGTAATCCTTGGATTACCGAAGGCCTCTGAACAGATTAACAAAATTAAGGGGCTAGCGGAAATAATTACATAAATATAGTTGTCCAATGAGCTGTGCTGACTTCTATGAAACAGAATATTTAAAAATTTACATACATAACCATAAGTCAACCATACATTATATTATACCCACACACATTACAGTATCTTAAGTACAGCCAACAGAATTTCATCAAAGCTTAAACATATACGGAACCGACAGAACTTGAACACAGGACACTTCGGGAACCTCCACGTGAGGCATAATGGTTGGTTGACAACAGAACACCGGGCTAGACGAAGCCTTCGGGCTCGAACTCCAAAATGCTCACCTATATACATATATATACAAACAATGAGCTAAAGCCCAGTGAATAACATTAAGGTAAAGAGGTTAGTGAACGAAATCCGTACATGTCATATTCATAAAACAGAACAGTGCATAATTAGACTTGTATCAGAACATAATAATGGTACATCCCATAGAACATATCACATAACGTCTTCCGACTAGAGTAATCGATTCCGGATACCGATTAAACACATATCACCACAATGAAGTGGCTAACGAGATCTCGTAATTACTTGTATGTCATGGACCCACATTTTCATGCCGTCCCCCATGACTTGAGACTATCTATGGATGCCATAATAGATTTCAAACATAGATTGCTCGTTCACAGAAACAGATATCATTTCAGAAATCATAACTTATCACATTACATTAGGAACATAATTCATATGAACGTATCTTTACAATAACGTTACTCACAGTGGTTCCAGTAAGCGGTCAATCCACTCTTGGACGTTGACCTACAAACACAAAGGCACATAACACGACATATCGCATTATTACACATTCACATGGCCAACACAGCTTAACTTTCTTATTACATAGGTTTCTTGCTTAACACATTGTTTCAAACACACATTGGTAATCTCTTAACTTAGCACATTCTTTTTTTTTTTAGTGTGTTTCCATCTCATAACCTCATTACTAAGGCTTAATTAAGGCTTAGGAATGCCTAAGATGTAATGAGGATGCCAAAACATGAATTAGAACACTTGGTAAAATTTCTGAAAATAAGGCTCTCGCTCGAGCGTAGGTTTCCTTGCTGAACGGATATGCAGAAAATAAAGCTCCGCTCAAGCGTATCTTTCCTCGCTCGAGCGTACATGCAAAATGTGAATGGTCGCTCGAGCGCCCATTCCTTCGCTCGAGCGATCTGCAAAAGACAAGAAACTTCTGGGAGCTCGCAATTCACACTCGAGCGGACTTTTGGTCGCTCGAGCGGAGTGCGCGCCCTCAGAGTGGTCGCTCGAGCGAGAACTCTTTCGCTCGAGCGTGGATGCAAAATCTGGAATTTCCAGATTGCACCTCCAAGCTCAAAATTCGAATTCCAACCTTCAAAACACATCTCTTGGGCCTCAAAACTTGAGATAACCCAGAAAACTTGTAGAATATGAAGGATTAAAGATCAATTCATAAAATCATGGCCCAAGGTTTGTCAAAAACTCACAATTCATCTTGAAATTTAAGAAACAAAGCATGCATGTAAAATCTTTTCTTCAAACTTCATGAAACTAGTAAATTGAGCTCAAAGGCTCCATGCATGAGGGAAATCCTTTTCAAAACATGGATTTAAGCTTTAAAAGATGATGAATTACACATGCATGTGCCAAATAACTCATGATAACAATATAGATGCCCAAAATCAAACTTAACATGTCAAAACTCCATCTATTCATGCATGCATGTATGAATTGTAACTCAATTCTTGATCCTAAGCTCAAAGTACACATTCAAGCTCATAATCTCCATGTTAATAACTTAGATTCATAAATTAGGGTTTGAATTCATACCTATAGTCTTGAATTAGTCTAGCTCTTGCACAAAATTGATGAACTCAAGCAAAGCCTTCAACTTCTACCCTTAAATCTCTCATTCCCTCTCTCTAGAATTGCTCCCTTTCTCTCTAGATTGATTTCTCAGATTTTTCCACTCAAGGGAAATGAAAGAAAAGGAGCTCAAAAGAGCTAAATGTGAAGCATAAATAGTTATGATGATATAATGCATTAATTGGAGCATTAGGCTAACCAAACATGACTATATTAATCGTTCTGAATCAATTTTTAATAAAATTTGCCACGAGGTTCTAAAAATTTTAAATAACATATTGATGTAATCAATTTCGGTTTCGGGTGCCGATAAGGCTTTCAATTTACATATTAAAGCGGAATCTCTAGACAGATGTTTTTGTAAGTAACAGATAGAAAGTCAAAATCATGCAATTTACATAATAAACACATAATTCATTTTAATACTCTAATTAGCATGATTAAATACGAATTAGTAGCTAATTACGGATCGGGGTTATTACACAAAGTGATGCCTTTCGGGTTGAAGAATACATGAGCAACCTACCAGAGATTGGTTACCAAGATGTTCAGGTATCTGATTGGAAAAACAGCAAAGGTTTACATTGATGACATGGTCGTGAAGACCAAAGAACCTGAGGACCACTTGGCAGACTTGAAAGCAATTTTTGACATCTTTAAAAACATATCAGCTCTGACTCAATGCTTCAAAATGTTCATTTGGAGTTGGGTCTGGTAAGTTCCTAAGATATTTGGTCACCAGAAGAGGCATTGAGGTAAGCCCAGATCAGATCAAGGCCATCCTTGACCTGAAGAGCCCGACATCAGCCAAGCAAGTCTAGATTTTGACCGACAAGGCAGCAGCCCTAAATAGATTTATCTGCCGAAGTTTTGATAAGTGTAAACCATTTTTTAGTTTGTTGAAAAAGGCCATAGATTTTTTGTGGACAGAAGAATGTGAGATCGCCTTGGTCGACTTGAAAAAGTACCTGACAATAGCTCCAGTCTTGTCAACTCCAACACCTAAAGAAGAGTTGTCCCTGTACTTGGCAGTCTCAGATCATGTAGTAAGTGCAGTGGTGATTCGAGAAAAAGAGGGAGAACAGAAGGCAGTATACTATGTAAGTAAAACCCTGGTAAGTGCAGAAACCAGATACCTGCCTTTAGAAAAGTTGACACTAGCCTTGGTGATGGCCTCGAAGAAGTTGAATCACTACTTTCAAGCCCACAAGATTGCGGTGTTAACTGAGCATCCCCTGAAGTCCCTATTGCAGAATGGAGATCTGACAGGTAAAGTAGCCAGAGGGGCAGTGGTGTTGGGCCAATATGACTTGGAGTTCAGGCCTAGAACGGCGATCAAGGGCAAGGTTCTTGCCTACTTTGTGGCCGAGTTCGGCCCTGGAGCCATCATAGGACGGGCTCCGATAAGCCGCGGCTTAGGATGTCCAAAAGAACCAAAGGAAACCCAACTGGGGCCAAAGGACCCCATGCCAGCAAAACAGAAGAGGGTAGAGCAACCAAAACCCTACGACATTTACATCGGCGACTCCTTCCGCCTATTTGTTGATGGAAGTTCAAATCGTCAAGGAGCGGAGGCAAAAGTTGTTTTGGTATCACCAGAAAAGCGGATGATAGAGCAATCAATCCATTTGGGATTCAAGGCCTCAAACGACGAAGCAGAGTACGAGGCACTGATTGCTGGACTAAAGCTAGCAACAGCTATGGAAGCCGATGAGGTGGTAGTCTTTTGTGACTCCCAACTTATTGTGAATCAAGCAACAGGCGAGTATGCAGCCCGAGATAAGAGGATGATTGCCTATGTCAAAAAGGTTGTCAGACTACTAGCACTATTCAATGATTGCCGGCTACAGCAGGTTAGCCGAGATGATAACAGCCATGCCGATGCCTTGGCTAACCTGGCTAGTGAAATGAAATCAGGTGAGGCAAGGACAATAATGGTTGATTATTTGTCAAGACCAAGTGTGGAGCCTCTGATAACAAAGTATGAGGCAATGTGCGTAGAAATGGGTCCAGGCTGGGTGGATGCAATAGTGATGTTTCTCAAGACTGGTAAGCTACCAGATGACCGAAAAGAGGCACACAAGACAATGTTGAAGTCGACCAGGTTCTGCTTGTCAGTAGAAGGCCATTTATATAGAAGATCCTTTATTGGGCCTCTACTGAGATGTGTGCACCCATCCCAGGTCGAGGATTTTTTATATGATATACATGAAGGTGTATGTGGAAACCATGTTGGGGGCAGATCACTTGCTCATAGAGCCATATCCTAGGGATACTAGTAGTTATACATGCAGAAAGATGCTGAAGCCTATGTTAGGAAACGTAAGAAGTGTCAAAGGTTTGCACCCTTGATACATCAGTCAGCAGCAGATCTGAACCCAGTATCAAGTCCTTGGTCGTTTGCCCAGTGGGGTATGGATCTTATTGGGCAGCTGCCCCAAGCAACTAGACAGAGGGAGTACCTACTGGTGGCCACTGACTATTTTACAGAGTGGGTAAAAGTCTGAACCCCTTGAGAAGATAAAAGATATTGATGTAAAAAATTTCATCTGGAAGAACATCATCACCAAGTTTGGGATTCCGAGGGCTATTGTGGCAGACAATGACACCCAATTTGACAGTAAGCTAATCAAGAACTTCTGTGTAAAGTACAAAATCAAAAACTATTACTCTATCTCCAGTTATCCCCAGAGTAATGGTCAAGCAGAAACATCCAACAAGACCATCTTGGATGGGATCAAGAAGAGGCTGGAAGCAACCAAGGGAAAGTGGGTGGAAGAACTGCCCAATGTGTTATGGGCATATCGGACTATGCCGAGAAGATCAACAGGGGAGTCTCCTTTTGCCATGGCACAGAAGCAATAATCCCATTAAAGGTCGGCATCCCTGGAATCAGAACTCAGGGAGTAGAAGGCATTCTTGGCCCGAGATCTAGATTTGTTGGAAGAAAAAAGAGAGAGAGCAGCAATTCGGGTGGAGGCATACCAGTAGCAGCTTGCTAGGGCCTACAACAAAAAGGTCAACCCAAGAGAATTCATAGTTGGGGACCTCGTCTTAAGGAAAGTTGTCAGCAACAAGAATGATCCTAGGGAAGGCAAGTTTGGCCCAAACTGGGAAGGGCCTTACAGAATTATCTCAGTTGCCGGCGATAGGGCATATCGGCTTGAAGACACTGAAGGCAAAGAGTTGCCACGACCCTGGAACACTTGCAATCTAAAGTTTTTCTTTCATTAGTATTTTGAGATTTATGTAATGATTTTATTTAGCCAAAATTTTAATAAAGTAATAATTGGATTTTATGAATAAATTGTTGAAAATTGTGCGATGTTTCCTATTGAAACATAACGAGTAACTTAGACTTATCATATAGTAGAGTTGAATCATACTTGCCATATGATAGATTTGAATTAAGTTGGCAATATTTCAAAATGAAACATCACAAGTGACTTAGACTTGCCATGATGGCAGAGTTGAATTATACTTGCCATATGATAGAGTTGAACTAAGTTGGCGATGTTTCCGATTGAAACATGACGAGTAACTTATAATTATCATATGGTAGAGTTGAATTATACTTTCCATATGATAGAGTTGAACTAAGTTGGCGATATTTCCAATTGAAACATCATAAGTAACTTAGACTTATCATATGATAGAGTTGAATTATACTTGCCATATGATAGAATTGAACTAAGTTAGTAATATTTCAGAATGAAACATCACAAGTGACTTAGACTTGCCATGATGGCAGAGTTGAACTAAATCCAAAAGAGTCAGATTAACAAAAACACCGAGGTATAGAACCTCGGTTCCAATGGTTGGTGTAACGCCCCATATTTTATTACTCTGATAACCTTACCAATATTCATTAATTAAGTCCATTTACAAATAACATTTCATCCTTGGATGAAATGATGAATTATTATATATACATATTCTCTCTCGTTATACAACAATAACATTTACATACAAATAAAAGAAATGCCCTGAGACTTACAATAAAAGAGAGGACCCTACTCTTTACAAAAAAAATAGCACTCAATCAAATAACAAATGAAGTAGTACAATCCATCACTACATTACACTTATGAAATGGTAAAACCCATTATTTGATCTTCAAATCCGAAAAGCATTCCCTGTACACATGTACAGGCAGGGGGTGAGCAACCACTAGCTCACCAAACAATCCCATATTAAAACATTAGAAGATAATACAGGTACCAAAATACTCATACATATACGTGAAATCATATCATGTCAAAACCATATGATTTTATTACATAATCTCTTAAATCCAATTTATTTAATTAACCACAACAAGTTAACTTAAATAAATAAACATGTTTCGATAGCAACAGGACATCCTTTTCAATTTATTCAATTATCTCATTATCAATTGAATCAAATAATTAAATAATTCATCAAATCCATTTTATACAGTCTTATTAGATGAATGCATATGTCATGTCATGCTCAAAATATTTTTCTCATCTTTTGAAAATCCTATGCATAATGCCAATTTGAAAACACATTAATCCAACAATTTCAATAAAATTCCAAGATGGTAAATACGACTTAGGTAATCCCTAGGCTGGTGTCTGCAAGTAGACTATACAAGTACTACCAATTTGTCATTTTAACCAGTATGAAATGGAATGCTTGACACCTGTAATCTGTCATTGTTACTAGTATTAACTGAAAGGCTCGACACCTATCCGCGCGGTTTCTAGTCTTTCACCATGGACACTCAGGCCAACTTAACTAATATCAAACTACACCCCCTAGCCGGACTTACCAACGTATTTACCCAAAACAATTCAAAATGATCTTGTTTCACCAAAAACAATTCCTTTCTCAAAACAATAGTTTTCAATTGAATTCAAAATCCATGATAATAATGAAATGGAATGGCAATGCAATATGTAATAATGCATTAGAATAGTTCCAATTTCAATTCCACCACACAATGCTTCATATCAAATTCCATATCTCTATCAATGTAATACCATGATACAATCCCAAGAGATAATATAATAATGTCAATTTTCATTTATTTACCATATGTAAATCAACAAACTTCCAACTTAGTCATTTCAAGACAAATCTGTAATCTATTAGCATACACCAAATATTAAAACTATTTATTAATTTCCCAATTGTTTTGACTCACACAAAACCTTTAATCAATTTTTGTTTCACCTTAACCAAGATAACTAATATGATTTTCACCAAATCTTATACTTATTAAATATTACCATTTCCATCCTACTATATCAAAAATTATAGTATAATCTCAATAACACACTTTTAACCATAACAGATATAACCTTTTAATCCAAACTAATTTAATCCACTAAATTAGTAAGTTTATTATATTCAAAAAATTTCAAATTTATAATACCAAACCTAACTTCACATACCTCATCCCTCAAATATAACCATTTTTTTTTTTTTGTACCAAGCTACTTAAAGAGGTAATATTTTTTCCAAATTCTCTACCAATAACAATTTTCACAACTTTTCTAAAATTAACTAATCACATGATCTTTATCTCAAAAATTATGAAATATGCTCAAAAGTAACATTTTCAGGGTGGTGAGTTCAAAAGTCCACATTTCACATTTTTTTTTTTTTTTCACAAAAATAAATACAACTTTATCACCAACATATCACCTTTCATAAAATATCATGAATATAACACTTTTAGGCCCCGTTTGTTTGGGGTTATAGCAAGGGGATTAGGATTACTAATACCTTAGGACTAGCATATGGGGTGTTTGTTTTGAGATATAGCATTGGGACTACTAATACCTTGGGACTAACTAATACCTTGGTATTACTAATACCTTGTTTGTTTTGAGAGATGTGGAGGGTACTACTAATACCTTGGTATTACTAATACCCTTGGGGAGGGGATTCATAGTGAGGAGGTAGAGATGGTATTAGAAAAATAGTGAGGGGATTAGAATTTTTTTTATTTTTTATATATTGGAATTTTTTTTAAATATTAATGTTTAATTTTTATATTTTTTTATTTGTTTTATTATTTTATATAAAAATAATTTAACAATTCCTCATTATTAATCCCCTCACTATCAATCCCCTCACTATTAATCCCCTCACTATCAATACCCTCACTAACAATCCCCTCACTATTAATCCCCTCACTATCAATCCCCTCCATTCTATCTCTGAAAACAAACGACCCTCACTAACAATCCCCTCACTATTAATCCCCTCACTATCAATCCCCTCCATTCTATCTCTAGAAACAAACGGGGCCTTAGAGTTTTTAATTCTAAAACAACTCTATAATCCCAACTTAATAATTTACACAATATTCCTCAATATCAATTTATTTTCTCAAAAATAAATTCCAAAATCAAAGATAAAAAAAATAATTCAACTTGATATTTCTCAAAATAAATCATCTAATCATAATATGATGTAAATACAATCATACAACCTTTAAAAAAAAAATTAGATTTTTTTTTTTTTACAAAATTAACAATACAAAATAATTCTTTCAAAATCAATCTCAAAATGCCAACATTCAGAACATTTCAACATAATTTTTCTTCCAAAAATTACCAAACAAAAATCTGAAAATTATATATATATATATATATGTATGCAATACCTCTTAAAATGACATATTTTCTCAAAATAACCCTAACATAGCTTTAATGTAAAAATATGAAGAAAGTCCTTACATCATCGACGTTTGCAACTCTTGGCATTTGCAGCTCTTGGCGTTTGCAACATAGCCTCAGAGTCTTAGCGTTTGCAGCTCCAAGTTCTACCGACTAGTGTGTTTGGTGGGACACGACATCGACGTCGGCGCTGGGATATCGGGATAAGTTAGAGGACAAAGGTGAATGACAGCTTAACTGGATTAGAGGAAGAGGCCTAGTCTGGCCTTAGAGATGAAGTAGTTGGTGGAGTTGTGGTAGATTAAGAAGTGTTGTTTCCCTTAGGGACATAAGGTAGAGCGGACTTGTACGTTGGTATGTAATTGAGCAACAGTGGGGCCTTGCGTCTTTGAAGGGGGAGGTCCAAGAGCTTTTTGAGATCTCGGCTAGAAACATAGGACTGTCGAAATCCCTTCGCTGGCTAAAGGAGAGCTGCATAAGTAAAACAGCAGACATTAGCACAGGAAAAAGAAATAAATTAGCAAGTCTTAATAAAAGTGAGTTATGAGGTAACTCAGTTCTTGCCATCACCCTCTCTAAAAATTTCTCAGGGCAGTAGCAAGAGATGAAGATTGTTGTCAGGCGCAAACTCCCAGGTGTTGGAAGTTGCCCGAGATGATCAAGTAATCATCTCCAGCACCTTTGTTGGAGTCAAGAAGGTCAGCTATAAGTTTGAAGGTAGTAGATCTGAGCTTGAGGTAATATATATAACCTTTGTCAGACTTTAGGCCACACATAGTGTAGCAGAATTGGATGTCAGCCAAGGTAATTCTAGCATTTGCTCAGCGTGCCAGCTCAATTATACCATTGATAATCCTGTAGGAGTTGATGGCCAGTTGCATAGGGTTAAGTTTATAATAGTGAAGGGCCTCTCGGAAAAGGATGTTTAAAGGAAATCGAAGTCCGCACTCGATGAATGCGACTACGGGGAAGGGCATAGAGTCTCCAACAGGCATGATAGAATCCTCCTTCGCAGCCAACCTAAGCTGAATAGGGAACTCTCGCCTAAAGTTTTCTAATTTCTCAAGGGTGTCTGCCCTCCACCTAAACATGCCCATAATGTCGGCTTAATGAAAGTTGGTACAAGATTTCAGAAAAGATTGATTGGTATAGGTTTGAAGACCTCGGCTAAACCCTAAACTGGCACTGGGGCAAGGGTTCTTGAAAATCTAAAAGGAAAATTGTTTCAGTTTTTCCTGAGCATATGGGTTCTAAAGCAAATCCCAAACCTAACGCTACAGAAACAAGAATCAAAGACCAAAGATCTGAAAACAAGCAAGAAAAATAGAGAAAGAGAGAGAGAGAGAGAAAAAAACCATGATTCAGATTCAAGCAAGCAAACGATAATCCAAGAATATGGAAGAAATTACAAGACACTGAGTGAGTGTGTGCAAAGCAGCGAGCTTAGAGAACCAACACAATACAAGCGACTAGTATATGTAGACAGATTCAAAGAGCAAGAACTAATTTGCAATATCCAAATATGGCGAATGGAATCAAAGAATGAATAGAGGATTTGAGCAACAAGAAGACATACGAGTAGATTCATAACAGTAGCTGTGGAGAGGTAGATTTGGAAATACTCTAGTATCCTGATGAACGTTCTTGATCCTCTGATTGACACCTGAAAAAAGGGAATTAACACTCCGGTCGAGGGTGCCGGAATTAGCACTCCGACAGACAAGTTAATTGTCACGCCCCGAACCCGCCCCTAGAAGTTCGGTAACGAGACCGGCCAGTAATCCTAGATTACTACAGGCCTTACTGTACAAAACATAAATAAAACGGGGCTCGCGGAAGCGAAAAAAAGAAACTAATAGTCCAGAGAGCTGTGCATACATATGAACATACATTTACATGCCAAAAATGAGTTAATTACCCACCACATTACATAACATGCATTAAAAGACCATATACTAACATAGGTACATGCCTCTCATACAACTGAAACAAAACTCACAGCGGCCTTCCAGGCCTAGCCCCAGCTCGGAGGCACACAACTCTGGTTAGGCTTCAAACTGGCGGCTCCGTCAAGACTCCGCCTGGGCTTGACTTCCTGAATGCTCACCTATAAATTCATAAAGACAAATAATGAGCTAAAGCTCAGCAAGTAACATTAACATATTATTGAACGAAGTCCAACATTTCATATAATCGCAATAACACAGTCATAACATAATCAGTCATCAGTCATCATATAAGAACATAATCAGACATCAGTCATCATTTCATAACTTTTCATAACCTTTCCATAACCTTTTCATAACCCTTTTATAACCTTTTCATACACATAGCCACCCGTTCAGAGACCGTCGGTGGTAAAACATAACCTTTCCATAACGTCGACTAACGACTAGAGTAACCGGTCCGTACACCGATTAAACACATTTTCATAACGTCGATTAACGACTAGAATAACCGGTCCGTACACCGATTAAACACATTTCATAACGTTGATTAACAACTAGAATAACCGGTCCGTACACCGATTAAACACATTTTCATACACAGAAAACATTACCATTTCAAACATATCATAATATATAGCATTCGTATAATATTTCAAGTATATTGCTTATCAACATTATCATATCATATTATAACACTTTTGAAATATAATTCATAATAACATATCTCTTACAGAAATGTTACTTACAGTGGGTTTCCAATACCAATGGCACGGTCTTCACTTCTTGACCTGCAAACATTAACAATATAACATATTTCTCAATACATATCATCATTAACTCACATAATTCATGCCATTTCCTTTCTTCTTTTACATTCTATCATGTGCATTCTTATCTTTCTTTCCTTTAATTCATGCTCATGAGATGCTAAATGATGCAATTAACGTGTTAGGATCACATAATTCAACTTCCCAAGATTTTCTGCAAATAAGCCCTTCCGCTCGAGCTTTACTTTGTCCGCTCGAGCGGACAGCACAATTTCCCCAAAACTGCTGAGAGGCCGAATCTACGCTCGAGCGGGATTCCCTCCGCTCGAGCGGACCATGCAAAAGTCCGAAACTCTGGTTCTCTTCTTTAAATCCATGGCTTCCTTCTTCCTTTACAAAATCCATTCCCAATACATGAAATACAAGTCCCAAAACCCTTGAAAAACAACCTGAATTAACCATCACAACTTTATTCAAAACTCAAAACATCACATGGAAACTCAATCTTGATTTAAGATAAAAACCCATAAACATATACATACAAACTCATATCTCTATATCCATGGAGGTTCTTCTCAATCTCATCAATCATAACATTTAAAGCCATAATCTTGAATTCAACATGCTAGATGCCAAGGATTCACACTCAATTTCATGAAATTAGAGATAGATTCTTACCTTGATCATTCTATTAAGCTTGATTTCTCTTTTCTTTCCCTTCTTCTCTTGGTCTCTCACCCTCTCCCACGAATTCCTTCTCTCTCTCTCTCTCTCTTTCTCTAGATTTTTCTTTTCTTTGTTGAGTCAAATGAGTCAAAGATCATCCATCCTTATCTCTATATTATATAAACACATTTGCCAAAACTTAACAAGCCAAACGAAACTTAACGAATCAGATAAATTTCAGTCTTCATTTTATTTTCTCAAAAGGCTCTAAAAATTCCCAGTATCACATAGATATATTCAATTTCATTTTCTGAACCCATTATAGTCTTCAATTTCTGTCCCGAAGTCGTAATCTCAACAGATATTTTCTAAGTTCAACAGATAATCTTCAATTAAATCATACTAACACATAATGAATTACTGATAATCATGATATACGATTCCGGGTTATTACATTAATATTTCTCTCAAGTTTGCTTGTAACTTAAGTTTCTAAGATTTTTCTCACATACCTTTCTTTGGATGATGCTCCTCTATTTATATTTTTCTTTTGGGCCTCAGGGTTGGGCCCACCTTCAATCTATTGCATGTTTATTTATTCGGCTTTTGTTCAACTGGTTCCTCGGCCGATTAGTCTATTCGGTTTTGTGATAGCCTAGGATGGAGCCGAATACAAATTTCGTCCTTGATTGTCCTCATACCGTTATTCGGCTATATTGCATGTATACCAACAATATCCGGCTCCCACAATTGGCCCCCAAACATCCCATTAACGCCAGTTAGTCGGCATGTTTGGTTTCGATTGAGGTGTTTGGTTTCGAACTTGAAAAGACAAGGAAAGAACGGTGGTTAACCCCACTCCAACGCATGTCAGAACACACGCTTTTTAGGCATCATTACATCTTCCTGCCTCTTCGTATGCTTTCTTCATTTAATGTGATTTGAAACTATGTTGTCCCTTCGAATGTAAGTTTTTTTGAATACTCAAAGCTTATGGTTTGCCTTTTAATGTACCTCAATTTCGTGACCTTTACAACTTCCTCCTGTCTCTCATTGTCTCTTCTGCTTCTTGTAAGTTCTCTTCTCCTTCATTTCGATTCCCATTTCCTTGTTTATTTTTAGTTTTGCATAATCCTTAGGCTAGATAGGATGGCAAAACACTTGAAAGAACTCCTTTCTGAGGAACGAATTTCTGGTTTCCGACGCCATTATTCCATTCCCGACGACGTCCATCTTTTACTCGTTACAGACAGCACCATTGATATGGAGAGGACTGATGAAAGTACAATCATCTTTCCTCTCCTATCAATTGCTGAGGGCGGAGTCTGTTTTCCCTTTCACTCATTTTTAAGGGCCGTCCTTGGCCACTGGGGTCTAATCCCTTCCCAACCTAATGTAAATTTTTTCCGAATCATAATGAGGATTATAGAGTTGAACCGTCGCCTTAGGATTAACCTTGGTATACCTGCAATTCGGTATTGTTATGCCTTAGCCAAATCTTCTGGCCGGAAGGGATGCTATTTTCTCAGGGCCAAAGATACCGACCATCACTTAGTGACTATGCTTGCCAGCTCTGGCAAGCGTGTTGACGATGTAATGGTCGTTGTCCGAGGCAATTGGAAATTCAGCGAGGGTGAAGATTGCCTGGATCCCGTGCCAAGACGAAGAGGCAAACCAGTTGGCCATATAGCTCCTTATTTTTTTATTATTATATATTAATTCGGTTTTCCTTCTATGTACTTAC
The DNA here is from genome assembly GCA_030407325.1 of Camellia japonica. NCBI lineage: Eukaryota > Viridiplantae > Streptophyta > Magnoliopsida > Ericales > Theaceae > Camellia > Camellia japonica. The sequence continues at coordinate 16,313,102 of JAPPVO010000031.1, read as the reverse complement.
CGTTTTATTTGTGCAGGCAACGATTTGAAGAAAGTTTTGGTTTCAGCCGACGACGCTGTACTTGCAGAAATTAAAATCGTACTCCAATTCTTTGGCCGTCCAAGCCTCCAAAAACAAGGGAGGGCGACCCACATTCTTCTAAGATACGAGCCGACTTATGCAATGTTTTCGGCAGCAGACAACATTCCAATTCTAAGGGGTGAACAGCAACTTATGGCCCTTATCTTCCCCAACTTCAAAAACCTAAGGCAGATTGGTTTGGAAGCCTCCAATTCAGAGCAGGTGGAAGAACAAGTAGCCGAAAAGGCTACCGAAGAGCCGGACCAGTCGGAAGCTAAGGTAGACGAGGCTCTAAACTTGGCCTTTGAGGAAGCTAGCCTCAATTCATCCAACCTTCTGTCCACTTCAGGCCGAGGGGACGTCTCCTTTGAAGACATTTTTACAAACTTAAGAGACCTTCTCGGCGCGTATCCTGAGAATATGGCTGGGGAGTCGCTCACTCAACTTGCCAGAAGGAAAAACGCCGAAAGGATGGCCTTCCGGAGAAGAGCCAAGGCCATCCGATCGGAAACTCCACGCTGCCGTCGCTGAGTCCTCTCTGCCTATTATTGAGGAAGAAACGGCTTAGACCGAAACGACCGAGACAGAGCAAGAGGAACAGGGGGATAAGGAGGCTGAGCAAAGGGGGGAAAAGCGCCCCGCCGAGCGAGAAGCTGTCTCTGGTGAGGACAAAATTGATAAACGGCCTCGCATTGAGGAATCGGACTTGGTTGTTCCATTTACTGTTCAACCAAGGATAAGGAATATGTCGATTGCCTCTGATGCGTCAGCTTTGAAGGACCCGGCTGTGGCCTTTAGCATGGCCTCCTCAATTTCCTTATCAGTTGACAGAGCCACATTTCGGGCGGAGCCAGATCTACGGTCAATTGCACTTGCCGCTCAATCGGCCTTATTGGTACATTATTTGCCTTATCTGCAGTCTTCCGCCTAGATATATATATCTATATATATATATATATATATATATATTTTTTGTAACTCTATTTTCTTGTTTTGCAAACAGTGGGCAGGATAGCCGAAATCAGCCGCCGTCAACATGACGCTATAGAACAGATCGGCTTGCTGAAAGTTGAAATTGAAAATGAAAAGAGTAAGGCTGTGTAAGCTTCTTTACTTCGACTGGAAGTTTAAATGTAAGGTAATTTTCATGTGTAAAATAACTACTATCTGTACTCAATTTATTAATGAAAATTTCCTATGCTTTTCAGTTTACTGCATATACTATTTGTTTTCAATTTATTAATGAAAACTCCTTATGCTTTTCTGTTTGCAACATATGAGTGAATTAAACATCTGATAAATTAACCAAATCAATTAATCTTATGCTTGTCTTTGCTATTTAGCCAAATAAATAAAAGAATCGGCAGTTAACAATTTGGAAAGGTACATGACTATTCGATAAAATAATAAGTAAATCGGCTCAAGGCCTCGACGTCTGGCCGATCAGATTAATGAATCTGTCGGCGCAAGGGCTCGACATTTGGCCGATTAGATTAATGAATCTGCCTTTGCCCCCAACGAATGCATGAACTAGAATGCCGAATGCTATTAGTTCATGGAGTGGCCGGGGCACACAACCTGATCGGCGCAAGGCCTCGACATTTGGCCGATTAGATTAATGAATCTGCCCTTGCCCTCGACATTTAGCCAAGTAGAGCCTGATCGAATCTGGTGAAAGGTTTTGAATTTTAGCATTGATGAGGTCGCCTCGGGGGTGCTGCACCCGTAAAGAATAAATGGGGTGGGTGTTGGGTGCGCGAAGGGGCCATTGTTACGTTCAGAGTCAATAAAGAGTAGTGTGGACGACCGTGGATGTCAAGAAGATTATTCTACAACAGCAGAAGAGAAGGGAGAAGACTGGCGGAGTTGGACGCAGAGATGAATCGAGGTGGCGAGCCTACGCGCACGGGGAGTAGGACGTCGAGGGAGCATAAAAAATGCCAGTCCCCACATCGTCAAAGTAGGTCACCCAGAAGGGAAAAACAACAACGGGGAAACTCCCATCTACCACGCTCGAGAGGAGAAACCAGTGTGGCGTCGTGCCCGTTAAGTTTTGCGGTTTTTGTGAGGAACAAACCGATGATGGAAGCGGATTCAATTATTCACGACCCAAATGTGGCAGTCAAGTTCGCTCGACAGGTTTTTCCACCAGAAGTCCAGTAGTCGATGGTCAGTCGACCTGATTTCGAAGTGTTTCGGGAGGGCATTTATGAAGCGGTGAAAGGGTTGTATACCGCCTATGAAATCAGCATACGTCTATGTGCCACGTGGCGGGAGATAGAGCAGAAGGATGAACGCATTCGAAACTTAGAAGCTCGCGCGGAGAAGGCTGAGCACGAACTAAGGAAGGTCAAAACTGCCGAGACACAGTCGACCGGCCAAGCTAACCCGATTATGGAAGAAAGGGTGACCCAACGACTTATAAGTCATGCGATTGCCGATCGAGATACGGCAAGCATGTTCGCAATAGAGGCTGCAAAGACCAGGGCTTATGAACAAGGTTTCCATGACGACCGACAAGTGGGGATAGATAAGACTAAGGAAAAGCTCGCCAAAAAGGTCTGCCGATGCGAGAATCGTGGATTTAAGCACAGGTGGATCAAGGCTCCCCAGGCCACAGAGGCTCTCCGAGCAGCAGGTGTTGATTCGGTGTTGCCGTTATATCAGGGTCATCATTTTCCCTTCGCGGATTTTGAAGTCGAGAAGAGCGATGACAAGGGGGATGCCGAATAAAACTGAACATGTGGTACCGCTCTAACATATATCGGAAGCGAATTATGTATTATCGATTAGTTTAATGAAACATATTATTTTAAATGTTTGCATGTTATTTCAATTTATGTTTATAAATTCAGCTATGATTATCTTCCATTTTTCGTTAATTGCGTTTATGCTTGTCAATCATAATATTCACGAAAAGCGCTCCGAATTCGGAGGTTTATTGTCTTGGCCAATCGTGATTTCCATGAAGGGCGCTCCGAATTCAGAGGCTTATTCTCTTGGCCAATCGTGATTTCCACGAAGGATGCTCCGAATTCGGAGGCTTATTCGGCCCAAACGTGATTGCCACGAAGGGCGCTCTAAATTCGAAGGCTTATTGTCTTGGCCAATCATGATTTCCACGAAGGACGCTCTGAATTCGGAGGCTTATTCGGCCCAAAAGCGATGTCTACGAAGGGCGCTCCAAATTCGGAGGCTTATTCGGCCCAAACGTGATTTCCACGAAGGGCGCTCTGAATTTGGAGGCTTATTCTCTTGGTCAATCATGATTTCCATGAAGGACGCTTCGAATTAGAAGGCTGATTCGGCCCAAACGTGATTGCCACGAAGGGCACTCCGAATTCGGAGGCTTACTGTCTTGGCCAATCGTGATTTCCACAAAGGGCGCTCCAAATTCAGAGGCTTATTTGGCCCAAACGTGATTTCCACGAAGGGCGCTCTGAATTCAGAGGATTTTTGTCTTAGCCAATCGTGATTTCCATGAAGGGCGCTCTGAATTCAGAAGCTTATTCGGCCCAAACGTGATTTCCACGAAGGGCACTCCGAATTTGAAGGCTTATTCTCTTGGCCAAACATCATTTCCACGAAGGGCGCTTCGAATTCAGAGGCTTATTCTCTTGGCCAATCGTGATTTCCACGAAGGTCGCTCCGAATTCGGAGGCTTATTCGGCCCAAACGTGATTTCTACGAAGGGCGCTCCGAATTCAGAGGCTTATTGGCTTGGCCAATCGTGATTTCCACGAAAGACGCTCTGAATTCGGAGGCTTATTCGGCCCAAACGTGATTTCCACGAAGGGCACTCCGAATTTGGAGGCTTATTGTCTTGGCCAATCATGATTTCCACGAAAGGCGCTCCAAATTCGGAGGCTTATTCGGCCCAAACGCAATTTCCACGAAGGGCGCTCCGAATTCAGAGGCTTATTCGGCTCAAACGTGATTTCCACGAAGGGCGCTCTGAATTTGGAGGCATATTCTCTTGGCCAATCGTGATTTCCACGAAGGACGCTCCGAATTCGGAGGATTATTCGGCCCAAACATGATTGCCACGAAGGGTGCTCCGAATTCGGAGGCTTATTGTCTTGGCCAATCGTGATTTCCACGAAGGGCGCTCTGAATTCGGAGGCTTATTCGGCCCAAACGCAATTTCCACGAAGGGCGCTCCGAATTCGGAGGCTTATTCTCTTGGCCAATCGTGATTTCCATGAAGGACACTCCGAATTCGGAGGCTGATTCGGCCCAAACGTGGTTGCCACGAAGGGTGCTCCGAATTCGGAGGCTTATTGTCTTAGCCAATCGTGATTTCCATGAAGGGCGCTCCAAATTCGGAGGCTTATTTGGCCCAAACGTGATTTCCACGAAGACGCTCCGAATTTGGAGGCTTTTTCTCTTGGCTAATCGTGATTTCCACGAAGGTCGCTCCGAATTCGGAAGCTTATTCGGCCCAAACGTGATTTCCTCAAAGAGCGCTCCGAATTCGAAGGCTTATTCTCTTGGCCAAACGTGATTTCCAGGAAGGGCGCTCCGAATTCGGAGGTTTATTCTCTTGGCCAATCGTGATTTCCACGAAGGACGCTCCGAATTCGGTGGCTTATTTGGCCCAAACGTGATTTCCACGAAGGGCGCTCCGAATTCGGAGGCTTTTTGGCGAACAACTAACTGGGCAAAAGAGAACATTGTATTAAAAATAAAACATGTACATCGCGAAAAACCAAAACAAGTTGTCTTGCCGTACAAGCTAATGATAAAATTTGCACAAGTGTGTGGAATTCGATGGACGCGGCAAGCTTCTTCCATCCATGTCTTTGAGCCGATATGCCCCTATCCCTGCGATTGAGTCAATCTGATAGGGACCATCCCAGTTGGGACCTAATTTTCTGTCGGCGGGAATCCTAGCAACAGGTAGCACTTTCTTGAGGACCAATTCTCCTAGTGTATAATGGCATAACTGAATACGCTGATTATATGATTTAACGAGCTGTTGCTGGTACCGTGCCATGGAAGCAAGGGCACGGTCTCGGCGTTCTTCAATCAGAGTCAAATCTAAGGCCAACATCATGTTATTTCGGCCCATGTCAAAAACTTTCGATTTCAAGGTTGGAAGGTCGATTTCCAGGGGAATGATCACCTGAGTTCCGAAGCACAGAGCAAACAGCGTTTCCCCAGTGGATCGCCTTGGAGTAGTGCGATGAGCCCACAGCATGCTTGGCAATTCTTCGACCCATTGGCCTTTAGCTTTCTCCAGCCTTTTCTTGATACCATCCAGAATAACCTTGTTGGTGGCCTCCGCTTGACCATTACTTTGAGGGTAAGCCGGAGAAGAAAAGTAGAGCCGTATACCGTAAGTGTTGCACAATTCTCGATACATGCCACAATCAAACTGGGTACCGTTGTTTGAAACAAGTGCTCGAGGTATGCCGTATCTCGTTATGATGTTTCTCCACACAAAATGCTTAATATCAGAATCTTGAATATCTGTCAGTGCTTCCACTTCGACCCATTTTGTGAAATAATCCGTCACGACAATTAAGAATCGCCTGTTGCCAGCGGCCCGTGGCAATGGTCCAACGATATCGAGCTCCCATTGAGTGAATGGCCATGGACTAGTGATAGAGTTTAACTCCTTGGCAGGAAGATGAGTCAAGGGGAAAACTTTTGGCATTGCTCACACTTCTTGACATAACATTCGGCATCGGCTCGCATGGTCGGCCAATATTACCCCTGAGTTATGGCTCTGTGGGCCAAAGAACATCCGCCCGAGTGGGCACCACAACTACCTTCATGTATTTCAAACAAAAGTTCTTCGACTTTATCCAGGTGAACACATTCTAAGTACGGCGCAGAAAAAGATTTTTTGTAGAGCTTTCCCTAAGGATCCAAGTAGTATCGGAGGGCTTTGTTTCGCAGTTTACGTGCTTCTTTCCTATCGATCGGGAGCTACTCCGAAGATAGGAATACGGCAATAGGATCCATCCAACTTGGACCTGGTCCGACAACATTAACATGAACTGATTCTGAAGAGGCAATACTTGGCTCAGAGACGAACCCAACTTCAATTGTCTGCTTAATTTCTAAATTGATGGCAGAAGCTAAGCAAGCCAGGGCGTCGACATGCGTGTTCTGATCCCTAGTTATTTGATTTAGTTCATGGTGATCAAATTTTGCGAGCAAAGAATTCGCCGTTTTCATATAGGCTGTCATGCGGTCATTTTTGGCTGCATAGTCCCCTTTCAACTGGTTGATTACTAGTTTTGAATCACAGAAAACAAGCAAACGCTGTACACCGAGGTGAAGTGCATTTCGCAGGCCGGTTAACAGTGCTTCGTATTTGGCCTCATTGTTCGATGCATCGAAGCCCAATTTGATGGCATATTCGATTATTGCCCCTTCGGGGTCATGATTACTACGCCGGTCCCACTGCCACGCTGGTTGGAAGACCCATCACAACACATCTGCCAAACATCACCAACATACATTCTCTAGTTGGACTGAGTTTGCAATTGCTCGGATTTAAAATCGACGAGGGATCCTGTGAATTCGGCTACAAAGTCGGCGAGTACTTGCCCTTTGATGGAAGTTCTAGGTAAAAACTGGATATCATACTGGTCGAGTTCCAGAGCCCATTTTGAAACCCGCCCCGATGCTTCCGCGCTGCGGAGTGCCAATCGGAAGGGATAATCCGTTAGTACCCCAATGGCGTGCCCCTGAAAGTAATGCATTAGCTTTCTTGCAGCCATGACGAGAGCAAGGATAAGCTTTTCCAATGAAAGGTAACGTGTTTCGGCGTCGGCCATTGCTTTGCTCACATAGTAAATCGGTCACTGCTCCCCAAGTTTTTCCTTTAACAATACGGCGCTGACTGTCCGGTCGGATACCGCTAGGTACAAAATGAGGAGATCGACTGCCGCAGGTGTTGCCAAGTGTGGTACTGATCGGAGATAGGATTTTAAGCCGTCCAAAGCGGCCTGGCATTCGGGTGTCCAGTCAAATGCCCTGCCTTGCCGAGGTGTGTGAAAGAATTGTCAGCAGTGATCTGTGGATCAGCTAATAAACCTGTTGAGTGCAGCGGCCATTCCCATCAACTTTTGAACCTGTTTCACTGAGTGAGGGGAGCCAAGCTCTACAATCGCCGTTATTTGCTTCGGGTCGGCTTCAATTCCGCAATTGTTAACGATGTAGCCAAGGAATTTGCCGAATCCAATGCCGAATGCACACTTCGAGGCGTTCAGCTTCATTTTGTACTTTCGAAGGATGCCAAAGTCTCTGCTATATTGGCCAGATGAGAGTACTTTTCCTTGGATTTGACCACCATATCGTTGATGTATACTTCCATAGTACGGCCGAGTTATTCCTTGAACATTGCAGTCACTAGTCTCTAATAAGTTACCCTCGCATTCTTCAGCCCAAAAGGCATGACCTTGTAGCAATAGGTCCCTCTTGGGGTGAGGAATGCGGTTTTCTCTTGATCCTCCGGATGCATGGAAATTTGATGATAGCCTCTATAGGCGTCCAAGAAGCTCATGCGTTGATGATTTACCGTCGCGTCTACGAGTTGGTCGATTCTAGGCAAGGGAAAACAGTCTTTGGGACAAGTCTTGTTTAAGTCCGTAAAATCCACATAGACACGCCAAAAGCCATTCTTCTTCTTGACGACCACAGTATTGGACAACCATGTAGGATAGGTTACTTCTCGAATTGCCCCAGCGTCAAGTAACCGATCTACTTCTTCAACAACGGCCTTAGTATGCTCCGCGGCTAACCGCCGACTTCTCTGAATAATTGGCTTACATTTCGAATCAACGTGTAAACGATGTTAGGTCACTGATGGATCTACTCCTGGCATCTCATATGGGGACCATGCAAATACATCAATATTGCCGAATAAGAAGGATACCAACTCCTGCCTTTCAACTGTATCCAAGGAAGTGCCGATCATGAAAAACTTCTCAGGACACTTGTCTATATCGATCTGATGCAGGACTTCAGTTGCCTTTTCGCTTGGAACCCTCCCAACGTCTCCAAGGCTCTCCCTATCTGGTATCTTGATGGAATGCACTTCCACCTCCCTTGGTCTCTTCACAGCTAGAAGATAGCATGCCTGCGCCGATTTCTGAGAGCTGCAAATTTGTTTGATTCCGTATTCAGTCGGAAAATGAAGCAGTTGGTGGTAGGTGCTTGGCACGGCTTGCATCGTATGCAACCAAGCTCTGCCCATGATGAGATTATACGGCGAAGGAGCTTGACAACCAAAAATTCCACATGCACTGATCTGGTGCCGGCCCGTACGGGTAGTGTGATTTTGCCCAGAGGGTACTCCGGGCTAACATTGAAGCCGAATAAGGGATAATCTGCCGGGGACAGGTCCAAGTCGGTAAAGCCAAGTTTAATGAAAGTTTTGAAATACATTATTTCCGAAGTGCTGCCCTGGTCAATGAGAACATGCTCAACGGTGAATTTGTTAACGTGTAGCTCGATGACGAAGAGATCAGTGTGGGGGAGGGTTATTCTAGCTAAATCACTATCATCGAAACTGATCCTTCTAGTGTCAAGGGGCCATTTTGCTGGTGTCATAGGGCTATGTGGGCTTAACTGAAACTGGATTGTACCTCGAACGACACCGGCATGCTGTATATCATATGAATTACACCCAAAGGGGGTGACTGCGGCTGTATGGCTACTATATTTGTTGAATTGTTCTTTCAAAGGTATTGCGTGAGACGACCGTCTTGCACCAATTCTTCTAGGTGATCTTTCAATGAATAACAACTATCGGTGTCGTGACCGTGGTCTTTATGATATTCGCACCGTTTATCTAGTCTTCTTGCATCAGAAGGTCCCGTCATCTTGGGTGGCCACTTGAAGAAGGAAAGATGTTATACTTTCAGCAGGATCTTACTGATCGGCTCTGCTAGCTCTATATATTTATTGCCTAAGCGCCTTGTGCGCCTGTTATCCACTTGATATTGTTCATTAGCTCGATGTGAACAATGATCGTTTGATCGGTGCGTATCATGCCTTTTATCTTGTTTAGGTTGGCTCCGCCGCTCTGGGCTTTTTTATGGCACGACACTAATTGGCTGAACAATTCCCGACGTGGCCGCCTCAATGGTTTGACGTTCAGCTTTAACCCGCAGGGCATCGTCTTCAACTTTGCAGTACTTTTCGACCTTCTTCATTAATGCCCAGACGATTTTGGGAGGCCGCCTGGTTAATGAACTGTGGAGGGGGCTATCTAGATGCAATCCCATCTTAAAGGTGGTGATAGCAATGGAGTCATTGCAAGCATTATCTACCAGATTAAAGCACTCCCAATAGCGAGCTAAGTATGCACGAAGAGTTTCTTCCGGTTTGATTTGCATGGCCCAAAGAGAGTCAGCTTGCTTCGGCTGGACCTTATTAGTGATGAATCTTGCCCTGAATGACTTTTGGAGTTGGTGGAAGTTCTGAATCGATGTTGGCTCCAGTTTATAGACCATTTCACGGCCAGTGGTCCCAGGCTGCTTGGAAATATTCGACACATGAGGGCTTCGTCGTCAGCATGGAGCGTCATCACTTGCTTGTAATGATGAATGTGATCAATGAGGTCCGACTTTCCGTCGTAAAGGGTGAATGACGGTGCCTTGAACTTTTTGGGAAGCACAGCCCTTGCAATACGGCGCACGAAAGGGTCATGCTTATCTTCCTCATCCGAATCAGCGCTTCTCCCTCGTTTATTCCGTACATATGGACTTCCCTCAGATGAGCTGGATACATCGGCGCGTTCTTTCTTTCTGGGTTCAGGGGATGGTGAGTTTGAATCACTGTCATTATTGCATTTCTGAAGTCGACGTCGTCGATCAGCCCTCTTTCCTGAAGGTCGAACTCGGTCTTGGCATACAGCTTATTGGAATTTCACCACCTCTAAGGCCAAATCCTGGCGCAAGCGTTTAATCTCAGCCATCATGTTCTCAAGCCGCTATTCATTTTGCTTTGCTTGATCCATAATCGCCTGCATTGTCTCTTGCATTGAAGTCGAGGGTGAGGTTTGAGCTACTGAATCAAAGTTCAACGCACGTCGCGCAGTGATATTCTTCAATCCCAGCATGTTTCTTGGAGTGAGGTCGTCTCTTGGCGTAGTTTCGTCAGCGACTATCGGAGGATCTTCTGTGACGCTCGCCATGAATATGCTTGAGTATTCCCATAGACGGCGCCAATTGTGGAGAGGTAGATTTGGAAATACTCTAGTATCCAGATGAACGTTCTTGATCCTCTGATTGACACCTGAAAAAAAGGAATTAACACTTCGATTGAGGGTATTGTAATTAGCACTCCGACGGACAAGTTAGTATTTCTCTCAAGTTTGCTTGTAACTTAAGTTTCTAAGATTTTTCTCACATACCTTTCTTTGGATGATGCTTCTCTATTTATATTTTTCTTTTGGGCCTCAGGGTCGAGCCCACCTTCAATCCATTGCATATTTATTTATTTGTCTTTTGTTCAACTGGTTCCTCAGCTGATTAGTCTATTCGGTTTTGCGATAGCCCAGGATGGAGCCGAATACAAATTTCGTCCTTGACTATCCTCATACCGTTATTCGACTATATTGCATGTATACCAACAATATCTGGCTCCCACAGTAACACATTCATGAATAGTGAAAAACTAAAAGCAGAAATAAAGAAATCATAGGACTTACCGACTGGAGCCAAAGAAGGAGATGCCAGAGTGAGATACGCCGAAGTCAGATGATTTGAACAATTAGAGTCAAGATGCACCAGCGGTAGTGAAAGAGGCAGTTGCAGAGCTTGAAAGCTTGAAAAATAGCGGTTCAAGAAGAAAAGTTTAGAGAGAGAAAATTTGCGCACAGAGAGAGAAATCAAATTTGCAAAGTGAGAAGACGAAGAGAGAGAGAGAGAGAGTTTTGTTAAAAATTGAAAAGGCGGCAAAATGTATTGATGGTGCCTTGGATGACGTGCCTGTTAGGCGACGTGAACAGAATCGACGCGACTTGATAGCACTTGTCAGGTACAAGCCAGTAAGGAAGGGACACATGTAGGAAACAGTTGAAACGACTGTGCGTGACAGCTCATATACAGTTAGAACTCTTGAAATTCTTGAAGTGATGAGGCCATGATCTCGGTCATTAAAGCGGTCTCAGTTGAGATATGTAAAGAACTGGGTTCTTGGTTCTTGATCCCTGAGAAAGTGGACAGCTCAGTTCTAGTTACGTGATACCGACAAGTAATGATTTCAGTCAAAGAGAGGAATGAATTTAGCCAACGTAAAGTATAGATAAATGATGTAGGTTCCATCACCTCAAGTTGCCGAGGTAATAAAACCTAGGGGGCAGTTGTGGGGGAGTATTCTGTGCAAGACAGCACGTGGCTAAGGTGATGCCGAAGTGTCAACCGAGGTGCTACGTGGCCTGGTCATGTTGCCGAGATGATCTCGGCAAGGCCAAGGTTATTTGCAGAGATATTGGAATCCGAGATAAGCAGGTAAGGGACAAGAGTCCTAGAACTGGGGAGGATCTCATTCTAGATAAAGATAAGGCTCAAAAAAAAGTTTATCTCTATCTAGATGAGGGTCTAGGATAAGCATTGAGCCTAAGTCCACTGAAGCTAGGCTTCTAAAGAGATCAAATCATTGCTGGTTATAAAAGCATGGCACCCTCGTGGGTCAAATGTAAGTCTTTCCTGTGAGTTTAAGTACAATTTGCTATCTTTGAGAGATATTTGTTTACTGACTTGATTGTAGGAGTGTCCCCAGGTGGAAGAACCACCGCCGGATTCTTATCTTTTTGTGACAGATTGTTCAAGCTTGATCTATTCTGTCGGTGCTCTCCAGCTGAGTTCTCCTTTTAGTTGTGTGGTCGAAAATCAACACCCACAATTATATATGATATAAATAAATATATTTAATAAATATAATCAGGACAGGAAGATAAAATTCACGCCAAGTAACGCACAGATGTAGGGGCTGAAGAAAATTATCTTCCCTAACTATACAGTTATTAGGCTCATGTGAGTTATCATGGGTCTTACTTTGGAGATCTAATTATTTTGATTTGTTAATTTTTTTTGTACAAATTATTTAGTAATCAAAATTACATGCTTTTTACCTACCTTCACAAATTGGATGACAAGTATACTGTTTGTTTTTTATAAATAAATATAACAAAATTATGTAGTTATAATTATTAAATTTATTTATTTTTAATATATAATTTACACACAATAACCAAGATAAAAAATTTAAATAACTATAATAGGACCTATTATGGCCTGACAATCCAACTACACCATAGCAAGAGTTAGTTTTTTTTTGTTTTTTTGTCTCTTTCATCAGCTTATTTTATCTTTAATTTTTTTAAAAAAAATTAGAATCATTTAGATGAGCCAAGCCTAAAAATAAAATTGATTTTTTTAAATAAAAAATAAAAATAAGTTGAAAAAAATAAACTTGACCTTTTAATTCTAGCCAAGGAAGTGAACTTAAGCCATGGCAATGGCCTAGTGTCATACACCGACTTTGCAGAAGCCTTGTCAATAGTTATGCAAGTGTGAGTAGCGCTAGTTAACACTCTTCACTAGCCTACCAAGAAAGCTCAAAGGGTTTGCAAAGACAAGCAAACACAATATAGATTAGTTGATGAGCCAATAAGTTTGGAGACAAGCAACAATTTAGCAAACAACAAGCTAAATTTAAAGTAAGCAACAATGAACAAGTTTTGCACAATTTAAAGGCAAAATGAACTTTTCATTGATCAAAAGAAGGCATTACAATAGTTGAACTGTGATAACCCCGTTTCGTATTATAATAATTAGTCGTAATTATGAATGTGATTATGTGTTGATATGATTTTGAGTGCCAATTATATGATTATATATGTTTTTGAATTTCTATCTGTTCACCGTAGGAAAATATGTTTGACTTACTGTTATAACTGAAAATTGAAGGCCTTATCGGCCACAAAAATCAAAATTGACTACGCCATTGTGATTAGAGTAATTTTTAGAGCCTACGGTGAAATTTAATTGAAAACTGATTCAGAGCGAATTAATTAGTTTAAATTGAATTAATTAAGCACCATTGATTAGTTCTAATTAGGTATGATTACGGAAAGCCTATATAAATGACCTAAGTATGCTTAAGCTCATATTTTTTAGCTCAAATCAGATTCTACACTCTGGAGAGGGAGAGGATGAACCGAATTTAGAGAGAGAAAAGAGCCATTCTTGAAGATTTTGCAAAAGAACTCAAGTTTTGGAGGGCTAGGCTCTAGAACTAGCTAAAATTGTGAAGGTTGAAGCTCCTAGGTGAGTAATTGAGCATGATTCATGAGTTTGAGTTTGTAATTTTGTGAATTCAAAGTTAAATGGTAATCAAGAACAAGAATTAAGTTGAATTTGATGAATTTGAAGTCATTATAAACATGTATGTAACAGATTGCCATGAATTTGTGTATTTGAGCATGAAACATATGATCCATGTTGAATTTTGATTAAGATTCATCTTTTGCATCACTTAAGTTAAGAATGGAAGTTATATTCCACATGCAAGCACAATTCATGAAGGTATAGGTTTTGGTTGCATAAATTTGAAGTATTAGAAATAAGTTTGGTATAAATTGAGTATGCATGTAATTAATTCACGAGAATTGAGCTTCATAAGGTTGTAAATTTAGTATTTGTATCATGTTAGAAGATGTACAAGTGAATTATGGGTCATAACATGCAAACAACAAGAATTGGAATGCAAATTGGAAGCTCAAACAGATTGCTGGAAAACCCAGAATTTGACCATTCCGCTCGAGTGAGGAAAGTGTCGCTCGAGCGTGAAAATCAAGCTCCTAGAAGTTTTGCAGAGATTTGTACTGTAGCACGAGCGACAAAGTGGGCGCTCAAGCAGACCCTGTTTTGTATAGACTCCTCGCTCGAGCATTATAAGCCTCGCTCGAGCATAAAATGCATGCAACCAGTACTTTTACAGAGTTTAGCAGGTCGCTCGAGCGACCAAACTTGTGCTCAAGTGGAGAGCCCTGTTTCAAAAATTTTGAAAAGTTGTTTCGTGTTCCGTTTTCCGTTCTGTTTCATTCCTAAGCACTCTTAAGCATGCATTAAACATTGTAAATGAACTAAAAGGATAAGAAAGAGGCCTAAGAGAAATAAATGAGTTAAGAACGAATTGAATCACTTGTGACCCAATGTGTTATGAAATGTGTAGGGTCAAGTGCAAGGGCGAATCCATCGGCTGAATACTATGAGTAATACCTTAGTAAGGATATGTTGAAGTATGCTACTTTCCTAATGCTTACTTCTATACAAGTTTCACATATTTTCTATTTTGAATTGTGAACGAATATTCGTAATACTAATGATTGGGCCAAAGGCCGTTTGACACGAATGATTGGGCCAAAGGCCGTTTGATGTATTAGATAGAAACATGAATGTGTCTAAGGATAATTAATATGGTTGTTAATAATTTCATTTATGTAATTTCTTTATTTGATATTATTCACTAGGCTTTCGCTCACTCTCATTTCTATGTCTGTAGGTGAGCATAGAGATGTCCAAACCCAACCTCAGTAGAGAATGTGAGAGGAAGTCAAGTTTTGTGGAGTCAGACTGAACATCTCACGCACGAGACTTTGTTTCTATTCTTTTGTTACTCTTTTGCTACCTTGATGAATACGTTGGTTCACCCATGTATATAAACTTTTGGTTTCGCTAACTATAAATCTGAATGATCCTGTATGCATAAGATCCTAAACTTATTTTATTTTGGTGTGATTTATTAGTAGATATGCATGAGATGATTTGTTGTATCATTAAGCACAGCTCGTTGGACAAAATTTTTAAGTTTGCTTCCGTATGGCCCCTTTATTTCTATTTAGTTAATTTTGAGGTCGTAGGTAATCTCATGATTGCTGGCCGGTTATGACCTTAATCCATAGGGGCGGGTTCGGGTCATGACATGAATAATACACCAAAAATGCTACAAAAGTTTCCTTGCCATAAGCTAGGTTGGGGTACTTTAAAGGCACAAGTGATCTGGTTTAACACTTGGGTACCCCCTCGTTAATATAGCTTGTTAAGCTTTTCTAACTAGCAGGAGGAAACATCCTCTATGTCCGAGGAGTCATAATGAATTTCTAAAAATTCTACAAAAAGAGAAAAATTACAAAACTCGGACTCAAAACACCTTTAATACTAAGATATTTATATAAAAATTTACAAAGCAAAAATATTACATTTGGCCCTCCTAAATGTGGCCTAAAGTTGTTACTAGACAGACAAAGCAGTGAGCTACTATGGCTGGGGCCGCGGCCTGGGCTGCGGACTGCTGTGGCTGGGCTACAGCCTGCTACTGCTGCTGGTGGCAAGGCAGCAGCCTACTGGTTAGTGCTAGCAAGGCTGTTGCTAGCTGGTGTTGGCTGCTACTTTGCATGTGCTGTCCAATGGCATGCCGCGGGCTGTCTTGCACTATGCCTTAAGCCTTTGTTTTGCACTTGCACTGGTAACTTCTTAGACATGAATTTGGCTCTCCAAATGGCACAAATAAGTGTGGCATCAAGGTGTTGACCCTTAGATGGGCGCACAATGATAGTCTTCTCCACTTGAACGGTCGACGCCCTCGACGACTTGGCCCAATAAGCATCAATTTCCTCTTGAAAAGCCGACAAGTCTGCCTCCAATTCCTAGCTAATTTCTTCATCCCCAAGGCCTCTCCATTTTACCAAGTATTGCCTTTGTTTCTTTCTGGAAACCATTTTTACCTGATCAGCTAAGATAGATTCAACAGACTTTTTCCTCGCTTTGGCTATGATGGTTTGGCATTTGAGCTCATTTCGGGTTGGATCTTTCTTGTCAGGATAATAAGGCTTCAAATAACTCACATGGAAAACCAGGTGCACTTTGAGCCAAGATGGAGCATCTATCTTGTAAGCACACTTGCCAATCTCTTTAAATGGTTACCGGTCCCTCATACTTGCGCACTAGCCTATTGTCTCTTCCCCTCATGAACTTACATTGCTCAGGGTTGAGTTTGACAAGAACTTGATCCCCAACTCTAAACTCAAGTGGCCTCCTCTTTTCATTAGCCCATTTCTTCATTTTACTTGCGGCTTTTTCAAGATAGGCACGAGTAATGTCATGGTTTCTCTTCCATTCCTTAGCAAATTGGTAAGCCCTAGGTGACTTTCTTTCATAAGGCCCATCCACTGTGTGGGGCAACAGTGGTTGCTGTTCATTCACTATCTCAAAAGCACTCTTTCTCATAGAGCTACTATTTTGAGAGTTGAAACATAACTATGCTACATCAAGAAGTTGCACCCAATTTCGTTGATTAGCATTGACAAAGTGGTGAAAATACTCCTTGAGCATATAGTTAAAGCGTTCAGTTTACCCATTCATCTCTGGATGATAGCTTGATGAAGTGTTAAGTTGTGACCCAAGAAGATTGAATAACTCCGTCTAGAAGTTGCCAACGAAATGCGAATCTTGGTCACTAACAATACTTTTAGGCACACTCCAATATTTAACAATGTGCTTGAAGAAGAGTTGGGCGGTCTCCTCTGCTGAAACATACTTTGAGACAACTATAAATGTGGCATACTTGGAGAACCGGTCCACAATAGTCAAGATGGTCCCGATGTCTCCCACTTTAGGCAATCCAGTTATGAAGTCAAGTGATACACTTTCCTACAGACGTTTAGGCACGGGCAAAGGTTCAAGCAAGCCTGCTTTCTTCTTATGTTCAACTTTGTCTTGCTGGCCAGTGAGACAAGTGCGGACATATTCTTCCATATCATCACGCATCTGGGGCCAATAATATCCTTGTTTTACTAAGGCCAACGTTTGCTCCCAACCCGGATGTCCTGCCCAAAGTGTGTCATGGCACTCCCTAAGAAGTGTTTTCCTCAAATTGCCAGCCCTAGGTACAAAGATACGGTTGCATGTTGTCATTAGTAGTCCATCTTGCACCCAGAATTGGCGAGTTTTGCCCATTTTGACAAAGTTCATAAAATTCTCTACCATAGCATCCGTGTCTAGATGAGCCTTGATTTTCTCCTTGATACTGGTTGAAATGGAAGTAAGTGAACATACATGATGGCACATGGCAAGCTCCGCCTTCCCACTTAGTGCATCAGCAACATGGTTGGTGGCACCAGCCTTGTACTCTAAGGCAAAATCAAACTCTGCCAACTTCTCTTGCCACCGTGCTTATTGTGCGCTTAGCTTGGGCAGTGTTAAGAAATGGCCAACCGCTATATTGTCAGTCTTTACAATAAATCGTGAGCTTAAGATGTAGTGCCTCTAAGTCTTCAGACAATGCACTGCTGCAAGCAACTCTTTCTCATGAGCCGGATATCTCCACTCGGCATCATGGAGCGTCCTACTCTCATAAGCAATTGGGTGACCATCCTGCAAAAGAACACCACCCAAAGCAAAATTAGATGGATCAGTTTGTATCTCAGAAACTTTACCTAAGTCAGGTAGAGCAAGAACAGGGTCTTTAGACATCGCTTCTTTTAAATCTTGAAAGGCTTGTTAGCACTCTTCCGCCCAAACATATGGCTTGCCCTTTTTCAATAACTCTGTCAATGAGGAAGCTAGTCTTGAGTAGCCTTCAACAAACTTGCGATAATAATTAGCCAACCCAAGGAATGACTGCAACGCAGAAACATTAGTGGGTGGCTTCCACTCTTGAATAGCCTTGACATTCTCTTGGTCCATTTTGATGCATCCATGCTCAACAATGTGCCCTAGGAACTTAATCCTCTCTTAGGCAAAAGAACACTTCTCTAGCTTGACACACAGCTTGTGCTCCCTTAACTTGGACAATGCTTTTTTCAGATATTCCACGGGCTCTTCCAAAGTGGAGCTATAAATTACAATGTCGTCCAAGTATACGACCACGAATTGATCTAAGTACTCTTGAAAACCTTCATTCATCATGGTGCAGAATGTTGCTGGGGCATTGGTCAAGCCAAATGGCATGACACGAAACTCATAAGAGCCATAATGAGTAACACAAGCAGTTTTAGGCTCGTCTCCCTCGACAATTCTAACTTGATAATACCCTGATCGAAGATCTAGCTTTGTAAAATACCTCACTTTGCTCAATTGATCAAATGAATCTGCAATGAGGGGAAGAGGATACTTGTTCTTGATGGTCAGCTTGTTGAGTGCCCAATAATCCACACACAAGCAAAGACTACCATCATGCTTCTTTTGGAACAAGACAGGTGCACCAAATAGGACCTTAGATGGCCTAATGAAGCCTACTTCCAATAACTCTGTAAGTTGCTTCCTTAACTCATGCAACTCAAGAATAGCCATTCTATACGGTGCATGAGCTAGTGGTTTTGACCCTGGCACCAACTCAATAGCATGATCCATACCCCGGTATGGAAGTAACTCCTTAGGCAACTGTTCAGGCATAACATCTGCAAATTCCCTTAAGACCTTCTTGAATGCGGCTGGGACAGGAGTAGATTCAAGAGCTGCATTCAATTTCAATGCGGCAACCCAAGTTTGTTCACCATGCCTAACACTCCTCTTGAGTTGCATAGCTGAGACAAACCGGTCACTGTTGTTGGTGGCCATAGTAGGAATGAGACATGGCTTATCTCCCATGACACACATACTATTAGAATAAGACATGACTGTCGTCTTTGTGCTTCTCAAGAAATCTAACCCAAGGATGGCTTGGAAGTCATCCATGGGCACTGTAGTGAAATCTACTCTTCCTTCCCAAGTGTTGACCTTCAAATGAACGGATTTTGCAACCCCGTAGATAGGCTGCGCTGCCGAGTAAACTACGTTGATGCGGCTGTCATCCTTCTCTAAAGATAGCCTAAGTCTTTCAACTTCGGTTCCAGCAACAAAATTGTGGGTGGCCCCTGTGTCAATCAAAGCACAGAAGGGCTTTCCATTGAGTTTTACATCCACAAACATCAAACCTTTGTTGGATGTCTTGCTCTTGTTCAACTTTCCTGATAATTCCCCACTATACATGGGTTTTTTCCCTTTGCCATCATCTTTAGACTCCACAAGTTGTTTCGGATCTGAATGTTTGCCCACTTTGCCACTCTTGGCATTCTTCTTAGGCCTCCCTGTAGAAGCCTTCTTCTCCAAGGCATTCATCATATGAAAGGCTCCCACTCTAAAGCCAGTTGCCTTAGAACCCTTGCCACTTCGCCTAAACTGCACGTCTTCTTCCTCGCTATCATCATCATTTGGTTGAAAGACATGGTCTGACATCGTTGCTAGAGCATTCAAGGCACGCTTTTGTGGACATTCAAATAACCGGTGTGGCCCATTGCATAAGAAACAAGAGATAGGGCCTTTTGCTTTGTTTGTAGAGAATTGTTGAGGCGCTTTTGTCTTGTCACCATAGCTCTTCTATTGCCATTGTCTTCCACCCGAATGGGTTTTGGATGTAGAAGTGTTGGCTCTCCTACTCTTAGGTTTTTCATGGCCTTGGGACTTTCCACCTCCTTTACTCTTGCGCGGGGAACTACTGTCCCGTTGCTTAGGTTTGGCGTAGTCTGTAAGGTACTCAGTTACTGCTTGTGCATGGACTAAATCTTGCACTCTTTGCCTTTGAAGTTCGACTCTGGCCTATGGCTTCAATCCCTCAAGAAAGAAGAAGAGCTTGTCTTTCTTTGACATGTCTTTGATGTCTAGTATAAGCCCAGAGAATTGTTTCACATAATCTCTTATAATGCCGGTGTGCTTGAGATCCCGCAAAGCAAACCGAGCATTATACTCAACATTTTCAGGGAAGAATTGGAGCTTAATTTCATATTTAAGTTGCTTCCAAGTCTCAATTGTAGATAAGCTGCGTTGCATTTCGTCATGTTTAGTCCGCCACCCCAACTTGGAATCACTGGACAAATACATTGTGGCCATAGAAATCCTTGTCTCCTCAGCATCAACTTTCACTGCTTTGAAATATTGCTCCATATCAAAAGAAAGTTGTCTAACTCCTTGGCATCTCGGGGGCCACCGTAGGCATGGGGCGAGGCATATGCGCCCTAGTGAATTCCATGCCACCACCAGGTGCGTTGCCAAAGGCACGGGTAAGAACACCAACCCGGCCACTAAGATCTTGAGTTCAGTGACAACATCCTCAAAATCTTGCCCTTGAGTAGGACCATGAGTTTGCTCAAGATCATGAACCCGTTGCTCAAAGTTGGCTAATGAAGTTGCTAAGGCCTCTATATTATCCATACGCTGCTCCAAGAGCTCAATTCTCTCTCTTTGAGTAGGTTGACGGTTGCCAGTAACATCCATTTAGAAAGCTAAGAATAGAGAAAGCCAAATAGACTGGGCTCTGATACCAACTGTCACACACCGGCTTTGCGGAAGCCTTGTCAATAGTTATGCAAGTGTGTGTGGCACTAGTTAACACTCTTCACTAGCCCGCCAAAAAAGCTCAAAGGGTTTGCAAAGACAAGCAAACACAATATAGATTAGTTGATGAGTCAATAAGTTTGGAGACAAGCCACAATTTAGCAAACAACAAGCTAAATTTAAAGTAAGCAACAATGAACAAGCTTTACACAATTTAAAGGCGAAATGAACTTTTTATTGATCAAAATAAGGCATTACCATAGTTGAACAATGCACCAAAAGTTGCCTTAGCATAAGCTAGGTTGGGGTACTTTAAAGACACAAGTGGTCTAGTTCAACACTTGGGTACCCCCTTCTTAATATAGCTTGTTAAGCCTTTTTCTAACTAGCAGGAGGAAACATCCTCTATGTCCGAGAAGTCATAATGAATTTTTAAAAATTCTACAAAAAGAGAAAAATTACAAAACTCGAACCCAAAACACCTTTAATACTAAGGTATTTATATAAAAATTTACAAGGCAAAAATATTACATTTGACCCTCCTAAATGTGGCCTAAAGTTGCTGCTAGACAGACAAGGCAATGGGCTGCTGCGGCTAGGCTGCGGCCTGCTGCTGCTGCTTGTTGCTGGCTGTGGCTGCTGCTGGTGGTTGCTACTAGCAAGGCTGTTGGCTGCTGCTGGCAAGGCTGCTGTTGGCCATTGTGGGTTGTTGGCAACGCTGCTGCTGGCTAGTGCTGGCTATTGCCTTGCACGTGCTGTCCAACGGCATGCCGCGGGCTGTCTTGCACTATGCCTTGAGCCTTTGTTTTGCACTTGCACCGGCAACTTCTTAGGCATGAATTTGGCTCTCCAAATGACACAAATGAGTGTGGCATCAAGGTATTGACCCTTGGATGGGCGCACCTTGACACCTAGCCTGAACCTAAAATTTAAGGCCTATGTCTATGGCTTTGACTAGTCAACAGTTTGAGTTCGGGTTAGGCCATCTTTTATGGACTAAAGAACATGAGTTTATAGGAATCGAGCCTAGACTTAGCCATATGAGCCTAATCTAGGCTTTAAATTCAAGAGAAATACTTTTAAAATATGTATCATATATAAATTATGTCATTTATAAATTTGATTATCACCAATGGCATAACTCAATACTATAAAGGGTCATAACTACAAAAAAATAAAATTGAATTATAATTAAATCTCATACAAGGTATAACCAAACAACTCTTGGATTATAACCAAAATCTTATCATAACTAACATCATAATGTGTGATAATTAACAATACCATACGTCATAACTATTGACTCAAAATTCGTAACAAAATACACACCTCAAAATGGGTGTGTACTATAGAATTTCACTTAGTGCAATCTTTTTTTATTAAATTCAAAGGAAATTAAGAAAAAAAAGTTATTTATAACACAATCTTAAAATGCATTACAATAATTAGAATAGAATATTGAATCAAAACTTTATTTCTTGAAATACATAATTACAATTTTATTTTATTTTTTTGATTAACATAATTACATTCATTATGAGTAAAACCCATATTATTTAAGGGCCAGGTCAGTTGGGCCTATAATTGGGCCTTTACCTGACCCAAAAAACTAGACAAACCCAACTGCTCTTCTCTCCCTCTCTCTCTCTCTACTGTGAATTATCTTTTGCTCTTGGAGAACTTATATGACGATCATAGGTTAGTTTTCTACTTACTCACTCTCGTTCTTCTCTGTTCTCTCAGTATTTTTAGCTTCTTATTTGTTTAGGCTTCTCTATCTTTATTAATTTTTTTTTTCTATGTTTGCAATGATTGGGAATTGGAGTTGTTAATTTTATCTAATTCAGTTTAGATTGTGGGTTTTATGCTATTCTGCAATGTGGGAATTTTAATTACAATTGGTACTTTCTTGGTGATAGAGATAGAGAAAAGAATATAATGGCATGTTTGGGTTTCTTCTTCTATTTCTTGCTTTTGGATCTGATTGTGTGCGTGAGGTGTTTGTTAAAATGTCAAACTGAAGATGCTCATCTGCATAATGAAATGGTGGGTCTTGACAATGATTTGGGAAAGGCCTTTGTTTTCTGTTTCACTATCAAATCAAACCAATGCAAGGTTGGTGTCCCTATCAAGTGGGTTTTGTTATTGCTTTTGAGTAATAATGATTTTTTTAATGGCATTGAATTGGATGTCTGTTTGGTTTTCTTAATACTTTTCTACAGCATTTTCGTTCAAAATTACTTTGTAGGCAGGCACAAACTCTAAATTGAGCCTGTTTAAGAAGAGCAAAAAACCAATTCTAGGGACCACAATTTCACTGGTTTGAAACCTTTTCAGCGTTTGGTAAAGCATTTCAGAAGTACATATGCCAACCTTTACTCGATAAAAATTCCCAAAACCTGGTCAAAATCAAACCAAGTTGGCTGGTTTTTCAAAATTTCTGATAAATTAATGAAAGTGGAGCTGACCTGGTCCATTTTTTAGATTACCCAAAGCAAAGTATATAATGAAATTGAACAGTTTTTCATTCTTAATTTTAAGAAATGAATGACTATCATTTTCCTTTTATTTGAGCATTGTCATGTTTGCTTTATCTTATGAAATTCTTCTCAAAAGTTCCCTCTCTGAAAAAAAAACTTCATCTCCTTCCCTTAATGTATACCAGATTGCTTCTATAATCTTGAATATATGTCTTTCATTTATTATTTTATTTCAAACAAAGTCAAAGAGGATGACATAGCGAAAAATATAAATATTTAATTTAGGTCCTTTACTCTAATGACCTTTTTGAATAACAAAAATGTCTTTCAGGTTTCAACTAATTGTTAACTGCCCAACTGTATGGTGATTCTCTCTCTCAGCTGAGAGTTGTTGGCAGAAAAGTAGTTCCCTCCCGCCGATGCTAGTAAAGATCCTTCCATGGTGTCATTCAAGACATCAAACCCTAACCCTACACTCAAGCATCCCCTTTCATGATGTAACCCAGCCAACAATCCTCTGTATCTCTCGTTTTTTAAGCCAATCTAAATCCCAAAATGAAGATACCTATGACCCTCCTTTTTCATTCACCTCCAGAACCCTAAAACCCAATAACGAGAGCAAGGAAAAGAAGCAAGGGAATAGTCAAAACAAAGCTTCATCGAAATCCGAGAGAGACTTGGACTTTCCATTGAAATCAAATCTACCCTTCGATTTTAGATACTCATACTCTGAGACTAACCCTTCGATTGAGCCCATTGGGTACCGTGAACCACCGAGATTCTCTCCCTTTGGACCTGGACGACTTGACCGGAAATGGACCGGCACTTGTGCTCTGGCCAAAGAAGCAGTTGATTTGCTAAAGTTAGAAGAACAACGACGTGAGGTTCTTGGAGAACCACTCTCCGAAGAAGAAGTCACTGCGCTTGTGGAACGGTTTCGTCATAACGATTGTTCTCGACAGATTAATTTGGGTACTCTCTCTCTCTCTCTCTCTCTCTCTCTCTCTCTATGTATATGCATGTATGTGTTTGTATGTGCTATATTCTTATTTGATGTGCCTCTTTTCAGTTCAATTCTCTGAATGATGAAGCTATACAACTTAGGGTTTGATTTTCATTATAATTTTTTATTAGTGACAATTTGAATTCATGTGTTTGATGCATGATGCATTATTTCTGCTGATTAGTTAGACTAATGGAATGTGAGTATAAACATGTATAAATTTCACATATTGGCTCTTGTTGTCAACCAACAAATATGTTTGCTCATTGAATGAAGAAACTGAAGTAATTAGACATTTATACTATCGAGATCCTTGATTTTAATTATCTTTGGAGTTTCCTAAGAAGCATGTACACTTCTGTGGAAGTGTGTCATGTCCGACACCCATGTCCGACACCAATACTCTTCAAACACTCGTAAAAGCGTGACAGACACTTCTTCTGTGTGCCCGACTCTTCCGACACTTGTTACGTGAATAATGTGTTTATGTTAAGTTATGAAATATATAGCTTTTAATATATTAGTGTTATGTTATATCTTTTTTATTATCTTTAAATAAATTATTTATATATATGACATAATAAATTTGTAAAAATATAAAATTTTATCATGTCCCAAGAATATCGTATCCGGCATATTTTGAAAATCAACATGTCGGCGTGTTGGTTTCATGTTTGTGTTGTGTCGCATGCCATGCTACTTAGGGAGTAGTCATATTGTACATTCATGGACAGCCACAGGCCACATGATTTGCATATGTTTAACTTGGATATTTAGCAGCTATGGACTTTCACACTCAAAACCCATCCCAACTAACCTTCACCACATCATATGCACTTCTACACTGGAATTGTAAAATTCACTATAGCATGTAAATTAGGTTATTTGTGGGGGTTTATGTTGTGAACAATGAATTTCAACTTGAGGTGCCTTGATAACATGTTCTACTTTTTACATGGAACCATAAGATCTGGGGGCAAACAATGCTGGATCTGTTTGATTTTATGGTTCAATTTTATTTGCTTATGTAATTGGACTTGGAACAAAAGCAAATCGCATTGCGTTAGGCTTAATCTTCAACATTTGTAAATAACTAGTGAATTTATAATTATATTCACGCTAGGGAAGGGGGGTGTTACTCACAACATGCTCGAAGACATCCACAACCACTGGAAGCGGGCTGAAGCTGTGAGGATCAAGTGCTTGGGTGTGCCAACTCTTGACATGGATAATGTTTGCTTCCAGCTTGAGGTTTGAACTTGGAACAGCTTGTTCCTTTTCGAATTGAGAAATTCAATTGCTTATTTGGTTTCAAGGATATTTAAGTTGGCAATGTGATAGTGTCTCTGTAGGACAAAACCGGTGGGAACATTCTCTACCGCCACATAAATATCCTTCTATTGTATCGGGGTCGAAACTATGACTTTAAAAAGAGACCAGTTATTCCTTTGATGTTGTGGAAGCCGTATGCGCCAATATATCCAAAGCTTGTGAAGAATGTTGCTGATGGTCTCACATTTGAAGAAACGAAGGAAATGAGAAATAGAGGACTGAACTCTCCTCCTCTAATGAAACTTAGTAAGTGAACTCAATTTTTGGAAGATGATGTGAAAAATTGCTTTCATAGACCGATGTAATGGTGGATAATTGTACTCCCTCAATCCCATAATGTTGGTCCCTTTTGGGAGTTCCAAATTTTTAAGATGACATGACATGTAATTAATGCATTCAAATTCAAACCAAAAGGCATTGGTTTCCCAAATTGCCTCTATATTCCCACTCCTAAATATATTCATAATCATTTATAAGGGATAGTTAATTATAAAGTAACTTTTCAAAGAAGGCTAACATGTTGGAACATCCCAAATTGGAAAGAAAAAACTAACAATGTGGAACGGAGAGAGTAATTATTACTGTGTATGCATGATCCACATTGGCACACATGCTCATTTTTGCATTTATATGTCTGTAGCCAAGAATGGTGTTTATGTGAATGTAGTGGAGAGAGTGAGGGAAGCGTTTCAGACCGAAGAAGTTGTACGACTAGACTGCACTCATGTGGGTTTAAGTGACTGCAAGAAGATCGGTGTGAAGTTAAGGGTATGAGTTGTACTCAAATCAGATCCCAATTATATGTATACATATATATTTTCTTGGCTGAAAGTGTAAACTCTTAACCAGGAGAACTGATCATTGTGATTTTTTTATTTTTTTATTTTTTTATTTTTTTGGGTTGTCTTTTCGTTTTGTTTTAGGATTTGGTACCGTGTGTCCCTATCTTGTTCAAGGATGATCAGATTATCCTTTGGAGGGGCAAGGAAGAGTTGGAACGGGACTCAAGCTCATTGATAGAACCTACCACAGATGCTAGATGAGCGGTTAGTAACTTGCGATACAGTTCTACCTGTAGTTAATTTGCCTCATCCGATGACTCTAGTTGGTTGACATAAGGATGCAAATATCTGTGGCTGATTTATACCTTCACCAGTAATCATAGTTTCTGATGCAAACAAAAGTTGCTTAGCCAACCCTCTGAAACCTCAACGGTGATATGACACTCAAATGCAAATAGATTGATGAGGAGATCAGTTTCGCATCTGGTATCACAGCAATTATGCTGCTTAGAAAGAGGAACTTCAGAAGGGATGTGTGACCCGTATTTCCTCACCAAAGAAGGAAGAAGAAGAAGACTGTATTTGGGACCCTGTAACGCTATACTCCAAATTTCCTATGTTTGTCTCTTGTTTTGATGAGATGATCCAAAAAATGTAAAAACAATCCCTTAATGGAAGTAAGCCTCCTTTTTCTTTTTCTTTTTCATTTTTGGCTGTCCTTTAGCAGATTTTGTCTTTTTTGGTGGCCCTTTTCAAAAGATTTCTTGTTGCATTGTTTCCAGTTAATTATTCATAAATAACTTTCTTGGTAAGGCTTGCATCTGAAACACTTTCTTTTCGGATGAGGCAAGTTTCACTTGCAATCATGGTGTATGATCGCGAATGGTGTAAAAAATCATACAGCATGACGGAGCAAATTTTGTACAAATGTTGTTTTACTGTTTATGTTTTTGTGTTTGCAAAATAAATAAGCTAAACGTTAAAAAAATTACCATCATTCTTGTTCTTGTGTGAAAAATATTTTTGAAAGATCCAAAATTTCTTTACTTTGTTGAGTTGTATTTAAATAAAATTTCCTAAAATTATTTTCAGATACAATCCACAGACAACTTTCAAGAATTTTCAAAAAGCAAAAAAGAACATGACCAATGTTTCTTTCATTTCCCCAAAACTCCGAATTAATTTTTTAAAACATTAATAAATATATATATATATTTTTAAAAAGGTGAATTTCATTTCATGAACAAAGATCCTGCTATTTAATCTGGTTTAACCCTAGCATAAACTTCACTCTACCAAAAAATCATAACCATAGCAGTGTCTATACTCCAGGTGACTCGGTAATTTTCACCCCATTCAAGAGATAAAACTGATGACTAATAATAATAATAAACAGACGATAAAGCAACTGACTGATTGAGCATATTGCAGACAAGCTGCACTTGAAATACAGACCCAACTACAAACGCAGCAAAAACACACCGATTATGGCTGCTCAACATACACAGCATACTCCTGCCTTCATAACAAGCATAACGTAGACAGGCAGTGGCTATACTATACGCCAAGTATATGCGTCGTTTTACTATATATTTACATAAAAGTCTAGCAAGAAAGCACGTCTGAATTTATAGAAGCATGCACACACCACTCTTATTATTGGAACTATGGTGCAAGAAGGATCGTCCTTAGTTCAGGCCTCTTATCAGCAAGGCAGCCTGAACTGACCAAAGAGGTTATCCAGACCTCATCAGATCTCACTGGTTCATCGTCATCGTTCCTATGCCAGCTCCAGAGAGCATGAGTTGAATTCACTATCTTCAGCTCGCCATGACCAAAGCTTGCTTCACGGAAGACAGACCACTCTGGCTGTGGATTTATATACCTGTCAATTCATTTTTAGGGCCTTGGATTAACTGCTTGCATAACTTGTCATTGAAAAAAGGGCTAAAACTGGAAATGAGGATTCACACAGAATGAATACAAAATGCTAGTCAGATTTGTAAATCTGCTATGATCTCACCAAATAGAGCGCTTTCTTATTTGAGTAAAGTTATACAAACTGACAAATCTTACAAACTTTTCTTACTTACTGATTTCGCACCTATCATATCATTGAAGCGGGATTTGTTTTAGATTCCAAAGTTTCATTAGTGCAAAGCACATCAGTTCAAAAGAAAAGTTTGTAAGATTTGTTAAAAATAAGAAATATTACACAGTGAAAATAAACGAATTCGAGCATACCTTTTACACTCAAACTGAATCCATAGATCATGTGGGTGAATCACGTGCCTCCATTGATGTCTTCGAATAATTCCCAGTAGTGAAGTAGAATTACTAGAGAACTACCCACACTATTCACAGTACAAAGGCAAAATGGTTTATGAAAAGAGAGAACGTATAATTTTTGTTGTGTCAAATACAAAACCGAAGTTCTGTTTATATAGGAGAGTTACGAGACCCATAAAATAGATATATTAACCCAGATAATGTTTATCTCATATCAACAATATCTAATTAATAATTATCATCTAATATATTGACAATTATCCATATCAAGATTATCCCATATCAAAATTATCTTATATCTTGAAATATAATCTATAATTTTATTTGGATCTCTCCTAATCGGGTCATATCTCTATGGGCGACCCAATTGGATCCAGGTTCTAAATCCTACCTAATTTCCAACATCACCCACTCGAACATGAGCTGGCATGACACCGCGCCTTTTGTATCTCAATCTACCCAATAAACGCAATCATACTAGCTAATGGACCGTACGACCACTAAAAATACCTGCATGTGGAAGCTCTGCACTAGAAACTCAAAAAAGAGCCGAGATATCAACCCGAAAATAAAAATAGTGTCTCATATACTCCAAACCTATCTAATTACACTGGTCCAAAAAACATCTCTAATCCCTCGAAAGAGCATGTTTGACCCTCTTAATTCTTGCAATATATTCACACTCAATCCACCTCTCATACAGAGCGATGTGAGTTGCCAACAGTGAATATACAAAAGTGGTGTAATACTAGATGATCTTCCATTCGCCCTCATACCATTTAGTTTAGGATTGACCACTTTCCCAGTGATGTCCCTTAAGACCGAATCATACATGATTGCAGACAACATACCAAAGTAGCAGAATATCAACCCCTTACCTTATGACATTGTCAAAGGTCACAAAATGGTACATAAGTGAACGTCATACCAATAAAAACATGTAAGACTCACATGGTGAGAAAGCAGGGATCTATTCTCTCACCTCATTACTCGATCGCCAAGCACATGTTGTATGAATACATGCTATGGTGGAGTAACTCTTCCAAAGAATGACATTATACTTGATACATCGTACAGATCTTAGTCTACTCGCTTTCTAGTGCCTTACCCGTATTCTCTATTTGCTTGCCTTCTAAGCTCCAAATGAGATCTTGCATCTGGTTAATCACAACAGGCACAACATAGAAAGTGAATACTAACATCCATGTTTGGTCTTTAACATGATCTCATCTTGGTTGTAACCAAGGCGACATACATAGTTGATAATTTAAGCCTCTCTTAGCTCCAAATAAAATAAACCACTAGTCTCATCCTTGCTCACTCCCAAACGCCAAGGGCGATTGCTCATATGAGTGAGCCAATCTTGCCTGCTGACATCATCATCTGCTAATCATTATGACACAAACTATAATAGTATCAATATCTCATAATCTCACAAAAATAAGTGATTGATTGGAAAAAAAAAAAAAAAAAAACACACAACCACATTTTGCGCAATTCTAGATTCCAAACATAAGTCTTATCAACACCTCCTGCGATAAACATATACAACGGAATCCACCATATGTTCCTCACATGAAGTGGTTCAAGATCACTACGTCTTGCGCAATTACCTCTCTAAAGATATTTTGGTGACCAATTTGCATTCATTCAAGATGCGCCCAACTAACGCATTGAATCTTACAAGGGGAAAATTTATACACTACTAGTAAAGCATTCTATCCATAGTCTAATGAGCAAGGTCAATGTCTAAACTACTCAATTGACCATTTACAAAAGATAACACTCATCATGCCAAATACACCCACATAGTGTACTTCAGGCTCCCACAACAAAGATCAAGGAATATATGTCATCTATTTCTCCCAGAGACAATCTGAGGATTCACTCCATAGTTGAGGCTCTAGCTTTTATCGATAGGTAAGTCAATGGGTTTGTAATTTCGCATCTAGATCATTCTAGGATATTCCTTATGTAAGTCATCAAAGACAAGCCGAGAATTCCCCTAGAACAATCCCTAAGGATCGTACATCCAAGCATATAAATTATATCACCCATGTCCATCATGTCTAAAATAGAGGACTGCTAACCTTAGGTGGCGACAATCGTATAAATTTCTGGCTCATAATGACTCAGTAAGGAAAAACTTCTTTTAGACCATTAATCATGCCTTAGTGGTCTCCATCGATCATCGTTGGCCCATCATGGCTCGATGAAATCTAAGAACCATTATTTGGATAACTGTTTCAGGCCATAAAAGATTTATTGGAACTAGCAATCTTTTGTGCTCCTAACTTTTTACCATAAAAGTAGAAGATAAATCCCTATAGATCTACTTATCCAATTCTCCAACTAGAAGTTGGGTTAAAATGTCCACAAAGTAAAGTTCTGAACTCATGTCAATCATAGCCTAAGTCGAAGTAACCTCACTCCCCAAGAGGAAGACTTCTCATGGTTTACACATTTCTCAATGGTGCAACTTTTCGATATCTAGCGAGTCATATACTTTAAAAAGTGACTATCCAAATCGCGCATAGCTTTAGAACAGTTTTGCATCATAGCGAAAAGTCAACTAAATCCTAAAAATGGTTAATCCTCAAGGATTTTGTCTTAAAATGCACAACATTGATCCACTTTCTAAAAGTAAGGGACTAAAGAGCCTTTGGCATTATCCTAGACTCTTTATCATCTTACGGAACAATCATGAATGTTTCCCTCTCAATCACCCAGTGATGACGTGGAAAATTTTCACATTTACTACCACGCAACTAAGAATGTAGAGTATTCTTCTCTAATGGAGTAATCCACTAGTAGGCACATCGCTCTCACTGTCTCTAGGGTATTGGAAATTTCTTTCCATTCTCAACTAGGTTACATAAAACGCCATACTTAAAATTCTCTATCTTATAGAGTTCCAAAACTCTATTCAAGTCACCTTTATTAAGAAAACTTTATGTGACTTAATTACACTCCCAAAAAGTTGCTGACCTATAAGCACATGACCCAAAGGGTTTCCATGACAGCATACAATAACGCGTCACATGACCCTAAGCATTTACAAGATAGCATACAATAATGCACCATAGAACTCTTGGTCTTAACTTCGCAACCTTATGAGAAGTAGAATGAAGATAAGCTACTTCATGGTTACAGATCGCCCACAAATGGCTCTCCACTAACCTATTACTCAAATGGAGTGTAAAATCTGATATAGAGGGCACTTAGTTAGAGATATAAACAACAAACTAAAGTGCAATTCCTAATTGGAAAACATATTGCGCCATCATCCACCTAATATAAACAATACTTAATTCCTCATTTCTACTACACTATTGTGTTGCTGAGTACTAAGAATAATCAATTTTCTAAGCATCTCTTTCTCTTCATAGAGCTTTCTAAAAAATAACTCAAATAGATACTCGTCACCTCGGTCAAAACTAAAAGTACGAAAGCTCTTATCTAATTGATCTCGACCTCATATGTGCAATGTCAAAAATCATCTCAAAACTTTTGACTTATGGGAGATCAAATAGGCTTGACTAAGATGACCATCATAATCTATAAATGTGTTGAGATTGGGGCTAACTATCATACCCTTACACATATCTAGTCACAAATGTCGTAATGGACTAAATGCGTCAATACAGATGCCCTTCTGCGGCTTCCTACTTGTGTGCAACCATTGCGAACAAAGTTACACATTAACATGAGAGGAAGATACCACAACTGAGTGGGCCCGAGAGAGACCTACTCAAACCATCCATTTCATCTTCTCATTAATGTGATTAAGTACAACAAGCCAACGGTTTATGACCAATGTCATAAATTAATTCCAATTATCCTAATGTGTGAGTTCTTCTCAAAGACAAATGTAAAGGTTTAGGCCCAACTAGGTAATGACTTACGACTAATTCATATTCACTAGATCATAAAAGGATGTCATCGAGATATCAAGTGCACCTAAGTCGCAAATTTAACTAATAAGTGCTAATCTCCTGCACCTTCAAGTCAATTTATTCTCCATACACTTTACTGCATATAGTTGAAACATGACAATAGTCCTCTTGCCATCTCTGTTTCTCGCTTCATAGTTAGTTGCAATTCATTCTATCCACAAGAAGGAGAGAATAAGCTATCAATCTATGACATCTATAAAAGCAACTTAAACGCGAATTAGGCTAAAGAGTCTAATTCAACACAATGCTCTCATGAGTGATGCGTCAAATTCTTAGAGTCATAATAACCTTGTCGGCATTGAATTTTTCATTACTATGTTGTAATTGTTGCACTTAGTGGTAAACATCATTAAAAAATGTTAGCCTAGCTAAGGAATCATACAATGAAACACCTCCTCATGTCTCACACTCAAGTATGGAAACAGTAAATGTCTAGACTTAGACAAGTTGGCAGTGCTAATTAGATTTTGCAGCCACTAGATGCTAAATGTGATAACCTTGGACCGTATTATGCTAATTAATCTTAATTATGATTGTGATTATGTGTTTGATATGATTTTGAGTGCCATTTATATGAATATATGTGGTTTTGAATTTCTATCTGTTCACCGTAGGAAAATCTGTTCGATTATCTGCTTTAGAATTTTAATTAAAGGCCTTAGAGACATCAGAAACCAAAATTGATTACGCCGTTGTGATCAGCATAATTTTTAGCACCTACGGTGAAATTTAATTAGAAATTGACTCAGATCAAAATAATTAGATTCAGAACGATTAAATTAAGCCCAATTGCTTAGCCTTAATCAATTTGATTAAGAGAGCCTATAAACAGGCCTCTATATACACTTAATTCCTCTCATTTGAGTTCATTTTGCTGAGATTACACTCTAGAGAGAGAGTATGTGCCGGTTAGAGAGAGAGTGGGAGCTCAAGTTGAAGAATTAATCAAGAAGCTTGAAGATCTTGAAGACCAATTCAAGAATTAACCATAATTTGGGCGATTAGAGCTCCTAGGTAAGCATTTGAGTATAAATTCATGTGTATAAGTTTGTAATTTTGTGAATTCAAGGTTAGATGGCAATCAAGAGCATGAGTTGTGTTGATTATGATGAGTTGGGAGCCTATATGCACGTGCATGCATAGAATTGCCATGATTTTACACATTCGAGCATGGAGCATGTTGAACATGATGAATTGGGCATCAAATCTCACATGCATGCATAATTCTCATGAGTTTCATGATTATAAGCATCATTAGTGCCAGTTAAAATGGAATTGGAGTCAAAAATTTACATGCATGCTTAATTGATGGAGATATGAGGCTTGTGTGAAATTTAAATGCATGAATTTTGGTCATGCAAGAGAAATGTTGATTAATTTGAGAATTTGATCATGATTTTGAACAATTGGTCTCATATTGCTTACATCCTCATGATATATAATGCATTTCCACATTTTTGAACCAGGACATGAGTTTTGGGCCTTTGAATGTCGAGTTTGAACTTCAAAACTAGTTCTGGAAATTTCAGAATTTGGCATGTCCGCTCGAGCGGGAAAAGGGCCGATCAAGTGGGGAATGTTAGTTCCCAGAACTTTTGCAGACATTGGTGTCCGCTCGAGTGGGAAGATTCACGTTCGAGCGTCAAGCCATGTAGTTTGACATTCAGCTCGAGCGTCCGAAGTCACGCTCAAGCGTATTAATGAGGTAACCAACACTTTTGTAGACAAACGAGGTCCGCTCGAGCAAAGAAACCTGCACTCAAGTGAGGACCCCTGTTTCTAAAATTTTGTAAAGATATTTTGTGTTTCATTTTCCGTTCTCTTTCATTTCTAAGCACTCTTAGGCATGCAGTGAACATTATAAATGAGTTAAAAGGATAAGAAAGAAACCTAAGAGGAATGTATGAATTAAGAACAAATTAAACTCGTTTGTGACCCGTTATGTTTATGAAATGTGTAGGGCCAAGCACGAGGGCAAATCATCCAGCCGACCACTGTGAGTAATATCTTAGTAAAGATATTTTGAAATATGCTATTTGTCCAATTGCTTACTCTTATTTGAAATTCGGAAGATTGTTAATTTGAATTATGGACAAATGTTCGCTATGCCAAATAATAGATGGGCCAAAGGCCGTTTGATATGAATACATGGACCAAAGGCCGTTGGATATGAATGACTGGGCCAAAGGCCGTTTGATATGAATAAATGGGCCAAAGGCCGTTGGATATGAATGATTGGGCCAAAGACCGTTTGATATGAATAAATGGGCCAAAGGCCGTTGGACATGAATGATTGGGCCAAAGGCCGTCGAACATAAATGATTGGGCCAAAGGTCGATGGATATTAATGATTTGGGCCAAAGGCCGTTAGATATTAATGATTGGACCAAAGACCGTCGGACATGAATGAATTGGGCCCGACGTCGTTTGGTATGTCTGGATCTATAGTTACTTGATACACTGGATAGAAACTTAAATTGGGCCTAAGGCCCTCTAATGTATTTGTTTCGAATTCCATTCATGTATCTTCTTTAATTGATATTATTCACTAGGCTTTCGCTCACTCTCATTCATGTGTCTGTAGGTGAGCCAAGAGATGTCCAAACCCAGCCCCAGTGAAGTATGTGAGAGACAGTCAAGTTTTGAGGAGTCAACCCATATGTCTCACGCATGAGACCTGTTTTCGCCCTTTTGTCATTTTGTTACATTTTTGCTATATTGGCGAGAACTTTGGATCACCTTTGTATATAATTTTTTGGTTTGGCTATCTATGACTTGAATGATCCTGCTGTATTAAGCTATATGTTAACTTCCTTTGACGTGAGTTATTAATGAATATATGTAAAATGTTATAATGTGCCATGTAAGCACGGCTCTATGGACAAAAGTTTTAAATTGCTTTCGTTTTGACCCCTTTACTCTGTTGAAATGCGTTTTATTTGGTTTGAGGCCGTAGGTAATCTCATGATTACTGGTCGGTTATGTCCTTAAACCATAGGGGCGGGTTCGGGTCATGACACTAAACTTCTCACTTAGTGTTGATAGATTTTTGCAGCTTCTAAGCGTTAATCTTTTAACTTCAAGTGATACTTCAACGCACACTATCATAGTGTGTGAAATTTTTTTTTTGTTGCTCCATCCGCTCACATCAGTTAGGTAGAAAGCAAAACACTGCTCATACTGGGTACTCGTCTTACACTTAATGACTAACTCATTTAAACTCGCATTTCTTGGATGATGTGACTCTTGGATATTTCTTCATCTAATGATGCAACATTATTACAAGTCAAATTACAAAGTCAATTCGTGCAGCTCAATAGTTAGGATCATATCTAGATCTACTGAGGGCTTACTAATTTAACAACTCCAAACTCGCCAATCAAAACTACTTAGCATGCCACTAATCATAGGGCACACATTAGTGTTATTGCGCCAAATAAGGCAACAAAACTACGACGACGTTGAGTCATGTTTACTTACTTTGGCTCAATTAAGGTCTGACCTAAAGTCTCCAAGACTTTCTGCTCATCTAAATAATAGGATTACATTGTCACACTTGAACATCTCTACTAAATCTAGGTCAACAAAGTTAACTTCCATAAGTTAAGTCAATCAGAGGAAAAAATACACATTGGGATTAATTTGATTAGCATATCATAATATAATTTTTCCACAAAAATCTAAATTAAATAGTGAAAATATTACACAAGTTGCAAGATCGAAAATTTTCTATGCTCGTAATCATCTCTTACGCCATAAGTGACAATTATCCAAAATTTAATTTAATTCATGCACAAAATATTAGTTTTCGGGAGTAAATCTACAAAGATTTCTCTCAACCGAACAACATTCCACTAACTATGGCATGTCCAAAGCATGATAAAATATTTAACTCCACATGATAACATCTCAATGTAATTCATAAAAGAAAACGTGCTAGAATATTTAATCATAGAATTAAAATTCATCAATATAAATAAATCATACTATTTAAAATGACAACATACTATAAGTTCTAATCATTTAAATGAACTTAATATGTTGTATATAATATTTAAATAATGTCATAACATATTTCTATAATTTCTGTAATTTTCTAGAATTACAAGTAATTAATAATTACACAGAAAATCAAAAATAAATATTACAGAATCTGGAAAAATATAAAAATTATACCAGTAAATAAGATTACATATCATTAGTCTACTATAAAAATTTCAAGTCCAGAATCCAATTCATGCTCCCCCAAGAGCAATTTAACATAAAAATATTGAGTTATTTATTAA
Source organism: Camellia japonica (assembly GCA_030407325.1). Classification (NCBI taxonomy): domain Eukaryota; kingdom Viridiplantae; phylum Streptophyta; class Magnoliopsida; order Ericales; family Theaceae; genus Camellia; species Camellia japonica. Next base: position 16,276,575 of record JAPPVO010000031.1, on the reverse strand, counting down.
TAAAAATATTTTATTCTTTAAAAAATTATTAACCTTTAACATATTGTATAAAAATAAATTAAAAGTCCAAATGTATAAGCCATGCTTCAATCAAAATTATAACGAATAATTTAAAAGCAATTAACGTAGTTTTAAAATTAAAACAAAACAAACATGGCCTTAAGAGCCACAGGTAGCCAACGCCTTTTACGGTTCGGCTCAACGCGCGGCTCGCACAAGTGGCGCGTGCTGCATCCCAGTGCCATCACATCAGCATTATGTCACGATGACATCAGCAATTTCGTCTTTTTCTGCTTTTGGTCCCCTAAAATTAAGGTTTAAATTTTCTCTTCAATCATAAGATGGAATCAGACTCATAATATACCGTTTCAAAATTCTCAAAACAAGAATTTCAAATATATAATTTTCATAACATAAAAACAGAGTATGTAAAACCAGCATACAGTCAGAGTTACAAAAATTAGATATAAATCTCCATTTTCTCAAAATCCGACCGTCTAATTTTTGTAAAACTTTGCAGATATACTCTATATTATATGGACTACAACATATAAAAAAATTTAAGACGATCAGAAATTGTTCGAAAAAGATCAATTTTTGTGCACAAATCATATCTATACATATATTCATGCACAAATAATACGAAAACACTCAACAATAACTCTGATACCAATGTAGGAAAAATAAGAAATATCATGGGTCATGTGGTTGAATCACGTGCCTACATTGATATCTTCGAATAATTTCCAACAGTAGAGTAGAACTACTAGAGAACTAGCTACACTATTCACAGTATAAAGGCAAAATGGTTTATGGGAAGAGATAACGTATAATTTTTGTTGTGTCAAATATAGAACCCAAGTTCGGTTTATATAGAAGAATTAGAAAGAGACCCATAAGATAGATGTATTATCCCAGATAATGTCTATCTCATATCAACAATATCTAATTAATAATTATCATTTAATATATTGACAATTATCCATATCAAGATTATCTCATATCTTGAAATATAATCTATTATTTTATTTAAATATCTCCTAATCAGGTCATGCCTCCATGAGTGACCCAATTAAGTCCAGGTTTTAAACCCGGCCTAATTTCCAACATGTAAAACATTTTCCTTCTTATTTTTATGGAAAGAGTTGGGCTCCCAAATTCACGAAACTAATGGGTGTGCTTGATTTGTGTTTTGAAATAAATTTTCAAAAAAAAATTTGGAGAAAGAGTTTAGAAATGTTTTGTTTTGTTTGGTTGTCTATTATAAAAATAGTTTTTGAGTTTGTAAGTTTGGGATGATTTGATATTTTGTTGTAGTTGAGTAAATGTCTGTGAGTGAAAAAGTGATTGAAAATGAGAGATGAGATAAAAAAAAGTAATTGATTAATGTGTAAGAGAGAGAAAATAATTTTAGAAATTTTTTATAAAAAATTTGAATCAAACAAAATTTTAAAAAAAAATCTTCAAAAATTATATTTTTAGATACAAACCAAACCAACCCTATAGGTTTATGAAGGGTAAGGCATTAGCATTAGAAAGTTGAATCTCCTCATAAATTATATATATTAAAATTTGATATGATGCGATAAGGGCAATTAAATTTTAAAACAAATTATTTCAAGCTAAATAATTGCTGGGGTGAAATCCAAATCAATGAATGGTGCCAAATATTGAACAGGGGAAATTCAAACTTTTATTTATCTTTTATTTTGTTTTTTAATCTAACTACTGACTTTTGAAAAAAAAATCAAATCAAATCATTTTTATATAATTTTATCTTCTGAGAGGGTAGAAATAAATTTTTTATATATATTTTTTTTCTTTAAATTAGTTTCTATTTTTTCAAAAGTCAAACATGGCGATAATTTTAATGTCATTATTAAATCAATCCATTAAATCAAAAAATTCAAAATTAAAAAATTTCATATATTAAATATGTCGATTACACATTAAAAGCCTAATAACCGTTCATTACATGATAACCATAAAAAAATATCTATTAACAACAAATGCAACCATCTATTACATAATAATTATAAAAAAAATATCAACAAAAATAACCAACCATTACATGATCATCATCTAAACACATACTAAACATTAATTTGGTAAAAAAATAAAAAAGTTAAAATGTAAAAGATTTATCATTGGTATGTAGAAGTAATTTTTTAAAATTCAAAAATAATTTTTTCACATTTATTTTTGTCAAATTAGTTTAAATTTTGTTAAATTGACAATTTTGTCCTTGAAATTGAGCAACAATATTTTCTATTATCTTTATTTAGAACGAGATTCAAAATTTAGGGTAAAATGTATCACAATTAATAAATCAGGAACCAAAATGATACAAGTCTCAAATTATAGAGACTATTAGTATGACATGCCCAAAATAGAAAGAGACAGGAGTGGGGGTGTTAAACATCAGTATCAGGCTCTCTACAATAGCTTTGAAGCTATTGTAGAGAGCAAACATCAACAATATGGGCTCCATTAGACTTGGTATACGTTCAGTTATTTTGTTAATGCTATGGTACCTCGCAATAACAAACGTGGTACTGTTCATCGCTACAATAGGCAGAGTTGTGTGTTACTGGACGTTCGCCCAGAAGTCTGGCCGATCAATCGGTCAACGGTAATTTTTTTTTTTTTCCTTCAATTTTATCTTTTGTAAAACATAAGAATTGTTTGGTTGATAGCTTATCAATTTAATTATAAAAAAAAGAAAAGAAAAAAGAATAACAAATATTTTAATAGAATTGAGTTAAAATAGAGAGTTTGATACAGTGGAGTGACTAACCAAAATAGAAAAATAATTTTTTAAGCTATAATTTGACTAAAATTTTGAAGAGTCTGATGCTCTTATTGGCCCACTTGTACCAATCAAAATTCAAGTAATATCACAACTTAGGCCTCGTTTGGCAAGTGGTTTTTTTAGCCAAAAAGCCAAAAAGTCACTAAAAAAATCAAAAAGCCAACAACACATACCAAAAAGTCAAAGATTCTCTTTTCTCTCTACTTTTTGCACATCTTTTCGTAAAAAGTCAAAAAGTTATCCCAAACATACTAGTTTTTTTTAGCTCATATTTTAGCCAAATAGCTAAAAAATTATTAAATTAGCCTGTTCCCAAACGAGGCCTTAATGGGAAATTTAATTGTATGTATCTTCGCTTACGATTTTTATGTCTTTGATTATAATGCTCTTGTGGTTATAAAAATTACCTCTCATCCCTTCAAGTTTCGAATTACATAATAAATGATTTATTTTATTAATAAATCATTAAATCAATTAACTATTTTTAAAGATGTCAAAAATATATTTTAATTAACAAGTCAGGTAATTTTATTGTTATATAAGGAAATAATTAGAATTTTTTTTTGTTGTTAATTTTGTTAAATAAAAATTCTGACAAGTAGGTATTTTTAATTTCAAAAACTACAGGAGCAGTCTTTATTTTAAGTAGACCTTAGGAGATGTATTTGTAATTTATCCTAAAATATTTAAGTCAACTCTCTCTCTCATATTTTTGGGTTAGGGGCCTATAGGGCCCACCATAGATTATGTTTCAATGATCCGAACTGTTCATTTTGTGGGGCCCACAATATATATTATTCATGAAAAAAATAGTTTGATTTGATAATCATAACATTTTCATTTTATTGCATTTGTCTATTGTCACGACCCAAACCCGCCCCTGTAGGTTTAGTACCGTAACCGGCCAGTAATCCGTGGATTACCAAAGGACTCTGTACAGATTAGCAGATAATAAAAGGCTACGGAAGCAATAATACAAAATAGACAAGGTCCAATGAGCTGTGATAACATACATGAGACAGAACATTTTAAAACTTATTTATATATATATATATATAAACATGCCAGTCTAGATACACAATATTTACAAGTGTACGACCCAAGACCTGTCTTACAAACATATACATAGACTAGCATGAAACACAAAAACAGCCATGGCATTAAACTTCGATCAGAACCTCCTCGGGAGGCGCAACGGTTGGCTGACAAAACAGAACAGAAGGCCGTCAACTCTGGCCTTGGTCATGTGCCGGCTCACCTACATACATATAGTAAACTATGAGCAAAAGCCCAGTGAATAATAACAGAGTAAAGGGGTTTTATGAACGATGTCCAACATAATTTAGAATTCAGTATTTAAATCAGAACATATACAGACTTCAGAACAGAAATAGATTGAGATTCACAATCATGTTCATATCCAAATTTTGCATAAGATCATACGTGGTACACCCATTAGCTATCAGATCAGATTGGTCCAGAGACCCACATATATAGTTGGTACCAACGACCATAAAGGTCCATATCTTGCGCGCAAGTCGCCATGGTATTGTTACCCCCAAGCAAGGGCCAGATATAGATTGGCCGCGGTATTGTTACCCCCGGGCGAGGGCCAGATACAGATTGGTCGCGATATTGTTACCCCCGGGCGAGGGCCACGTGAACTAAGGGTGCCACAATACATTTCAGAAAATTGGACATTCATTCATGACTCATAAAGTAGCATTTCAGAAAACAGATCATACAATACTAGTCAGAAAATACTTAAGTTGAACATAACTTTACAGAGTTATTACTCACAGTGGGCTTGGAGACAGACAGACAGAGCTGATCGATCAGACAGGGCGTGGCACGTGACCTACACGACACATAACAGATACACACTTGAAACACACGTTCTAATTGTACAAAACTTATTTCATTGGCTTTTAGTGTGTTTCTAATCTCTTACCCTCACTATAGAGTCTTAAACATGACCTAGGAATGCCTAGGATGGAATGAGGATGCAAGGATGTGCTTTAAAACACTTTTCAAAATTTTGCTGAAACAGGGGTCTCGCTCGAGCGTGGCCTTCTACGTTCGAGCGGACATGCAGACAAAAGGAATCCGCTCGAGCGGGCTGCAAGCTATAGTAAAAGTACTGGATGCACGAAATTCACGCTCGATGGACGCTCGATACCCGCTCGAGCGTGAGACACAAGTCCTCACTCGAGCGTGCATTACCTCACTCGAGCGGACTGTAAACACAGGCAAAGTACTGGATACATGAAATTCCCGCTCGAGCGTCATTTTACCCGCTCGAGCGTAATACATGAACTCAGTATGTACGCTCGAGCGTAGAGTTTCCTACTCGAGCGTGAGTCTAAAATCTGAAATTTCCAGATTTGAACCTCAAGCTCAAAACTCAACTACAATGCATCAAATTCGATCCTTTTGGGCTAATTTTCTGGAAAACACTTGTAAACTCATAATATGACATGTTTCAAAGATCAATTTGAGAAATCAAAGCCCAAAGGTAATTCAATTAAACACAATTTTCAAATAGACTTCAAGAACATGAAGAATAATGCAAATTCAACACATGCATAGGTTCCTTGAAACTCCAAAGTTCTAAAACAAGATCAAATGCAAGATTTAACTTCAAAACATGGTGAGTCCATGGACTATAACAAAAATGTGGACATGCATGCAAGAATTCCTATAAAAACAACCTCAAACTTCATGATATACACATGCATGCATTATTTAAGCTTCAATTCAACAATCTAAACCAAAACTTGACTTTAAACTCTACTCTTCCATGACCCATGCAAGAATTAAACTTAAATGCACAATTGAAAGGGAAATCTCCTACCTTAAACCTTGAATTTCAAGTCTAGGAGCTCAAATATGCAAAGCCTCTTCAATTCTCCTAAATTCCAAGCCAAAACTCTAGATGAATTCAACCTCTTACCTCTCCCTCTCTCTCTAGTCAGTTCTAACAAGGAAGATGGCTGAGGAAATATGTTAAAGCTAACATAAGGAAATCAAACAAATGGCTCATGGAATAGTCCACTAGGTGGCGTTCTTGTAAATAAGTCCAACTTTGATAATTTAGCTTATTTAATCCAATTTAATCATACCAAATCACATTTCAACTAAATTTACTATAAATTCACTTAAAATCTAACTAACATAAAACATTAATCAACTTCGGAATCAGGCACCGATAAGGCTTTCAATTCGCAGTTTAAAGTCAAAGACATGAACAGATCATTTTATGGCAAACAGATAGAAACACGTAAATAATGCAATACACACGCAAATAAATCCCAAATCCTTCCTAAATTACTATTAAGCATAATTAATCATGAATTAGCATTAATCTGAGGTCGGGGTTATTACATCTATAAAAAAAAAAAAAATGAACGACAAATATATTTTTGAAATAGACCATCCATTTTTTTAGAAATAAATGCAATAAAATGAAAAGGTTAAGATTACCAGATTGCCCTAAATTTTTTCATGGATAATATACATTGCAAACTCTACAAAATGAACGGTTCAGATCATAAAAACGAGACTCATATTAGGCCCTATGGGCCCCTCAAATTATGTCATGTTGAGATCCCAATAAAAGAGAAAGTTAATCCTTTCTAATCATCAATCAATCATTTCTTTTACATTATATATCAGGGTTTAGATAGTGACCTTATACATCATTTTTCAAAATGAAAACGAGTATAATAAGTTACCAAAAGGGAGGCAGTGGTCGAGGTGGTTGTCGGAGCTGATAGGGTGGCCAGAGGACAGAAGGGTAAGGGAGATAAGAAGGAATAAACTTGTTTTGAAAATAAGTAAAAACATATTTTTCTTATTTTCTCAAATTTTGAGAATTGTAGCCAATGTTTTTGAGATAGCAAACATGTTTTTTATTCTAATTTTTAAATAATTTAAAGCTAAAGCAAAATAAATCAAATAAAATAAAAATCTCACCAATTGAACCCTAAGATTTACCATCTCAATTAAAAAATTTGTGAAGTTACCAACTCTCTAGGATCAAAATTAGGAGGTCAAATAGTAGGCTCCCATCTACTAAAAAATAGCAATGTAATACAGAAAAGAAAAAAATATATATATTGAAAATTTGAGCCCAATATGAATACAACATATCAAGTACCAAGAGCACATGAAAATAAATAAATACATAATAAGCATTCTAAATGTGGTAATGATCCAACATGGTTAGAGCTTCTTCTTCTGTTGCTATAGATACTATCCTTCCACATAGCCACGTTTTGTGTTCACAATCCCAACTATTGGGATGCATGCAATTTTCTAATAATTCCCACCTTCTAAGTCACTGTTTAGACTCGAAATCAATCCATCAGACATATTAATCAAATAAAGAGATTCAAGGTTGGTTAGATGTTCAATGCCAGAGGGTAACTCCTCTACCAATTCACATTGCTAGATAAATAACTCTTCAAGATGAGGCATCAAGCCAGCCTCCACTTTCACCCATCTCAATCCTTTTAATCCAGTAAGGCTTAATCTCACAAGTCTTTGAAATCCACAAGACTTGAAACACAATTCTTCCCCTTCATATGTCTGCTCGAGTCGGTGTTGAACCAAATTGGGCAAACCATGGAGGGATTCTAGTGGATCAACATCCCTTAACTGATTCCATGCTAAAGTTACTTTTAACAAGCTGTGCAGTGAAGGTATCCAATGCGGTACCTTATGTAAACTTCCTTCTAGGTAGAGCGTTCGAAGAAGTTGAGGTGGTGAGGAAAGAGAATCTAGATCAATGATCTCATCTTCTCCTATTGCACGAACAATCAATGAGCGAAGGTTACTAAGCTTCTCAAGGGACGACCATAGCACCCTCTCATCTTCATTTCTCAGTTTTTCAATCTGTAATTTCCTCAGTTGAGTCAACTTCCCTACCTCTCCTAGCAAAATGGTCCCATTATCATGGTTTGTTTCAATAGAACAAAGCTTCTGTAAGCATGACAAACTTCCTATTTCCGTCAGGGCTTTGAATCCGCTATGGTCTCGAAAACAAATTGAAGGAACATAATCTTCTATGTAGCGATACAACAACATATGGCGAAGTCGTTGGAGCTTCAGTATATCATCAGGCAACTCAGTGGCATACGTATGTTTAAGGTCCAATGTTTCCAGGTTTTGGAGCTTTCCAATCGCCTTTGGAATTATTTTTACATTGGTTCTCCTCAAACTTAAATACTTGAGTAGAAGTAGTTTCAAAACTTCATTTGGAAATGTCTCCAACGAGGCACCGCTTAATTCCAACACAGTTAGCAACTGTAGACCATCATTTGACGATGCAAGCATGGATAACTTGGACAGTGAATCTGTTGCATCGAACATGAGCAAAGAACGAAGTCGAGTGAAACACTTGCTTTGTTGTGTATTTTCCACATGATTGTGGATTGATAAGTGCCGCACCTTTTCAGGCCACGCTCTGCTTCGTTCACCAGCTATTGTCACAATGTTTTGCTCTGCCGACTTCAAAACAATAATTTCATGCCAGAGGTCATGGATGCGATACGTTTTGACCTTTCCATCTAATCTCATCTCTACCACTCGAACTAAGCTTCTATTGATTAGCTCATTGAGGTAACCCTTGGCAACTTCTTCTACCGTCATTCCTGCTTTCATTTCTACAAATCTTTCTACCATCCATAACCGAATCAATCTCCAATGGTCAATAAAACAATCCTCGGGAAAAACACTTAGATATAGAAAGCAGAACTTCAAATAATAAGGTAAATCAATGTAACTGAGTGACAATATTTTCTTCATGCATCAGAGTTCGTCATTTCTTACTAGTTCTGCACCATGGCTGCGGTAGATCTTATCCCACTCATCCACACTACTCTTATCCTTTGTTGATAAAAGACCACTAATTGCCACAATTGCAAGCGACAATCCCTCGCATCTATCCAAGATGGCTCTTGAAAGTCCTTCCAAATGTGAAGGGCAAGAATTCTCCATAAATGTTTTCCTGCAAAACAATGTCCAGGATTTTTTGCGAGGCAAGGGCTTAAGATTATGGACATCACCATGATACTCTTTACTTGCGAAAGAGGCTAAATCTATGTCACGACCCAAACCCACCCCTATGGGTTTAGCACCGTAACCGGCCCGTAATCCGCGATTACCGAAGGCCTGCTTAACTGTAGAACAGTAAAACAGAGTACAGGGGCTGGCGGAAGCCAAAACAGTAATTTAAACAATGTCCAATGAGCTGTGACAGTCTGTATGCAAAAAGACTTTTCATCCATATGCACATTCATAACGAAACAGTCTATACATATGTACAATCATTCAGAACAGGGACCTAATCCCTATTATAACAGTATAGTAACAGTCTATACAAAACAGAACAGAAAGGGGAAACTAAAACACCCCATAGCCTTAGCTTGGCAGGCTCGGAACCTCGCAGTGAGGCACAGTGGTTGGCTTGACAAAAAGGGGAGTCTAACCCACGCTCCTAACTCCGGTCTGGTGCCTGAACACCTACATATATATATATAAACAGTGAGCTAAAGCCTAGTGAATAACATAATGCGTAAAAAGGTTAAGAATGAATGTCCTTACAGTAATGAAAACAGTTCATTGATTCAGTATTTCAGTCATTCAGTCATAACAGTCATATGTGGTACATCCATTAGCCTAGTAGTACAGTAAACAGTAGGTCTTAAAAGACCGAACAGTCAATGATGGCCATCATAACAGTAAACAGAAGTTCCAAGATAGGAACTAATAGAGATCTCTGTAACAGTAGCAGTAACAATAAACAGTAGTTGCTATGGATGCCACAATACAGTTCAGAATAGAGGACAAATATTCAATCAGTAAACAGTATCAGTTCAGAAACAGTACAGTTTAAACAGTCACATTTGAACATATCTTTACACAATTGTTACTCACAGAGTTCTGGGCTATAAGCAGCTAGAGTGCGTCTCCGAAAGCCAACCCTATACAATGATAGAACGAACACACACTAAGTTACACAGTTGGAAAAATAATAACTTAATCCCTACTTAGACTCGGTGTGGTTCTACATCTATACCCTCATTAAGATGTCTTAAACTAGGCCTAAGAATGCCTAGGTTGGAATGAGGATGCAAAAATGCACTTTAAAACATTTTTCAGAATTTTCAGAAAACAGGGGTCCCGCTCGAGCGTAGGTCACTCCGCTCGAGCGGACATGCAGACGAAGGTTTCCGCTCGAGCGTAGACTTACCCGCTCGAGCGTACTGCCAAACAGTCAAAAGTGCTGGATGGGTGAAAATCACGCTCGATAGGGCGCTTGACACCCGCTCGAGCGTAAGACACAATGTCCCGCTCGAGCGGACTGCAAAACACAACAAAATGCTGGGAGCACGATTTTCACGCTCGAGCGCCAGTCATTCCGCTCAAGCGTGAGTTCAAAATCTGGAATGTCCAGATTTGAACTTCAAGCTCAAATTCAACTTTTAAAACATAAATTTCGATCCTCTTGGGTTAATTTTCTGGAAAACACTTCAAAACCCATAATATTACATGTTTCAAAGATCAATTTAGGAAATCATAGCCCAAGGGTAGTTCAATTAAATCCAATTTCAAACTAATTTCATGAACATGACTTCAAATGGACATGCATAGCTTTAAACAACTTTCAAGCCTCAAATTCATGCTCTATTGAGCCAATTCTTTCAAACACAAGATGAAATCATGAACTTTAACATAAACATGAACATGCATGCAAGATTTCCATGGAATCAAACCTCCAAACTTAACAATGCACACATGCATGCATGATACAAGCTCTAATGCAACAATTTAAACCAATTCTAGGCTCAACTCTTTAAATTAGCATGAAACATGCAAGGACTAACTTAAATTCACAATTAAAAGGATGAACTCCTTACCTAAGATCTCAAATCCAAGTCTAGAAGCTCAATTGATCACAAACTCTTCCAATCTTCTCAATTTCCAAGCAATACAAGATGAATTCACTCCAACTCCCTATCTCTCTCTCTCTAGTCGACAATAACAAGGGAAGAGGTTGATGAAATGTTTTGTTGAATGTATAATAAAGCTCAAAGATGTGTTGCCTAAGTGGTCCACTAAGTGGCATGTTGGTAATTAAGCCAACTATTGCAATTTAGCTCAATTCAATCTAATTTAATTATACCAAATCACATTCTAACTGAATATACCATAAAATCACATTAATTCTATTGATTATAAAACATCAATCGATTTCAGATTCGGCCGCCGATAAGGCCTTCAATTCGCAATTTAAAACATAAAACATGAATAGATAATTTAACAGTCAACAGATAGACATACAATTAAACAAATATACTCAATTAATTCAGTTTCAGATTTCAGTTAGTCAATTCAGTATTTCAGTCGGTTCAATTACTTTTCATAATCAGTCTCAGTTTAGCAGTAATTAGTGGTTAATCGGTAAACAATGGTGAGGGTTGTTACAGTCTCCCCTCCTTATAAAGAGTTTAGTCCTCTAAACTCGAGTTACCTTCATTCTGGAAGAAAACAGGATTCAGAGGGAACAGTTCAGGATATCTCTTCGCCATGTCATCTTCCCTTTCCCAAGTGGCATACACGCCACCATGGTTTTGCCAGTCAACTTTCACTAACGAAATCTCTTTGTTTCTTAACTTTTTGATCCATCTATTCACAATCTGGATAGGTCGTTCTTCATAATTGTAGTCATCACTTAGCACTACACGGGTCGGCTCAATCACATGAAAAGGATCCCAGAGGAAATCCCTCAACATAGAAATGTGGAAGACGTTATGCATATGCTCCATTTCAGGAGGAAGCGCTACTTGATACGCCACCGGATTGATTTTCTCAATAATCTCATACGGTCCGATATATCTCGGTGCTAGCTTACCCTTGACTCCAAAACGAGTCTACCTTTCATCGGTGTCACTTTCACAAAAACGTGATCACCTACTTCATATTCTCTGTCTCATCTTCTGACATCCGCATAACTTTTCTGTCGGCTCTGTGCAGTTTTCAGTCTCTGTTATATAAGTTTCACTTTCTCGGTAGTTTCATATACAATCTCGGGCCCAAGCAAAGACCCATCTCCAACTTCTACCCAGCAAATCGGAGATCTACATTTTCTGCCATACAATGCCTCGAAAGGCGCCATACCAATGCTTGAATAGAAGTTGTTGTTGTAAGCGAATTCAGCTAAAGGCAAATGGCTTTCCCAATTTCCTTGGAAATCAAGAACACACATTCTCAGCAAATCCTCCAGAGTCTGGATGGTCCTTTTTGATTGGCCATCTGTTTGAGGATGATAAGCACTACTCAGTCTCAGTTCAGTACCCAATGCAGTCTGTAAGCTTTGCCAGAATCTCGATGTAAACTTCGAATCTCTGTCAGAAACAATGGACACAGGCACTCCATGCAATCTAATAATCTTATCAATATAAATCATAGCCAATTTGTCCGCATTATAAATTGTTTTGACAGGTAAGAAGTGAGCAGATTTAGTCAGTCTATCAACAATAACCCAAATTGAATCCATACCTTTACTGGAGCGAGGCAAACCGACAATGAAATCCATGGTGATATGTTCTCATTTCACTCCGGTATAGGTAAGGGCTGTAGTAAGCCTGCGGGTCGTTGATGTTCGGCTTTGACTTGTTGGCAATGAAGACATTTCGATACAAAATCAGCAATTTCTTTCTTCATTCCCGGCCACCAGAAATTCAATTTCAAATCTTGGTACATTTTTGTATTCCCTGGATGGATAGACATTTTCGAATTGTGGCCTTCTTGCAGAACTCTCCTTTTCAGTTCAGAATCATTCGGTACACACAATCTCCTCTGAAATTTCAGTACATTGTTTTCAAATTTGAAACCCGGTCTCGGTTTAGATTCTCGTTCATCGATGATCTTCTTCAAGAAGTCATCTTGTTGCTGTTTCTCTTTAATCTCTTCAATCAGTGCCGGTTGAGCAGAAATAGCAGCTATTGTTCCACCTTGTTCTCACAGAACAATCTCAATTTCAGATTTTTCAAGGTCACAAAGCAACTCTTTCTGTTCGGTGAGCAAACAGGCTAAGTTTCCAATCGATTTCCGACTCAATGCATCGACAATGGTGTTGGCTTTTCTCGGATGGTACAAAATCTGTAGGTCATAGTCTTTAATCAATTATAGCCATCTCCGCTGTCTCATGTTCAGTTCTTTCTGTGTGAAGAAATATTTCAAACTCTTGTGGTCGGTATATACTTCACATGTCGCCCCATAAAGGTAGTGACGCTAGATTTTCAATGCAAATACTACTGCAGCAAGTTCCAAGTCATGGGTCGGGTAGTTCTTTCCATGCGGTCTTAGCTGTCGGGAAGCATAGGGAATAACTCTCTCCCATTCTGCATTAAAACACATACCAAACCCTTATGAGAAGCATCACTAAAAATGGTAAAACCATCCGTACCTGAAGGTAGGTTGAGAACAGGCGCAGTCACAAATCGAGTTTTCAACTCTTGGAAAGTTGATTCCCTTTAGTCAGTCCAGTCAAATGATATCCCCTTCTCAGTTAACTGAGTCAACGGTAAGGCAATTTTGGAGAAATTTTTGATAAATCTTCTGTAATACCCGGCTAATCCCAAAAAGCTTCGGACTTCTGTAACATTTATTGGTCTAGGCCAGTTCACTACTGCTTCAATTTTCTGCGGATCAATTGAAATTCCATCTTTGCTAATAACATGTCCCAAAAACATAACATGATCAAGCCAAAATTCACATTTAGACAGTTTAGCAAAAAATTTCTGTTCTCGTAGGGTCTGTAGGGCAAGTCTCAGATGATGTTCGTGTTCCTCTATACTTTTGGAATAAATCAGTATGTCGTCTATAAATACAACAATAAAGTCATCGAGGAATGGTTTAAAGATTCTGTTCATGAGGTCCATAAATGTAGCAGGTGCATTGGTAACTCCGAAAGGCATAACTAAAAATTCGTAATGTTTATACCTCGTTCGAAAAGCAGTTTTATCAATGTCCTCTGGTTTAACTTTCAGCTGATAATATCCGGATCTGAGATCAATCTTAAAGAAAATACTTGAGCACCCTGTAACTGATCAAATAAGTCATCAATACGCGGTAATGGATATTTATTTTTCACAGGTAACTTGTTTAATTCACGATAGTCAATACTAAGTCTCAGTGAGCCGTCTTTCTTTTTCACAAACAAGACAGGTGCGCCACACGGTGAAGTACTAGGCCTGATGAACTTTTTGTCTAACAGTTCTTGCAGTTGCACTTTTAATTCTTTCAGTTCAGTTAGAGCCATTCTGTAAGGAGCTTTAGATACTGGCTGTGTACCCGGAATCACATCAACGGTGAACTCAATCTCTCTGTCAATCAAATCCCCTGGCAGATCATCTGGAAAAACATCTGGGAATTCTCTGACTATAGGAATACTGTTCACATTAGTTTTAACATCAGTATATACAGTCAATACAGAACACAGATATCCCTTACACCCCTTCTTAATCAGTTTAAAGGCTTTTATGGAGGAAATCAGATATGGAGGTGGTACTACTCTAACCCCATTAAACACAAATTCAGGTAAACCCAGTAGACGAAAAACTATTTGTTTCGTTACACAGTCTATGGTAGCATGATATTTCGTTAACCAGTCCATTCCCAATATTACATCAAAATGATCAATGTTCAGTGGCAGTAAATCAATATACAGATGTATATCCCCAACAATAATTTCACATGCAGGGTACATATAAGCACAAGTCACAAATCCTCCAACAGGTGAAGATACAGCTAACAGATAATTCATGGGTTCTAATGGTCTACTCAGTTTTCGCGAAAAGGCATGCGATACATATGAATGTGTAGACCCCGAATCAATCAAAACATATGCATTTTGAGTACAAATAGAGAGGATACCTGACACAACGGTCTCGATATTCTACACATCTCCTGATACTAGGGCGAACACTCAGCCTTGCCTCATAGGCTCTTTCCCGGTAGCTTTAGGGTTAGATTTCGGTGCTACAGTTGATGCTGCTACGCTTGGTGTAGCTTTACTATTGCCCGGAGCAGTAGAAGGGCAATCTTTGACCATGTGGCCCACCTTGCCACACCTGTAACAAGCACTAGAAATTTTATAACAAACTCCCTTATGGTTCTTACCATATTCAGAACAGGGTGGTATGAAACAGTTGCCTTGACTAGAAGTAGTCGTTGACCCTGGATTTTGCTTTTTGTTCAACGGGTTGTTTTTGCCTTTCTTGAATTTAAAACCCTGTCTTTTACCACGCCATTCAGATGCTAGTGTTTCAGTTTGTTTCAGTGCCTCGATGTTCGACTTGGCCATTAATGCTCGGTCTAGAACATTTACATAGTTCGGTAGTTTTAAAACATTTATTCTGTCCAGTATTGCAACATTAAGGCCATCCTCAAACTTCCTGGCCTTCTTGTAGTCAGTGTCCACCATATGTGGTGCATATCTAACAAGTTCGGTGAACTTTGTTTCATATTCAGCAACGGATATAGTACCATGTCTCAGCTGTTCAAACTCAGTCACTTTTCTGTCCCTGACACACTGAGGGAAATACTTTTTGAAGAAGGCTCCTTTGAATTGAGCCCACGTCATCACGGTATTGGTGTCACGGACTAACATCCACTACCTTCTAGCCTCTTCTTGCAAGGTAAAGGTGGCCAACAATACTTTATGTGCTTCAGAGCACGGGAACACTTCAAATAACTTTTCTGTTTCAAGAACCCAGGCTTTAGCTTTTAGTGGTTCAAGGCCTCCCTGAAAGGATGGCGGTTTCATTTTGCTGAACTTCTGGGTGAGAGCAATTATATCCCCATCATTTACATTCGGTTCCGGCTGCACCGGAGGAGGGAGTGGGGGCTGTTGGTTTTGTTGTTACTGTTGCCTTAAGGCTTCTGTTAGCAGTTCAATAGTTCGTTCCAATCTTGCCATTCTGGCTTTAGATGATTCAGGTTCATTTGCAGTACTTGCATTATCCATTTCACTATATGCAACATAATAATTATAAACATAGGAAGTTGCATACTTTAAACACATTACTACATTAGCATATATTCAGTCATGTCATAGCCACACACACTTATCATGCTCATGTAATGCCCTAATACTTTTCTAGGACATCGTATAACTCATTTGGACATGTGTGTGCGGTATAACTCGTGGTCAGTATCGCTCTGATACCACTCTGTGACGACCCAAACCCGCCCCTATGGGTTTAGCACCGTAGCCGGCCAGTAATCCACGATTACCAAAGGTCTGCCTAACTGTAGAACAGTAAAACAGAGTACAGGGGCTGACAGAAGCCAAAACAGTAATTTAAACAATGTCCAATGAGCTGTGACAGTCTGTATGCAAAAAGACTTTTCATCCATATGCACATTCATAAGGAAACAGTCTATACATATGTACAATCATTCAGAACAAGGATCTAATCCCTATTATAACAGTACAGTAACAGTCTATACAAAACAGAACAGAAAGAGGGAACTAAAACACCCCATAGCCTTAGCTTGGCAGGCTCGAAACCTCGCAGTGAGGCACAGTGGTTGGCTTGACAAAAAGAGGAGTCTAACCCACGCTCCTAGCTCCGGTCTGGTGCCTGAACACCTACATATATATATATAAACAGTGAGCTAAAGCCTAGTGAATAACATAATGCGTAAAGAGGTTAAGAATGAATGTCCTTACAGTAATGAAAACAGTTCATTGATTTAGTATTTCAATCATTCAGTCATAACAGTCATATGTGGTACATCCATTAGCATAGCAGTACAATAAACAGTAGGTCTTAAAAGACCGAATAGTCAATGATGGCCATCATAACAGTAAACAGAAGTTCCAAGATAGGAACTGACAGAGATCTCTGTAACAGCAACAGTAACAGTAAACAGTAGTTGCTATGGATGCCACAATACAGTTCAGAATAGAGGACAAACATTCAATCAGTAAACAGTATCAGTTCAGAAACAGTGCAGTTTAAACAGTCACATTTGAACATATCTTTACACAATTGTTACTCACAGAGTTCTGGGCTATAAGCAGCTAAAGCGCGTCTTCGAAAGCCAACCCTATATAGTGATAGAACGAACACACACTAAGTTACACAGTTGGAAAAATAATAACTTAATCCCTACTTAGACTCGGTGTGGTTCTACATCTATACCCTCATTAAGATGCCTTAAACTAGGCCTAAGAATGCCTAGGATGGAATGAGGATGCAAAGATGCACTTTAAAACATTTTTCAGAATTTTCAGAAAACAGGGGTCCCGCTCAAACGTAGGTCACTCCGCTCGAGCAGACATACAGACGAAGGTTTCCGCTCAAGCGTAGACTTACCCGCTCGAGCGTACTACCAAACAGTCAAAAGTGCTGGATGGGTGAAAATCACGCTCGATAGGGCGCTCAACACCCGCTCGAGCGTAAGACACAATGTCCCGCTCGAGCGTAAATTACCCCGCTCGAGCGAATTGCAAAACACAACAAAATGTTGGGAGCACGATTTTCACGCTTGAGCGCCAGTCATCCCACTCGAGCGTGAGTTCAAAATCTGGAATTTTTAGATTTGAACTTCAAGCTCAAATTCAACTTTTAAAACATAAATTTCGATCCTCTTGGGCTAATTTTCTGGAAAACACTTCAAAACCCATAATATTACATGTTTCAAAGATCAATTTAGGAAATCATAGCCCATGGGTAGTTCAATTAAATCCAATTTCAAACCAATTTCATGAACATGACTTCAAATGGACATGCATAGCTTTAAACAACTTTCAAGCCTCAAATTCATGCTCTATTGAGCCAATTCTTTCAAAAACAAGATGAAATCATGAACTTTAACATAAACATGAACATGCATGCAAGATTTCCATGGAATCAAACCTCCAAACTCAATAATGCACACATGCATGCATGATACAAGCTCTAATGCAACAATTTAAACCAATTCTAGGCTCAACTCTTCAAATTAGCATGAAATATGCAAGGACTAACTTAAATTCACAATTAAAATGATGAACTCCTTACCTAAGTTCTCAAATCCAAGTCTAGAAGCTCAATTGATCACAAGCTCTTCCAATCTTCTCAATTTCCAAGCAATACAAGATGAATTCACTCCAACTCCCTATCTCTCTCTCTCTAGTCGGCAATAACAAGGGAAGAGGCTGATGAAATGTTTTGTTGAATGTATAATAAAGCTCAAAGATGTGTTGCCTAAGTGGTCCACTAAGTGGCATGTTGGTAATTAAGCCAACTATTGCAATTTAGCTCAATTCAATCTAATTTAATCATACCAAATCACATTCTAACTGAATATACCATAAAATCACATTAATTCTAATGATTATAAAACATCAATCGATTTCAGATTCGGCCGCCGATAAGGCCTTCAATTCGCAATTTAAAACATAAAACATAAACAGATAATTTAACAGTCAACAGATAGACATACAATTAAACAGATATACTCAATCAATTCAGTTCCAGATTTCAGTCAGTCAGTTCAGTATTTCAGTCGATTCAATTACTTTTCATAATCAGTCTCAATTTAGCAGTAATCAGTGGTTAATCGGTAAACAGTGGTGAGGGTTGTTACAATTTACATTTCTGGTTGTCAGCAGTACCCGATTGTCACAATTGCCAATGGGAAACACATATCTAAAAGATTGCTAGGCACAAATATCCCATACATCATTGAAAACAAGCACATATCTCTTTTGTTGCAAGAAAGCATTAATTATCCTTTTCAAGCTGTTAGTATCCATGTTGTCCATCTCTTGTGGGACTAGTTGCTTGATTTCGTCGAAAAGTTGTTTGATGATGCCTTTTAGGAGCACCTCAATCTTGAAGGATTCAGAAACAGTGATCCAAACATGGCTCTGGAAATGATTCTTCACAACTGCATCATCAAAGACCTTTTTAACCAGTGCTGTTTTGCCCAATCCGCCCATTCCTGATATGGAAAACACCTTGAGTTTGGGGTCTTCATGCACCAACCACCTAATTAGTTGCGATTTGGGCTTGTCGATGTCCACAAGCTCAGATTCATGGAGTAGAAGGGCATCGCCGCGATAATCATGGCATGCTGTGTTAAGACTAGTGGACCTTGACCTTGAGCTTGAGCCTTGCTCTAACATACCATATCTATCATGGTACCTCTGATGTCCCTTCGAAATATCAATGACTCTGGACTTCATTCTTTGAACTTCAAAAGCAATTTGGTGACGAGCTTTTAAAGTCTTAATAAAGCAAGAAACCTTACCAAGAAAACCACAAAATCCAGCACCATGACGATGTCCGAGGCGAAGCATGTACAACTCGAGAACATCTCCAATGTCGTACGCAGCTTCTCGGACTTGCTTGACCCATACAGTTCGGGGTTGTTCTCTTCCATAGCATCGGCAACTCTGAGGAAAGCTGTCATGCAATCGAATTCATCTCTGATGTATTGGATCTCTTCTCGAACTCTAGTCAACAAATTGGCCACTTGTTGGAGTAAGGGTGCGAAGTTGGCTAGTAGATAGAACACTGCACTCTCAGCCATTTTTTTCTTAAATGTGTTATGTTGCAGAGAAGTAGCCCTAGTTGGTTGGGTTTGAAGGGAGGAGGAGGATGAGAAAATAATAAGGTGGTCTGAACTCTGAACTAAGGCCTCGTTTGGAAACAGATTAATTTAGTAACTTTTTGTTATTTGGTTAAAATATGAGTTAAAAAAAACTAGCATGTTTGGAATGACTTTTTGACTTTTTACGAAAAGATGTGTAAAAACTAGAGAGAAAATAGAATCTTTGATTTTTTGGTATAAATTATTGACTTTTTAATTTTTTTTTAATAACTTTTTAATTTTTTAACTAAATCCATCTGTTACCAAACGAGACCTGAGTTTATGATTAAATGTGAGTAGTGAGTTTGAAAATTGGGGATTTGTAATGCCCAATTTTCAATGATGTGAGTACGCGTTATGCGGATTGAATGATGAGAAAAGCTGTACATAATTTGAAATCTCCTTTTTCTTCCACATGAACGTGTTTCGTGACTCACATGGACCCATCTTGCTTAAGGAAAAGACAAAAGGGAAGAGAACAACGGAAAATATTTTTTGAGGCTTGATATGATGGAAAATGAAAATTAACAAAAAATATTTTTTGAGTATTATTATTTATGTTAAAAAATTAGATTTATTTTTTAAATTTAATGATGTGTCAAAAAGATAATTGATAATCAATTATTTTCTTAATGCATCACTGAATCTAAAAAGTAAATTTATATATTATTTTTCATATTTTTAATGATCAACAAAAAATAAACATATTTAGACAAAATATGTTTTTTACTTTTAAAAAACCGAAAATACTTGTCCATCTAAAATTTTATCAATAGAACCAAATTCTTACTATCAGTATCACTTCCATCACCACCTTACCATCACCATGGCCAGTATCTCTATCGTTATCACCGCCGGCACCATCTCACACTTCCATTATGCTTTTGTCTCCACTATCACGAGTCCGGATCCTCTGCCGTGGTTCCCTGCGGTGGTCCCTGCCATGCTCCAAAACGACGTCGTTTTGGAGCATTTTTTTTTTTTTTTTTTAATTTTAATTTCCTCCCTGTGTTCCTTCTTCTTCTTCTCATGTTACTCTGCCACCTCGAAATCAACCCAGCGGAGTTCAAATTACAGACTTGGTCGTCTTCTTCACTTCACTCTCTCTCTCTGCAACTCGTTGTTGCAATGACAATGATCACTATCTAAGCTCTCCACATTTTGAAAACCATGAACTCTATTGCTCTGGTTTTGGTTTGGTTCTTTACATTCTTCCCTTGTCTCTCTTCTTCTCTCAACTCCGATGGCTTCTCTCTCCTGGCCCTCAAAGCCGCCATTACTACCGACCCAACTCTCGCCCTCACCTCCTGGTCCGTGTCGGACTCCAACCCCTGCCATTGGATCGGAATCGCCTGCGATCACGACCACCAAGTCACCGCCATTTCTCTTCCCAACAAGGGCTTCACTGGCTACCTACCCTCCGAACTCGGTGCCCTCCTCTCTCTCCGTCACCTCTCTCTCTCTCTCACAACAACTTCTCCAAACCCATCCACGCCCACCTCTTCAATGCCACCGCTCTTCTCTCTCTAGACCTCTCTCACAACTCTCTCTCCGGACCCATCCCTCCTCAAATTTCCACCCTTCAAACCCTGACTCACTTGGACCTATCCTCCAATCTCCTCAATGGGTCTTTGCCGGAATGTCTCACCAATCTGACCCACCTCGCCGGAACCCTAAATTTGTCCTCTAAGGTCCCGGCATCGTACGGACGGTTTCCTGTGATGGTGAGCTTGGATTTCCGGCACAACAACCTCACCGGGAAGATTCCCCAGGTGGGGTCCCTGCTGAATCAGGGCCCCACAGCATTCTCCGGAAACCCTAATCTCTGTGGGTTTCCATTGCAGACGCCAGAAGAAGAAGAAGGAACACAGGGAGAAATTTAAAAAAAAAAAAAAAAATGCTCCAAAACGACGTCGTTTTGGAGCATGGCAGGGACCACCGCAGGGAACCACGGCAGAGGATCCGGACTCCCACTATCACCATCAAACATTAAAAAATCTTTTTCTATTAGAAAATATTTACATCTTAATAAACGAAACATTAATTTTTAAAAAAAAATTATTTTAATTCATGTGGTTGAGTTGGAGAATGTTGTGCAGTAAAGTTTAAATTGATAAACAAAATTATAATTTTGAAATTTGAATAACTTAAATTGTGTAACCCAATATTCGAATTTTCTTTCTGAAGATAGGAGGTGTGATATGGTACAATTTTGCAGAGAAAATTAGGATTGCAAAAAATAAACTATGAATTGTTAATAGGGGTGAGCACGGTCCGGATTGGACCGGATTGGGATAAAATCAGGACCAATCCATTATCTATGGTTTCTGAAAAATTGGAACCAATCCAATCCGTTTAAATCATTGAACCAATCTGAACCAATCCATTTAAACACGGATTGGATCGGTTTAGGACCACGGATTCACATAATTAAATAACAAAAAAATATATATATAACACTTTAATTTCATAAAAACATAAACATAACGCTATATTTGTTCCACAATAGCAACATGCCTTTCTATAATAGCGACATACTGTTTTAGAATTTAAACAATCCTAAGAAAATTGGTTTCACCATAAGTATTTAGACCATTACAAATTAAAACCAAAAACTAACAAACAAAAGTAATAAAAGAAGATATTATGCGGGTTTAAGTTTGAGTTTAGGTTTTATATGGAATAAGAGAAGATACTATGGGGGAGGATGTATAATAAAAATATAGACTATTTATATACGGTCCAGATCGGTTCCAATCCGAAACCGTGGAGTTCAATCCGGAACCAATCCGTGGACTACAGATTTTTAATTCTTCAATCCGGAATCGAATCACAGATTCAAAAAACCAATCCAAACTTATCGGATTGGACTGAACTGGATCGGATTACGGATTTCACGGATTCTTTGCTCAGCCCTAATTGTTAATTTTGTCCTTTAGAAATTATCACAATCATTTTTATCCAAAACTTTATTCACCGTTGTTGATTGTTTTAATTCGCACGAATTATAAAATTTAAGAACAGATATGTTGCTATTGAACAAAAGTGACGAAAGGCGCAAACTTAAGGACAATTTAGGAAGCTAGTCTTTTAACTTTTAATCTATTTTGAGTCACATTATCTTTTATATTTTTTACATATATAAGGATAAAAATTTAAAATATTAATTTTTAACTAATTTTTCAAATCACCTTTTAATTATGATGAATAATATTATAATTATGATAGTCATATTTAATTGTGATGAATAATTGCTTTGTGCGTCTTTGTACCGTAAGTCCATGATGTGCACACACGTTTTACAGGACGAAAAAAAAAAAAAAAAGTGAGCCAACTGTGGGTCTTCGCACCGAAAGTCCAGCTCCAGGACGTGTTCGACAAGTTTTGGTGTGAAATTGTGAATGTGTTGCGTGATTACGAGGGTAAAAATACACGCAGTTTGTGGGTGGTCTGAAGTCCTCCTGGAGTTTAGGGGTGGACCTAGCCTATTTAGGTTCATTTCAGCTTGAGTCCGAGCTCTTGGGTTTGGACCTGGGTTATTATTTTGAAGTCTGGCCCGTGGCCCAGTCCATCGGCTCGATTAAGGCTTACTCAAGACTCGGTCCAAGACCTAACCCGCAAGAGGCCAAGTGTCTTTTTAAATGAAAAATAATAAAAATTTAGTAGAAAAAATTAAAAAAACAAAAAAACATAATCAGACCCGCCCAAGGCTGACCCAAGCCCAAGGCTAGGCCTAGGCCCACCGGGCCTGTCTAAGATCCGAATATCCCTAAGCCTAATTTTTTGGCCTGTGACCCAGTCCAATCTGAGTTTTGATGGGAGCCCGCGAGACCCACCATGAAGTGGGCCGGGCTATAATTACATCCCTAAGTGTGATGGTAGATTTATGCTCTATTAACCCGATCCATTATATTATTTTTTTGGGTACATGATTCATTATATTATTAAACGTGTAATCTAACTTATATATTGTAATCATAATAATTTAGACACGACGGGCCTAGCATAGTTAGTATAATAATAAACAAATTATGCAGTTTATTTTAAGTACATTTATTTTACGTCGCATGCATAAAGATAATTTGTTTAAAAATTGATACCCACAAAGATAATATAGATGTCAATATATGTGAAAAAAATATCATAAATAATTGGCCATACATCTAATATGATTATTGACACTCATTAATATCCAAACTAGTATTAAAAAATCTTTTAATTAGCTTTTATTTTTTTTGAAAAAAAAATATAAAACAAAATTTGAAAGCCTCTAACGATGTACCTTGTTTGGTTGGTTGAGTTTTTTCAATTCACTTTCTTTTTTTTTTTTCAACAAAAATTAAAACTTTTGGTTAAAAAAATATATATAAAAAAATACTCATTGTTTAATGGTTTTCTCTTTTTAAAAATAAAAATAATTTTTTTATCTTGATTTTTGTCAAATTAATTTTGATTTAAAAAATAAAATAGTAACATATTTTGAAAACTCAATTACACCAAATAAGATTATGATGATGATATATTTATATACCAACACATTTGTGTATTTAGGTACAAAGTGTGAATGCTAGATATATGATTGGTCAAATTGAAAGTGTGAAAGCTCCTGGTTTTAGCTTCCGAAAGTCCGATGTGTCCCCAAACGTACGTTTTAGTAAGACAAACAAGGATTTGGTTAATTGTACATAGGATGACAAGGGGTCATGTTCATGTGTAGTGTCTAGCTCCTGCCCATATCTATTGTTGGCAGGAGTGGGGTGCGATGGAAGTGAGTTATTTTTATAACTTCAAAAATAAATATATTAATAAAAATAAAAGATAAAATAGACATTAAGGGGTGGTTTAGCATCTCTTAAATAATTTATCTTTTTATCTTTTTTTCATCGTATCACCTCTCTACTTTTTTGCATATCTTTTCGTAAAAAGACAAAAAGTGCACTTATTTAGATCATTCCAAACAACCTCTAAGTACAATATTTTAATCTAGGTGGAAAGGTAAAGCCGATTCCGACTCTACTTTCTCATCGGAGAAAATTTTAAAAGGGATAAGAAGGGAAAAAATTATCATCTATAAATTATTTATTTACAAAATTAAATTTAATAATCATAATGATTTTTATCTTTCTCTTCAAAAAAATTAGATGACAATATATGCCGTCATCTAATTATTAGGTCATAATACTTTGTCTTTAAGGTAAATATAATAAAATCACCTAATTATAATTAATGACAAATAGAATAAAATCACCTAATTATAATTATCAAATTAATTAATTTTTAAATTGATGATTTATACAGAGAAACTAAAATGATAAACAATTTAAATAATCATAATACGACCTATTATGGCCTAATAATAGGACCAGCTATGCCTTGGCTTTTTTCAGTAGTTAGTTTTTTTTTGTCTTTTTTTTAGTTTGACTTATTTTATCTTTTGTCTTTAAAAAAATAAAAATAGAATCATTTAGACGAAATGAGACTATAAAATAAAATAATTTATTGAAAATTTTAAAAATTTAAAAATAATTCAAAAAAAATTAGCCAAAGAAGTGAACTTAAACCTCGGCAATGGGCTCGTCCGAACCAAAAATTTAAGGCCCGAGCCCATGGCTTCAAGTTAGACTTGGCCATATGAGTCTAATTTCGGCTTTAATTTGAGCTTTCTTATTAAATTCAAAAAACAATTATGAAAAAAATTAAAACTTATAACACAAAATCTTGAAGTGCATTACAATAATTAGAGTAGAATATTGAATCAAAAAAACAAAAAATAAATTTCATTCCTTAAAATACATAATTACATTCATTATGATTATGTTATTAAATTCTATGCATCTTTAATTTCATAAAAATATAGTTACTACTTTCACAGTTGGAGTGCTAGTACTGTGTTACTCATTTATTTTTATCAATTTTAATTTCATTATTTTACTAAAATTGTATATGTACACAAAAAATAAAAATAAAAATAAAAATAAAAATAAATTACAAACACATCCCTTGAGATTTACTTAAATTACAAATTACTCCCTGTGATTCTAGAAATTACATTATACCCCCTAAAGTTTCTAATTTCATAACAAATAGGTCATTTTATTAATAAATCATCAAGTTAATTAACAGTTTTCAATAATGTTAAAATTTTATTTCAATTAATAATTTAGATAATTTTATTATTGTATAGGTGAACAGTTAGAAATTTTATTTTTTCAATTAATCTTGTTAAATAAAAAATTCTGACAGTGAGGTATTTGTAATTTTTTAACTACAAGGGGCAATTTATATTTTAAGCAAACCTCAGGAGGTGTATTTGTAATTTATCCTAAAAATAAAAGTGAGAGAGAGAGAGAGAGAGAGAGAGAGAGAGAGAGAGATTAGGATAAACTACCAATAGGTTCTAATAGTTGGACTTAATTCCCATCAAGTCCTATTGAAAATAAGTCTTGGAAAAATTGTCTCTAAAAATAATTTTTTTGTGACAATTTTTTACATATGTCACTAAAAATTGACAATTAGTGACTTTTTTTTGTTATATTTTTTATAAATTGTCGCTAAAACTTTAGTGACTTTTTTATGACAATTTTTTTTCACAGGACCTATTAGATAATAAGTCCACTTGTTAAGATTTACACGTAAGTATCCCAAGAAATTATATCTATTATTTAATAGATATATATGAGGTTAGTATGAACCTCTGACATGTCTATGGGCTAGTTCATGGGTCCAACCCATATATTTAAGGTCCAGAGAAAGTGGGTCCGAAAATTGGGCCTAGGCTAAAATGGAAAACATGACAAATCCAAAGCCCGCCCCTCTAATACTCACCTCATTGTGTGCGTGACTCATTAGGTGTTTGTTAAAATGTCAAGCTGGGAATATGTTTGCTATTATAACTTATGTACACCAAGACATTGAATACTTAAAATGTGAATTCATAGATATGTTTGCTATTATAGCTTATGTACACCAAGATAGTTAAAATGTGAATTCATAGACATGTTATGTTGAAGGGATTTCACTTTGAAATCTTGTTTGGATTATCGATTTGACTAGGCTTTGGAAAGAAAAAGGAAAAGATTTAAAAATTCAAATCCCAACTCAAATTCATAATTCAAATACAACTCTTAAGATTTAGAGTTTAACATTTCACTTATCTTTTCATTTTTCTTTCCAAATTTTATCCAAATTCATGATTTAAACACAGCCTTACACGTCTAAATTGTAGAGTTAATAAGGGATTTGGATAGAGAAAGAAAAAGACAAGTGAAATATAAGCTATTTTTTTTTTTCCTCGCATTTTCATTTTTCTTTCTTTTTTCAAATTCTTACCCAAATTTATAATCTAGAGACAACATTTTAAAGAGTTTGATAAATGCATTTCAAAAGTAGGCAGGCCAACCTTTATTTGATAAAAGTTCCCAAAACCTGGTCAAAATCAAGCCAAGATGGAGGCTGGTTTTCACAAATTTAGAGAACTTAATGAAAGTGGATTTGGTCCATTTTTTTGATTTCCCAAACAAACTGTGTAATGAACTAAATTGTTTTTTATTCTTAATTTTAAGAAATGATGACTACCATTTCCCTCTTATTTAAACATTGTCTTGTTCGTTTCATCTTATGAAATTCTTCTCAAAAGTTTTGTTCATAAAAAAATTATTGATCTCATTAGTTTCTGTGGATGTTGATTTTTGACCATACAACAAAACGGGAAACTCAGCTAAAGAGTACTGACATAATAGATTAAGCCCAACAACCTGCAACAAGAAGATGAGAATCCAACGGTGGTTCGTCCACCCGGGGGCACTCCGATGATCAAATCAGTAATCAATATCTTTCAAAGATAGCAAATTATGCTTAAACTCACAAAAAAGAACTTCAAATAAAGCATACCTTAGACCCATGAGGGTGCCTTAGTTTTATAATAATCAGTGTTTAACTTCTCCTAGAAGTCTTACTTCATAGGACTTTATCCTTCACAAAGATAACATCTCTCACAACTCACACTATTCAGATTAAGATGAACTTCTTCAAGAATCTCATCTCTATTCAAATAGGTAGCTTGATGTCATCTAGGACTCTAGTTCGCTATCCAAATATCTCGGATTTTGGTATTACCGCACCATATCTCGGTACCATGGTCAGCCCGCGTGGCACCTCGACTAACAACCTCGGCCACGTGGACTACCCAAAAAATATGTCCCTACAATTGCCTCGTAAGTTCTATTACCTCGGCAACCTGAGGTGATGGAACCTACATTGTTGCATCTTCCAACATGTCAGCTAAACAACAAGCTAGATATACTTTTCCAACCAAAATCATGACTCAAATGTCCACTCGTCAAGAATCAAGAATCAAGAACCAAGAACCATCATGTTCTATCTTATCCAGGTCCAACATCTCGACAGAGATCGCATTACTAGCAAAGATCATGACTTGCTAGTTCAAGAACATCAAGATCCCAGTATCAACTCATTAGGAATCAAGAACAAACAAGTTCTGTCCCATCAAAATTCAACATCTTAACCAAGATCAACATCTCAACCAAGATCAACATCTTAACTGAGTTCAACATCACAACTGAGATCATCATGTTTGGCTTGCCTAAATGAAGCACTTTAGGATTAACCTTAGTGCATCGAGAGTACGAACTACCGTGGCTTGTCTTACAAACTAACCAGGTTATGGCCAGTTTCACCTGTTTTGTGCCAAAATATCGCAGACTTAGTTCAACTCTGTCGTCATGGCAAGATCAAACTGAGTTTAACATCTCAACTGAGATCATCATGTTTGGCTTGCCTAAACGAAGCACTTTAGGATTAACCTTAGTGCATCGAGAGTACGAACTACCTTGGCTTTTCTTACAAACTGACCAGGTTATGGCCAGTTTCGCCTTGTTTCGTGCCAAAACATCGCAGACCTAGTTCAACTCTGCCGTGATGG
Source organism: Camellia japonica (assembly GCA_030407325.1). Lineage (NCBI taxonomy): Eukaryota > Viridiplantae > Streptophyta > Magnoliopsida > Ericales > Theaceae > Camellia > Camellia japonica. Next base: position 16,248,166 of record JAPPVO010000031.1, on the reverse strand, counting down.
CAAGTCTAAGTTAATCGTCATGTTTCATGCTGAAACATCGCAGACTTAGTTCAACTCTGCCGTCATGGCAAGTCTAAGTTAATCGTCATGTTTCATGCTGAAACATCGCAGACTTCGTTCAACTCTGCCGTCATGGAAAGTCTAAGTTAATCATCATGTTTCATGCTGAAACATTGCAGACTTAGTTCAACTCTGTTGTCATGGCAAGTCTAAGTTAATCGTCATGTTTCATGCTGAAACATCGCAGACTTAGTTCAACTCTACCGTCATGGCAAGTCTAAGTTATTCGTCATGTTTCATGTCGAAACATCGCAGACTTAGTTCAACTCTACTATCGTGGCAAGTCTAAGTTATTCATCATGTTTCATACCGAAACATCGCAAACTTAGTTCAACTATGTTCTCCTCCGGTAAGTTCTGATCTTTTCAAAATTGTTTTCCTAGGTCGAACTCCTATCTTCTCGGACTTACTCATCTAGATCAAGATTTTGTCTTCTGGGATCTAGGATCTACTCACTTAGGCTGAGCTCTTGTCTTCTCGGACCTAATCATTTAGGCCGAGATCTTGTCTTCTGGATCTGGGATCTACTCACTTAGGTTGAGCTTTTGTCTTCTCGAACCTATTCATCTAGGCCGAGATCTTGTCTTCTGGAATCTAGGATCTGCTCACTTAAGTTGAACTCGTCTTCTCAGACCTACTCATCTAGGCTGAGATCTTGTCTTCTAGGATCTGTTTCACCTAGACCATGCTCTTCCATCTTAGATCTGCTTCACCTAGGCCATGCTCTTCCACTTGGGATCTGCTCCTCCTAGGCCAATGTCTTTTATACTTGAAGGTCGTCTTCATCTCCTCGGGAGTGTGCATGCCTCCTTATCTTTGCATTCATCCCTTCAAGAAGGGTCTTTATTCCTTCAATGTTGATGTATTCTCCATTTTTACTGAACTTGTCGCCACCGACACGTTGTTCTTGCACGATAATGGCCATTTATTCTAACTAAATTCCCACAGACGACGCCAAATTGTGGGTGTTGATTTTTGACCACACAACCAAACAGGGAACTCAACTGGAGAGTACCGGCAGAATAAATTAAGCCCAACAACCTGCAACAGAGAAGATGAGAATCCGACAGTGGTTCGTTCACCTGGAGGCACTCCGATGATCAAGTCAGTAATCAATATCTCTCGAAGATAGCAAATTGTGTTTAAACTCACAAGAAAGAACTTAAAATAAAGCATACCTTAAACCTACGGGGTTGCCTTACTTTTATAATGATCAGTGTCCAACTTCCCCTAGAAGTCTTACACTATGGGACTCTATCATTTACAAGGATAACATTTATCATAACTTGCACTATTCAGATTAAGATGAACTTCTTGAAGACTCCTATCTCTATCCAAATAGGTAGCTTAATATCATCTAGGACTCTAGTCTTCTATTCAAATATCTCTGATTCCAGTATTATCGCACCACATCTCGACACCATGGTCCGCCCACGTGGCACCTCAACTAACAACCTCGGCCACGTGGAGTACCCAAAAAATATGTCCCCACAATTCCAAATTCTTAAGTTATACCAGATTGCTTCTATAATCTTTGAATATATAGAGGTCTATTTATGGTGATATCATTACCAAAATGTAAGTTTCATTTATTTAAAACAAAGTCAAAGAGGATGAAATAGTGAAAAATAAAAACCACTTTGTTTGTTTATGATTTTTAAGATTTACTCTTTAAAAAATTGAAATTTTTTGTGTTTGGTATTTTTATGTTTTTA